>OU015495.1:32728380-32758380 GCA_907164885.2 Dolomedes plantarius | reverse complement strand
TCTAAATCAGGCAGTTTACCCATACTGGCAATTCCAACAACTAATTCAGAACAATCACAGTACGCGCTATATATGCAGTTACCACAGCGCCCTCACTTGCGTATACATGATGCGCAGCGCCACACAATTTGCATAGGCTTTGCTATCCCTAATTCAGTTGCACTTCAGTGTACATTACGTAATTTTCACATTTACGATATAGATAAGAATAAATGCAAAATTATTTTTTTACTTCTTTTCGGCGAAAACTCGATGATTAACGGCCTTTTAAGCGAAATTAGGTAATAATAGTAAAATTTTTTTAACATAATTGCTTATATAAGAACATTCACGGTCTTTAACTAAGAGATCTCTCTCGAAATTTGCTTATTACTTATTGCTAAAGACTTAAGGAAGAGAATATGGAGACTACTACAATGTTACCATTTAACTAAGAATTTTCAAACCTACGTAACCAAGTAAGGAAAATTGTGATTTTTTTTTAATAAATGCGAAATTTTTGAATTTATATATATATATATATAAATTCTATATATATATATTCTATATATATATATATATATATATAATTTTATATATATATATATATATATATATATATATATATATATATATATATATATATATATATATAAACTTATTTAAAAATATAACATTGCAAATGATACTTATTGTGTACTTAATTTTACGAACCCTAAATTAAATAATATAAATTTTAATAGTATTTTTCATAAATTGCATGATATGCTTCCTGTAAAAGAATTAAAAATTAAACGTGCCTTTAAATATACACTGCCTTTGGGTAGACGTATATTTATCTATAATCAGGTATCAAACATTTTTTCTCAATCTATCAATTTAAATTGTTTATGCCATCTGCCCAAATACAATAGTTATGTTGACACAGTACATGGTCATGTAATAACAGGCAATTAGGAACAAGTTGATAATTTAGCACTGCGTGAGTTGATGAATTTAGGAACTAAATATAGATTACTTAGTACATTTAATAATACAATAAATTATAACTTTCTTAAATGCTGATTTGGATAAATTTATATATAAAATGGCTATTAATTATTCAATTCCAACAGAAGCCCTCAATCATTGGAAAATTAATTTACTTAAGCTTGTACATTCTAAACTACCTAATAATACTAATTTCTTTAATAATTCCTATAAACACTTAAAAGAAGCTATAAAGAACTTCCAAGAATATTTTATTATGACTTATGTAGATAAAGCAGCCAACAATTATGCAATTATTTGTAAAAAATATTTTACCATTTGTTTAAAAAACATCTAGACAATAGTAATCTTTTTCAGCCTTTAAGAGAAATTACCTGTATTATTATTAAGAAAATTATTGCAAAATATAAACTTCTAGGTATAACAGCAGATAACTATCTCTTTCCTTATATCACTGTAGTTCCTAAGTTTCATAAAACACCTATTGTTTTTAGAGCAGTAACCTGTGGTCACAACACTTATGCTACTAAAGCAAGTGTTATTCTATTAAATTACCTTAAATTAATCTATAAAATAATAACTGCTGGTGTTTGTGGTATAATTGATAATAGCTTGAGTCTAATCTGAAAACTACAAACATTAGGTAATTGTAAATCAATTGTTACTTTTGATTTTAAATATTTATTCAACAATATCAATATAAATTATTTAAACAGAGTAATAATAAAGTTAGTACAAAATAATATTCAATACTTAAGCAAAGATATTAATCTTACTCATTTCAATAGGCTCTTAGATTTTGTTACTAAACATAATTATATTATACACAATAATAGTATATACTTACAGACTAAAGGTGTACCACAAGGTGGAAATGCTTCTAGTATGCTAGCCAATTTATACTTACATTATTTTGAAGTTGATAATATTAATAATATCGATAATAGCAGTTACAAAATATTTAGATATATTGATGATATAATTTTAATTAATAAAAGTTATAATCATATTGCCTTAAATTTTTACCATCATAATCTGGAACTAATACAAAGTAGCCAAAATAATATTAATGTAAAATTTTTAGATATTAACATTAAATTAAATTCACATTGCAATTTTACTTTTGACTTAAATGATAAAAGATCAGATTATGATTTTAATATTGTTAAATTCCAGAATTACCTAACTTGTTTACATAAATCTGTTTTCAGTAACATTATTGTAAATCAGCTAGTACGTATAAATAGGCTTTCGTCCAAAAACAATACGAATAATCATATTTTTGACTTATTAGTTGTGCTAAAATGTAATTATTACCCCGATAGTCTTTCCAAGCACATAATTGGTAGTTTTAGATTTAATGAATAGCTTGTTCTATTGCAATTAATTAGTAATACAAACTAAAAAGATAAATTAGTTAAAATAACTACTAAAAATTAAAATTAATGAATAATAATTAAATTCTTAAGTAAAAATAATAATAAATAATAAATAATAATATATTACTCTTAGTAATAATAAAAAACTTATTTAATTTAGGCATATTTGTCACATAACACAATCTCCATAGTAAGTCTGCTTCTTTGTTTTCATTTGCTCCATGGTTGCAAGTTTTGTTACGTCAGTCTTCATGCGGTTTCCAATTCTTAACTTCCACTTTGTTTAGCGCCAGGCTTGGAGTTGTATGATTTAGTAACTATTAATTCAATTCTTCTGTTTCTAATGGATTGTACGGTGTCTAAGTATGTTTATTGTTTAGATCATACTTATCAGAAATAATCCATTGGTTTTTAGATAGTATCGGCACCGCTGATGAATAGATGCTGTCTAAAACCTAATTAATACTTATCTTTTCATGTTTTTAGTTCCTGGCTACTAGTAGTTTTAGAGCTCATACTGGTTTTTCACTTTCAACTTTGTCATGTTATATATATATATATATATATATATATATATATATATATATATATATTTGTCCTGGGGCGAGGGGGGGGGGGGGGTTCCACAATCCTCCGTCAACACTCGGACCAGCGTCTCCAGCGTCGAAACTCGACTCCGAGAGCCAAGACCGGCTTAATGGAGTGTGACTCACGGAGCGCGCTCATTACGACTCTTGAAAACTCCCACGTGTGGCCGCGTGGGAAATGGGGGGCCATTTGTTCTCCGGAGATTTGTCTTGGCGGGGTGGCAGCGGGGCGGAGCAGATTTCCGAGCATTCATCGCGAGGGATGTTTTAGCACGGACGTTTTTTCTTCGCTTGTCCTCGTATTCCTTAATTCACGAAACATGGTAGACTTGTATGTAAGTGGGCAAAGGGGCAGAGAAATATATATAAATATTGTTATATTCATCCATATATATATATGTATATATATATATATATATATATATATATATATATATATATATATATATATATATATATATATATATATATATATATATATATATATATATATATATATATATATACAATGAAATCTCGATTGATCGTTCTCCGAATCATCGTTTTCCCGTATGTGCCGTCTATTTCACCGAGTCACAACGATCATATTGCTTTGTTATGTTCCTGCATCTACCGTCTTCCCACATTTATCCTTCAGTTCAGTCGGTTCCATGAAAAACGATAGATCGAGATTCCACAACTATATATATATATATATATATATATATATATATATATATATATATATATATATATATATATATATGTGTGTGTATGTATATAAATATAATGTATATAAATATAATATATATATATATGTATGTATATAAATATATTATATATATATATATGTGTGTGTGTGTGTGTGTGTACGTACATAACTTGGATACATTCGTTTGGGCTAATACATCGCGAAACGTCATGTGCTGTAGCAAGAATGCATGGTACGTTGTGATATCGCTGTCATGGAAGAAGAAAAAAAAAAACATGATAACTGGTTCCACTTTATCCCATTAACCTTTGTTTTCTTCGGGATATTTGGCGATAAATACATATGGATTTATATGTATTTATTGCTAGAATTTTCAATATATATATATATATATATATATATATATATATATATATATATATATACAGTGGTGGTCAAAAGTGTGGACATTTTTTGAAAGTTTCATGTTTTTCAACTTTGTGTACTTGTAGAATATATTAATTTTCACTTAAATACAAAAGTTTATATATCAAATTGAAGGTAATTTAATTTAAAATTGAATAACAAAAACAGTATTACAATATCTGCATTACAAAAAAAGTTATGCTCATTTTAGTAGAACAAACAAACACAAATCGTTTTGAATAAGGACGTGTTTTGTAATAAAAGCGTACTAGCCAATCACAAACACTGTTCTGAGGACCAATCAAATGTCTGTATCTATAGTTTAGGTTATTTGGATGGTAAAAGAATTATTGTTGTGGAAATATTTTGTGGAATGATGCATACTAGTACAATTAAATAGAGTATTGCTGTTTTTGAATATTTAAAGTCCTTTTTTTAAATTAAATTAATTTTAAACAATGTCATCAACAAGAAGAATTGATTGGACATCTACAAAAAGAAGTCGAATTGTCATATTGAGAGAAAATGGCCTCTCTTATGCTGAAATTGCAAGACAAGTTGGTGGTTCAGTGACTTGTTCTGGTGTAGGAAAGTTCTGTTTACGTTATGAAAAAACGAAATCAGTGGAAAATAAGGCAAAATCAGGCCGAAAAAAAATGCACAAGTGCTACTGCCGATAGAAAAATTAAACGGCTATGCCTTCAAGATAGAAAAATTTCATCAGATGCCATTAGATGTGAAATGAATGCAGCAGGTATTGCAGTAAATTCAAGAACAATAAGAAGAAGGTTATCAGGATTCGGACTACAAGCTAGAATTCCAAAGAAAAAACCATATTTAAATCAAAAGCAACGCGAAAAACGAGTTAAGTGGGCAAAAGAACACATTAAATGGTCAGAAAATCAATGGAAGCAAGTAATCTGGAGCGATGAGAGTAAAATATCGCTCTTTGGTAGTGATGGTAGAAAATACGTGAGACGTAGAGTAGGTGAAGCACTTCATCCTGATTGCATTGAAGCAACTAAAAAAAACCCAACAAATGTCATGATTTGGGCATGTATGTCTGCAGATGGTGTGGGCCGAATTCAAGTGATTGATGGCATCCTGAATGCCAAAAAATACATCGAAACTGTCCTGGAACCAAAATTGATACCTTCCATCAGGGATCTCTTCCCCAACAACGCACCATTTATTTTTCAGCAGGATTCAGCTGCATGCCACACAGCAAAAGTATGCAAAGCATGGTTTCGAACTAAAGGCATAGATATATTACCATGGCCAGGAAACAGCCCTGATCTCAATCCAATCGAAATTTGTGGTGACGTTTGAAAATTCTTGTACGAAAAAAACGTCCATCCAATAAAAAACAACTTATTGAAGCTATAATTGATTCTTGGCACCATGTGATTACGAAACATGAACTCCAAACACTCGTTCACTCGATGAAAAGACGCTGTGAGGCTGTCTTAAAAAATAAGGTTTATCCTACTAAGTATTGATTGTGTAAGTATCACTTTAAAAAAATGTAAATCTAAGATAGATCATACTATTAGTTGTATAACTTTTTTTGTAATACAGATATTGTAATACTGTTTTTATTATTCAATTCTAAATTAAATTACCTTCAATTTGATATATAAACGTTTGTATTTAAGTGAAAATTAATATATTCTACAAGCACACAAAGTTGAAAAACATGAAACTTTCAAAAAATGTCCACACTTTTGGCCACCACTGTATATATATATATATATATAATATATTTGTGTGTACGTGAGTGTAAATATATGTGTTGCATTACTCTTCCTTTTGGGTCATAAGTTTACTGTTCTCCTTACGTGTTGTTATCTCTAGTTCCTGTAAGATCCCTTTCACGTACATACGTAATGACATCCATCAAAAAGAAAGTGCTCATGTGCTGGGGCACTGAGCTTATCTGCACAAGCCCCACCCTGGATGCCTCTCTTACCTCCGCCCTCCCTTAGCTTCTGAGGGTGTACCCCGGGGAATTGGGTTCTCTAATCTGCTCTCTGGCTTATCTCTACAGGACCAGGAAAAACGATAGCATGTAATGACTTCTCTTTCATTCGATCCGATTTAAGAACATTTATAAGAGTTCAGATCCAAACGTACAGATATTATATATATATATATATATATATATTCAGTCAACGCTCCTTGCAACGGCCGACCGTTATAGCGACCATACCAATACATCGTTCAATGCATAAAGTTCCCAAAGGAATCCCCTTTAATGATATGTTATTTTAACGTTTATAATATGTTATTTTTAAAAATGTTATTTAATGATATGTTGTTTTTAAAAAGGACCGCTCGTTGTAACGACATTTATCATATATATATATATATATATATATATATATATATATATATATATATATATATATATATATATATATATATATATATATATATATGTATATATATATATATATATATATATATGGCATAGTTGAAAGAGAAAAACAAGTATGAGCACTAAAAATACTTGCAGTCAGGAACTAAAAACATGAAAAGATAAGAATGAAAGAGGTTTTTGACAGCATCTCTTCATCAGCGGTGTCGATACTGTCTAAAACCAATGGATTGTTTCCGATAAGTATGATCTAAACAATAAACATACTTAGACACCGTACAATCCATGAGAAACTGTAGAATTGAATGAAGAGTTACAAAACTTGCAAGACATCACAAAACTTGCAACCAAGGAGTAAATGGAAACACCGAAACTGACCTACTATGGAGACTGTGTTTTAGGACAATTAAATCTAAATGAAATTAGTTTTTTAGTATTATAACTTAGAGTAATTTACTATTATTTTATTTTTATTTTTACTTTAGATATTTTATTTATTTATTGTATTTTTAGTAGTTATTTACTCTAATTAAACTTATTACTATGATTTACTTATTAATTGCAACAGAACAAACTTTTCATTAAATCTAAAACAACCAATTATGTGCTTGGAAAGACTATCGGGGTAATAATTACGTGTTAGCACAGCTATCAAGTCTAAAATATGCTTATTCCTATTGTCTTTAGAACAAAGCCTATTTATACGAACTAACTGATTTACAATAATGTTATTAAAAACAGATTTATGTAAACAGAATAGGTAATTTTGAGACTTAACAATATTAAAACCATAGTCAGATATTTTGTCGTATAAGTCAAAAGTAAAATTGCTATGATAATTTAATTTAATGTTTATATCGAAAAAGTTTACATTAATATTATTTTGGGTACTTTTTATTAGTTCCAGATTAGGAGGGTAAAAATTTAAGTCTATATGATTATTACTTTTATTAATTACTATTATATCACCTATATATCTAAATATATTGTAATTGCTACTATCTATATTATTAATTTCAAAATAATGTAAGTATAAATTGGCTAACATACTTGAAGCATTTCCACCTTGTGGTACACCTTTGGTCTGTAAGTATATATTATTATTATGTACTATATAATTATGTTTAGTTACAAAATCTAGGAGCCTATTGAAACGAGTAAGATTGATTTCGTTGCTTAAGTATTGAATATTATTTTGTATTAACATTAGGATTATTCTATTTAAATCTATATTATATCGATATGATTAAATAGATATTTAAAATCATAAGTTACTACATTTTTACAGTTATCTAATGTTTATAGTTTTCTAATTAGACTAAAGCTATTATCAATTATACCACAAACACTAGATGTTATATTTTTATAGATTAATTTAAGGTACTTTAATAATAATACACTTGCTTTAGTAGCATAAGTGTTGTGTCCACAGGTTACAGCTCTAAAAGCAATAGGTGTTTTATGAAATTTAGGAACTAAAGTAATATAGGGAAAGAGATAGTTGTTTGATGTTATACCTAGTAGTTTATATTTTGCAATAATTTTCTTTATAATGATACATGTAGTTTTCTTTAAAGGCTGAAAAAGATCACTATTTTCTAGTTGTTTTTTTAAACAGATGGCAAAATATTTTTTACAAATAATTGCATAATTGTTGGCTGCTTTATCTACATAAGTGATTATAAAATATTCTTGTAATTTTTTATAGCTTCATTTATGTGTTTATAGGAATTATTAAAGTAATTACTATTATTAGGAAGTTTAGAATGTACTATCTTAAGTAAATTAATTTTCCATTGATTGAAGGCTTCTGTAGGTATAGAATAATTAATAGCTACACTGCTGGCCACCCAAATTGCAACACCAAGAAAGACAAGAGATATCACAACAAAATATATTTTGTAGATAACATGTTGACCAAGTATCAAATGATTAAATTTATAGACTTCTGTGAAGTGTGGTTCCTGCCAAAATCAGTAGCCAGAGTAGCCGCCATTGTTGGAGATCACCGCTGCCACACGCCTCGGCATTGATTCAAAGAGACTTTGGATGAGTTCTTGGGGTACAGCAGACCAAGCAGCTTCCACAAGTTGCCAAAGTTGATCTGCTGTGGCAGCTGGGGATGGAATCTGGGTCAATAGTAGAGCAACCATGGACCACATGTATTCTATCGGCGAAAGATCCGGAGAGCGAGGCGGCCAGGGAAGCAATTCAATCTGGCGATTGACGAAGAACCGTTGGACAATGCGTGCCACGTGTGGTCGCGCATTATCCTGTTGAAATATGGCTGTGGGCAAGCCCTGAAGGTAAGGAAGGACAAATGGCTCCAAAACCTCGGAGATGTAGCGCTGGCTGTTTAAATTACCGGCAATGCGTACTAGAGGTGTGCGAGAGTGATATCCAATACCGCCCCATACCATAATGCCCAGTGCAGGACCAGTGTGGCGGTGCATAACGCAGCTGTTCAGCATCCTCTCTTCACGGTGTCTCCAGACTCGAATGCGACCATCGTGGTGTTGCAGACAGAAGCGTGACTCGTCAGTAAAGACAATTTCATTCCATTCTGCCGTCCACATCCTTCTGTCATCGCACCATTGGCGGCAGAGACGTCTGTGGTTCTGCGTCAAGGGTAGACAAAGCAATGGACGTCTTGCGGACAGACCACTCTGCTGTAAACGGCGTCGAATGGTACGCGCAGACACTGGATGATGCGTTACAGACTGCATGTGCTGTGCTATGGTTCGTGATGTAACTGAGCGTCCGTCACTGCCATGCGCACAATTTGCCTGTCATCACGTGAAGTGGTGCGCTGAGGTGGATGCGATCGAACACGCCGGTCCGTCGTACCCTCTTGCATCCAACGATCACATATCCGCATTACAGTTGTTTGGTTTCGTCCAACACGACTACCGATTTCCCTGAAAGATAATCCACAATCTCGGTAGGCCACTATCCTTCCTCTGTCGAACTCGGATATTTGATCAAAAGATGATCGCTGTTTTCGACGAGGCATAATTGATCGTTTTTTTGAAAAAAACCACAAGAAAAACACAATTGCCGAACTTGAAATCGTCGAAATCTCCAAGCCTTAAATAGCGCTTTGAAGTGGCGCCACAGGCGCGCGTGATGTGCGTCTGCGCTGAAATTCTAATCATTTGCATATCTCACCTCCGCTAATGCATGTTGTAAATTTCATGTTATTTGCATGTTTCCTTCAGGGTGTTGCATTTACAGTGGCCAGCTGTGTATTTTATAGATAAATTTATCTAAATCAGCATTTAAGAAACTTATAATTTTCTTATTATTATAAGTACTACGTAATCTATATTTAGTTCCCAAATTCATCAACTCACGCAGTGCTAAATTATCAACTAGTTCTAAATTTCCTGTTATTACATGACCATGTGCGGTGTCAACATAACTATTGTACTCGTATTTGGGCAGATGACATACACAATTTAAATTTATAGATTGAGTAAAATTTTTGATGCCTCATTGTAGTTAAATATACGTCTACCCATAGGCAGTGTATATTTAAAGGCACGTTTATCTTTTATTTCATTTACAGGAAACTTTTATTTCATTTACAGGAGTTTATCAAAAATATTATGGAAGTGTATGTTATTTAGTTTAGGGTTGGTAAAATTAATTACACAATAAGCATTATTTGCTATGTTATGTTTTTTAAATAAGTTTATTTTATATGATTAGCCCGTGTTAATAGTAAAACGTATACCAGATGCTGAAAATGATAATTCTTTATTTTAGTACTTAAAAATAGTTGATATAGCTTAATGAGATGTTTTTTAACGATATAAAATATACAAGCTTTTAATTCTTTATATTGATATCTTTAATAAACCTTTCCTGAAAATTTTATAAAACAATTTTATAAAAGTTACAATCAAAAGTCTTTCTTCTTTTTTTATAACTTTTACCTCTTTTAGTTCTTTTTGATGTTTTAGAATCTTCGATTAGTTGAGGGTATATAGGATGAGCTTTTATATTGTATATATAAAGTGAAACACCAATCTATTGTTTTTCAAGGGACCTATTGCACTAAACAGTAATTGCGGGGAAACTATGGATTCCAGAAATAAAGAGAGTAACATTATAATCGGGATTAAATGAAACAAATGAGTCAATCCTACATACAGGAAAAAGATGATACGGGGAACGATTGATTAGGGTTCCACTGTGTATATATATATATACACCCACACATTTAGATAGGTTCAGTCGGAATTACTAGCACATCCATTGGTCAACCTATTCTTAACATCCTAGCACTCCCGCAAAACTTTTCCACTGCTTCAACTTGGCCCGGTAAAAAGTTCGCGACGACGTGTGGGGTCACCAGCTGATCAAACTAATGGCCCTTAATGACCGTCAAGATGAGAGAGAGAGAGAGGGCGGGCGCCGTTCGAAAGTGGCGAGGCGGAGAAAAGCGAGAACGGTTTTCTCTCTCTTACTAACCGTTCCGTCTCCAGGCGTATCCGCTCGAGTGAGAAATACACAGGGTTTTGTTTTTAAACGGACACGATTGTAAATCGGCCAACAAGCCCCTATACAATATACTTTGTATCGTTTAAAGTTATATATATATATATATATAATATGGGTCCGAGATAGCCTAGTGGTAGTGCGTTAAAAATGGAACTGGGTTTACTCGGTTCGAATCCCGACGAACACCATACCTTCATGCCTAGACCGGATATGGGTATATTCTATATGTAGACGGAAAAGTCCATCTACGAGGTCCGAGAGTGTGGGAGATGGTATGAACCCTTTAGATGTTACCTCCGGAGAAGGTTCGGTCAAAATGGAAATCTCACCTGTCTAAATCTGTCTCTCTGACCTTTCACATTGGAAACCGGGAACGCACACTTCAGCCCGCAAGCCGTATATATATATATATATATATATATATATATATATATATATATATATATATATATATATATATATATATTTACATATATATATATATATGTGTGTGTGTGTGTGTGTGTGTAAGTTAAGAACGACTGCGTTAGACAAACAGTGAGTCATTCGCGTCCAGGAAATGAATGACGATTCACAGCCGTAATTGTTTTCTCTGCAGCCAAATTTTTCGTTCGCTGCTCATAGAAAGTAGTTTCCATAGTAACGGGATGCGTAACCTCCCTACACCTCGTTTAGCGGTGATGGCCGCGTCATTCATCACTCATAATTTGTTTTCGAAGAATTTGAACGAAGTGTTGACTCAATCATTGCACTTAGGTGGATTGATTGGCCCGACTTTCGACATCCTAACAGCTGGTCCTGGCCGGCCTGGCTTTCCCAATTCTGACTCTTTCTGAATTTTAACTTGGATTCACACACACACATACAGTCCATTCCGGTCAATCGGACCACATCGGGACGTGATCATTTTGGTCCTAATAACCGGATGGTCCGATTACACGAACATCCCCTATTAGGCTTATGCAATAGGATTTGTTTCGGTTCTTTAGGATTCGGTCCGATTAACTGGTGGTCCAATAAACCGGATTCACTATTCATTTATATATGTATGTATGTATATATATATATATATATATATATATATATATATATATATATATATATATATATATATATATATATATATATATATATATGTAGGAAGGAGTTAGTACTCCTTCCTTTAGAAGTGAATCATTAGACTTAATTATTTTGAACATTTAATTAAACTAGACGATGTTTACAAGACAGGACTAACACTTAGTATGAAATTAAAAAAAACAAAGCATCAACATAGCTATTTGACTCAAAACGGCAAGCCTGCGGAGCGACACATCCGCTTCGTAATGTCACTAGTCCATCACTCTGTTTGCGCGCCAAGTCCTTCGCGCCGAAGTAGTAGGAGTGGAAGTTGTAGTAATAGTTCAGTTGTGTTGCCAAACTCATTCTCACACGGCCGTTCTGACTTTCCAGACGTCCGCGGCTGGGTTGTCAACAATAATTCTGAAAAGATAAAAAAAAAAGAGCAGAAAAAGGAAAAATATTTCAAAAAATCAAGCAGTGTTCAACACAGTGGTATTGGTGTTCAGTTTCTGCACCACTGTTTCATTTTGTCCGCTGCAGTTGATGTTATGGTTGGACCATCGTGATGTCCTAACTTTCGAACTTCGTAACGATCGTTGGGGTTGATGTTCGTGATCTCATATGGTCCGAAGAACTTTGGTCGGAGCTTTAATCCGGTTCCAAATTGAGTTCGTTGTATTGCCACTTTGTCACCGATCTTGTATTTACAAGCCGGTTTACGCCGTTTGTTATATTGTCGTATGTTTTCTTCCTGTAAACGGAGGATATTTCGTTTAGCTTCGATACGTAACGCTTCTTTGTCATCAAGAATTCTTTGGTGGTGTTCCTCGTCAAGAAGATATTTAATCTGTAGATCCTCTTGTTGTTTCATTTTAACACCAATTAAAAGTTGAAAAGGTGTGAATTTTGTACTGCGTGTGGTGGTACTATTTAAGATACGTTGCAATCTTGGGACATATTTAAACCATTTGTCAGGTTCATCTAGAGCTAACTTAGTTAAAACGGGAATAATTGTGCCATGAACACGCTCAACCTGACCGTTGCCACGTGGCACACCTGTTGCTATTGAAATGTGTTCAATTGATTGTTCCTGGCAGTAACTTTGAAATTCTGAAGATGTGAATGCGCTACCTTTGTCAGTAATGATTTTTGAAGGGTTGCCGAATGTAGTTTGTTGCAAGGATAATTTGTCTAAGGCATCTTTCGTAGAGGTGGACTTCACGGGATAGATCCATACAAATTTGGAAAAGGCATCAACTACTGTAAAAAGATACTTATAACATTTTTTTGTCGATGGTAAAGGTCCTAAAAAGTCGCAATGGTAACATTCAAGGGGTACATCACCTTTTGGAATGGGGTGAAGGTATCCTTCTTGTTTTCCAGATTTTCGCGAGGACAAAATGCAAGGAATACAGTTCGAAATAATTTCTTGAACTAATTTCTTAAGTTGAGGAATGAAAAATTCACGAGAAACAATTAATTCGGTTTTCTGTGAAGCAAAATGACCTTGTGAATGGGCGTTTAGCACTATTTCTTTCTGCATCATTTGTGGTACTACTAAAAGTTCGGCATCCTGATGAAGTTTATAAAGAATTCCGTTTTTAACAAAAAATTCATCAGAAGGTGTAGATTCAAGCATAGATTTAATTTGAGATATAAATTCATCCTGGTCTTGGGCATTTTTCACCTTTTGAGTGATATCATTTGAGGTAATTACAAGAATGGGGTTACGACTTAAAGCATCAACATGTTTCATCTGTCTACCGGGTCGATGACAAACTTCATAATCAAAGTCTTCTAACATCAATGCCCATCGAGCAATTTTAGCTGGTAGGTCTTTTTTGTGCATCGTTTTTTGGAAAGCATCACAATCGGTGATAATTTTAAATTTTGTTCCCAACAAGTAGTTTCGAAATTTTTTTAGCGCTTCAATAACGGCAAGAACTTCCAGTTCATAACTATGATATTTTTCTTGTTGAACTGTAGTTTTACGTCTAAAATAATGAATAGGATGAAACTGTCCATCATCGGATTGTTGCAAGAGCACAGCGCCAAAACCTAAGGAGCTGGCATCAGTGTGGAGTTCTAATGGGTATCCCTGTTGAAAAACATGAAGAACTGGGTTTTGTGAAAGAATGTTTTTAAGTTGTTGAAAAGCTTCTATTTGTTCAGAGTCAAAATTAAATTCTACATTATCCCGAAGGAGGTCACTTAATGGTCTAGCAATCAGCGCATAATTTGGAATGAACTTTCTGAAATAACTTGTTAATCCAAGAAAACTTTGAACTTGTTTAGGGGTTTGAGGTTGTGGGAAATTTTGAACAGCTTGTGTCTTGGTAGGTGAGGGTTTAACTACTCCATTTTCGATAATGTAACCAAGAAATTCTATCTTTCGCTGTAAAAATTGACACTTTTTAAAGTTCAATTCAAGGCCATAGTCTCCAGCTGTTTGGAGAACTAGGCGTAATTTTTGTAGACCTTCAACTTCATCATTAGATGGTATGAGAAGATCGTCCATGTAAACAATAAGAACATTGTCGCGAATGAGATTTCTAAAAACTGTGTAAACATATCGTTGGAAAACACTGGGACTGTTACATAAGCCAAATGGGACACGTAAAAATTCGTATTGTCCTTCATGAGTCACAAAAGAAGTATATTTAGTGCTGTTAGGTTCCATAGGTACATGAAAGAAACCATTTTTGAGATCAAGTGAAGTGAACACCCGAGATTTTCCAAGTTTGTCTAAAGCTTCTTCGATGAGCGGTAAGGGAAATTTATCTTTTATCATTTTTCTATTCAATTTGCGGTAATCAACACAAAGTCTATAATCTCCACTTTTTTTCTTACATAGAACAATCGGTGCGGCATAATCGGAGCAACTTTCTTTAATAATTCCATCATTTAACCAATCTTGAATTTGGCTTTCTACAATTTTCTGTTCCGCGAAAGGGAGTCGTCGAGAACGTTGAGCTACAGGGATTTCATCTTGTAATAAAATAGTCATCTTAATTTCAGTGTCTTGAACTTTATGTGGTTTGTAGGAAGTAACGATATTTTGAACTTCCTCACGAGTTTCAGAATTCAAAATGTGTGAAAGATCAAATGGAAAAGCTTGATCATCAGAAACATTAGCAATATTAACGAAGGTGTTATTTTCAGGAGTTTTGCATAAACGAATACCGTCTTTATCAAATGTAAATTGGGTTTGCTGTAAAAAGTCGATTCCGATAATCACATCAAAAGGAATCAAGTCATCCTCTAGAACATGTATTTTAGCAGGTAAAGTAATGGTTTGAATTTCGATGGAATCCTGAAAGAATCCGATGCTGTGAACTTGGTTTTTGCCAATTCCTGAAAAGGGAATGTTGGTGGGCTGCAATGGTGGCGAACCAATTCTTCGATAGGTTTTCTCATTGATGAGGGTTGCCTGTGACCCAGTGTCACAGAGTGCTGTCAATTGAATTCCTGCAAGTTGAATGTCAACATGCATGGGATTTTTCGATGAAGTTTCAGGAGAAAGTGCATTTACAGTTTTATCAGAAATAGGTTTTTGAGAATCAGGTTTTGGTTTAGAATTTCGATAACTTTTAGGGCAATTAGCATGAACATGACCAAAACTTTTACATCCGTAGCATTGTTTACCATGTGACTTATTCAAACATTGGTTGCTTTTGTGACCTCTCAAGCCACAGGAAAAACATACTGGCTGTGTATTTGGGCTACGTGTATTATCGACTTTCACATTGAGGTAGGAAGCATCAATTTTTTTCTGATTATTTTGTCTGAAATTTTGTGATCTGTTAAAGATTTGTTCATAAATTTTCAACTTTTCCTTAAATTCAGGGACGGATTTACAACCGTAAAGAATAACTTTATTGTTTGTTGAATCAGGAATTCCGTTTATGACATACTCAAACAGAGAGGAGTCATCGAGAGAACCTTGTGCCAAATCTCTCATAGCTAAGAAATATTCTTGTAGGGTTTCAAACGGTTTCATACGTCGAGATTCCATTAATTTATGTAACTGAATACCGTTAATTTTGTCCGAAAATTCGTCTAATAAATGGTGCTTCAATTGTTCCCAATTTGTAATTCCACGAATAGACCTAATTAAAGTTTGAGCGGGACCAGTTAAACATTTTCTAACAAAAGTAATTTGGTGAATTGGATTGTTTATCTGATATAAACAAAAAAGTTCTTCAACGTCAGATATAAAATTCTCAACACTGTAATTATCACGAGACGAGAAAGGTTTTATTAAATCAACAACGTCTTTCAGACTAAACAACTGGAAAGAGAGATTCGCAGTTTCAACTGAAGGCAATGAATTTTGATCTGATTCACCAACGGAAATGTGTGTATTTTGCTTATTCGAAGATTCTTTTGCGTCAATGGTGGGGGAAAAGGGAGATCTATTTTCCTCTATAACGCTGTTAGTTTGGGATGAACGTGCACCCGGAAGTGAGTCATCATTCACTTCGCATTCCGAAAGATCAGAAAATTCTGCTTTTAATAACGATAAATCACTAAGACTCATAAGAATGGTATTGGCACATTTGTCTGGGTCAGTTGAAAATTCTAAATGAAGTAGATTACAAATAGAAATCAAGTCTTTAAGTGAAAACTCTTTAAGTACTTTCTGTTTCGTTGCTTCCAACACGAATGGCTGTTTAAAACCTGTAAATTTACGTAATCTGGTACGATTTTGTCTGTCGCCGTCTGTACCAAAAATTAAACGATGTAGAACCTTTATTTGATTCGTACTACCAATTTTTAATGATTTTGCAATATTGGGGTAATCGTTGAGAGTAGCCATAACTATATACTAGGTTCAAACAATTATAGTACACAAATATACAAATATTCAAAACCAAAATCAATACTTATAATACGTAGGTACTCAAATTCAAAAATAAAATTTCAAATCGAAATTTCCTCAAATACCAATTCAATAATAAAATATTGATTCTCAAAATATGCATCAAGGAAATAATATAATATTCTTCAAACTGTATTCAAATTGCAATCATTCAAAATATATGTTATGTTGTGGTTTGTTCAAGGAAACAAGATTCTTCAAGTTAAATGTCGAAATTTTCATCAAATCATCAAATAATTTCATCGAAATAGAATTCTCTTCAAGAAAACAGAAGTGATAAATTCAACGTCAAAGACCATCAAAAATGAATTTAGCATCAATTAAATTCTTGCATCAAAAGAACGTTGAAATATTTTCAGTTTTTTTATAATTATCATCAATAAGATGAGAATTCCATTAATCTTCAAAATTTTCTTGAACAAGCTTCAAAGTATGCATGAAATAATTACAATATGATCAGAATATACTCACAGTTCTGGTTTTCGGTTCTCGTCATCCCATCAGAATATTATCAGAGTTCGTGGCACATCACTTTCGTTTTCGCTGGCGGTATCCAAAACAGAAATCACAGAGAACAGTAATCCGGTAATCATCAAAAGAAAATAGTTTTTCAGTCCAAGCTAGGGGTATTTTTCGAGTCCGAGGGCCGAGCACCCATGTAGGAAGGAGTTAGTACTCCTTCCTTTAGAAGTGAATCATTAGACTTAATTATTTTGAACATTTAATTAAACTAGACGATGTTTACAAGACAGGACTAACACTTAGTATGAAATTAAAAAAAACAAAGCATCAACATAGCTATTTGACTCAAAACGGCAAGCCTGCGGAGCGACACATCCGCTTCGTAATGTCACCAGTCCATCACTCTGTTTGCGCGCCAAGTCCTTCGCGCCGAAGTAGTAGGAGTGGAAGTTGTAGTAATAGTTCAGTTGTGTTGCCAAACTCATTCTCACATATATATATATATATATATATATATATATATATATATATATATATATATACATACGGACTTATTGCACTGAACGATAAATGCGGGTACATAGCAGACAAATATTTTCGTCGGGACTGGATAAATAAACGATACATACGAGAAGACGATTATTTGGGGAACGATCGATCGAGGTTCCAGTGTACATCTACACACACACACACACACACACACACACATATATATATATATACATACGGACTTATTGCACTGAACGATAAATGCGGGTACATAGCAGACAAATATTTTCGTCGGGACTGGATAAATAAACGATACATACGAGAAGACGATTATTTGGGGAACGATCGATCGAGGTTCCAGTGTACATCTACACACACACACACACATATATATATATATATGTCTTTATACATTTATATATATATGGATACATATATATATATATATATATATATATAATATGTATACACATACTTTTCTTTATCTATTTATTTATTTATTTGATGAATGTAACATTTGTATCATACGACTACGACTGTATCGGAGACATTTTAATCCGATTTAAACTGTTCGATATAATCTCATATCAGTAAATCCCTGTCACGAGTAAATAATTTACGTAAGTCACAGACTTCTTAAATATTCTGTATATATTTATCGTTCCCACTGCTCCTCACGCTCGTTTGTTTCTTTTTTCTTTCTAGGTAAGTGTTGGACTATTGCTTCCTCCACCTTTATGTCTGTTAAGAATGCACTTTGTCCAGGTAAGGCAAGAACCCCATTTGATTATTTCTCAGAGGGCATTACCATAACATTCTGCCGATCTCTAGTGACGTAAAGGTTATTTGCAGCTAAATGGACGGAATAAAGGAAAATTGACGCCGGTCTAAGGTGAAATAAATTGAGGAAAAATCTACACAAATAATAGTTTTTTTAAATTCTCCTTTGTTGAAAATATAACGGTCTTTCCCTGTTTGGAATGATGGTTTGGTGCTCTTTGGTGTACACATTTAAGTTAAACGGGATCGATACATTGTGTGTATGTATGTATGTATGTATATATATATATTATATATATATATGTATGTATGTATATATATATATTATATATATATATATATATATATATTATATATATATATATATTATATATATATATATATATATATATATATATATATATATATATATATATATATATATATATATATATATTATGCCCAATAAATATTTTTCAGTCCCTAACAATATAAAACACACTCCCTAACTTATTTTGACCGATTCATTTTGTAATTTTACTAACCCTTTAAAAACTTTTCATAATTTTCATGTCTATCCTCAGGTGCGCTGCGAGCTAAATATGGGCTAAATATAACCGTGGGAAAAAGCTCGATGCATTCACTGTACATAGAGAATGATGATATTCCTATACTGTTAATACTCTATAATATTAATAAGTTTACCGACGTCAAAAGGAGAAAAGAAAAACATTTTATTTCTGAAAATAACTTATTGAAATTTCTTAAAATAACTTAAGTTGAATTTTTATTTTCGTTTTAAAAATTTTTCTTATCCTTCAATCGAATGACATAAATTAATATTAATAAGATATATATATATATATATATATATATATATATATATATATATATATATATATATATATATATATTTATATATATATATATGACTTAGGTCATTTAACCCATCAAAATGCCCGTCACTATCATAAAAATGGAGTAATACATCGCGAATGGAAAAAAGCATTGGGAATAGAACATTCGCTGAATCTTTAAGTCGAATATTTGTCCGTTAATCCTTCTCTTCTGATAAACAGCACAGCTGTTCCATTCTCGAAGCTGTCAACGGAACACAGCTCGCGTTTTCCGATGGGACGACGGCAGAACAACAACAAAAAACCCTCGAAAGAAGAGATTCTGCTCATGTTCGGAGACGGCATTAAATCTGTTCGAAGAACTTTTTTAGGAATGTGTATAGAGCTCCGTACACACACGCACAAGAGAAAGGGGATTACGTCGGCGGTTGTTTCTTTGCGATCAATGCCATTAGCCGGGAACGCTCCTTGAAAGTTTAAACAAGACGTAAGAAAGGGATGAAAAAAGAGTCGCCTTTCATTCCTCTCGGCTTATTTATTACCTGCAAAATGAAGGAAAAAGGCTTATATTTATTCGGTCGCGATTGATGTTGATTTTCGATTGTAGAGCGTCTAGATGTATTCCGGGATCTGCTATCTGTGTATGCGTATACACACACACACACACACACACACACACACCCTATGAATAGCATGTTCTGTTGCTAATAATTGGTAATACAAAACTAAATGATTAAAGTTAGAAAATAACTACTAAGAAAGTAAATAAAAACTTGTGTAATTAAAATAATAAATAATAATAACTCTTAGTCATAATAAATGCCTAAGTTAACTTGGGTTATTATGTCCTATAAAATAGTATCCTTTGTAAGTCTGCTTTTGTGAATCCATTTGCTCCATGGTGCAATGTTTGTGACGTCAGTCTTCTTACGGTCTCCTTAACTTAACTTCCACTTTGTCTGGCGCCGAGCGTTGCCCGGGTAGATATATAGATATAATATTTTTCATGCATTCCATCAAAAAAATACTGGGCTGCACCCCCCGCTCTTCATGTTCATCTGGCCAGACAGAATGCGCTTAGCGCGTTTCTACTGAAATGATATACAAACAATAAGAAAGAAAGAAACTTTGAGGCTGCGGACCTTCTTCTGATTATACGTCTGATTTTATTGAGAATTAATAACAGTGTTGGTGATTCTCACGTTTGCATTGAATAAGATTACTGTTTAATTATATTTGTTAGATAGTGTTTAATTAGATTTAATTAGATTTTTTTGACCCACTATTTAATTAGAAATAACTTTTATAATTTACATTTGCCTTTATTTTTTTATTTTCCCCTTAAAAACGCAGTTTTTTTCACATCACCCAAGAGACGCACTTTTTTCTACATCAACCAAGAGGTAAAATGCAAGATGCGTTATTCCCTTAATTTAATCAAAGTAAGGCGGGATTTCGCATGAAGCCTAGGCTGAAAATTTCTTTCTTTCTTATTGTTTGAATATCATTTCAGTAGAAACGCGCTAAGCGCATTCTGTCTGGCCAGATGAACACGAAGAGTGGGGGTGCAGCCCAGTATTTTTTTGATGGAAAGCATGAAAAATTTTATATCTATATATCTACCCGGGCAATCATTCTTTAAAAATAATTTCCATAATTTTCTTATGCCTTAATATAACTAATGGACTAATAGTTCGGAATGAAAGTTTTGTGTTGTTATGTTTCTCTGTTTAAAGAGTTTTTCCTCCCACTGCTTAAAAAAACCCAAAACTCTAAAAGATTTATCTTATATGATTTCACGGAATAAGTAATTTAAATACTTATCGTATGTTAACTCTGTTTCGCGAACTTAGGGGAAAAAACCTGTAGAACTCTTAAACTTCTTCCCATTTTATGATCCCCAAACAATTAATATATTTAGATCAACAGAAGGCTGCCAAAAACTGGCCATGGGACAAACTTATTTTTTTTTCTTCCTTTTTTTTCCAAATTTTATTAAGTTCTATTAGTTTGAAAGCCATTGTCTAAAATTGTCTAAAGCAGCGGTCCTCAACCTTTTTAGACTTACGACTCCACTAAACGTAAGAAAAATAAAATAAACACTTCGCCCTCCCACCCCCGTCACCCCCAGACCAACTCTCAAACCACCCCCAGATAACCCCTCAGAAGAAACCTCTTTTCCCCCGCGTATGGAATTTGACTGGTTATGGTGAAGGGGCTGTATCCACATGTAAGAGGTGCGCTTAGGGGCACAAAAATCATTAAAAAATTAATTTAAAAAATTAATTGAGCCCCAAATTTCGTTTGTCCTGATTTAAGTTTCTCGGTTCCTAAACATTAACTGTGCCGAATTTGATCCCGGTGGGTGAAACAGTCTATGATTCTATAGCGGACAAACAAACAGACAAGCTCTTATATATATATATATATATATATATATATATATATATATATATATATATATATATGAATATATAAATATAATAATGCCCCACTGTTATTAAATGTCCTAATTCTAACGCGTAATCTAAATTATCCTTTTATCCTCTCAATAAAGTACAGCCCTTATTCCAAATTTTCCTTTCCCTATTCTCCTTCTCTCTCTCTCTCTCTTTATATATATATATATATATATATATATATATATATATATATATATATATATATATATATATATATATATATATATATATATATGTGTGTGTGTGTGTGTGTGTTAGTTACCAGCAAAGTATGAAACGTTGACATTGTATAGAATGCCTAGGTATTGTATATAATGCCGGACGTCTATAGGCGAAAAAATTTAACGCGCGTAGACGTTTTAAGTATGAAATATGAGAGTTATGACATACTTTCCCTAGGCATTGTATATAATACGTAGGTATTCTATAGAATAACAAATGCTATTTAGGCAAAGTATGAAAATAGGTTCTGATAAGGCTGTTATATAAATGACGTGCATTCCTGAAAAATACAAATGTCATCCTAAAAAATTAATGAGAGTGCCATTAAAAAATTTATTCAAAATACGTTAAGAAAAATGAAAGTTGTACAAAAAAAAATTTATGCTTTTCTTGTTAAGGGAAACAAGATTTTCATTTAAAAAATAAGAAATTAAAATTTACCTACTTGTTGCAACATGGTAGGCTTGAAGGACATTTTGAATTACATTTCATTACATTTTTCACGCTAAGACATTTCATATTTTGACACTTTGTTTTACACATACATTTGACGAATCTTTGGCCGCTTCCACTAGACTGAGTAATTGCAACTGACCGGAGAGGAATTTCGTGGTCAGGAATATCTTCAATTCTAAGCAGGTTCTTAGGGCATAAAGTGAATTGTGATCTCGCATATATTTGTTTTAAAATGCCTTCAGAAGTTCCAAGTCGGTACAAACCATCCTCTGTACACTTATTACAACTGCCAATATATTGCGCGAATCACCTCGCCCCTTGTCGATGTCAGGAATAGGAACTCGCACAGCAGTTCCCAAAGAAGCAGTGGGAAATTTTTTTCCCGAATTCATTTTAATTTTTTTTGGTTTGTATTTCCAGATTCATTTTAGAATTTATTTTACCTTCAATAACATTTTCAGTTTTGAAACAAAGGGTGCACAAAATATCCATTTCATCATCTTTACTAGCATGGCCATAGAAGGGATGAATTTTTTCACGACACTTTTTGCATGCAAGTGCATCGCTCCTCCATTTTCATGCAGCACAGTAAAAAACTAATTTTTTATTGGACAAATTTAAGTAAAATTGCGTATTTTGACACTCCCGAACAAACCGCAAAGTGCAACTGACAAATTCTGAGCCTGAGGCGCGCGTTAAAAGTCACGTGCCTTCCACGTGATATTCGAAACGAATCGGAGATGTATTTCATACTTTGCGGGTTTCTCATTTGCAGTTCTATAGAATGCCTAGGAAATGTGTGAAATATGAATCGTTTTATACATTGCCGGTAACATATGTTTATATATATATATATATATATATATATATATATATATATATATATATATATATATACAGGTGGTTATCAAAAAAATGGACACACTTAGGAAAAACATGAAATTCTTTATTAATATGGCATAGGACCATCTATGGCAATTAATACCACCTGCATTCACTAAAGAAGTGAATTATGCAAGTCATGAATAGTGGTTAAGGGAATATTATACCATTCTTTATGGATAAAGCGTCAATGTTCCTGTAGAGATGCTATTGCTAGATACTGATTCCTGACTCTGTTCCCTAAAACAGACCACAGCAGTTCGATGATATTGAGGTTTACGGACTGTGCGGGCCAGATAAGGTGTTTGACTTGGTCTTTATGTTCCTGAAACCTCGATTTGACACATCTAGCTGTATGGATCGGAGCATTATCATCATGGATAACGCCATCTCCTGCAGGAAACAATTTTTGCACCATAGGATGGATCTGGTCGACTAATAGTGCGACATAGTCCTTCCCAGTCAATCTCCCTTTCGGGGTTACAATAGATCACTTTTGAAAACCCTGAGATGGCCGCCGAAACCCTAAGAAATTTTCTCTCCGTGTTTGACAGCTGGCATGAGACAAGCATGATAATACGCTTGTGTAGGTGTTCTTCAGACATACGCACGTCCTGTTGCAGGGAACAAAGTGAACAATGATTCGTCTAACCAAATGTCATATTTCGACGCATCACTCGACCAGGATTTATGTTCGTGGCACCACGGTATAAGACGGTTTGTTTTCACATCTGTTACAAGTGGCTTGGGAATTACTACTCTGCCGTAGATGTTTTGTTTTTGAAGTTTTCTCTTACCTGTAATGACTGGTACTGGAGGCTGTAGATTCAGATGGAGCTCTACGGTCACTTTGACTGCAGTTGTCTTCTTTTTCGATGTCACAGTCCGCTTCAACACCCGTCAGTTTCTTTTACTTAGCTTTCCCACTATTCTGTTTTCGTCCACTATTCTGTTACACAGAGGATGTCTTTCCGTTAACTCTGTATGCCATCATGACTTCCGATATCATAGCTCGGTAAAAACCCAAACCCATGGGGGCTGTTGTAACATATACTCCAATTAAACGCGCTTCAACAATTTGCCCTTCTGCACGGTCTACAAGGTTTGACATCTTAAGCTATCCCCCAAAGAGCCTGTTTCCCATAATTTCATTACTGCTACTTTAGAGTGGAATAATGCATACACTATCTTACTATTAACAGCTTAAGGTAAACAAATGTTAGCTTGTCAGTCAGCAGACACGGGGACGGGCTAATTTCGCGAACCGAGCATAGCAGGATATCGCGACTGGTACCGATATACGCGGACGGGCAAGACGCATGCACTGATGCTATCCTCAATTTTCAAGACTTTAAACTTTTTTTATTATTAAATTAAAACCACCGAACTCAAAAGAAGCGGAGAGCAGAAACAGCTGACATTCCGGGTGGGCCAGCTCCTTTCCGTTTCGCAAATTTCCACTATTGTCATGCATGCAAAATTAAACTTTTCCGTCCACCAATCGACAATTTTTTTTATTTCCACGTGTTTTACATCTATTCATTTTTAAGGATATACACATTTTTATAAGATTAAAAAAGTTTTTCATTGCAAACGAAGCTTTTTCCCCAAAGGAGTTTTCCGAATTTCAAGAAATCGACAATTTTGATGGACAAATATTTCGGTTTTCTGCACCTATTAATGTCAATTTTACGATTTATCGGCATTTGATAGATGTTCAGCTTCCAAAATATACCAAATACATTTAAAATAAATGTTTTCATTCTAAAAAAGCGTACTTGCAAAACTCACTTCTGAAATTTCCCGCGCTGATCACTATAGTATCTTAAAGTTACTGAATGCCGAGTTCGTAATTGTTCGACTTGTTATTTTACTCACTAATAATTCGAGCACGTTCGTGAAATTTGTTTCTAATTAATGAGCAACTGATGAGGATTCTTCGGCCACCAATTTTGAATTCATCAAAACTGTCTTTCTATTTTGTTAAGCACTCCCCCCCCCCCCATCAGATTTAATATTGCCACATCTCGCCGAAGTAACGGTGGCTCAGCGGTATCTCTCCTGACGTCTAATCCTAAGGTCCCAGGTTCAAAACCAGCCGCCGTCGGGTGCAAGAATATCTTTTATTTTAATTTGCTCTGCATGCGAACTGCATGCAAATTTATCTATTATTTATATTTCAGTTCCGGTTCCTAGGTTTCTGGAATAATCCTCACACTTCCGGTGGGAATGTCGGGAACGTTCCGGAGGTGTATTTTAGGTGATGTTCCCCGCAATCTGGTCAATAAAATCTGTTCTGATCTACGCTTCGTGTCATTTCCGTATTCCCCGAAATCATCGTGACAATATTTTCATTCGGCCATGTTGCCAAAATGAAAAATTATTAGTTGAGAACGAGTCATTTAATAATTGAAATCCAGAAATAAATTTGAAGTCCCAGAAATAATTTTAGTTTTAGGAAAGGAGAAGTTAAAGCCTTTAGATTTTTTTTTTCTAATTGAATGAGCTTTTTTGTTTAAAATGCAAAATTTGAAAACGGAAATTTTAAATAATTACTTTTTTTAAATCTACTATATTTTTAAAAGTGATTAAACAATTTTTAATCTTTAAGATATAAAACCATTTCATTTTAAATCAAAAAAGCAACACATCGGGTTGGCACTCAGCTAGTATTCTATAAAAAAATATTGGTCCCTAAACTTGTTTTTTAAGGAATACGAAGCACTTCCATAGACATCACTAATATTGATGTGTTTCCATTATTTTGATAACCACCTGTATATATATATATATATATATATATATATATATATATATATATATATATATATATATATATATATATACATATATATCGATCGTTCTCCGAATCATCGTTTTCCCGTATAGGTCGTTTATTTCACCCAGTCCCGTCGATCGTATTGCTCTATTATGCTCACGCATCTATCGTTTTCCCGCATTTATCGTTCAGTTCAGTCGGTCTCTTGAAAAACGATAGATCGAGATTCCACTGTATATATATATATACAAGCAGAGAGAGAGAGAGAGAAACTTCTCTAAGGCAGTTCGTCCCGTTGTCCCCCCAAAAAAGGGACAGTTGTAAAGAGGTTTCTTCCATATGATTAGGGTGTATGTGTGTGTAACAGAATGATAATTCTTTATATTAGAATTCTATAATAGCATTTTTATGTTCTGACTGAGTGATTATTGAGAGGCAGGCGCGGAAGGTTAGCAAAAAAATATGAATAGAATGCATTTTAATAGCTTCGTACGTTTAAAAAAAAAAGGGAGAGGGAAGATAGGGTCCAACAAAGGGGGGGGGGGCGAAACATAAAAAGGTTGCTAATCTGTTGCAAAGAAATAGCGCGTTAAATTTTTCCCCACAATTTTCTCACGCGTTTTTCACAGACTAGGATGCTGTAACCGCGATTTCCAGCTAAACAACCCTTCCATCCCGCGAAAAGGTTCGGATGAGTGTGCGCGAGGTCATGCCATCTGCGGTTGTCCGAACGCCAGACCGCTCTCTCTCTCTTTCGATAGACTGAAGACTCATTGTGTAAGATGTTTTTTTCTCTCGTAGCTCATCCCTTTGCGAGCGACACAGGAAGTGATGACTGTAACCGTATCTGTCTGACGGCGATGGGTAGGCTAGTCATTGAGGGATGCTTGGAACAAATCGGAAATTGCCGACTCCGAGAAAAGGGGAGTCATAGAGAAAGCCTTTCAATATTTTCTCTCTCGCTAAGATGTAACGTTTTACTTATATATATATATATATATATATATATATATATATATATATATATATATATATATATATATATATATATATATATACTAGCTGAAAACCCGCACTTCACTACGGAGTACATTCAAATTAAATACAACGGTCAATGTATGCAATTAATGCCAAAAAAAATATATATATTTATAATAAATACGACGATCAATGTATACAATTGATGTAAATATATATATGTGTGTGTGTATTTATAAAAAAATCGTAAGGGATATTTATTTTTTTTGGATAATATCTAATCATCTGCTGCATTAGAAAGAAAAAAAAATATTTTTTTTGTCTATTTAGTTGTTATGCACGTGACGATAAATTTATTTAAAGTACCAGAAAAAAAATCACGTGATCACCATTTAATAAATTAAATTCTAAAAATTAATCTTTAAAAATTCACCAAAAATCAGAAAATTGAGGTAAAGATCCGAAAAAGATTTCATTTTAAAGGAATGTTTATGATCTTTCTTGTGATATAAATTTTATAACCCTCAAATTATTATTTTAAATGCAAACTTAAAAAAGTTACAAAAACAGCTTAAAAATTTAATTTTAAAAAGTCTAAGAAGAATTTTTCAAAGATCTTTCTTAGTGCACCCCTACACCATAAGAAGAATGGCCATGCAAAATTTCATCCCTTTAGGTCCAGCGGTTTGGTCTGCGCGTTGTATGTCAGTGAGTCAGTTACGGAACTGTTTTATATATATAGATGTGTGTGTGGGTGTATATATATATATATATGTCGTAGGCGAATTGTCAAATCCGGTTTATTGCAGAGAGCGCCGTCAATTTGCAATGCTCTAAGCTAAATGATCGACAACTTTTTTATTAGCCTGATGTGTTTAGGATTATTTTAATGAGCTCATACACCTGTAGGCTAGTTAGAAAATTCGCAATAGTTTGCTCAGAAAGCCTGGTTTCATCCAGGGTTATTGCATTAAGCCCAAAATAGTAAATGTTTATTAATACTTGAGAATATTACTGACGAATATTACGTGAAAACGTTGGCATATACACACAAGTTGTAGTAAAAATGACATATAAACAGATTGGTACTTAAGTACTTCCTTTAGTGAACATACAAATGTGTTGAGAGTTACTTAGGTTAAAAAGAGGTCACTTAAAACTGCACAACAATTATCATTGTCTGAAAAATTTAATTATTATTATTAAGCAATTGTAATAAACAAATTATTAAAATGGCAAACTATTACATTTTAATACGGATTAGTGGCAGGATAAAATATCCTGCCATTGTTTAAACCCTATTTCTAAAAACAAATTATACAAATAAACAACCCCAGCAGTTAGATGGTGAAGAAACTATGCCCATTTTCGAGACGCAATTACCTTGGGCTGTAATAGTTCTTTTAATATTCTTACTATGTTTTTATTAACTCGCTTTCTTGTTTGTTTGTTTGTCCAGTCCAAATCTTACAATCGATTTTTAACTAACTTCCCGACTAGCTAGACATTTGACACTTTTAGAATAGCTCAGAACACGATGACAATCCATTATTTTAATACTTTTAGCCATCTTTAAGCACATTTGAATTCCTTTTCAGTTAATTTTGTTTTGTAGACTGGTGCAGCCATCTATCGACCGGGACGGGAACGAAAAGTTAAACGCAAGTTAACTTCCAATTAACTTCATTTTCTTTCAAGTTGATGGGATAATTCATCAAAATTTTTTAAAAAGTATTTATTAATATAGAATTGTCAAGTTTTTATGATTCAACAGAAAATTTTAAAAAATGGTGTGTAAAAAGTTAAATTTTATCTTGCAATTAATCCTTTCTACGTTTTACTCTTTTTTGAGTCATAAATACCAGGCAAGAAGGATCCTTAAAATATGTCAGTGATGTTTATGTATATACCTATGTATATGTACGCACACGTCTGCGTGCGTGCGTTTGTGTGTGTGAAGGAAGTGACTTTGTATCGATCGTAAAGCAATTAACAACCATCGTAAAGTACAAATAGTTACAATTTACTTACATAGAGAATTGAAATTAACATAGTACGTCAACGACGGAATCCAAAGTGGGAGTCATAACATGAGGGGGCCGTGATACTGTTCACGGTACCGCCGCCCCCTTGCGCCAGAAATAAAATGGGTTTACGAGTAACATTATTAAAGTTAAAAGTTCAGATCGGCATTCTATATATATATAAAAGGTGGTAAAAAAAACTTTTCCTATATATAGACCTCTAGCGGCTGTTCCGTTCAACCGATCGAGATGAGATTTCAGACATAGTTATTCAGAGGTATGAGCTCGGGATTCTGTGAACGACAACAAAGTGGCGCTCACGGTTACGGTTATAGGTATAGAAACTCGAAATTTTCGAATGGAAACGCTCACTTTTTCCCGTCGCAAAATGCTTAGCGAGTGCGAAAACCCTAAAGAGCGTTGGAACGGTACGTATGTCACAAAAAAACAGACGCGTTATGCACGCACAAACAACGGTTCTGCGAACGGCCAACAAAAATACGATAATGACACCTATGTGGAAAATGTGTAATCCAAATAAGAGTTTTCTTTTGTCCGATCTGTGTTGTCATCAGTAATTGGTGACTTGTCTCTGTCATATGCAAATTTCCTCCGTGAGCCCCGATCGTGTTTTTGTAGGCCGTTCGCAGAGCTGTTTTTTGTGCGTGCATAACGCGTCCGTTTTTTCTGATACACGTACCGTTTCAACGCTCTTTAAGGTTTTCGCATTCGCTGAACATTTTGTGAAAGGAAAAAGTGGGCGTTACCATTC
>OU015495.1:32708380-32725880 GCA_907164885.2 Dolomedes plantarius | reverse complement strand
CGGGAGCTTCTTCGAATTCCCAGAAATGCACTCTTTTCCAGACAGGAGACCGTGGGATTAGTCAGATGACAGCCTTGCTTATCGACAAACATTTCGGCAATTTTTATGTTTTCTATAGTGAAAAAAGTACTACTGACATATTGTTCTGGAAAGACAGATTTACTAGTGGTGTTGCAAGATAACGATGCTTTTGTCCAGTTTTCATCCACATTCTCTCAGTAACTGATATGCCTGGGCTTTACTTTCCAGGTTCGAAAATTGGCGGTAACTGCTGGATAATTTTTTAATCCTGCAGCTGTGCCAGGCCCAATCTCGTGGTCGTGGGAACACACTCCAATTCTACCTGACGTTACAATATATATATACACACACAGTCATACCTAGGTACTCGACGGATTTTGACGCGAAAAAAAAAATGCTTCGGCCGTTTACCTTTCATCAGCACTCTTGCTCTGATACCTGCACGAGGCAACCCCGTCAAGCCCCGAACGAAATAAAGGCCGACGTATTAGTCTCGCGCTCAGAGTACGATCCCACTTATTTTGTCTTATACTTTCGAGGTTGTTTCGAGGTTATTTCATTTCGAGATTGTTTTTTCGTATCAGTCATCCCGAGTTCGAAGAAGGTGAGTGATATCACCGAACTTAAATGAGTGAGAAACCCGATAAGACAATAGCTGAGCATGAGTGTGGTAGCTTCGTGTCTGATCTCGCTGCTGAACAAAGATGGGTGTCAACCCCAGGGACTGTGAAGGATTTGAGGCTGTATCAGTAGTACTTTGGTTTGGTTTGGTTTGGTCTAGAGCGCTATAGTCAATTTTTTGCTACACGAGGGCTCATTAGACCGGGACCTACTGCTTAAAGTCGATTCCCAATGGCTACAAACGTCCATGCCAAAGGTGTGACTCGAACCCACAGACTTTAGTACCGAATGCCAGCGCCCTAGCCATTCGGAAATCGTCAAGGCGTATCATTAGTGGAGGACATCGTGTCTGCCGGAAAATTCATGGACCATATTAATGTCAATGGATGAAGACATCGATGAGGTAGTAGAAGATTGAGAGAGCTCAGCACTGAGTATCTGCAGGATCCTGAAAGGGAGCAGTAACAGAGAGGAACTTACATCACGTGAGGAGGAAGGAAGACAGGAAGCTGCCACTGCCCCGCTACAAGAAATGTGTTCTAAATGGGTCGAATTACAAAATTTTGTTGAAAAGTATCCCCTTGACAAGCCTCTAGCAAGCCGAAATTTTGCATTCTGAAACGTAAGTAGAACAACGTTTCCCTTGATAAGTTTGTACTGAAACTCCCTAAATTAAAGTCTACAGCAGGCTTCAGTGATAGGAAAGACAAAGAACTCATGTTAGAGTGCCTGTTGTTTAATTAGAAGGGGACTCCCTTTCCGAGCAAAAACCTCTCATTATCCACTATCCGTTAGGTCATGAACTCCTCTCAGAACAGGTAATATGAGGTTAAATTTTATTTATTTATTTTTATTTGTTTGTTTGCTTTTTTTGTTTGTCTCACTCGTTTTAAGATTTTGCATAAAAAATACCACATTAATTTATAAAACGCCAAGTAATATGTCAAATTTTCGGGGTTCAGTAACGGATTATTTCAGTTTACATTAATTACCCTTTATGGAAAAAATTTGTTTGATACTCGTCATGCCTATATATATATATATATATATATATATATATATATATATATGTGTGTGTGTGTGTGTGTGTGTGTGTAATACTGAAGATAGCCAGGCAATGTCGTCAGGGCATTCGGTACCAGAGTCTGCTTGTCGGAACCCCGATATAAATAAGGATGTTTTGCAGACTCTCCTGTAGCAAACGTTGTCCTCAGCGCTCCCAAAGCAACTCACCACTGCGATATTTGGTCTTTCTTCTTCCCTAAAAGATCTTGATGTATTGTTTTTTTCTTTCAAACTGACCGCATACGAAGCCGACAACGGGTGTTTTATCGATTCGGAAAGCAAAGAAAAAAAAATCGATTCGGCTTTTTACCAAAATTTATTTCTGCCTCTTGTGTTCTGACCCATCGATTCTCGTTGTTTTTATATCCGTGCCATTTCGCTATCGATTGCCGTCCGTTCCTTTGCTTGAACAGCTTTTCTCTGAGTATCTCGCAGAACGTCACATACGGGTAGGGTTACCAGATGTTGAAAATATAGAAATAGGAGTTTTCGAAAAAAATTATTGAGAAATATATATATATGTATATATATATATATATATATATATATATATATATATATATATATATATATATATATATATATATATATATATATATATATATATATATATATATATATATATATATATATATATATATATATATATATAGATAGATAGATAGATAGATAGATAGAGAGAGAGAGAGAGAGAAAGATACATGTATATATATAATTATAAAAAAGAAACAATCCCTTTTAATTCGTCATACGAATATTTCAAAATAATAATTATATAATTTTAAAAAATCACTGTAAGATTTCCTCAGTTACGGGTTTCTTAGTCTTTTTTTCTGACGTGTGGTCGCGTTGTGTTTCATTTTTAATTCGCTTACATGCTACATTTTAATATTGATATGTTACTGATTATACTGATTGAACCCTTTTTACGTTGAGACGGCGTCTCTCCTTTGTCCAGTGTGTTCCCATCATCCAAAATAATGCATTTCCATCTGGTTCAGGTATTGAAAAATAATGTCGACGCATTTTCAATACTTCGGAATGAAATTCTAAATCGTGGGATTGTTTAAAATGAGTCATTCATTTTAAATGGGGTGACATTTTTTTTTCGAATCCATCGCTACGTGTATTCATTTCAGTGTATTATAAGTGTGGGTTGACGTGGAGCCGATCCAATCCAGTAAGGTGGCTACCCACCACCCTGAAAAGATAACGCGCGGCTAATGGCGTCGTTTGATGGCTAGGGGAAAAAAAAGGAAGAAAAAAACAGTAGATAGCCGGGGTAGAAATCGACGCGTCGTCCATCATTTCTTTGGGATTGTGCCGAGGGAGGAATCGAAGGTATTTACCTCCCCAAAAGCGAAGATTATATCCGGATAAGACGAGAGGAATGGAGTAACGGCACCCTCTGGAATCTGTTTATTGTTACACTGACTCGCGCAGAAACGGGAGACAGAAAGAAAAAGAGAAGGAAAAGAGGATGGAGAGAATTTCATGTTGGATTAAAATGGCTGCTACAAAAAGTTGCGACAGACGTAGATGGAAAAAAAATTAGGAGGAGGAGATCGAAATTGCAGTTACAGGAGGAGGTAAAAAGGAAAGGAAAGATGATAGAGGAGGAAATGGAGAAGGGGAAAGATGATAGAGAAGGGAACAGGAGGAGGAAGGAGAGAAGAGAAAGATGATAGAGGAGGGAAGGAGGAGGAAAAAAGAGAAGAACGTTCTATAACTGAAGCGAGATAGATTTTGAACGTCTGCGCAGGTGTCTCAGTGGATGGACGTCCCTTCCTCACACTTGCACGTCATAGATGAACTGTGCAACGGTGATCAAACGCTACGGTGATATATGTTCACTGTTTTATATTCTAGCTATCGTTTTCATCTGTCTGTAGAAGAGGTACGCCAGTGACATACACATGGCTTGGGGGTACAGAAGGTACAAAAAGTTGAGAATCACTGATATATACACAGAAGTACCAGAATAACTAGATTAGACGATCCCATTTGACCTACTTCAAGCACTATATATATATAAACCCAAGTAACACAAATAGTTGGTCCAACCGCATATTTTCGTTACATCCTTGGGAAATGGTTACCGTTGGCAGAAATTTCAAAAATCCAGATTGGCCAGCTGCAAAATGTGTATGTTGGGCCGACAATTACAAAATTTGGTTGGCCCAACTGCAAAGGAAAACTGTTGGGCCAACAATTACAAAATGTTGTTGGTCTAACTGCAAATAAGTGTTGTTGGACCAACAGTTATAAAATGCTGTTAGCCCATCAGCTAATGAGTGTTGTTGGGCCAACAATTGCAAAAGAACGTTCTCCCAACCAGGGGCTGCTCCAGTCCAGAGATTTGAGGGGGGGGGCACGTCGGCTTTTAGGGTTTTATATATATATATATATATAGCGCATATAAAAATAGTATATTCAAACATGCTGTTTTGAATATACTATTTTTATATAAATTATTGGTGGCTAAATACTAGAACTTAATATACTGTTTAAAAAGGGAAAATTCTCTTTGCAAACAGTCTGCTGAAAAATAGCAAAATGTCAAAACTATTGACCCTCTTATAGTTTGACCATTGGCCCGAAGAACAGAGTTGTTGGCTGGGTTGAAAAATGCATAATAGCCCCAACTAAATTTAATGTAGGCTTACCTGCAAAGTTGACTGCTGGGCTAACTGAAATCCTACTGTTGGCAGACCTGCAAATCCAACAGTTGGGCCAACTGAAAGCCTACTGTTGACCTGCAAACCAACGATTGGGCCAACCTCGCACCAATGGCCAAATCCTGCAAATCCAACGTTTAGGCCAACTGAACGCCAACTGTTGGGTCAACCTCACGCCAACGGTCAAATCCCACCGTTGACCAACCATTCCCGTAAATGATTGGCCAACGGCTTACCAACGGATTTGTGTTACTTGGGTGTATATATATATAGCGACAGAGCTTTGTGGAAGCGTAAATAGTTGATTATGCAGTGAGCATGGCAGGTGATCATGACTGAAGCGAACTTCAACGAGGTAAAATAATTGGTGCTCGTGAGATAGGACATGGCATTTCGGAGATGGAGGCAGATTTTGGATTTTCACTTTTGACCATATCAAGGGTGTATCTCGAATAGAAGAATTCCGGTAAAGCATCCAACCTACCGCAAGAGCCCGGCCGTCGAACAGTCTGTCGATGTCCATGACCGGCGTCTTAGAGAATCATTTCAAGCGAAAGGAGTGCAACACTGACTAATATAACTAAAATAACATCGCAAATGCTTGAACGTCTACTACCATCATATTAAGGACTGTTCAACGTTTACTGCATGATATAGTCTTTAACAGAAGACGCCCAAACTGAATGCCGTCGCTTTAATCCCAACACGGAGCCCTGCTCTTCGTATGGGCTCAGGAACAGCACCACTGAACACTGGAAGCGAATAGCATGGTCTGACAAGTCTCGTTTCCCACTGGTTGATGCAGATAAAAGGGTTCGCATGTGGAGAGCATGTCAACAAGGGACTGTACAGGATAGTGGTACCTCAGTAATGGTATGGGTTATGTTGGATTGGCAGGAATTAGGACGCGTCATATGTCTACAATTTCTTTGACCGGTGAACGTCATGTTAATATCCTTTCAGGTGTTGCAGCCATTCGCGTCATGCGTTTGCTATCATGGCTATTTGGCGTCTCCCAACAAGACAGTGCGGTATCAGACACACCACAGCCGCCAAATTATGGTTTGAGGAACACTTATCCAAGTTTTGAGACATGAAATAACTCCCATGTCCACCAGATCTCAACGTTATTGAACGAATCTGGAATGCTATGCAATGTTCCGTTCAAAGCAGAGATCCACCATCTAGGACCACGCTCTTCAGGAGGCACGCTGTTCATTGACTAAAAACTCCCTTAGAAAGCTCGTGGAATCCATAGCTCATCATGTATCTTCAGGATGAGCTATGGATAAAGGATGATCTATGGATTAAGGATGAGCTATTTTATATGATCCGGAAATGGGCCTACCAGATATTAGAACATATATCTCAGTTTTTCTGGCACATCAGAATATACACACAGATACAAATTGTAAGTGAATGTATGCGCAACGGGGAACAGGGTCTTTTTGAGGAGGGTAAAGATTGTTACCTTCCAATCCCCGTCTGACAGTTTTAGTTCGTTACTTACCATTTTACGAATGTTTAACTCGCGTTTTTAGGAACTGCGAACAGGCAGAAGATCAGGGTGTCGAATTTCGCCATATGGTGGGGAAAATTTCTGGCTCTCGACAGAAAAAATGAACTTCAGACCTTTATTTCTGTCGGAGAACCCACCGCGAATATCACGCCTAGAACTGTTCCCCGAGAATAGACCCCCTCCCCACCTTCTCTGTTCTTTTATTCCGGTTATTTCGTTTTTTATGCACCCCCGGTGATATATGGAGTAACAAAAATTTTTTCCCCCCGAGGGAAAAATTGTTTTCGACCCCTCCCATCGTTTAACTTTCCACGCACTCCTATCGCAGACATCCCCCCACCTCTCATGGCCGTCCATCAAAAAGTCGAATGTAAAACGGGACGAGGGGTATGGAACAATGGGTGACGATTTGGAATTTTTTATTTCAATAACAAATGTTGAATGACACTTTGCATTTCTTTTCTAAAAATCGCAATCGTTTGAGTGAAATTTTGCTTTTTTTTGTCGAAAAATCACAGTCAGAAATTACGACCAGTGCACTGTGTGTGTATATGTGTGTATGTATATATATATATATATATATATATATATATATATATATACAGTGTAGTAAGCGTTCCAGAATATATATATTTATGCACAAATACTCTCTCTCTTTATACACACACACACACACATAGTATATATATATACATATAGATAGATACAGATATAAATATATATAGATATATACACTCGATTCATTTTTTGCGCGGGGGATACATTCCAGAGACTATCGTGCAAAGAAAAGAAAAGAAATTGTAAGAAATGATACAGTGAATGTATAAAAATTGGAGATAAGTTCATCCAAATATACTTGATAAAAAATTGTTAATTTCCATATGAAATTTGAATTCCATCGACTGATCTTGGAAAAATATGAAGAGCAAATCAACAAATGTTATTTTAATTGTTTTTAGGGGTGTTTTAACTTCAGAAAGTGCGGTAGTCGCAAGTGGTTGAAAAAGAACTGAATTCATTTTTTATTCATACATGCATACATATAACATAATCATTCAGTCATTTAGTGTCGCCTCTAGACAACAAACGGGCCCGTTATCTGTTGTTTTTTCGATGGCGAAAAGTCACTCTCGTCAGTGGAAATATTGCATGGCGATGTACTATCTACAAATGTATCTTGAATAAAATTAATTTCTTGTGTTTCTTTTGTTTCACTGGTTTTCAGTGCTATTTCGTTACCAAACATTGAGATTTTGTTTTGCTTGATCTTTATATGATTCTTCATAACATGCCAAAATCATTTCTAAATCACGTTGGAATGGCAAAGCTCGTTCGACATTGTCATGATTTGTCAGAAAATGAATTCCCAGTTTATTGGCTAATTGGAGGACTTCTAGAATTGTACTTGCAGATAGTGGAACCATTCCTTTGTCATCATTACCAAAATCTAACAGGGAATCTTCTACATTCTCTAAAATAATCTCTGATAACAGTGCACACAACATTCTTCATTCTTTTTCTTTTTTTTAAAACTTGTTAGAGCAAAAAAACAACGTAAAAAAAAAATAGGCCACTTTCCTTGAACCGTGTTCAAAACTGTGCAAAAGGGTAATCGTGTGTGTGTATATATATATATATATATATATATATATATATATATATATATATAACGCCCGGTGGCGTAGTGGTTGAAAGCTTCAAGCTGCCACACCACAGGTCCAGGGTTCGACCCACCGACTGGGCAAAGTCGACTCAGCCTTTCATCCCTTGAGTGGGCCGATAAAATGAGGACCAAACATGCTTCGGAACAAAACTCTGGAGGTTCCACGTCAGGTTGACTACCTGACTGAAACATATGCCATATGGCACACCAAGCCCACGGTCAAGAAAGAGGAAACGAGCATCGCCGGCCTTGGTGCACAACGGACAGTTGAGCCATGAGTTTAGTATATATATATATATATATATATATATATATATATATATATATATATATATATATATATATATATATATATATATATAATGTGTGTGTGTGTGTGTGTGTGTGTGTGTGTGTGTGTGTGTATGTGTGTGTGTGTGTATTTACATACATATATATATGTATGTATATGTATATATGTATTTATATATGTATATATATATGTATATATGTATATATATATATATATATATATATATATATATATATGTGTGTGTGTGTGTATGTATATGTATATATATATATACATATATATATATATATATCTTTCGCACCCCACCGCTCCAAACGATATATTTTTACAGAGAAAATGTCAAAAGAGCCACTGTTATGAGGAGGGAAGAGTCCCCGCAGCAGGGTGAGGGGAAAAAAAAGACACATTTGGCACGAGCTGCAGTTTTTTTTCTACCTCCTGGGAGGGGAGAGGAAGTGTATTTTTAATTTCCCCACCCTCAGCCATACATCACGACACCATTTTTATATCATCGTCTGCTCAAGTCGCGTGCCCGGGGCCTTCGAACTCCCCAGTGTCTCTAAACTGACGGTGTTCCTAAATAGAGCTTAGATCAAACCAGTCCCCACAATTACGGTGACGAGCTGAAGTTTCGAGTTAAAAAAAAATATAGGACAGACTTGTGATCGAGAAAAACTCATTGTGATTTTTTTTATTTTATAATTAATACTATTAGCTGTTAGTATCATGAATTGAAAGGGATTGTCTTGTTTCTTGCATATAAGTGTCTGGTTTCATTTGAAAAAGTTATATGTATATATATATATATATAATTGATATTTTATTATATATATATCGTAAATGCTGATTTAGATAAATTTATTGAATCTAGTACATTCTAAACTACCTTATAATAGTAATTTCTTTACTCACACTAATAAAAACTTAAAAGAAGCTACAAAAAACTTACAAGAGTATTTTATAATAACATATGTAGTTAAAGCTGCTAACAATTTTGCAATTATTTGTAAAAAATATTTTGCTATATGTTTAAAAAATCTGTTAGACAATTGTGATATGTTTCAGCCTTTGAGGGAATCTACCTGTATAATTATCAAGAAAATAATAGCAAAATGCAAACTACTAGGTATAACTGCAGATAACTTTCACTTTCCTTATCTTACTTCAGTTCTTAAGTTTCATAAAACACCTATTGCTTTTAGAGCAGTCACCTGTGGTCACAACACTTATGCTACTAAGGCAAGTGTAATACTATTTAATTACCTAAAATTAATATATAAAGTAATAACTTCTGGTGTTTGTGAAATAATTGATAATAGCTTAAGTCTGGTAAGAAAACTACAAACATTAAATAATTGTAAATCTCTAGTCACATTTGATTTCAAAGATTTATTCAACAATATCAATATAATTGATTTAAATAGGGTAATTATAACTTTAGTAAAAAATCATAATCAATACTTAAACAAAGAATTTAAACTAACTCATTTCAATAGGCTATTAGATTTAATAACTAAACGTAATTATATAGCACACAATAATAGTTTATACTTACATGTTAAAGGTGTATCACAAGGTGGAAATGCTTCCAGTATGCTAGCCAATTTATATTTACATTTTTTTTGAAGTTGATAATATTAATAATATTGTTAATGGCAATTGCCAAATATTTAGATATATTGATGATATAATTGTTATTAATAATAGTAATAATAATATAGCTCTAAATTTTTACCCTCCTAATCTAACACTAGTACAAAGTAGCCAAGAAAAACTTAATGTAAACTTCTTAGATATAAACATAAAAGTAAATTCTCATAGTAATTTTACTTTTGATCTTTATGATAAAAGATCAGAATATGACTTTAATATAGTAAAATATCAAAGTTACTTAACTTGCTTAAATAAATCTGTATTCAATAATATTATTGTTAATCAACTAGTAAGAATAAATCGACTATGTTCTAAGGACAATAGGCATAAGCATATAAAAGATTTGTTAGTATTGCTAAAACGTAATTATTACCCTGATAGTCTTTCCAAGCACATAATTGGTTGTTTTATATTTAATGAATAGCATGTTCTGTTGCTAATAATTAGTAATGCAAAACTAAAATAAGAAATCTAGCACTGTATATACATGTGTGTGTGTGTATTATTTTCAATGTTATATATTATTTTCAATGTAAGAAGTACCCAAGTCTGTCCTATGCTTTAAAAGTTATTTCTAAACCATTGTACAGACTTGGGTACTACTTACATTGAAACTAATAATTTTGTAATCAGGCATAAGCAAACAAAGTCATCTTGGAAAAAACTGACTTGGGCACTTCTTGTACCAACCCACACACAGAGATATATATATATATATATATATATATATATATATATATATATATATATATATATATATATAAATATATATATATATATACATATATATATATACATATATATATATATATATATATATATATATATATATATATATATATTAATTAAAATTCAGATATGCTATTTCTGTATGTAGTATTCGTTATATAGAAAACACGATTTGATCTTCTGTTTTGGCAAATCACCCTAAAAAAGCAATTTTCTTTTGTCTGCCCAATAGTTCGAGAATGTCTTCCCATTTTTCCGACGGACCTCCCCGATCGATAGAGCCTCTGTTTACCGCCCTCGTCTTTCAATTCTCAGTATCGCACTTTTATCGTTCTCTTTTTCGGTGGAATATTTGCCCAAACGATATTCGGACGTGCGCTCGGATCTGTGGATGCTATTAACGAAATCGCAGTGTGGCCCATCAGCGACTGACGTGAGGGGTGGTGGAATACGTGACGGTGTCTGTGGTGTTCGCGCATGCCCCCGGTGTGTGACCTTTCGCGATGCGTGTGCTCTCGACCGAATTCTTTGGGGGGAGGAATGTTATTCCGTTTTCTGTTCTTTCACGGAACCACCACAGGTAGGATTCTCGCGAAAAAAAAAACAACCCGGGGAGGATATAAATACATGCGCGTGCGCACACACACGCACAAACAAACACACACACACACACACACACACACACACACACACACACACACATATATATATATATATATATATATAGGGTGAACCAAAACTCGTAAATCCTTTAAAAATTCATAAAAAAAGAGACAAATCATGAGAAAGAAGTGCTGTTTGCAAGAAAGGGCTCACAAGGAAGTCGGATTTGTTTAGCAGCCAAAAGTTTTAAAAGTTTTAAAAAATTCAAAAGTTACCGGTAGATGGCGCTGACATGCGAGAGATTCAGCAGAATTATGAAAATCAATCTTGCAATAAAAGACCGTGATACACGAGGATTTGGAAGATCGGTCACGAAGTGGAAGACCCTCGTTGGCGGAGGGCCGCGTTATATATATATATATATATATATATATATATATATATATACACACATACACATAGAGTGGTGTGCAAAAATGAAGATCGGAATGGAGAAATGAACGTAACAGCGGAAATATCAGACAAAAGACCAATCAGGACAAGTCAGGAACACTCACGCAGCGGGACGTACTGCTGCTGGGTGGAAATGATGCCGATTAAAGGTTTTAATTATTTTAACATTAAAATATTAACAGGGTTCGATTAACAATTACTAATTACTCATTACCCATTACTAATTACCCAAGTTCGTTTTTAACCCAGCATGTAAACACTGTAGAAAAGATAGACACAATTTAATGCTTTAACTGATGAGGACCAATATTTACAAATTAACAATAAATATTTATTATCACACATAAACAATTACGTTATACAGTATTAAAATGATTACTACTCTCATAGCCACATGTATAATTAATAATCTGCTAAAATGATTAATATTCTTAAATATTGATGTGTTTCCTCACCCTAGTAGGTCTGTATCATTTAAAGGGATATTTTAATTTAAATCTAAATCTAAAAAAAAGGGTACTGTCAAATATCAACCTAAATTAAAGACTGACTTACCCCATATATCGGCTAGCTAAGGGAAGCTGCATCGCTCCATCTCTGTCTCAGGGCGGCTCGAAAGCAACACACCCCAGAGCGGGGCCTGAAGGCCACTCACTCTCCGCGCCAAGCATCTCGTCTATCTCTGAACTCTCTCTCTCTCCAAAAATCTCATTTCTACCTCTTAATATTCATCTCTGCTTTTTCATATTCCTCTCTCTACCTTCCAATCATAGAAAATTCTTATTTATCTTAAAACTCCACCTACGTCTTAAACTTTTTCCTATTGGCTATAATATTTTTCTTTTATTAAATTCACACTTCTCATTGGACCTATACTTATCTCTCATTTTTCTACATCCCGTCTCTACCTTCATTTTTTCTTAATATTTTATTTTTTTCTTAAATCCCCCTCTCTAACTTTTCTATAACTCAACAATACTTACTGTGGCACACATTCCCTTCAATTCTTACTATATTCCATATTCTAAAAGGGGCTTTTTCGACTGACCCTCGCTCCTACGCAACTCTTTTATTATGGGGCCTTTTAACTAACCGCGATTCTAACTTCACTACTGTGCCTTTCTTATGAGGCCTTTATATGGGAGCGGCGGCTATTTCTAAACTTTTCCCTTTTTACCATAAATATTTTTATTCCTGAACACTCTATAAAATATCCCTTTCTTGTATTGGCACTTACAACCGGCTAATATCTAACCTTCCTCTCCGTGTCGAAATTTTATGGCTAACTCCTTTTCTTATTTCTTACCCTTTTGACTACGTTTTATAATGCATAAAGAATCTAAACATACTTGCAGGTGTTAAAATTCTCCTAGGAACCCTTACTGGCTTAAAGAGCCAGAACTGCGTGCGTGTCGTGAGAGAAGTCATCGGAGCGGCAGACGAGTGGACGTTGCAATCCGTTGATCAAGACACTGCATGAATGGATTGCATATTGTGGCGTCGTAGTCGGTTAATCTGAGTCTTTTTTAAAATTACTAAATTCGTGTCCAGGAAAAACCAGGAGGTCTGAGTTGTGAATAATAGAGCAACATCTTAAAACAAACACTTAAAAAAATTTAATAATAAAGAAAATTAACATTAAGCAAGTACAACATAATCAAATGAATTTTAACTTAAGTGCAGATTTAACATTATTTAGTACGCCCCGAGACCCGGTTAGCCCCTCACAGGAGCTTAAAAACACGACCGCATCGTCTGGCCGTTACAAGGGGTATATCTCCTGAAAATAACAGAGTCTCGCATATATACTCTGCTTGAAGTCTTCGCCGGTGGTGGCCGTCTTCCTAGAAATTCCTCAGAAGGCGACTGTTTCCCAGAGCGGGGCCGGCAGATTAGCGGGTGACTGTTCTTATCGACGAATATTTCGGCCATCTTTATTGCGCTCTAGTGTCAAACTCGCATGGAGCTATTGCTAAGAAAGAAAGTTTTACGAGACGATGGGAGACGCTTCTGTCTTTCAAAACAGATATTCCCACATCTTGCTCGGGGAACCGATATGAAAGGGCTTAACTTTCAGGCCAAAAATTCTGGCGACATTTACTGGTATCGTTTTTTTCAATCCGATTGGAATCCACACACGTGTTCAAAACGATGGGAACTGGAAAATGGTATTCCGATAAGCACGCAGCTGTGTTCGTGCACCCTGTGCACGAGACCTCCGAAGTCTTGGGGAAAATAACCCCATACCTTTCATGACGCTACAATATCGATGAATGGACCCGGGGTCACATACTAGGCAAGCTTCAAGTGTGACCCACTGATGACTACACTTTTCCGACGTGGCAGGGGTGGATTTCTATAAATGGCCAACAGTGCCATGTTTTATACAGTTCAGTACCCGATCAAGCACTTGGAGGGTCCCAAGCGCAATGTAGTTTTGATGTCCCCAGTAATGTATCTCTTTTTGAAGTTGCACACTTTCGAAGAACCCACGCGCGTGCAAGAAGCGCGTGCTTGGGGACCCATTGATTTCTTTGGATGCACTGAATCCCTTCCAAGTCCCGTTGAATCCTTTGGATTCGGTTGTACGTCAGATCGTCATCATTCTTCACGAGGGTCTTATGGCATGATTTGTACACAATTTGACACCTGCTGTGCGACATTACATGGGAGAACCTGTCTCGTCCTTCAGTTTTGTGCACAAGTGTGTGTGTATGTATATATATATACACAGGTGTCCGTAATTAAAGTCCCACTTTCAAAAGGCTGCAAAAAAAGAACCACTAGTCAGAATGACTTCAAATTTGAACTGAATATACTCGAAGAAGGGGGAAACGATTTGGCATAATAAAAAAAAAGTTCCAACCGCATACAGCGCCATCTATTGATACATTTTGGAACTTTTTGTATTTTGTACTATACACTCATGGACAAAAAAATTAGCGCACCAAGAAGGACTCGTCAAAATGAAACAAAATTTTACATACGTAATGACTACTTTGATATAAGTAAATGATAAGAAAATCAAAGAAAAAGGATAATTTATTTCAGAGAAAAAGGCAAAAGAACGGAGGAGTTAATACTCCGTTGGACCCCCTCTAGCGCGAATGCACGATGCGATACGATCGGGCATTGAGTCATACAAGTTCTGTATGATGTCTTGAGACATTTCGTTCCATATTTGCTGTAACCTTGCCTCTAGTTCGTTCAAACTCGTGGGATGCCCAACTCGTCGTCCCAAATGATCCCAGATATGCTCGATTGGAGACAAATCTGGGGATCGGGCAGGCCAAGGATGGGTAGTAACAGTGCGGAGACAGTCTTGTGTCACCCTTGCCGTATGAGGCCGAGCATTGTCTTGTTGAAAAATGGCTCCTGGGAGCCGTTGCATGAGTGGCAACACATGTGGTTGCAGGATTTCATGAACATACCGCTGGGCTGTCATGGTGCCGCGGAACAATACTAGGGGTGACCGTGTATTGTAGGCAGTGGCACCCCATACCATCACACCAGCTGTGGGAGCGATGTGTCGCTGTACAGCAAAGGCAGGATTGAAGCGTTCACCACGGGCTCTCCACACACGAACACGATTGTCATCACTGCCGAAATTGAATCTGGATTCGTCGCTAAAGACGACCTGGTTCCATTTCGCTGCAGTCCAGTTTCCTCGTGCGCGGCAAAACTCCAAACGGAGGCGTCGATGGGTGGGCGTCAAGGGCAGCACACGTAATGGGCGCCGCGATGCCAACTGTCCTTCAGCCAGGCGCCTTCGTATGGTTCGAGAAGACACAGAGGCCCCTAGTGAAGGTGCTACCTGTGCCTGGATGGCGGCCGATGAAGCATTTGGCTGTATGCGTGCATATCTTACGATGTGGCGGTCTTCTCGACGACTGGTCTGTCGAGGGCATCCTGAGCCTTGTCTTCGTGTACATGACATCTCTCGGGTCCACTGGTCTCAACACCTCCTCACAACACAATCAGAGCGACCTAATTGACGAGCTACTCGCCTAGCTGACCACTCAGCTTCCATCATCCCGACGATTCTCCCCCTCTCAAACTGCGACAACTGCTTATATTGTCTTCGAACACGGCGTAATGGCATGTCTATCTCAGCTCTTCCTTTGTAAATGATTCAGCACACTCAAACAAGCTTTGGTTACCTGTTTTATACTCCACAGAGTACGATGTTCAACGCCCTCTACCGGCTATACGTAATGCGCAATCACGCTGCATTTCTAATCATTTGCATATCTCCCCGACATGTACCTTCATTGCAAGTTTCGTTACGATCCCGCAATTATTTCTTGGTGCGCTAATTTTTTTGTCCATGAGTGTATATATATATATATATATATACCCATCCCGGTGACCGAGACAGTGGATTTCATGCTCCCAGCAGGTGGAGAAATTCATTCCGAGGCATGCTTCCGGAATTAATGAGCTATTCATTAACACCCCGTTACATTCGATCCCCCCCCTTTCCCGGGCAGAGCAAAACCGGAGCTCACACACACAACCGAAAAACCTGAAATGATGCAGCCTCTGAGATGGGCAGTTCGAACTCCGCCGATTCCCTCCTGACGACCACCGAAGAAATTAAAACAGAAAAGATAAAAAAATTAAAGAGGCGGGGGGAGGAGAAGCTTGGGTTGTTCCCTGGTGTGCCCTCGAGCGACGAAAGCGGTTCTCAAATCAGGGGATGATCTGGGAAAAAAAGGGATTTAAAAAAAAAGACCGAATTATGTCAAAGAGAGGAGGGTGGCGGAGAGAGGGTTCGGAATCTGGTTCACCTGGCGAGTGGAACGCACGCGCGGCCCACGTGCGGCAGCACGTTGCTTCCCAAGGTCGTCTGAGCTGGGTTAAGCCGTCGAAGGGGGTCGAAGGAAAGGGTGGAGGAAAAGACGGGGTGCGGTTGCGAGCGTGCGGAGCCCGGGACTTCCAAAGGAACGCAGCTCCATTCTACTCTCTACCAGAAAGACCATCTCTTTTTATAGCGCGTTCACATCCATGCTCTCCTCAGAATTCTGCGGGGGAAACCAGTGATTTATGGGCAGCGGCCTGCAGAGCAGTCCTGCACTGATCTTGTTAGCGCGTACAGACTTGCACAGCGCTCTCTGCCTAGTCCAGTGATTTATGTCTCTGTACTCTGTTCCCTGCGTCGGATCGCTCGCTCTGGCGGTCCGTATGCATTGCATCAAAGGCAAACTCGAGGTCCCGGGGGTCAAATGGTGACAGTGGGGGCGGGGGACACTAGATCAAGAAACACGAAGTCTTTGGCGGCTTGAATGGGGGGTTCTAAACGGGGGAATATCTGGAAGACACGTGTTCATTGGAATGGGGGTGGTTCTAAATACCGTGTCTAATGTTACCGTGACTAATGTTGACAGGAGAGTCGGGGAGAGAGCTCTGTCCAATGTGAATGCACCATGTGTCGAAGCGGTCTTTGTCGCAGAGCATCAAAGAAAAAGAAGGGACCTTGGGGGCCGGAATGGGGGATGAGAGTGAAATGAACCCTACCCGACGGGTAGGGTTACCGTGACTAATGTGATGACAGGAATTGGGGGTACTTCCCTGCAGAATTTCTTCTTCAATGTGAATGTACCATTACACGACCACATGTGTGAGTGTATATTATATATATATATATATATATATATATATATATATATATATATACTAGCTGAAAACCCGTACTTCGCTACGGAGTACATTCAAATTAAATACCACGGTCAATGTATGTAATTAATGCCAAAATTATGTCTAAATATATCTATCATAAATACAACGATCAATGTACGCAATTGATGTAAAAAAAACCGAAAAGATATGGTATTCATAAAAAATTCGTAACGGATATTTTTATAGACAATATAACGTAGAAGAAAATATTCAAATTAAATCTAATAGCACATACTAAAGAATATAGTACAGTTAATTTAGTACAGTTTGAGGAACATATCTTTTACTGTATTTTAATATTTTTTTGGATAATGTTCAATCGTCTGCCGCATTAGCAAGAAAAGAAAATTTTTTTTTGTCTATTTAGTTGTTATGCACGTGACGATAAATTTATTTAAAGTACCAGAAAAAGAAATCACGTGATCAGCATTTAATAAATTAAATTCTAAAAATTAATCTTTAAAAATTCACCAAAAATCAGAAAATGGAGATAACGATTCGAAAAATATTTCATTTTAAAGGAA
>OU015495.1:32638380-32703380 GCA_907164885.2 Dolomedes plantarius | reverse complement strand
TTTTACATATTTAGTTTACTTCCAATAATTTGTTTATGAGTAACCTTTGCTATAAATATTATAATTAGAAGAACGAGGTCCCTTGGGCAAATTTTACCGTACATTAACGTGTTATTTAATGGAAGGTCATCTTTTTATCGGCTTTACTGATCGGCCTGAACTCCCGGAAGAAGGAGGCAAGATCCCCCCCCCCCCCAGATGTCGGTCAAAATGATGGTGGCACCACTGCCATTGGTATACCTCCTCCAAAATGGAGGTAGTATATATATATATATATATATATATATGTAACCTTTCCCTCTTGTAATAAGTGTAATAATGAGCAGACCACTCCTGGCCACATCCATCCTAAATTTATCTAGGAGGAACTTTATTACCGATCCTATTAATGGACTTACTGCAGATATATGGACTATGGACCCATAGACAAATATCATACCTGGTCTATCACCGTAGGCCAGGTGGGACTAGAAACAACTACAACAATTTATATACAGTGAAATCTCGATCGATCGTTCCCCGAATCATCGTTTTCCCGTATGTGTCGTTTATTTCCCCCAGTCCCGACTATCGGGTTGCTTTGTTATTTTCCCACATTTGTCCTTTTTCCACATTTATCGTTCAGTTAAGTTTCAACGAGGGAAATTTAAAATTTCCCTTGTTAGAAACAATTCTGAAAATTTACTGCAATTCTTTGGGAAAGGACGTTCCATTCCAGCAAAAAATACATTATCAAACATTGTCGACAGTTAGTAAGAAGTTAAACGATTCCCAACCGAAAGCAGATTTCCATAGTGGACACCATTTTACAATTTTTACAATTTTAATAATTGTTGAAATTAAATTTCTTTTTTTTTAACTTAAGAAACAAGTATCGAACACCGGAATATCAAACTTTGAAATTTTTTCCATCTCATAAACCCCACATGTGCAGAAATAGCTCAGTTGGGAGAGCGTTAGACAGAAGATCTAAAGGTCCCCGGTGCGATCCCGGCTTTCTTCAAGTCCATTGTCCTCGGTAGTATAATGGTCAGTATCCCCGCCTGTCACGCGGGAGACCGGGCTTCGATTCCCCGCCGGGGAGGTGTTTTCCTTTTCTCTTCGACAGTAAAAACATCTGAAAGTCGTATTTTATTTTGTTTCTTTAATCTCACATACAATAAACATTATTTTTTGGAGAAAACGGAATTTCGTAGTTTCAACGATGGAAATTTAAATTATATATATATATATATATATATATATATATATATATATATATATATATATATATATATATATATATATATATATATATATATATATATATATATATATATATATATATACAGTGAAACACTTCTATGGCAGCCAATTATAATTCCAAAATAAATAAATAAATAAATAAATGGGATGTTTGGAGGGGTGGTCGTGGAAAAGACGTATCTCCCATAACATTGGCTCTATTGAGTCTTCAATCGGTTATGGACGAAAGAGGAACGTTGAGAGGTATAATACCGACAAATAGCAACAAATAGCAGTGCCCAGCTAGATAAGTTTCACTATATATATGTAAAATTATACATATATATATATATATATATATATATATATATATATATATATATATATATATATATATATATATATATATAATCTCCCATATTTATTGATAAACTAATCTAAAACTTTGAGCAGTTAGTCCTTGTTTTGCCGTCTAAAATAATAGGAAATCGCGCAGTCCTAAAACGCAGGACACATTTAAAAATCACCGCCGTTGCCAATTCTTTTTATATGATTTAAAAAGAGGACAGTGTCCTGGGAAGAGAGGACGGAGCTCAGGAAGCGGTGATTTATCTGTCGCTCACCATTATCGAGAAACTCAATTCTACAGAAACTCTGCATGCAAACGACGCGGTAAAATTATCCATAATGATAAAAAGAAAACTGTGTTATAGTCATTTATCTCGTTTACACGGGAAAAGTCCCTCTGTCGTACAACCCCGTTACGGAGAATCCGTCCATTTATATGATTTATTCCGAGATTACAGACCATCCAATAATGACGCAGGCCATAATCCACGGTGCAAGGAACAAAAAAGTTCGAATCGAAAAACAGCGGAGCGTAACGGGTTGACAAGACAATCAGAGAGAGCCGCAACAACTCCATCCTTGTTTAGGATTGACGGACGAAAGAAGAAGAAAAATTAAAACAACCGAGAGAGTAAACAAAAACGAGAGGAGGCACTCTCGTTTGGAAGCGGTCCAAGCGACGCGAGCGCCATCTGTCGATCGATGCGGACACGACTCGGGGTGGGGGTGCAACGACCCGCGAGCAGTCACGTGCTGGCTTCGTAGTGTCTCCCCCTTTGGAACGGTGCCGGTTTCGAAGGTTCTGCGCCGGTGAATCGCGCACACCTCGATAAAAGTGCGTGTGCCCTCGACCTTCAAGTTGGAAAAACGCTCGAAATTCGATGTGTCACTGGAGTGGGTGATCGGAAAACTCGCGCAGACGATGCCGTGAAATAAGAGGCAGCGATCGTCTGCCTCAGTTTGCTCTCATCCTACGATAAGGCACTCAATCTAAATGAACGTGTTAATAGGCGGAACTCGTTTAAGCGTTAAAAAAAAGATAAATTATGAGTAGAAATTGTATAGCTGAGGGTTAATTTGTGTTACAGAGGGTTGAATACGTCTGAAAATAATGAAATTTATTGTTATTTTGTGTCTTAAATATAAAACAATGAACGGTGATAATTACAATAGAGGATAAAATATTATTTGGAAAAAGAATTTTTACTACGAGCTATCATATCTGTTAGACGAAGAACGCGATGTATTTAATCATTTTACCTTAAATTTAAAAATAGTAATAATATACCATAATTATAGTACTATAATTATAAATATTTAATACAAATAGTAAAATAGTAATCACATTTATCAATTAGAAGTTAATAATAATCATATAAACTTCTAATTGATAAAATGTGAATAGAATGAAAATTAAATCGTAAAACGGGGGGGGGGGGGGGGCGGGGTGCTCAATATATTTCGTAATAATGAATTGTTTTGTATCTCTTTGTGAAGGCTAGAGTGAACCCTCTGTTACACAATTTCTGTTCCTATTTTACCATATTTTAAAATTAAATGGTTTTTTTTTATCAATAGCATATGTTTACATTTAAAATACGATAGTAAAATTTACTGTATCCTTTTATACAAGAGGTAGTGTACCGTTAGTTCAGCAATTTTATCCTCATTATATTCACAATTTATCAATTTTTTTTTTAAAATTAAAGGTTTATAGGTTGATAATACAGTGGAACCTCGATCTTTCGTTTTCAAAAGGCCGTATTGCACTGAACGATAAACGCGGAAAAATCATAGATGCGGGAACATAACTAAGAAATATTATGATCGGGACTGGATGAAATAAATGACACATAACGGGAAAACGATTATTCGGGGAACGATCGATCGAGGCTCCACTGTATAAGTTTTTAGCAGAACTCATTGTACTACTTTATGATACCTCCAAATTTTTCGTCTCAAACGATTCGTTAAAAGAAGTGAAAGTTATGGACTCCTCTTTCTGATCTTTCTGATCAGAAAGAGTCCATAGCTTTCACCGGATTATCAGAGGGGTCAGAGTCACTTTCGGAACCAAAAGGTCGTGAACCAAAGATGTAAACATTTAATTAAAAACAAAATTCATTATATATCAAATGAAGGAAAATAAAGTTGTTTAACTGGGTGTTAATTATTTCTTATAATTAAATAAATTGTATCAGTTAAGGTGCATGAGATAAAAACAAATATAAATGATAAAAAACATGCAAAAATTCAACTTTATAAAATTACAATACCTGAATGGGGTAAAAATAATACATAAATGTAATTAACTGAAGGTTAAACATATCTTTCATGATAAAGATATAAAAAATTAATTATTGTACCCTAAAAATAAACAAATGTTAATGAATACTAATAATGCAACTAAAAATGTAAACATTTAGTTAAATTTTTTTAAATATAAATGAATGGAAATAAAATTGCGTACCTTAAACTTAAATGGCATACATAAAAGACACAATGCATTTCTTTTTAATATATTAAGACGTTATATTTCTTTATAAAGAAATAAAACCTTAATTGAAATTAGAATAATAAAATAAGTCGCCCACTCTGATCCACGGGTAAGGCATCACTTTTAATATTTTGTATAACTTCGATCGTATCACTTTGACCTTATATCATAGATTTTCAACGTCATACATTTTTGAATAAATCAAATCACTATAGCGCTAACAGCCAAAGTTTAAAATCTCTTCAAATCAGTATACAGTTGACGTCATGCATTGCAACAAATAAATCAAATCACTAAGGCGCCAATAACCAACGTTTAAAAATTTCTTCAAGTCAGTATAATTGACGTCAACCGACTAGTTAAATAACTATATCGCTAAAAGCAAATGTTAAAATATTTTCAAGTCAGTGTACTTGACGTCATGCATTTCACCAACAAATCAATCATTACATCCCTAATAAACAACGTTTAAAATCTCCTCAAATCAATATAGTTGACGTCATGCATTTCAACCAACAAATCAAATCACTATAGCGCTAATAGCCACCGTTTAAAACCTTTACAACGTTTAAAATCTATTTAACATTTCGTATGACTTTGTTCGCATCACTTTAACCTTGTATCACATATTTCCGACGTCATACATTTTAGTGAGCAAATCAAATCACTATAGCGCTAATAGCCAACGTTTAAAATCTCTTTAAGTCGGTATATAGTCGACGCCATGCATTCCAGCCAACAAATCCAATTACTTTTGCTCTCGTAACCCTCCGTTTTAAAGGTGGTCGTAAAATTAACTCAAGTTCCCCACGTGTTAATGTCACGTCTGGCCCTGGAACGCATGTTTCTTCGTTAGTGCGCGGGTTATTAATCGAGCCATAAAAGGGGGGTGGGGTGGATGGGGAATGAATCCCAAGACACTTCCGGAACAAAAATCGTTCTCCGATTTAGAGGAAAGAAACGTGATTACGGCTGCCAGAAGTTAAAAGTACAGATAGAGGACTTGATAGAAGATTGATTCGCACCAGTCGAAATTATTTATATTGGTTACGCAAATAAAAATGCAATATGTGAAGAAAGAAAGTTTTTATTTCAATATAATTTACTTTTTGAAATAAACAGGATCTTCATAAGTAAAAAACGAAACAAATCGTGACCCGACCGTTGAACGTGGTCGTTCTACATGTCCCCGGGATCCGAGATAGCCTAGTGGTAGCGCGTCAGGATCGGGACTGTGATTGCTCTGTTCGACGGACGCTATTCAATACGTTCGTGTCTAGGCCGGATAGGCGTACTGTAAGGACTTTGCCTTAAATAAAAGACTGCCAGCCTTTATGTATTTTATGCTTTAATTGCATTTCTCGACTAAATACAGGCTATTTACAATATATAAAAAAAATTAAAGTCATGGGTTCACGGCATCGATGAGGAAGGTCAGACTTGAGTTGTCACTGGTTCAAGTCTATCTAGACCCGACAGTATCTCCTTGTCTTCGGCTCCAGCGTCACTCTGAATAACTTTATCTCTGAATCACTGACTGACTTTAACTCGCGTCCGCCGACTTTATATACATTCGCTGAATGTTCTCGAAAGGTCTGGAAAACGCCGCCTTTCTGTATTCAGTTATTGTTCCCCGATGACTAGGCACTTCCGGTCGGCAACTTCCCCTTTTGTAGCTGATGAACTGTTCCTGAGCTGTCGGTAGCACATCCGGTCTTTATGTCGCCAGGCGACTGTCTGTCTGCAGACCTCCAAATCAATTATCTGCAGAAACCCCGCGTTGATTGGTCTTCCCGGAATTTCCACGCACAAAATATTCGTCATTGTATGGGAGTCGTTACAGTACGTTCAGTCCTTTCACGATGTCAGTTGTTGGAGGAAGGTGCGATCAACCCAGATATCATCCCTTTGGTTGCTCGGTTAAAATGGCAGCGGCCCCAGGGGATGGTGGGAGTTTACCTATACAGTGCCCCCGAAAAGCAATCGGCGATTCTAGATTTTCTTCATAGATAAGTGCTCGGCATTGGCCAACAACATTTCGCGGTCAGTCCCTGGAAAATTGAGTTACCGTAGGTAATAATTGTTATAAACATTTTTAATTCAGAAAAAAGGAACCTTGCGGTATAAAATGTTGGAATATTTTCTAGGTTTTCCCCTCCTTTTTTTCCTAATGTAGCGATTTCCCTATTTCTTTTCTCTAGAATGGGATATTCTCTAAATCCTTCCATAAATTTGTATTCCCTTTTATCCCCCTTTTGGTATATCAGCTGTGATGTCTCAGTTCAGTTGTTGGTGAAATACCCAGGTAGGAAGGAGTTTGTGCCTTAAGCCTGCTGTGTACTACCCCTATTGGATTCGCTCACATCAATGTTAACCCAGGGAGAAAATTTGTCTACTATTGAGAGTGACATAAATGCTGATAATCTAATAATTCTATATTGTAACGACTCCCGTACAATAGCGAATATTTTGTGCGGGGAAATTCCGGGAAGACCAACCAACGCGCGGTTTGTGCACATAATTGATTTGGACGGCTGCAGACAGACAGTCGCCTAGTGACATAATGGCCGGAAGTGCTACCGACAGCTCTCAGAATAGTTCGTCAGCTACAAAAGGGAAGTTGACGACCGGATGCGCCTAGTCGTCTGGGAACAATAACTGAATAAAGAAAGACAGCGTTTTCCAGACCTTTCGAGAACGTTCAGCAATGGTATATAAAGTCGCCGAATGCTGATTCGTTGCTTCTGAGATTCAGACACGAAGTTAGTCAGAAGGACGCTGGAGGAGACAAGGAGATATTGCCGGATTTAATCGAGCCTGTATTTAATCGAGAAATGCAATTAAAGTATTAAATACAAAAAATCTGGCAGTCTTTTATTTAAGGCAAAATCCTTACAATATCTTCGGATAGCCTGAACTTTTCAGCTCCTTGCAACAGGATTCATTTTATATGTTTCCGACTTCAAGGGAATTTATGAACGCTTATAACACTCTTAACCAAATTTTTTCCCCCGAATAATTTAAATTAAAGAATATTATTTGCATTTAAAAAGAAAGCGAAAAACGACCCAAGGTGTAAAATTTCTTTCTCTATTACGGAGTACAATTAAAAAAAAAATCTTTATACCCAAGTCGGACCTCCATGGACAAAATTTCTCCAATTTAACATTGAGTTGAGCGAATCCAATAGCGTTAGTACACAGCAGCCTTAAGTTACTTGCTCAAAGGATGAAGTATTGTTATAACTTATTATTCAACTTTGCATTTATTTAGTTTTGCGAGTGCCTCTTTAATTAAAGTTACTTGCTTTTTACGAGTGTCATTTCTTCATTTATTTGATCTGCCATTCATCGTGAGAAAGGGGAAAACACGCAAAAGAGGACACAAAAAGATGAGAATAGAAAAAAAAGGGAGTGAAAGAAAAGATCATTGCAGAAAAAAAAGAGGACACGTTGTCTTTAATAAAAGAGATATTCTGCAACCCTAACCATAATGGTTGCGCTGTTGCCAAAGGAACCTTCAGAAACAAGTTCTGGCACCGCGTGTAAAATGGACTGCAATAGTTAGGAAACTATGTAATGAAGTATTTAAGAGCGAGGGGGGATGAGAGAAGAGTTTCCTAGGTAACCGCCACCGTTCTGCTATGGTATTCAGCCGGCAGACGATTTTACGAACGGCGAGACCCTCTCAATAATTCCAGAAGTTGTTTAGGATGGGTTTAACTATTGGTTCTTCTTTTTATGGTGGAATTTTTAGTGCAAACTAAAGAGCAAAACAAAAGTTTTTAAAAAAAAAGTTTTCGGAGGCTAAAAAATTTCAAGATTGCTGAATTATTTGGTAGTTGGTGCGTTCATTACATTCTTCGACTGGAGAGTCGTTGGTACATTGCGACGTTCGAAAATTATTTCATCGTAAAGAGTTATGCGGTCGTTTAATTTCATTTTTTATACTTTGTTATTGTTAATGAAATCGCTAAAGAGGAATAAGGACGTACAAGTAACCCCCGTATAACACGGGAGTTCTGTTCCAAAAAATTGCCGTGTTAAGGTCGATTTATATAGGCACGTGAAGGGAACATAACGGGAACGAGCCGAGCCCGAGCGCCGGATGCATGTGTTTATACAGAGACGGGAGTAGAAAGTGGCGGGAACGTGTTTCATTAGTTGTGAAAGATTTGTAACGTCATGGCGCGGTTTCATTTTTCAGTTAAAGATTTAGCCATTATCACACTTTTGTTAGAGGAGGAGGAAGAGGAGAGCTAGGGCCGAGCTTAGGGGTGGGCGAACTGAGCAACGCCCAGAGCCGCCATTTTTATTTCTCATAGCAACACTTTTCTAAATGTTACGGGTTTTTAAAGAAATCCCTCATTTTTCGCGGTTTCTATAATTCAACTTATAAAAATATATATGTTTCGATTTTTTCTAAACAATCGCAGAAAGAATCTTAATTGACAAATTACCCTTTTGGTTCGAAAAATTTCTCGGTTAGAAAAACATGATTTATCTTCAATTCAGTTATAGTAAACCCTTGATTATCAATCCTTTTTTTCAATATCAGTTTCTACTATCTGTCAGTCACTACATACAGTCATTTGAAGAATTATAAACCGTTTTGTCGGACTTTGTTCGTTTTCACGGAATAGTTGCAAACTGAGGAAAACGTGAACATATCCTTGTGAACAAATACTAATACCATTTGGTCAAATGTTTGGTCTATTCAAAGCAAACAATTGACAAGACATTTCTCCAGGGAGTGTAAGACAAATAAGTAAATGCGCTCCGAGCCTGTTGGGATGAAAGGGGTCTGAAGGCTGAAGGAGTGAGGTGAACAAAAAATAGGCTTTTACTTGTTCTCTCTATCATTATAATGGATTTTATTTCCCACTTTTCCCACAAGAATTGAAAATATTACAAAGCAGGTACAATCAGAATGCTTTGAATACGGATTGTACGCCTGTCCTCCTTGGCACTTATTTCTAATAAAAATGATCTCTCATCATCTTTGGACTTTTCACTTTTAATATACAATTTTGCTGCTCAGAAAGCAAGAAAAATTGCTTTATAACCAACAAATCCATACATGTAAGTATTTGTTTTTAACAATTTACACTTTCTACATCGTGTAAATAATTTTTCCATTGTTTCCTTATTCATACAAAATTGAAAAACAGGGAGGAAATGATTACGACGACTCGTCGCGCGCTCGGATCGTTCCCGTTACGTTCCCTTCACGTGCCTATATAAATCGACCTTTATGCGAATCCGTATTATACGAAACAAAGAACTAGTACGAGAAGGGGGGGGGGGGGGTGTTAGGTTCCAAAAATTCAAAATACATGCTATTATATTTTCATAATTAAGATAAATATCTTTATTAAATTTTTCTTAGGAAGTAATACACATTAATATGAATTAAACAATGTTTTCTTCGTCATCATTAAGCACTATTTATTAACCGAGGGCGTTTTCTTTTTGGCAAGATATTCTTATCCTCTGAGCATTTTTCTGCATTATCTTCACATCCATGCTCTACCTTTTGCAAAAAATCTGTTATTTTAGATTACTTGGTTTTAGTCTAAAATCTTTATAAATTTCCTTATATATATTCCTAAGCACTTATGAAGTTCTCTCTTAAAGTTTCTGCATCTTTCATTTGAAGGATCTTTAAATAAGAAATATGACTCTAACTGTTCGACTAAGCCTTTCTTTATGCTTTGAAGAGTAAATTTTTTGACTTACTATTTACTCGAGTACTTCTAACCGGAAAATTTTTAATCTAGGTAACCAAAAAAAAGAGGCACAATTAAAGTCTTAAAGTATACTTAAGTATTAATAGTTCACAAAAATTATGCTGAAAAGTCTTATAAAATCTGTTATAAAATCTGTTACGTACGCTCTCGAATGAAAAATGTCAAATGAGGTATCTTTCGCATTTAAAAGTTTTATCACGTTTATTGAGGTGTTGTACGGAGATTTCCCTAATTTCAAATTCGATAAAGTTCGCTTTCAATAGTTCTTATTACATTTCAGGCTGTACGAGGTTTTTACCCAATTCTCGAACCGTGTTAGGAAGAATCCGTGCTATAAAAGCACCGTGTTATACGGGGGTGTTCCCAATTCTCGAACCGTGTTAGAGTGAATCCGTGCTATAGAAGTGCCGTATTATACGGGGGTTACCTGTACATGCTCCATTTTTATACATATGTGCCAGGTGCCCTGATGCTCGAACTCTGTTACCAAAAACATTGCAACCGCCAGCTTGACGCGTCAGCCAGTCTGGGTGTACAGAAATTATTTACACAAATATGTCCCGAGAAGGCTTCATCTCTGTTGGAAAGTGCATGCGTTGAATTACGCTGCGAATTATGTATTCTGTGTTCGTTCTGTAATTAAATGTGTTAAAATGTTAATAGGCAGTTATTCGGCCTTTATAATGTTAAGAGGATTATTGGGCCCTAGAGGAATGCATTTATTAAACACACACGTTGTTCTATCTTCCAGTATTATGGGATCGTATTAATGTTTTTCAAGTAATCCAACTTCAGTTGTCCTTTTGTTCTTTTATTTTCAAAACATAAACATTATGACATGACATTACTTTTAAAAAACATATAATTCAGCATTGGAAACTCATAGCCTTTCAGGCTGGATCGCTATAACACATAATGAAAAAAGTCGGCGTATATTCGCCATCGAAGAATGCTTACAATACACAGAATCAAAAATAATTTTCCCAACGGCGTGGGAGGAAGAAAATTAAGATCCCTCTTGGTAGGGAAAACGGAAGAGCCTTTTAAATCGGAACACACGTATACAAATATAAATGAAAATTCTGTATGGCGACCCAACACGGTTCCGTAAAAAAGGGGCCATTTCGAGGGGGGGGCATACTGTCTTACACGTCCTCACCCAACATGAGGCTTTGGTGTGGTCAACCTGCCAATCAAATCGATGCTATTAATAGATTTTCCCCGTGGTTTCTTCTCATTTAATAGATTTTCTCATTCCATGGCTCTAAGGAGTCTTGAATAGGTTCTGAACAAAACAGGGGTGTTTGGAGGGGTGGCCGGCTAGAGAAGTTTCACTCTCTCTCTCTCTCTCTCTCTCTCTCTCTTTCTCTCTGAGAGAAAATGCGAATAGGATCAAACAGGATAGTAATTAATAAAACTACGTTCTGCTTTATGACATTTCCCAATTTCATATTGAAAACGATTCGTTATAGGAGTCTGTATGATTAGAAGGAGGGGTCCATAGCTTTCACTCGATTGTGAGAGGTAAATAAAAGTTAACAGCCAGTGATCCAGACAGTTTGACCCACTTCGTCCATTTTTTCTCTTTCAATTAGGAGTCTGCAATAATATAGTGCCCCTGGAAATAAACAAACAGATATATATATATATATATATATATATATATATATATATATATATATATATATATATATATATACATAGTATATGACACGCTCCTTATGTACACGTTAATTCCCGCTTAACTTTTCCCTTAATTAATTACACTAATAAGCCGTCAATGAACGTAGGCCTGTGGTAAATAAATACTTTTAAGTTACCTCTAAGAACTTTATTAGCTAACATTACGTGCAACTCAATCCAGTCCGTGCCAAGTTATCATCATCTCTGCTCGCGACGCGATCCACGTGTATCAACTTACAAATTTAAACTCTATATGCTAAAAACCTTTGTTTCAAGCTTCCAGCATACTGTCTTACACGTCCTCACCCAACATGAGGCTTTGGTGTGGTCAACCTGCCAATCAAATCGATTCTATTAATGGATTTTCCCCGTGGTTTCTTCTCATTTAATTCTGTCGCGCGTCTCGAAATATATATATATATATATATATATATATATATATATATATATATATATATATATATATATATATATATATATATATATATATATATATATATAAAATGATATCGGCTGACGCGCACGATAAACTTTAACTAAAACTATGTATTGAAGATGAAACACAAACATGTTGTAGACGTAACACCGAGGTACGAGATGAAGACCATTTCACGAGAGCCGTTGACATCGCGGAAGTAAAACCACAAAGAGGAGTGGCATTGGAAGGACGCACCCAACACACATGCGACACATATTATTTTATTCCGGATTATTCTGCAGAGAAATATTATTCAGCAAAACACAGGTATCTTGACAACTGGACACACACAATAGCAACGCCACCGGTCCCTGCCGGGGCGCATTCAGAAGGCATATTTTACATCGTTATATCGGACAGCAGCGGAGCAGCGCGAAAACAGAACAAGGTTAATAAGAGAGGCGAGGAAGCAGAACTAGGACGATACCAGGACAAGACATAGACAGACAGTAAAGTGTACACCGAAAACGTTTGCAGAAGGTTATAAAGTGTAGGGATGCTGACCGCGGGGAAATCTTTTTATTGGCTAGAATTGGGCATCTGACTTGATTACATAGGGGTCGCATGATGTTCCGAAAAGCGCACCGTGGCAAAAACAACACATGGTGTTGATTCGTGTTTTAAAAATATATTTAACGCGCGAGGGAGTTTCTGCACTAAGGGAGAAATTAGTTAGTTAATTTGTTTATTTGATGGTCGCAATTTGCAAAAAGGGACAGTCCTTTATTGAAAAGGGAATAATTTAGAATACGCGTTAAGAAAATAAGGTCGGGCGAAACAGTTAATAATGATGGGGCGTTATCATTACATATATATATGTGTGTGTGTGAGTGTGTGTGTGTGTGTGTAAGTAAGTAAGTAATAATAACGCCACACAAATTTTAATTCTGTTTCAATATTGTCTTTCACGTTATATAACTAACTTCGCTCCATCTGTATGCACATGGATGTCGCCTGGGCATAGGGCACCACAGAGAGTCACATGTTAAACCGAAACTAAATTTCATATATGCTGAAGTGAGCGTTGTTACTAAAGGCTAAATAGATTGTATCAGTGATTGCGGGAACAACTTTATTCATTCTCTCTGCTTGTAAATATGCAAATAGCTTCTACTCCTTTACATTTCATGTAATACAACTGTTAGATGACAGTAATGTGTTTACAGTAATAAAAAGTATTATTCCGTTTAACTGAATCATTTGATTTGGATTTTATGTCGACTACCGAGCCGAATGCCCGTTCTGTTGTTTTCCCGATATCATTGCTAAGAGGCGTCTACAGATTCGGTACTTCATGTATATATGAATGTAAAAGTATAAATGTATACGTATGTGTATGTATGTAGGTATGAGTAAATATTTGTAGAGTTGTACGCTGCAGTGCCAATTCCAGCGCAACTTCCCCATAAAGAGAACGACCAATCCATAAAACAGTCGTCAACGCAGCGTTTCCCTACTGCCGGTAGGGGATGCTATGTTTCTTTCGAAATCGAACGAAGTCTTATGGGCCCGGGGGGACACGGGCCTCTTCCATTATGGCCGCAGCCCACGGACATGGCCTGAACTGTTAAACGCTGTTCCGATGGTCAGCACTGGCGATCGTCAAAGGAGAAACTTGGGCATTGTTTCCTATCCACACATGACTCATTTACAGTTATACATATATACAATATATATATATGTTATATGTATATATATATATATATATATATATATATATATATATATATATATATATATATATATATATATATATACATATATATACACATATACATATATACATATACATATATATATATACATATATATACATATACATATACATATATATACATATACATATACATACATATATATATATATATATATATATATATATATATATATATATATATATATATATATATATATATATATATATATATATACACGTATTCTATGTTTTTAGCTTCTTTTTTTTTTTCAAATGTCAGGAAATTTCTGCTGGAGTTTATGTATTTAAAACATGTATGTGTATATGCATATGTATCTATAATATATACGAAGATTTTAAAGTTCGAAATAAACGATTCTTTTATTTCTGACCTACAAACCGCATTCAAAATAAAGTCTGGAGAAAAACCCTGAATGGCCCCCGTTAAATGGCAGTGGCTGCTTTCAGGATTCCAAGTGAACACGACAGCCTGGTTGTGCATTTAAACAGAATGGAAATTTTTTTTCTAGCCCTATCTAATGGAAAAATGGCCCTATCTAAGCCCTTCTAATGGAAATTGTTTTTCTAGCCTAAACAGACGGTTGATATATTGACATGTTACCCTCTAACCTGTGAAAGTGGTCGGAGATTTTTTTCCTACTTATTTTCAGGCATATATATATATATATGTATATATATATATATATATATATATATATATATATATATATATATATCCGTGCATGAAAATTGCGGGAAAGGTCTGTAGAAAACTGAGCGAGGTTGCAAAAACGTAAAATTTTAGAGGTTACAAAAACGTAAAAAACGCCCGAAAAGATGAAAGACGTGCTTTGTTGGGTTGCAACAGTGAACGACGCTGTCAATTTTATTCCTCTAAATGGTCTTACGGCGCGATAAACACAATCTTTAATAAACCCCTAAAAGGATTTTAAAAGACAAAGGAAATTATCCTCGGGGGCGTGGCGAGAAAAAAAAGGAACAACGAGTCTTTCTCACGCCACCGTTTCAACCCCCCCCCCCCTAAAAAAAAATTGATGGTTGTTCTCTTTAACGATAGCAGTTTTAAAAAAATGCAATTTTGAAGCTAATGGTGTTTTGTTTTCCCAAATTAAAGCGTAGGAAAAGAACAAAATTGAGTTTAAAAAAATTTGGAGGGGAGGAATTACACATCTTATTCCCCCCTCTTTTTTTGTTCTATTTATGTGTTTCGTTAGGGTAGTTTATCAAAAATGCTGAGTTTTTTTTTAAAGACAATGAATGATTGATTCGGCGTCACCCCATTTTAACTCAATGGACATTTTCTCATTTAAATGGGTATATATACATATATAATGTGCATGCGTATGTGTACATATATATGTGTGTATATATATATATATATATATATATAACTAAACTCATAGCGCAACAGTCAGATGTGGACCAAGACCGGCGGTGCCCATCTCCGCTTTCTTGACCTTGGACTTGGGATGCCATACAGCATATGCCTCAATCAGGTGGTCAAGCTGACGTGGGACCCCGATATATATATATATATATATGGGTATATATACATATATAATGTGCATGCGTATGTGTACATATATATGTGTGTATATATATATATATATATATATATAACTAAACTCATAGCGCAACAGTCAGATGTGGACCAAGACCGGCGGTGCCCATCTCCGCTTTCTTGACCTTGGACTTGGGATGCCATACAGCATATGCCTCAATCAGGTGGTCAAGCTGACGTGGGACCCCGATATATATATATATATATATATATATATATATATATATATATATATATATATATATATATATATATATATATATATATTTATTTATTTATTTATTTATTTATTTATATGTAATGCATACTTAGACGAAAATGTACAACGTGTCAATTGCATTTCAGATCCCGAGCGTCAGCGGGTGATCATTCACCTGAAGGACGTGAACGATGAGCCGCCCTACTTCATCAACCGGCCGCTGCCCATGCAGGCGGTGGTGCAGCTGAACGCCCCGCCGGGCACCCCCGTCTTCAAGCTGCAGGCCAGGGACCCGGACACTGACCACAACATCCACTATTTCCTCGTCCGAGATCGGAGTGAGTCGAACAATCTTTGGTTGTTTATTTTCACGGGGGATTCCATGAAAGGGATAAAAACTGAACGGGGAAAAATTCGAGAAAAGGCTGGCAACTTCTATCATTGGCCAACCGAAATAATCGAGAATGGACGACTACTTTGGGCTTTGGTTAGCCAATTACCCGATAGTCAATGATCACTTCACGGTCCAAGAAAAAGGGGCCAAAGCTAGAAGTTTTGTAGAGATGGATCATGCAGTTATGGGGGTTGATCATACTAGTTCTAACTCATGCTATTTCCACTGTAAAAATCCTTTTAGTTGAGTCAAAGTAGAAGAAAATAACTTCAAAATCACAAAGAAAAGGATAATTTTTCTTGGGCAATTCGCAAACTAGCCACTGAATGTCGGACGTATCGCTTCGGGCCGACCAAAGCCCGAAGTGGTCGTCAATTCTCGATTACTTCGGGCTTTGGCCAAGCAAGTTGTCTAATTGAAGAAGTGGTTAACCATTTCACGAATTGGCAGTAACATTATATATATATATATATATATATATGAATAGATAGATATAATGGGGTCCTTCAAACTAGTTCGTTAGCAGTTTTTCCTGGATATTTGAAAGTTATGATCTCATCACAGGGTTTTTAGGGCCCTTCATAAGAACTCTTTATTTTCAATTTTAGTATTTAAGAGCAATTCAATTTTTTTAAACAGTACGTAATATTTACATTCAAGATCCTTTTGCTATAAAGAAATTTCTTATTTTCGAGTTGAAATAACTCAATTTTGTGAGTGAGTCTTTTTTTTTCTTGGAACTCTACTCCTTGGTACTCTCTTAAAACACTTTTCAGGTCTAGAATGGTACATATTATCTTTCCTCGAGAAATTACTCCAAATATACATATTCGTATTTTCATATAAACTTCTGGTTAGCTTACAAAGATATTGCTTGCCGCGATGGACCACGATTTATGCAAGGATAAGCAAAACAACAACAAAACACAAATTCTTCACTTTATGCTATGTTCCTTTGCATAATGTCCATATGTACACACACAAATATATATATATATATATATATACAGTGCCGTAACAAATCAGGTGCAACAGGGGCACCCATCCAGGGCCCACATGGAAGGTGGGCCCAAAGAGCTGTATTTGATTTCTTATTTTCCAAAACCTAATTAATTAAGGGGCCCAAATGCAAATTCCTGCCCAGGGCACAGGAATGGCTAGTATCGGAACTGTATATTATATATATATATATATATATATATATATATATATATATATATATATATATATATATACATTTGTGTGTGTGTGTTTACATATTTGTATATTATGTATATATATATATATGCAGTGCCGTAACAAAGCAGGTGCAACAGGGGCACCCGCTCGGGGCCCACTTGGAAGGGGGCCCAAAAAGGTATATTTGATTCCTTGTTTTCCAAAACCTAATTTATTAAGGGGCCCAAATGCAAATTCCTACCCAGGGCAATTTCCTACCAATGGCTAGTTTCGGCACTGTATATATATATATATATATATATATATATATATATATATATATATATATATATATATATATATACACAGATACGTACAACTTCTCAAATAACCTTAACGACTTTCTTCTTCTGTTGTCCAGCCGGCGGCCGCTTCGAAGTGGATGAGCGTTCGGGCGAGGTGCGGACGCTGGGCAGCGACCCCTTCATGCTGGACAAGGAGTACGTGCTGTACGTGAAAGCGGAGGATCACAACGGCATGACGGAGGACCGGCAGCACCAGTCGACGGGCGAGGAGCGCCTCTCCATCATGGGCGGCAAGCGGCCGCCACAGTTCTATATGCAGAAGTACGAAGCCACCATTCCCGAGAACCAGAGAAAGGACTCAGAGTGAGTAGTACCAACACTTATGATGTGAATGTACGATGTATAGATGCATGTGCATTTATATGTATGTATAAATGTTCATATATATGTTATGGATAAAAAAAATATCTAACATTATAGATGCACATTGAATAATTGTAGTCGTAGGCACGAGTACTCCAAATTCAATAATATATATATATATATATATATATATATATACAGTCGAACCTCCATATATCGAAGTAGCAAAATGCCGGAAAAAAATTCGATATATAGAAATTTCGATTTATAGAATTGATCTTAGTTTTATCATAATTCTCATAAAACATTAAAATCAAAGCTAATTTTCGTATACGAATCTCCATTTTCAATTTGTATGCGAATCACATTAAATGAAAGTTAACTAAAAAATGAATTAATGTGAAAGATTTATTGAGTACTATATACCTATAAAAAAACAATAATCCAGACAGTGGTTACAGTGATCACAGTTACATTCTTTTAAAAAAAAACTACGAATATCTTGCTGAACAGCCAGTTTTGCGGAAAGTTCATCAAAGAAATGCTCGCATTTATTCAGTCCATTAAAAACTTTATCCGGGGTCCACGAAGTATTGTTTCAAACGCCAAAAATTGGGAGATTTTATTCTAAAGTGGAATAAAATCTCCCAATATGTCGTAAAAAAAATTTAGATATATAGAGATTTTTTCGATATATAGAAACATTTTTTCTATGTAATGAACATGGAGATTTGCTAAGAGTTCGATATATAGAAAATTTCGATATAGGGAAGTTCGATATATGGAGGTTCGACTGTATATATATATATATATATATACAGGGTGTTGCCGAATACGACCGACAAATTCAGTGGGGTGATAGTAGGCATCAAGCCGAGCAATAATCCCATAGGAATGTATGACCGGAAACGCAAACCTGATCAGCTAGAGCAGATCTCCGCAACCTTTTATCTTCCACGGCACAACAACGTTTTTTCGATAATTCCGCGGCACACTACAAGAAAAAGCTTGCAAATATGTAAATTACAATAAATACGTACATGTTTTTATTAGATAAAAACACACAACAAAATAGCTCTATGTATCAAAATAATTATAATCATTTTAAGTTTTATACAAATCATTTTGAACTGTACACCAACACAAGAACAAAAATATAAAATTATAGTTTACAAGTAAAAAATTTTTCTCTTTAAATTTTTATATTTAAACTTGTTTTTTGGTCCTAACTTTGATTTATTAGGCTTAAGTAAATTTAAACATAACTAATTTATTAATGAGATATTTAAGATTGTTTTGATAAATGTGCGTTTTATATTTGCACTTTTTATATTTGAATCTATAATAGAAAGAGCTACAGTTCATGGTCAAGGCCCTTTAAATATGATCGTTTGTCATTTTCAATTAGAACCAGTGTCGAAAAACTTAGTTCGCATAAGTATGTCGTAGAAAATGGGAGCAAAATGGCAATGGCCTTGTCAGAAATTTGCGGATATTCTTTCTTAACTGAAATCCAGAAATATGTCGCTCGAGCATACATACAATGTACGGCTAACAACGTGTTTTTGTTTTGTGTATAATTTCGACCCAGTAAAATTACATATTAAAAAAAGTTAGAGGAATATTTTACTTAGAAAAATTTCTATTTAATGCGGTGGTTAATTTTTTTATTATCATAATCGATAAAATCACCGCGGCACAGTCACCTCGCGGCACACTAGTGTGCCACGGCACAGCGGTTGCGGAGCACTGAGCTAGCGGATAAACAAAGATGCAGAAATGAAACGTCAACATTTCTACATCTTTGTTTATCCTCTAGTTGACCAGGTTTGCTTTTCCGGTCATGCATTCCTATGTGATTCTGATTTGTTTTTGAGTTTCCTACCTCCACCAGGAAAATACGATATTTCCGGCCATCTATTGGGGTTGGTAAGAGGTATGGTCAAATGAAGTAAACAACACTCTCCAGCGTCAGATTTCCGTTTCCAGTCATGTACATTCCTATGTGATTGTAGCTCATCTTAATGCCTACTATCACCCCTTTGAATTTGTCGGTCGAATTCGGCACCACACTGTATGTATATATATATATATATATATATATATATATATATCTATATATTTTATACATTTAACAAATCTTTATTTCTCCTATTGTTTAGTTACACTGTAGTTCTTTAGATCAACCCTCCATGAGGGACTTCCAAAGGTCTATCTGCAGAGGGAAGTGTAGAAAAGAAACCATACATCACATAACATCCCGACTTTTTAAAATGAACTCGTCCGTGGTCAGCTATTTTGCAAACTCATTAATTTTCGGATTTGCCTTTATGGTACTATATGGTTAAAATTTGCAAGACTAACTATTTTCCACGGTTATTTTTAGCTCTTGCTGAGAAAACGCTTCAGGGTAGATATAAAAATTACGGATAGTTTAACAAGAGTTAATAAATTTAAAAATTAATCGGTCAAATTAAGTTAGGGAGTGAGTTTTATAACGTTACCGACTGAGAAATATGTTTTGGCATAACTATCACACACGCACTATATATATATATATATACACTGCTGGCCACTGTAAATGCAACACCCTGAAGGAAACATGCAAATAACATGAAATTTACAACATGCATTAGCGGAGGTGAGATATGCAAATGATTAGAATTTCAGCGCAGACGCACATCACGCGCGCTTGTCGCGCCACTTCAAAGCGCTATTTAAGGCTTGGAGATTTCGACGATTTCAAGTTCGGCAATTGTGTTTTTCTTGTGGTTTTTTTAAAAAAACGATCAATTATGCCTCGTCGAAAACAGCGATCATCTTTTGATCAAGTATCCGAGTTCGACAGAGGAAGGATAGTGGCCTACCGAGATTGTAGATTATCTTTCAGGGAAATCGGTAGTCGTGTTGGACGAAATCAAACAACTGCAATGCGGATATGTGGTCGTTGGATGCTGGAGGGTACGACGGACCGGCGTGTTCGATCGCATCCACCTCAGCGCACCACTTCACGTGATGACAGGCAAATTGTGCGCATAGCAGTGACGGATCGCTCAGTCACATCACGAACCATAGCACAGCACTTGCAGTCTGTAACGCATCATCCAGTGTCTGCGCGTACCATTCGACGCCGTTTACAGCAGAGTGGTCTGTCCGCAAGACGTCCATTGCTTTGTCTACCCTTGACGCAGAACCACAGACGTCTCCGCCGCCAATGGTGCGATGACAGAAGGATGTGGACGGCAGAATGGAATGAAATTGTTTTTACTGACGATTCACTCTTCTGTCTGCAACACCACGATGGTCGCATTCGAGTCTGGAGACACCGTGAAGAGAGGATGCTGAACAGCTGCGTTATGCACCGCCAAACTGTTCCTGCACCAGGTATTATGGTATGGGGCGGTATTGGATATCACTCTCGCACACCTCTAGTACGCATTGCCGGTACTTTAAACAGCCAGCGCTACATCTCCGAGGTGTTGGAGCCAGTTGTCCTTCCTTACCTTCAGGGCTTGCCCACAGCCATATTTCAACAGGATAATGCGCGACCACACGTGGTACGCATTGTCCAACGGTTCTTCGTCAATCGCCAGATTAAATTGCTTCCCTGGCCGCCTCGATCTCCGGATCTTTCGCCGATAGAAAACATGTGGTCCATGGTTGCTCTACGATTGACCCAGATTCCATCCCCAGCTGCCACAGCAGATCAACTTCAACGTGTGGAAGCTGCTTGGTCTGCTGTACCCCAAGAACTCATCCAAAGTCTCTTTGAATCAATGCCGAGGCGTGTGGCAGCGGTGATCTCCAACAATGGCGGCTACTCTGGCTACTGATTTTGGCAGGAACCACACTTCACAGAAGTCTATAAATTTAATCATTTGATACTTGGTCAACATGTTATCTACAAAATAAATTTTGTTGTGATATCTCTTGTCTTTCTTGGTGTTGCAATTTGGGTGGCCAGCAGTGTATATATATATATATATATATATATATATATATATATATATATATATATTGATACATGTATGCATACACATACCGGGTGCGTCATAAATTCGTGCAAACTTCAAAAATTCATAATAAAAGAAATAATGCTCGGAAAATTTTTCTGTTTGAGCCAATATGATCAGAGGGATTTTGGATTTTTTTTCATGTAAAAAAAAAAAAAGTTTCCAAAACTAACCGAAAGAGGGCGCTCACACGTCCTACTGAGACGTTTTATGCAAATCAGGCTATCAATAAAACACCTGGTTGGAAATGGATCCGTCATTCGAAGCCGGCAGCATACTTCCTTTACCAGATCGAGTGTTGGTTGTTAAACTTTTCCACAAGAATGATGAATCCCCAACTGTTGCATTGCGAAAGTTTCACACGGAGAAAGGACTGAAGGCGGGAAAAAGGCCTATTTCATTGAATGGGATACTGAAATTAGGACGACGTTTTGAAGAAACGGGGAGTTTGGAGGATCGTCCACGAATTGGCAAACCATCCTTGAGCGCGGACCGCGTCCATGTTGTAAATTGTTCCATGGAAAATTTGGCAGCCGAGACATCAACGGGAAGTAGCAGTTCTCGTGAAGCTGGGAGAAGAACGTGGATTCCGGAACCGTCGATTCGACGTATTCTGCACGGAATGTTGAATCTGTATCCGTACAAAATCCATGCACTTCACCAGTTATTACCAGCAGATACAGATGCAAGACAAATCTTTGCTACATGGGCTCTCGCACAAATGGAAAGTAACCCACAATGGTTGCTGAATGTCATGTGGACGAATGAAGCCCACTTTTCACTGCATGGTGACGTTAATACGTAAAACAGTCGTATCTGGGAGACTTCAAACCCTCATGAGTATCTGAACCGGCCACTACATTCTCCTCGTGTGACTGTTTGGTGCGGTTTCACCGCGTCTTTTATTCTGGGCCCTTTCTTTTTTGAAGAGCCTTGTCCTGTATTCGGGTGGAAAACATGTACAGTCACTGCAGCACGCTATCTTACGCTTTTGCGTGACCACGTTAAGCCTGCATTGCAGGAAAGACATGCGTTACCTGTTGTCACATTCATGCAAGATGGTGCGCCGCCCCACATTTTACGTGATGTCAAGACGTTCCTGTTGCAATCTTTCACTGGAGACCGAGTGAAGTCGAGGTTGTAAAGGTTCAGTGGCCCTCACGATCACCAGACTTGAACCCGGCGGATTTTTGGCTTTGGGGATACTTAAAGTCGCGTGTGTACCGGGGTTCCCCAACCACTTTGGTGGAACTGAAAAATGCCATTCGACAGACAGTCGCTGCCATCGATGGCGACATGCTACACTCCGCTGTAATGGGCGTAATGACGCGCCTCACTTGCCTATTACCTTGTGCTGGTGGTATTGTTGAACATCTATTACTTTAAAATAAATGCACAGTCTCATGTTATTGTGATATGTTTGATTTTCTGTTTGTGTTTGCCTGATTTGCATAAAAGTCTCAGTATGACGTGTGAGCGCCCTCTTTCGGTTACTTTTGGAAACTTTTTTTTTTTTACATGGAAAAAAATCCAAAATCCCTCTGAACATATTGGCGCAAACAGAAAAATCTTCCGAGCATTATTTCTTTTATTATGAATTTTTGAAGTTTACACGAATTTATGACGCACCCGGTATACATACATGTTTAATATATTCGTCTCTTTGAAGTTCAAAATACATTATAAATGATCCAAAAATTTTAGATCACGAATTTTTTATCACGCACATTTTATGTGAGCTAATTCAGACATCGGTTCAGAACTATTCCATTTTTAATAGGCCAAAATAACGCGAACTCCGAATTAATCAGAGTTACTTGAGAACGAATATTTTAACTAAATATTTTAGCTAAACGAATATATTCTTTTTCTGCTCAAGTACAGAAAGGTTCGATTTATTAAAACCCATCGACGTCGCACGCGAGTTTTAACGACATCGCTTTTACAGAAAAGACCGGTTTGTATCTCAGAATGGCGGTCGTCCGATTTTAAGCCGCCCCACGTGACTCATTCGTCTGAATTAAGGCGGTAAATTTGGATTAAATGGATTTCGTGCTTGTAAGACTAATCCGACGTAGTCTCAGAGGGTGAGTTATACGTTCCAGAAATTCGAATCATCCCTTCTCGAGCGCAACTCATCCTCCTTTCCAATATATATATATATATATATATATATATATATGGGGGATGAGGGAAGCAACTCTGTACCAATTGGGATATGTTTAACTTACGTTTACTGCAAGGTAAGTTAATTTGAATAATTTTAAGAATCCAGATTTACGCAAACGAAGATGAACATAAACCTCTTGTCATATGTGCGACAAGCTGCCTATGCTAGGTTTACATCTTCCACGAACAGACTTGGTTAAACGTAGATTTGTATAACATAGATTTTACAATTGCACGTGCATTCGTTCCTCAGAACATGCAGATATATATATACACACATACATACATATATACATACATATATATATATATATATATTCACACACGCATAATTATGCATACATGTATTCATACACATGCATTACCTTACAATAATGATCTGGTCAGCAAGATGTGATGGTATAAGGGAAGAATACAGGCTTTAATATGGGGATGGTCCCCCATGTGCTGCAATTTCACTATCAACCCTTCTGAGCATACTTTCCACACGGGTTTTGATACACAGCTATGGGTATTTGTGTCCATTCCTGCTGCAAGAATGCCGTCAGCTCAGCTGTAGATTTCGACGTGGTTCCCTGGTCCGTAAGCGTCGCCCTAACTCCCCCCACACATGTTCTATAGGGTTTAGGTCGGAACTCTGAGCAGGCCAGGGAAGACGTTTTACTTCCATATCTTGATACCACTGCTTGACAGATACTGCTACATAACATGGAGCGTTGTCGTCAGACGTTCCCCTGGCCTTCGCCAAACACATGCACGCCCATCCGACTGGAAGAGCGTGTAGCATGACTCGTTGCTCCATAAAACAGTTTTCCAGTGGTCCACATCAGTCCAGTTGCGACTTCGCAAACACCAAGCGATTCTGCCGGCTTTGTTGGATGGGGGTGATATTTGGTTTGTGTGCGGCAACACATCCGTGGATATTGAGGGCATCCAGTTCTTTCTGCAAAGTATTGGGGTGCACCGTAAACTCTGCTGCCTGTTAAAACTCACTGTTCATGATTTGGAGTGGCTTCTTGTTCTTACGAACCTCACACTTCAGGCCACGCCGATCCATTTCGGTCAGTTTACGGGGACGATCAACGTGTGCAGTTCGTGTCCCAACTCCCGAAGTCTTCCACTTCTTCACGACATCACCAACAGTTCAGCGTGGCTGTGATAATTCTACTGCAATTGCACGAATAGACTTGCCACTAATGTGACAACCAACTATAGCACTTCTTTCAAAGTCACTAAGTTCCTTTCGTTTCGACATACTGTCACAATTTCACACTCAACTAATGACATTACCACTTCTTGTATCGTATTTAACCTTAACAGGTGACGTGCAAGCACTGGATTATGCAAATCCACTGGCGCCCGGTCCATTATTCTAGGGTAGTGTATATACACATACATATGTGTGTATGTACTTTATATATATATATATATATATATATATATATATATATATATATATATATATATTTATATATATATATATATATATATATATATATATTTATATATATATATATATATATATATAGCAATAAGTATTTGGACACCCATGCAGATGATGATATATGCGGTCCCGATATACGTTACGCCCTCCGCAATCCAAGGTCCACCATGGATTGGTATGGTGACAGTGGGGTTAACCGAATGGACTGTCCTGCCCAGAGCTCAGACCTGAACCCTATCAAGAACCTCTGGGACGAGTTGGATCACCGAATTAAGGGGTGCAACGACCGTCCAAAATCGGTGAAAGGAACTTAAATGTCTTCTCCAAGCCGAGTGGAAGAAAATACCACTAGCCGTCATACAAGGACTTGGGGAAAGCATTCCCCGGAGGGTTGTGGCTGTAATTACCTCTCCGGGAGGCTCTACCAACTATTGAGTATGAATAAATTTTGCTTTTTTTCCTATCACAGGTGTCCAAATACTTATTGGTAGATAGTGTATATATGCATAAATAAATAAATAAATATATATATATATATATATATATATATATATATATATATACATACATACACTTCATTCATTTCCCTTTGTTCGGTGTATGTATTAAGGGTCTCCTCTTCTTCCATAGCATAATCGAGGTGAAGGCCAAGTCTTTCGCCGACCGTGAGATCCGCTACACCCTGCGTGCCCAGGGGAAAGGGGCCGGCACCTTTAACATCGGGCCGACAACTGGAGTGGTCAAGCTAGCCAAGGACCTGGACTACGAGGACCTGAGACAACCCAAGTCGTACTCACTCATCGTCACCGCCACAGAAGATTCCGGGGGTTTCTCTACTTCGGTTGAGGTGAGTAGCCCTGTGCTTACGGGGATTCGACTATATACACGGAAGTGCTAGAAAAACTGGGATGACTGTCTAATACCGGGTAGGCCCACTTCTGGATCGTAGAATTGCAGTAACACGGCGGGGCATGGACTCCACGAGCTTCCTAAGGAAGTCTGTTGACCATGAACACCATAACTCATGAAGATACATAATTCTCTAATATTCCTAGATGAGGGAATCTCTGCGTTGATGCACGACATCTGAAATATGGTCGATAACGTGTGAAGGAATAGGGGGTCCATTTCAAGTTCCTGAGTGTTCTTCAAACCCTAATTTGGAGGTTGAGGATGTGTGTGGTGGCGCATAGGTATTGTTTGAAGACGCCAAATCCAGCGGAGTGAACGCATATGAACGAGTATAACACGTTTGGAAGGACGTTAATAGAGCGTTCACCGGTCGGAAAAGTAGACATATGAAGGATGCTAATTAGTGCTAGTTCAACACACCCCATACCATTACTGAAGCACCACCAGCCTATACAGTCCCTTGCTGAAATGCTGAATTCATTGATTTATGGCGTGTTATTCACACTTGGATCCTTCCATCTGCTCGAATAAGTTGGAAACGAGAGTCGTCAGACCAGGCTGCTTGTTTCTGGTCTCCCATTGTTCAAAGGCGCTGTTCCTGAGTTCGCACGAGGAGCAGATCTCTGTGTTGTTTGGAAAGCAAAGGCTGCATCATCTGGTAAAGTCCATATCGTGCAGTGAACGTTGTACAGTCCTCAGGCTGCTGTTAGTAGACACCACAGCACTGATTTGCGATGTTATTTGCGGCAATGGTGCACTTCTTTTACTTGGGATGGTTCGGAGTAGAAGACGCTTGTCATGGTCATCCAGAGTCTTTCAACCACCATTCTCTTGACGTAGTTTAAGTGTGTTACCAGATCTCTTGTCTTCAGGGTTATACCCCTGATAATGTCAAACAAGGAAATATAAACTTTGCCTGCATCTTCGAAATGCAATTACCCATCTCACGAGCACCGTTTAACCCCGTTGAAATTCACTTAAATCATGATCACCGGCTATGCTTACTGCGAAATCAGCTGTTTAGGTTTCCTGAAATGTCTGTCGCTGTATATACACTGCTTGCGGACGAAACCATAGACGAGAAAGTATGTGTCGCTACGTATGGTATCGTCACATACTTTCGTACGTATGGTCGCTTCGAATGGTATCGTCTATCCCAGTCATTTTGACAATCCAGTGTGCATATATATAGGGGGGGGGTGTACGGTTAAATCTGCGTACTTCCACGAAACCGTACCCAGTGTTATCATCATACTTAACAGGAGTATCACGAATCCATTTCCATTTCTGAACTGAATTATCTCGAAAACTTCTCCATAACTCGTAACTCTAAAAACTTGTTAGCTACAAAAGTTCTATCCTGTATATCAAGGTCGCTTGGAAAGGTATTATTGGTTCGTTTTCCCGTTCATTTTATGTTTTGTCGGGTATTCTAGGACATCTTTCAATCTTTTCTAGTTTTCTTTACACCTCGGATTCAACTGCTCTCTGCCTCACATGTTGGCAAATTCCCTCTTCAAACTTTAGCTGTAGTGGGATGGCAATACTCCCTGCCTTTTTTAATGACTAGGCGTTCTCTTGATGTACTTCTGAGGAAAAAGACAGAATTTGTATTTAGATGGTGTTTAATTTACAGTTCTGTACAAGGAATTTTATCAATACTTTCTCGATTTCCTAATTGCCTATAACAGTATTACGGCTTATAATATGCGGTTAAGAATAGGTTTATTCCCTAACAGCTAAAAAATTACGAACAGCGAGTATTCTTATCGACACCTGATGTCAATCGGTTGATAGTATGCTTCGAATAGACATAAAGGCAGGCTTGATTAGCATAGTGTGGTCAATTTTTAAGCTTGCAAAATTGTGGTGTCCGAATTCTTTAGTCACAAAGTGTTACTTCATCCGACAGAATAGAGCAGTGGTTCTAACTCGGCGGGGCCGCGATTTTTTTTCTTTTAAATATTTTAACTTATTAGAAATTATAAAATTAGTTTATTGCAATAGTCAGTCAATCTGATGACAGTATCATCAATCTGATACTGGCATCCATTGTAATGTAACCTTCTGATGTAATGTTTTAATAATAGTTTTGCGGGACACTGGATATTAATAATGTGTTATAAACATTTAAAATTAATATATATATATATATATATATATATATATATATATATGTATAAAGATATATATATATATATATATATATATATATATATATATATATATATATATATATATATATATACATATATACACGACTGGAGAGACCTTTCCACCAGTTTTTGATAGTTCCCCTTAGGAATTGACTTCCAGGCGTCCATCACAGCTGAAGTGAGTACTGGCAGTGAGGATGGTCGATTTGGCTGGCTACGTAATCTGCGTTGCAATTCGTCCTAAAGGTGTTCGTCCCAAAGGTGGGATTTAGATTGGAGCTCTGAGAAGGCCAGTTCAGTTTTTGAACATCCATTTCGTCAAACCACTCCTGCGCAAGTCTCGATGTGTGAATGGCGCAGTTATCCTGCTGGAAGAGAAATGGGCCTTCCCCGAAATATTGCCATAGAGTTGGGAGATCAGCATTGTCCAAAATGTCCACATACATCTCAGAGTTCATGTTTCGAGCCACAGGAACAAAGGAAGCCAGGCTAAACCACGAAAAACACTCCTACACCATGATGCTGCTACCACCAAACTTAACAGTCGGCACAATGCAGTCACGTAAGAAGCGCTCGCCGGGCATCCGCCAAACCCAGACGCGTCCATCGGACTGCCAGATTGTAAACAGAGATTCATCACTCCAAAGAACATTTTTCCACATGTCCAAAGTCCAATGACGGTGAGCTTTGCACCACTGCAATCGACGCTTCGCATTCTGGGGAGTTATGTTCGGCTTGTGAGCGGTTGAACGACCGTGGAATCCCAGGTTTTTTAAATCTCGACGAACAGTCCTGCTGCTAGCACTAACGTCCGATGAACTTTGGAACTCCCGAGTGATTTGAATCAACGAGGACTTGCTATTTTGTTTCACTACCCTCTTCAGAGTTCTACGGCTGCATTCTCTAATTTTTTTCGGCCTGCCACTTCATTTTTCTGCAGTTTCACTGCCTCGACGTTTCCACTTCACAATTGCATCACTCATGGCGGATTTTGGCTTCTGCAGAATGTCCTAAATTTCCCGAACTGATTTACCACAAAGGGGGCATCCCACTATACTGCCACGATCAAAGTCACTAAGATCCTTTGACTTACTCATTGTCTCATAAACGCATAAATATGACCTGACGAACCACTACCAACACTTTTATAGCATTCGGTTACACATCAAATTACGTCACCTGCCAGATCCACTTCTTTAGGGGGTGCCCGGATACTTTTGGCCAGATAGTGTATATATACATACATACATATATATATATATATATATATATATATATATATATATATATGACACATTGAGTACGAACTTAATTGATGAATAAATTCTCTTTCGCCGCAGCTGACCATCAAGGTGACGGACGTGAACGACAACGCGCCGAGATTCGAATTGCCGGACTACCAGGCGCACAACGTGGACGAAGACGTGGCCGTGGGGACATCCATCCTACAAGGTAAATCCCCCCCTCCCCTCCAATAACGACCACTCTTTATTTGTCTGCAACTGTAGCCTGAACTGAATAAAGGCGTATAGCTATATATATATATATATATATATATATATATATATATATATATATATATATATATATATATATATATATATATATATATATGTATATATATATATATATATATATATATATATATATATATATGTATATATATATATATGTATATATATATATATGTATATATATATATATATATATGTATATATATATATATATATATATATATATATATATATATATATATATATATATATATATATATATATATATATACGTTCTTACGTACGTAATGCGATGCTCTTTTTGTTGCAGTGTCGGCCAGCGACATGGACCAGGCCAAAAATGCCGAGATCGAATACTCGCTGGACAAGGACGACTTTACGATCGACGGCAAGGGCGTTATCTACTCCAACAAGCGGCTGGACGCGGACGTTAACAACACGTACGTGCTGACCGTGCGCGCCACGGACAGGGGCGACCCCCCGCTCACAGGCACGGCCACGGTGCGCATCTACACAGAGAACAAGAACGACGAGCCGCCTAAGTTCAGCCAGGACGTATATACGCCCAACGTGGACGAGAACGCCGGCCCCAACACGCTCGTCACCACAGTGGTGGCCAGCGACAAAGACGGGGACAATATCTATTTCGGGTTCGTCGGAGGGGGCACGGTGTCTGGCATGTTTCAAATAGAGGAGAGGACGGGTGAGTGGTGCTTCTCTTTTTTGTTACCTTTGAGTTCACGTGTATATATATAAATAAATATATATATATATATACACACACACACACACACACACACACACACACACACACATATATATATATATATATATATATATACCCGTGATTCGCTAAAGAGTACTTTCAAATTAAATGCAACGGTCAATGTATGCAATTAATTTGTATGTTTATTATCCATAAAAGTTACTACAGTGAATCTCGATCGATCGTTTTCTGAATCATCGTTTTCCCGTTTGTGTCGTTTATTTCACCCTGTCCCGACGATCATATTGCTTTGTTATGTTTCCGCATCTATCGTTTCCCCGCATTTATCGTTCAGTTTACTCGGTCCCTTGAAAAACGATAGATCGATATTCCACTGTAATTTGAATTAAATTCTTAATAAACTTTAATCTCAATTTGTCTAATGTTAAATTTCATCATTTACCATATTTTAATATTTTTTTGTCAATTTATTTCGTTGTGATGCACGTGACGCACAATTAATTTAAAGTATCATAAAAGAAACAGCGTGATCAGCATTCAATAAATTGAGTTCTAAAAATTAATCTTTAAAAATTCACCAAAAATCATAAAATGAAAGTAAAGATTCCAGAAAGATTTCATTTTGAAGGAATTTTTAGGATCTTTCTCGTGATATAAATTTTATAACCCTCAGATTATTATTTTGAATGCAAACTTTAAAGAATGTTACAAAAACAGCTTAAAAATTTAATTTAAGAAAATTTAATTTCAAAAATCTTTCTCAGTGCACCCCAAGACTAAAAGAAGAATCGCCATACAAAATTTCAGCCCTTTATGTCCAGCGGTTTGGTCTGTGCGTTATCTGTCAGTCAGTCAGTCAGTTATGGAACTGTTATATATATATATATATACGAGGGTAGGCTCAAAAGTAATGCACACATGCTTGTAGAGCGCGAACAAAAAGAAATAGCGAGATCGGGCAAAAAGAACATTAAAGTACAATTCTTAAGCTTCAAAATCATATATTTATTTTTCAACATAGTCACCGTTAAGGCTAACACATTTCTCCCAACGTGTAACAAGTTTTCTCATTCCGTCACTGAAAAATTCTTCCGACTTTTCTCGAATCCACGACTTGACAGCTGCCTTCACCACATCGTCCGAGGTGTAATGATTACCCTTTAGGTCTCTCTTGAGTAGAGGAAAAAATAAAAATTGCAAGGCGCAAGATCGGGGGCATAAGGAGGGTGTGGAATCGGTTCAAACTTAAGGTTTCGCAGAGCCTCTCCAGTCCGACGCTGTTCTCGCCTGTGAGACGGCGTGGTACCCATCGAGCACAGATTTTACTTTATCCCGATCGTTCTATAATGAAGCAGACATGTTCCTTGGATACTCCATTATGGTTTGCGATACGCTTTTGAGTGATTCGCCTGTCATTTTGAATCAAATCGTCGACGAGTTTGCGATGTTCATCGTCTGTGGCAGGGATCGGACGTCCGTTGCGTGTTTCATCAACAATTATGGCTTTTCCAGGCTCGAAACCACGAAATTTTATTACCCATCGATTTACTGTACCCCTATCAACAGCATCGTCACCTTAAACAGCCTTTAAACGACGATGAATCTCAGTAGGACTCACTTTTTAAGCTGTTAAAAATTCGATAACAGCGCGCTGTATAACTCGCCGTTAACATAGCACTAAAACACGTCCCCATACTACCGCTTTTCAAAATACACAGGATGAACACAACGATTTCAAACCTGCGAATGCGTATTGAGGAGGGATGGAACTTCCAAATGCCACTTGGCGCTGTTTTGAAGGTCATTTCGTTCGCGCTCTACAAACATGTGTGCATTACTTTTCAGCCTACCTACGTATATATATTTATATATAGCGTAATATACTCCCAAACGATATTGCCCTTCGTGATATAAATTTAATAACTTAGGATTCCAGGAACCTAACTAACTAAGTCAGATATTTTAGTAAATTTAGAAATCTTAGCTCACAGAATCCAGCAACAAGCTTTATTTTTAGTTGGATTGCCAACCTACGTTAGAAAAGCAAGGGTTTTTGGATCTTAAAATTGGATGGGTATTTCTCAAGTGTTGTTTAGAGCCAACAGATTCATTACCACATGTTACTTTTAATGAAAATCTTAAATGTCCCGCAAACAAAACACTAAAACCCCCTGATTTGCTAAAGCAATTAGCTCTTGAGGTCATTTATGATATTCAGACTGGTGCATTCCTAATGTTTAAGGATGGGATTCATCAGGAATCGTACTGTACGACAATGGTGCTTTATCAAGAACTCAAATTACGGGATCAAATTTAGAAATCTTGATAATAGCTGTTTTTAGATGGGAGCTGCTGGTCATTAGAGTGGCTCTAAATTGCGCAGAATCCCCTCGATTTAAATATGTCTGTATCTTGACAGACAGCAAAGGTGCCATTTCAACATCTGATGAACTGGCTGCATATCACATATAAGACTTGTACAGATATTCTCCTTCTCTCTCGAATGTCTGACTCTGAATCAATTACATTTCAGTGGATCCCATCTCAATGTGGGTTTGATCGATAGCGATCGGGCCGAAATTCTGGCATATGAGGGCTGTTTAGAACACTCGCCACTTTGATGATCTGATTGCATGGGAAGTTCAATCCTTTTTTAAGACCAGGTTTTACAGTTTTGGGAAAGAGCATCTTGTTCATCACTGGTATCCGACTTGACGATTTGGTCTGCCCTTGCTCTATGATGGTCCGAGATCACTTCAAACCGAGATCAATTCGTTAACGAAGTAGCCATACCCAAATTATGCGCTTCGAGAATTCTCTCAAAGTCTTCCCACTTGTCCCTGTTCTTTTGCTTCTGCGACTCCTTCCCTTATTGTGAACTGTTTGGGAATCCCTGTCAGCATGCTTGCAAAAGATCAGGATGGTACTGCCACTCATTTACTCATACAACAGAGTCGAATGGACCTGGCCTAACACTTTCTAGATCAGGGGGTTTAGCAACAACAACAACAACACACGCACACACATATGTATAACGTTCTTTGCTCTCCGTTGACAGGCGTGATCCGACTGATCAGCGGCCACATCCAGCTAGACAAGGACAAGTACGAGCTGAACGTGACTGCGCGAGACGACGGGGCGTGCTGCAAGAACGGCGCCCTCACCACTCACACCAGCACCGCCTTGGTGGTGGTCTTCATCACAGATGTCAACGACAACAAGCCCGTCTTCGAGGAGTGCACGACCTACGCGCCACAGGTCGAGGAGGGCGCGCCTAGCGGGACGCAGGTCATCAAGGTAAACATGCCGGCCAATCAATCAATACACACACACACACACACACATATATATATATATATATAAATATATATATTATATATATATATATATTTATATATATATATATATATATATATATATATATATATATATATATATATATATATATATATATATATATATATATAACATTCACGCAGATTGAAAGTTTTTTTTCTAAACCACTATATTGAAAAATGCGACACAAGATGTCATTAAAATAGGAAAGCACGTTTAAAATACATATATCAATGTGCATTTCCTAGTTTTTTATGTTTATATTTTAGAAAGTGTCTTTAAGCATTTTGAAACTGTCTTCCTTCGCGAATTGGCCAAAGTTGGAACCAGAGTGCACGGGTTTGAGTCCCGCTGGTGTCGTGTATTTATGACAACCATCCAGGTGCGTGAAGCGAAAAGTTTAATCCTTAATTTCCCCACCCAAAGAGAAACTCTAGTTTTAACTTCGACCTCGATAAGCTATGAAATATCTTCGTGTTTAGGCCCGCTATGGGCACATTTAATCTGCAGACCGGATAGTCCTTCTATGATTCAGAGAGGGTCGAAGATTACGCGAGCCCTCTCCCCAAGATGTTACCTCTAGGGGTGCTCGGTCCAAATAGAGGCGACACCAGGGGGTGGTGTGGGTTCACCTCTACGGTGCCCCCATCCAAAGTGACCCACGATTCTCGCGGATTATGTCTAAATGTGTTCATGGAAAAGTGCCCCGCAGTGGCAAACAACGAACAACACTTCGACCACGACTTGTTGCATCTTAACTTTTCCGAAAGCTTTGCCTACGCGGTTTTAAAGCGATAACTCAATAATTATTTTTAAAAAATAAATTAATATAATCCAACCTCATTTTCTTAGTGACTCCGATAATTTCAACGACAGTGTCAGCATTTACTATCTTCTTCTTCTAAATTTATCTTAGAATTCTGTGACAGGGTTAGGGACAGTGTTTCTATCTTTATATTTTCTAGTCATTTGAAAAGATAATTTCTTGAATGACTGCCTCGAAAACGAAGGTTTTAAAAAAGGTGTCGGGTAAACGCCTTGCAAGTTTTTTCCTCTGCATATATCCTCTTCTGAAGGAAGAAAAACTTTTACAGGTGGGAAAGGCGTCAGATAAGCGGGTGAAGGGCGTCAGATATTTTTATACAAAGGTGAACAGTCTGTTTTATTAAAAGGGGACAGTACACCTTTAAATATATATATATATATATATATATATATATATATATATATATATATACATGCATACATACATACAGCGTGTCCAGAAAAGGAGTCCCTGATTTCAAAATTAAAGATCTCGAAAACAAAGGTCTGTAGAAGAATGCAACAAACGATATTTTTATCGTGAAAGCTGTAAGAATTTAATACAGGATGAGCTTCAATCGGTGATCTGTGTGGTAGTTGACTCGATTTCTGTTGAGACACAACAGGGTATGATGGCAAATTTTATTGTTCGTTTGCGCCACCTCCGTACAGCGAATGATGGATATTTTGAAAAAAATGTGATGTAATGATTGCAAAGACTGCTTGCAAAGACTACGAAATTTTTGTGCATGCTGATACGAGTTGTAGAGCGCCATCTGTTAGCAGTTTTTGTAACTATTTCGAAAAATTAGTGTATAAAATTCTTAAAACTTACACAATAAACATACCATTTGTTTCATTCATCTACAGATCTATGTTTTCGAGATTTTTAATTTTGAAATCAGGGACTCCTTTGCTAGATACGCTGTACATATGGACAGACAGGACAATACGCTTTTAAAATACTAAAAAATTAATTCTCTGTTTTTTTATATCATTGAAGCCCGAATTTATTTTGATGGGACAGTGGCATCGTGGGGTATTGAAATGCCTGTGACACATACGAACAGTGATTTTAAACAAAATTTTAAATTTAAATGCACTCATCTCAAAGTAGTATTTTTTGACTTTGTGCCCACGATATCTCAAAAAACCATTCGAGATAACGGCTCGAAATTTCCTACATATGTTCTTCTTAACACTCTGCATAAAACGAATTAAAAACTTGCAGTTATTTTTAGTAGTAAAATTTTACGAAAGATTTTGAAGAGAATTTTTTTAGAATTCTTTTCAATTAATTATTGATTTTAGCTCATTATATTAAACCAAATGCTAAATTTAAATGTGTTTAATGTTTCTGAATTGGAATCAACATAAGATATCATGCGTGCAGTGACCCATAGTCATGGGGAAAATAAGAATACAATGTTACTTAATTGAGTTTTCTTAATTACTTTAGATAATTTACGCCCATTTGATATTTTTGTTGCAACACGTTATGTTCAATCTAACAGTCGAAGTTCCGTCAGCAAGTAACAGTCTAAGGGCCTGTTCACATAGGAGTCCGGTAGCGGAGCGTTAAAGGAAAGATGACGTTGAGACGAAAATAAACCAATCATAGGCGTTAAAAATTTCGTTGCTAAACGTTTGGAGGTTTGTCATTGGATAAATATATTTCAATACTTTAACGCTCCGCTACCGGACTCCTATGTGAACAGGCCCTAAGTTTCGCCCGATTTGCTCTTTTGGTAAATTTTTTAAAAACTATGAAAATTTTTCGCAAGTTAATCGTGTACCTGTCACCTTTCAACAGTTTGAGTAGAGATGTCAACATGAAACCTGCGGAGATTGTATGCGCATACTTGAAGATGACAACAGAGTTTACTTTTCGCGTAAAACACAGACTCCCTGATTGGCTAAATTTGATGACGTGAAAACGAATAATCCAAACAATCATTTTCTTTTCATTATTTTTTCTGCTCAAAAAGTCAGTTTCATGAAACGTCATCGAAGTACACGAAGGACAGAAAACTGATGTCATGGGCTTTACACGTGATGCTATGGTGCGCGTTTCTCTACGAGTTTCGGAAATTCTATGCATTTAACTACAAACATTTTGCCCTTCGTTTTTGCATGGGTTGAGGTGTGGCATGCTGCGTGCAACCGCCATATTGTCGTTATATAGAGTACAAGCACACACGAAATTCAAGTTGCATCCCCGGTAAGTTTCGGAATAGATAAACACTAAAAGAAAAGAAAATTACCCCATCTCCTCTTTAGTGGCACCTCCTAAACGGCAGGTTCTCTCTGCTCATATTTTTGCCACTTCATGACGTCATTTGCCCATGCAACCTCTCCGCATGTTTTCTTCTTCTCAAGAACATTCCGCTGAAGGAGGAAAAAGTTTTACAGTAATTATAACTACCGGTAGTGAATTATGACGTGTTCGAAGTCTGATGCACTGTTCAATGCGCTATAAATAGACGCACAAAGTAGAATGAGCCAGCTTTTCTTGTTTCCATTTAACTCTTGTGTCTTATTTCATACCCCCAGGTGAAAGCAATCGACAACGACAAGGGGCATAACGGACAGGTCAGATATTCGATAGTGCAACAACCGAATCAGAAGGGAACGAAGTTCATCGTCGACGAAGTCACTGGCGACATTAGGACGAATAAGGTAAGGGTGCATTCAAATGAACCTTCTTTTTTTTGTGGAATAAGACTTTCTGTCGAAATATAACTTTAAGTGGATAAAGTGAATCATTCTAGGATGGCTTTTTAGACTGACATCAGCAGCTGAACAGGGCCGTGCTTTTAAACGCATTGTTCGTAAATTAATTATGCTGTAAATAAATGAGGTAAATAGGAAGAACTTAATACGGTTTCCCGCCAAGCAATTTTTCCCAAAAAAAGTTTGGCACATTGGTTTGGTTTGGAGCACTACGGTCAACTTTTTGCTACACGAGGACTAATTAGACGGCTATAAACATCCAGGCCAACACGGGGACTCGAACCCACAGGATCTGAACCGAATGCCAGTGCCCTAGCCATTCAGCCATCACCTAGCTTGCCGCATTAGTTTCTGGGTTTGTTAGAAAGAGCACTGTTCATTTTCGCCACATGAATCTTCAATTTGTAATGCAACATTGGTGACGTATCGCCACACGTTGGCGACCGTATAATGACCGCATTATGTTCTTCATATTAACCATAATTGTAAGTGGATAAAGCGAATCATTCTATAATGGCTGGTTAGATTGACAAGAGCAGCTGAACTGTGCCGCGCTTTCAAACGCGTTGTTCATAAATTAAGGTCCTGTTCACATAGCAGTCCGTTAGGGTAGGCGTTGTTCATATTGACATATTTTAAACCAATCACACACCGTAACAATTTCATGGCTACTCGTTTGGAGGTTTGTAATTGGTTAAATATATTTCAATACGAGTAACGCTAATGCTGTCGGACTGCTAAGTAAATAAATGGAATGGTTCGAGGGGTGAACGAAGTTAAGTATCACAAAACAGGTTCTCACGTGGATGAGATGTTCTCTCCGCAACCCTTTTTTGTGAAAAAGGGTTACGGAGCCTTTTTTGTGAAAATAAACTGTATTAAGAGCCTTTTCGTATGAGATGCACGCAAAGCATGAAGCGGCAGAAATACTTCAATGAAAACATACCCAAATATACATGAGAATAAACTTAATAATTCCTTTTTTTTTAGCCGTAAGCACAGACACTAAGGCCTCGTACACACGATACGGTTTCGATTTTCTGATCGTCTCGGTTTTGCCGTTCAGTTTACAGTAAACAATGTATTTTGTTTTGTACGTTCACACGTTGCGGTCGAAAACCGCAAACGAGAGAACAACCGAATCGGTAGCAGATGTCGTTCGATTTTGTCTACCGAAACCGAATAGACGGAACTGACGCCAGGCCGTTTCGGTTGCCATTGGTGTATAGATTTGAGAGGGGGAGTACACACGATTCGGTTATTTTGAAGGAAACGTACACCAGTGCCGATCTAGCTACTGAAGTGATTCTTTGAAGTGAGTTTTTTAGTTGATTTTTTACAGTTTTTTTTTACACAATGGAGAAAATCGACACAGAAATTTTAATTTCTTTGGTTGAAGAAAGACCGACCATTTGGGACAAAACATAAGAATGTTTTACTTTAAATAACGCTTTAAACGCCGTTTAAATCATGTTTATATCTTAATTAGAACAGGAGATATTATTATTATTATTATTTTTATGTTATTTTTTTATTTTTTTATTATTATTATTTTTTGCACCATTCTAATAGCAGCCAATCTTTGTTTAAACCTGTAAATACGTTTTCTGAATGATGTGTTTTTTCATCATTTCTCATCTTTAAATTGTTATAAGTCAAGAACCGTTAAAGCTAAATGGTTCAAACTTGGAACATGTCTTTATTTTACTTTAATTTTGATTCAACAAATTTGAAAAATATATTTACTTTTGAAAATATGATTTTTTTAAAATTAGTTACATAATTTTTTTTTAAATTCTCTAAATATTTTTAAAAATTAATATTTAAAATAACGCCGAATCGAAATTAAAATATATATTTCTGTTTAATTTAAATAAAAAAAATTTGAAATTCGACAGATAATATTTCGAGTTATATTGATTTTAAATTACCCCACATTTTTTAAATTTTAAATTAAAAAATTTTTTTTAAACTTTATGACAAGTTTTATGATGTGATTTTGTTTTAGAATTATATGGTTAACCATTACAAAAAATTCAAAGTTTTAACTCAATAAATGTATGTATCGTCATTCGGAAGTAGTTGAAAATTTTCGATTAATCTCTTCTTAATTCAATCATAAGCGTTTGAAAAAATCCCAGACAATATCTGTCTCTCAAAATAGGTTGTACCCAATACGTTCTATAATTTTTTTTAATGTTGCTTCGACGGCGACGATACCAGTACATTACAAGAAAGGTATTTACGTCCATCCTGCAAACTACACTGCAATGATTGCAAAGGTATTCTGTGCGGACTGCAAAACCGTATGCGGTGAAAGGAAAACCAAATCGTGTGAGCACAGCTTTCGGTTGACACCGAAACGATTATAAAACCGAAACCGTATCGTGTGTACGAGGCCTAAGGGCCTGTTGACAAAGAATACGTCAGCGTCAGCGTAAAAAATTTTGACCAATCATATGCCAATCATTGACCCATTTAACCAATCAGCGCCAATGGGACTTGAACGCTGACGCTGATGGATTCTATGTGAACAGGCCCTAACATTACGCGTTATTTCGCGTATTTGTATTTATATGTATATATGTATTTATATAAGTCTGTCTCTCTCTCTCTCTCTCTCTCTCTCTCTCTCTCTCAATATATATATATATATATATATATATATATGTATTTATGTATGTACATGAAATTTCGTACGTACTTACGTGGTGTCCCTTCCGCAGGTGTTCGACCGCGAGGGCGACGACGGCCGCTTCGTGAGCGTGACCGTCAAGGCGACTGACCGGGGCAACCCTCCCCTGGAGGGGGTGTGCTCCTTCAAGGTGGAGATCACGGACATCAACGACAACCCGCCCCTCTTCGACCGGCAGGAGTACCGGGAGAACGTGAAGCAGGACACGCCCAAGGGTACGAACATCCTGCGGGTGTCTGCGTCGGACGAGGACGCGGACAATAACGGCGCCATCGTCTACAACCTGACCGCCCCCTACGACCCCTCCGACCTCGACTACTTCGAGATCAACCCGGACTCCGGGTGGATCAGCCTCAAGAAGGCGCTCGACGTGAGTGCCGCAGCTCCTCTCTAGAGACGTGTGTGTGTGTTTATGCATGTATGTGTGTGTGTGTTTATGTATGTATGTATGTATGTATGTATATATATGTTTGTGTCTGTGTGTTTGTTTGATTTTTTATGTATCTATGTATCTAAATATGCATGTATTTATGCATGCACACACACACACACACACACACACACACATATATATATATATATATATATGTGTGTGTGTGTTTGTATCTGTGTGTTTGTTTGATTTTTTATGTATCTCTGTACCTAAATATGCATGTATTTATGCACGCACACACGCACACACACACACACACACACACACACACACACACATATATATATATATACATATATATATATATATATATATATATATATATATATACATTAGTGTGTATGTATATAAATGCAATTACTTTTATGTCACTTGGGAATTTGAGAGTTCTGTATGTATATAAATGCAATTAATTTTATGTAACTTGGGAATTTGAGAGTTTGTTTCTTGTATCCCTTCATACAGTAGTTTAGTGTAAAGCTCAAACAGTTTTTTTCTTAAATGAAACTTTTCCTGCGTTAAACTTAAATGAAAAAAACTAATAGTCTAAGAAAGTAATAAAGCTGAAAAGAGTACTCGCCATTCCAATGTTTTTTTTAAGGAAAAAAGACAGTTAATTTTGCATATTAATTTAAAATCATGTGCATATATGTTTGTGTGTATATATATATATATGTGTGTGTGTGTGTGTATTGCCCGACAATCAGGGTTTTAGTTGTTTATGTTTTAATTAAAATGTTAAGTTTTGTGTCGTTATTGAATGTCTCTAACCCTCTTTTATATAAAAGACAGACACACATACATATATACACACCTAATTCTGTTTTTGCACGAACCTTTTTTACACGAATTTGATTTAACACGAATTCAAAAAAATATTTCATTCTCTTTTTACACGAGTCATTTTAATTTTGCACGAGCGGCCCATTCCAATTTCTCATTTTTTTTTCTAAATTCTAAGAAAACAAAATTTTATTTGTGGCATATTACTTTTGAGGATAGTGTATCCAGTTCTGTGTTGATTCAAGAATCCAGTCCACAAAAACATTTTCTTCTTTTATTCTATCAAAAATGGAGAAAATGAAAGAAAATGATCCTGTTCTAAATGTAGATTTAATAAAAGGAGGTCTGGAACTGACCAAAAATTTCGGTAATCATTTTGTCAAACATGACCCTAATGAGGAACGCGCTGGGAAGTATCAACGTGGATTGAAGTTGTTGATAGCCTCTTAGAGAAAACGCCCTAACCAAAACACGAACATAACGGTTAATAACTGAATTCGTTCGTAAAACCGGTGAATCATCAGCACCAGAGGAGACTCGTGCTGATTTTGCTCAAGAGATCACAGAAAGAATTTCATTAATAGAGGGAGAAGATGATGTCCACAACATTTCTACAACATTCAACAACATTCAGTGATATTCCAGTTGTACGCAAACGTATGCGCCGTTTATTCTCAGAATGCGAAGATAAATAAAAAAAAATTGTGTAAAACAGATTTTCTTTTGTTGGTGTTCATGACGAATTTTACCATGTTTTTATTAACTCGCTTTCTTGTTTGTTTGTGTGTGTGTGTGTGTGTGTTTGTCCGGTACAAATCTTGCAATCGATTTTTAACTAACTTCCCGACTAGCTAGACATTTGAAACTTCTAGAATGGCTCAGAACACGATGACAATGCATTATTTTCATACTTTTAGCCATCTTCAAGCAGATTTGAATCCATTTTCAGTTAATTTTGTTTTGTAGACTGGTGCAGCCATCTATCGGCCGGATCGGAAACGAAAAGTTAAAAGCAAGTTAACTTACAATTAACTTCATTTTCTTTCAAGTTGGTGGGATAATTCCTAAAAAAATTTTAAAAAGTATTTATTAATACATAGAATTGTCAAGTTTATGTGATTCAACAGAAATTAAATTTTAAAAACATGGTATATAAAAAGTTCTTTTTATCTTGTAATTATTTTATTTTAATTTTCATTGCATATTATTACATGTGTATTGTGTTGAAATAAAATAATAAGCTTAAAACGAATATGTTCATATGGTTTTTTAAGGTTATTTTTACTGATTTTTTAGACCCGGAACCAATCTTCTTTTCTTCCATAGATACAATGTCTTTTTTTACACGTATTCTCCGGGAACGTATCTATCGTGTAAAAAAAAATAATTAACTTTATATATAGTTAGAAAAAATGTAATTATACCTACTCCTACAAAAGTACAATACAAAAATGAAGGGTAAATGTTGATGTATCTCTTAATAAAACTTCCGTATCACCAATCAACGAAATCTTTCTTCCTATTCCAGAGGGATCAGTATCACCTCCGCGCCATAGCCCTGGACAAGGGTATGCCGCAGCATCGCGCGACCGTGGAAGTCATCATCGACGTGGTAGACCGCGCAAACAACCCCCCGATATGGGACCAGCCGGTCTACGGACCTATTTTTATAAAAGAGAATTATATGGTAGGCCAGGTTGTCGCTTCCATAAAAGCACGGTGAGTATCGACGCCTTTCCCATACCAACTTCTTTTTCATAGAAGTTATTTGAACGACATGCTCTATGCATTTATTCCCATTATCTTGTAATTCACACTGGTGTCCAGAATTATCTTTATATGCACTTAGAAAAAAAATGAATTACTCGGAAACAAGTGCAGATGTTTGGCATAAATAGGAAATGTGATCTCCCCTAACTCGTATACACATATCATAATGATATTCCATGCTCCCAATAAGGTCGTTAAGGAAAGTTTGCGACAGTATTTTCCACTCCTCCATCAATGCGGTTGATTTCGAGTTCTTAGCTCTTCGAGGCATTGCGATCCCTAGGAGGAGGATTTCGCAGTGTAACAGCTCTTCCAAGGGCGTACCATATGTTCTCAGTTGAGTTGAGGTCAAGAGATTTTGCTGGCCAGTTTATGCCTTCGCTTTCAAGAAATTCGTCAACCAGATTTGCTCGATGTGTCGCATTATAATCCAAAAATGGAATATCAGATCCGAATGCACCTCTAAAAAACCTTTCGTAGGGTTCCAGGACTTCATCTCGATATCTCTGGCCAGAAACATCCTTTCTCGAACATATGCAGGGAAACACGTACATGGATCATTATGCGTCCCCATACCACCAGTAACTTAACCTCTGTAACAGTCCTATTCTCTAAAGTTAGTGGAAATATTTCGATGTCCCGTCTCTCTCTAGATGTAGACACGTTTAGAATCAGAGGTTCAAGTGAACCTCGACTCGTCACTGAAGAGAACGCAGGACCATTGTTGTTTATTCCAGCTCTGTTGTTCTATGTACCAGTTCAGGCCCTTTTGTATTGTGAGGTGAAAGAAACACAAGCCATTGGATTTTTTGGCATAATGACCTTTCTCATTCAGCCTTCAGCAAACAGTTTGTCGCGATACTCAAGTTTCAGTGAGGGCTGTAAGATTAAAACTCAGTTGCCTAGCAATCCAATCTCTGTTGCCACCAACAGTTACGGACAGATAGCGATCTTGAGAAGCAGTTTTTATTCTCCCGCGGCCTTGACTAGGCATTCTAGCATCAGTTCCAGAGTCTTGAAATTGTTTCCAGAAGGTAAGGACTGTCTGTCGTGAAACATTCAGCCATCTTGTCATTTCCATCAAAATCTGCCCAGCCTCTAAGCCAGTGGTTCCCGAACCGTAGAAGTCTGCGGATCACTAAGCCAGAAATTGAACCATATGCGATTCCCCCCCCCCACACACACACCGACTTGAGGGGGGGGCTTCCGGGGGGTATAGAATATGCTTCAGGCAAAAGGGATACAGGATTAACGTACTCACATTCTAACGTATCATATTCTAATAATAACATAATTATGTTAAACTTTTAAGAAATTTTAATTCAATCCTGATAGTCATCTGATATATTCCTCTCATCTAATTCGACGAACATTGCTTTCAAAATTCCCATTTATTTGACAACTTTTTTATATGTGGTGCCGAACCACTCTCGAGGCTCTCGCGGACCACCGGTTGGGAACCACTGCTCTAAACGGTCGACAGTTCTCCACTTCAAAAACGCGTCCAAATGATACTTCCGAGCCATGCAAAAGCGCTTGTTTTGACTTTGCATGACGTAACGCCATTATTTGCATATCAGAAACAGTTTGATCAAAATCGATTGGAAAATTATAATAAAGTTTGCCTTTTGCCTGAAAAATAATATATTGATTGGGTATTGCATGAAATATCCCTATTTTTATGTATGGAAAGATAATTTTGGACACCAATGTATAATAAAAACAGTTCACATGTTGTTCCTTTTCACATGGTTAGAGTATAGTCATAGAGAAGAGAAAGGGTTCGTTTGCCCATATTTCTATTCTTAACTCTTGGTGCTATATAATAGTGTGTATTGATGGGATACCATGGGTATGTTTTTAGGTATTCCCCAATCTAGGATTGCCAGAATATCTCTTATTTTGTCCTTTCCCCCCCCCCTTGTTGTCATAGAGGCGAGTGGCGGGCTGTCAGTGAAGTACATCAGTGGCGTAGCTATCCAATAGCCAGAGTAGGCAACTGATAAGGACCACTGCTCCACTGTCTCGGTCAGAAGATAAAGATGATGTATCGATATAATTAATCATCATTTACACGACAGCCTTGTGTGGGCCAGTGCCTTCCTTAGAACATTCTTCCATTTGGCCCTCCCCTGGGCCAGGGTTTTCCAGTAGCTTATGACTTCAAAATCATTGTCGCACCCTCCGAGTCTCGGTCTTCTCCTAGGTCAAGTGCCATGTGGCTTGTGAGTGAATATTTTGAGTTATTGTATAGGAATTCATTCGATATATGCGTCATCATGTGATTGATTTTGCTGCATCGATGTCTTTAATATTTATATACCCCGTTATTATATCTCCTCCGCCACAAACAATCCTTATTAACTCCCCACAAGATGCGTCCTGCGAAGAAAGATACTGACAAATTTTACAATTAGTCCCTTGAAAACTGAGAGCAATAGCGTCAGTCCCTTGAAAATTGAGTTACCATAGGTAATGAATAATATATGTTTTTAATTCACAAAAGAGGACATAGCGATATGAAAAAAGACACACAAAAAAGGACATGTTCTTTTTCAAAGAGATAATCTGGCAACCTGACTCTCTCTGATAATATTAATAGAATTAAAAAAAAATTATTTTATCAGAAGTAATAATTGTCATTTATTCTGTAATCCAGTTCATGGATCGCTTAATGTTTATTGATTTTTGGTCTCCATTGTGAGGCAGCAACATACTTGACTAATGTTCAAAAACTTTTCATGTTCACTTCTTCGATAATGTCGACAGAAAATCGCAACGCTGAATCGTAGAAAAAGAAAAAACACTAGGACCACGTTTAGGTATACCAGTGAAATACAAGGCCCTACTTCTGCAAACAAGAATGAGGGTGATATTTGTCAAAAAGAAAAAAAAAATCACCATTTTTGTAGTTGCGTTGTTGTTGTTGTCTTGTCTAAGAATAGTGCAAAAGAAAAAGGCTTAACTCGAACCAAAATGCTCGATAACAGCAGCTGCTAGATCAGGTGCCCCTGGGTTGTAGAGGTGTTCTTCCGACGACAAAACAAGCTTGAAGAGGGCAACCTTGATGGTTGGATAGTCAAAGATATGTTCTGGAGAAAGCTGGGTTTCCGGTAAATTTCTACAGTTGATAAAAGATCTCGTGACGTCAGGATGTATTTTCATACCGTTTAAGCAGTGGTTCCCAACCCGTAGAAATCTGCGGACCACCCCCAACCCCACGGACTTGAAGGGGGGGGGAACCTTCCGGTGGGTATGGGGTATAGAATATCCCTGAGGCAAAAGGGATACAGGATTAACGTACTCACATTCTAATAATAAAATAATTATGTTAAACTTTTACGAAATTTAAATTCAAGACCTGATAGTCATCTGATATATTCGGCCCATCTAGTTCAATGAACATTGCTTTCAAAATCCCCATTTATTTGGCAACTTTTTTATATGTGGTGCCCGACCACTCCCGAGGCTTTCGCGGACCACAGGTTGGGAACCACTGCCTTAAAGTGATTAGTTCGTAGTCTAGCTATTGTAGAAGCAATTGTTCTGGAACATTTAAAGTCCAAAATGAGTGGTTTCTTTAGGGTCTGGTTCGATAATCTGCTCTTGGCCACTGTGTCAAAACCTGTGAGTGTGATGAAGTTGCGTTCATTTACAGTATTAGTTTTAGATGACAATAAAATATAAAATTAAAATAAAAAAAATAAATTTCCAGTTATTTAAATTTTTTTAAAAACTCTTGTTTCGTAATGTAGACATCTCTCAACTTATTGACGATATCCTCATAAATAAAGTTTTTTTTAAGAATGCTCTTTTCTATGCACAGTCAGCGCCGGATTTTCCTATAGGTTAACTAGGCTTCAGCCTACGGCCTCAAGATCAAGAGGGGCCTACATTCCAATTGTTAGCAAAATTAAAATTACACTATTGTAAAAACAGTGAATACTAAAACACTGAATAAAGTTCCATTTTTGGTTTAGTTTAAGACTTAAAATTCATAATAATTCATACTTAAACTTTAAATGCAAATTATTATGAAATAAATTTATCTGAATTAAATTTGGTTTAATCTTCAATGTATTGAATATATATAGGTTAGTGCCAATAACATGTTTCATTTAATATATTGATATAAATCACAGTAATGATGCATTTTATTATCTCTGATGTAATTTACAAATTTAAAAATGAGAGGTAAAAGGGCCTCATTTCATCTAAATCCGGCCCTGTGCACAGTGTTGCTACTTTCGTAAGCTTTTGCTCCAAAAATGTTTCATCTAAACCAGGGGTTCTCAACAAGAGGAGGGGGAGGGGGATATTCAGAAAAGTGGGATGTCTTTGTAGATTATGTACAACCTGCTATAATTGCAGTTTGTCTTTAATTGAATCTGCGACATTCCATAAAGATTTTTGAATGTCACAGATTCAAATCAGTTCTGGAACAGGCAGCATTATTTTAAGTCTGTTGTCATTCACTTTAGTCTGTTAAGTTATTCAGTTCTGAATTTAATAAATAATTTTAAAAAAACTCATTTGATTCTAGTTTTGAAAAATATGAATATTTTCTATTGCTATTCAATTTGTAAAGTTCTTAAAAATAAATGTATATGTTCCAAATAAATGTATATGTTCCAAATAAATGTATATAATCCAAATAAATGTATATGTTCTAATATAGAAAAAAATATGAAAAATATAGAGAAAAAAATTCAGTATTGTATGCCATTTGGAATGCACGTTTTTGAGTTAGACAGTCTTAGAATAGATCCCCCCCCTTAGGGGGGATGATATTCTGAACTATGGTGAAAGGGGAATGAAGCAATAAAGGGTGAGGGCCACTGATCTAAACAATGAACTCACAAAATATATAAACTCACAAAAATATTGCTGCTATTTATAAAACACACACATAGCTTAATAAAAAATCTTCGAATATATAGTCCTATTTAAATCATTAATTTTAAATATATTAATAAATATTCAATATGTTAATAAAGAGTGAAACTGATAAAATTTCTTCGATTTCAGGTCTGGAATACCAGATAATCCAACTGTATTTTATACCCTGATGAAAGGCAGCACGGAACAAACCAACAAAAAGGACACCTTCTATCTGGACCAGAGGAATCTGAATGGAGACACATGGGCCGACATCCAAGTCAACTACCCCCTTGACTATGAGAGAATCCAACAATACAACTTGACAGTCAGAGTAGAGGTCAGTTTTTATCAATGCTTCAGTGTACTACTGATAGTGCCTTAAAAAGTTTTTTGGAAAAAAAGTTATACATATAAAACCTGGAAGAATGATAAACACATAGCTATTTACGGTTATATATATACAAACATTTTAATATTACTACAGTGTAAAATGGTTTTTTCTCATTTGGAAGTAGAATGCTGCCAAAAAGTTTAAATCTAATTAGGTTTTTTTTATTATTCATAAACCAGAAGAATTGGAAACTAATTTTTTAATCACTTTAAATTATATATTTAAGTTAAAATGAATGCCTATAAATCATGTCCAAATATGTCATAATGCAACTTGTACTGATACATTGTTACTCACACACCATTATTACATGATAATGTATTGCATACATCATGATGATACATCATAATCAATGCTGATACATCATTAATGATCCTAATTATACTGACTACATTTATTACACACCAAGAAATAAATTGACTAATAGCAGAACTAACAACTTCACATCCTGTGGCTCAAAAGTAGAGATTGAATAAATGCTCTTTAAACATCCCTATAAATATATGGCCATACAAAGCACCCTACAGAGAGCTTTTCCCCAATATTCTATTAAATATTATACTACAAAATAAAAATTTCAAAAAAACTTAAGATTTATAGGTAAAAACTTAAGGACAGATTTCGTAATCATACAGATAATCTTTGAAATAGATGGACAGTCTTATTTATTACAGTTACCTGTATTTTCAAGGTTTGTACAGTCCTTCAAAGTCCTTATGAACTAATTATTTAAAGTTTTAGATTTTGAGGGCTCTTTAAAAAGTTTTTATAAAGTACTTGTTTTTGCATTGAAGGTCCTTACCTTTGGTTTTTAAAAAGTATATTCTAGAGAAAATTACTTTTAATCTCTTTGTTAACAATATATATGTATATGTATATATATATATGAATTCCTTAAATTTTTTTTCGTTAAATTTCTGGCCTTAAAAAGTATTTATTTTCAAGCTGAAATAGAAGAATTTTCAGTTCATGGCTGTCAACAACCTCTGGGAAAATGCTGATAAAATTTTTGTGGGCAAGTTGTTTTTTGTTTGTATTACTGTTCTTCTGTGAAAGAATGTTTATACATTATTCCTCTGCCCCATCACCACTAACACTCCAAATATATATATATATATCTTTATTTATATTCATATTTATATATTAATTTCTAATTTGTTCACCATGGCACTTTTTACCAATGTCAATTTATCGAGTTAAATGCAGGGATAACCCAACTGTTTGCCACCTGTTAAAATAATTTTGAAATAAGATTATTACTATTATGAAAATATATATATGTGTATACATATACACACACACATATATATATATATAAATATATAGGTATACAGAGAAACTTCTCTAGCTGGCCACCCCTCGAAACAGCCACTTTTTTTTAAATCATGACTTTCCACCTTAGAGAAGTTTCATGGTATGTTTGTGTGTATACATATAAATACATATAGAAATCTATATGCATTTATATATATATATATATATATATAGTCTGTCCAAGCACATAATTGGTTGTTTTAGATTTAATGAATAGCTTAATCTGTTTCACTTATTTAAGTAATAAAAATTAATAAGTAAAATAAAATAAGTTTAACTTGTAAATATATTTATTCTAAAGTAATAAAATTATTTTTATTCTTAAGTAATAATAATAATATTCTTACTCTTAAGTTATGATAATAATAATACAATCTTAATTTTGGCTTAAATGTACTTTAACACAGCCTCCATTGTAAGTGTGCATCTGTGTTTCCATTAACTCCATGGTTGCAAGGTTTGTGACGTCAGTCTCCTTGCGGTTTAATACTCTTAACTTCAACATTGTCTAGCGCCAGTCTTGATGTTCTTTGATTGAGCAACTTTTTATTCATTTCATCTGTTTCTTATGGATTGTATGGTGTCTAAGTATGTTTATTGATTAGATCATACTTATTAGAAACAATCCATTGGTTTTGAGATAGTATCGGCACTGCTGATGAAGAGATGCTGTCAAAAACCTTTTAAATTCTTATATTTTCATGTTTTCTGTTTCACGCTGTATAGTGCAATGTCTTATGCTGAATTTTCACTTTCAACACTTTATTATATATATATATATATATATATATATATATATATATATATATATATATAAAGTCTATATTTCTATCATAGTAAAGGAGAAAATATCGTAAGATTATACATGATACTAAAACAGATACTTTTAAAGGAATAAATTTTTTCTAAATAAAGCCCTTTTTAAGGTCTCAAAAAATGTCACTGCAGGTCCTTAAAAAGTGTTTAAGAACTTCTTAATTTTAGTTTCTGGAAAAGTGAATGGACGCGAATGAAATAGATGAATGAAAATAAATCGCTCTTTTAGAAAAAAATACTACTTTATGAGGAAAAAAAATGAGAATTCATTTTAAAGAAATAGCATTACACACATTAATTCTAAATTTAGGATATTTTTACGAACTTTGGATGTAAACAAATTAAGAATTATAATCAAAGAATGCATGCATATATAAATTATCTGTATAGCAGTGGTGGCCCACCATTTGAATGCATGTGCCAAGTCAGAACTAAATGAAAATACAATGTAGAAGCGTAGCCTGATAGGTATACATTCATGATGTATATTTTCATTGTGGCATAAAATTTTATTCAATTTAAACAGAAAATGTCTCATATAATTTAAAAAAATTTCTCATATTAAAAATTAAAATCAATTTTGTATTTCTTACAAATAATTTTACAAGCAAAAAATTTTGATTTATAAAAAACTAAATAGATATAACTCACTTTACTTGTACATACAGTAAAATTTCAATGTTTTTAAGATAGAAGTAGTTATTTAAATCCTTTTGAAACACAGAAGTAAATATTTAAAATTATTTGGAATTGTTTTGAAAAAAAAATTAGTTACAAGGCATACAATGAGCCAATATTTTAAATTTTTCTATGTTTTGTGAACATAAAGAATTGCTAGTTACTTTTACAAAGTTTATTCTTTCATTTATGTAATTTTATTTCACCTGAAAGTATATTAGATATGTTTGATTTTATGAAAAGTTAATAATTATTGCATTTGTATCCTAATTTATTAGAGCTTTGAAAACCTACCAATATAAAACCTGCAGTAAAAAAACCTTTTATATATAAGCAAATTTTCATTTTTTTTTTTTTGGCACATCGAAAATGAATATTGTGTCACTTGAGGATAGCTTGATTGCCATAGGTTGGTCCTGCTGTATTAAACTATCCTCACACAAGCAGATAAGACCTAGATACAAATATATAAAAGCAATCAATTCTAGATCTATAGCATATTTGAAACAATTCTTTGATTTATTATGGTGTAGAAAAAATTAAATACCATTATCATGTTTGAATATTGGAATAAAAAAAATATCCCTTTTAGAAATGTAGATTAGTATTTCATTGCATGAAAAGATATTTCTGCTTATAATTAAAGGAAAGTGTCAATTCACCTTTATGTTATCTCACCTAACTATTTTGATTTAATATGGTTTAGGAAAAAATTAAGTACTGTTATTGCATGTTTTAATCTAACACAATAAAGAAATTGCCCATCATTTAAAATATGTGCAAAGAAACTTTGAAAATTTATACTACTCAGTTCACAAAAAATATTCAACTTCTGTAATATTGCTGTGATTCTACAGATCTGTTTCAATTTTTTTCAAGACAAGTCTGTTAACTGTTGAAATTATATTCTCAAAAAAATCCTCTTAATAAAAGCATACTAATGTAAATTTTTAAAACATCATAATACAGATGAAAATGATTTAATAGAGTTAAGAGGACAGTACACATCTGACTCGGAAAAATTGCTATGAAATCGAGTACCTTTTCATAATTTTTAACAACTAACCAAATTACACAAATTAACTAACTATTTCAGAATTTTTAACAAATTTAACAACATTTTTTGAACTGTTAGACATAACACAGGTCATATTAAAAAAATGTGATTGACGTAAATGGTTTTAATTATTTATAAACACTTAATTAAATAACAGATTTTCTTATTTTTGTCCTGACTAGGGGTCACTGTGTGTATGATGTCTGATGTTAATTTTAATTCAGTAACTTTAAACACATTTTAACTTAAATATTCCTTTTATGCAGATGGTTACCATGAATGTATATAGGAAATTTTGAGCTGTTATGTGAGATACCATACATACAAAGTCAGAAAATCCTATTTTGAGAAAAGTGCATTTAAAGTTAGAATTTTTTTTAAAATCATTGTTCAGATGTTCACAATTAATCTAATATCTCATGATGTCATTGTTGTATAGCAAAAAAGAGTGATACCTAGTGATTCAGAATAAATCTAAGTTTTAATTAATATAAAAAACAAAAAAAATCCAGTTTTTGAACATTTTAAAGGTCTATTGTTCCATCTGTATGTATATATATGTAGTTGTGTCTTTATATTTCCATATATCATATATTAATTCCCATAGTTATAGAGAAATTAACACTGATTTGAAATACTTTGTTTTAGAGTAGTTGCTTTTTGAGAATGCATACCTATACAAAGCTAATCAAGTTTTAATAACATATCAATCAGGGGTGGCAAACTAGGGCCCTTTATCACTTTCTTTGCAGCTTTCCACTAGAGTTTTGGAAACTAGTGACAGCATCAAAATACACACAATTAAAATAGGCTGTAAAATAAGTACAAATAAAATATGCTGAATGATCTCTCTTTTTGGTAAAACTTAGACCTGCGAATTCTTGTATTCTACATTGAAGTCAATAAAAAATGATTAACGCTTAATATTTATTTGAATAGCTAACCGAACAATGACAATTCAAATTATATCACATATAAATAATTTGGCAAAACAGTTAAAAGAAAATAAATACTAAAGTGATTAAAGCTATTTAATAATTTAGAAATATCAATAATTCTATCAGTTGGAGAAAGTTAGAAAAAACGTTTAAAATTTCTTTTCTAACCAATGTAACCATTTTCGGTTTCTGGCTCTTCTAAGTTTGTAGGCACTAGTTCTTAACACTGTTAATCTTGGCTATCTCTGAAATATACATGTATGTATGCATATATATTTATATATACACACATATACCTATATACACACACATATATGACTCTTAAAAGTTTGTAGATATTCCCAATAGCTCTTAATGCTGTTTATCTTGGCCACCCTTGTTTTATATAATAAATAACATTCATTTATAAAAATATACATAAGTCTAAGTTGTGAGCAAAATATTTCAACAAATTTATAATTTTTATTTTAACTAGATTCATACGTTTTTATTTGTGTGTATGTATATATATATATATATTTATATTTATAACAAAGCAATGCAATTAGTTTGTTATTTCAAATATTTATTATGTAATCAAAGATTGAGGATTTCATCCTGATTATATAAAGACTGATTAAGATTACAAGCACAGGAACAACATAATCTTTATTCTTGAAATATTTATTAATATATATTAAATGATATTAAAGAATTGAGAACATTGGGTACTTTCTTATTAAAGTGACCTTATGGTTATGGAGAACTGACTTTTATATCTGCGTCAGCAAAGTAAACAACCTAGGAACTGTCAAAAACACTTCGACTTAAAAGTTAACAATACAACAACTTATTAAGTTAAAATTTACTTTAGCCATAAAATGTATTACAACAAAGGTACTATAATGTTTAATATTTTCCCAAGAGTTTTTTGAACAGATATACAAATTATATTAAGCATTTTGCCTTCAAAATAGTAAGTAGAAACTAATTTAAAAAAGGCTTCTTGGTATAATAATTGAAGACAAGTAGAGAGTGACATATGCATTGATCATAATTTTCACTCGTTGTAAAAAAGTTATTATTAAATCAAATAATGTTTGTTCTTCTGTAACTGTGGCTGCATTAACACATTCCTTTTTTTTCCCCCCAACAAGGCCACTTGTATAAGGAAGAACAGAGTACTGTGTAATTAATATATAAGGAAATATTGCACATGTTTTAGCTGATTTTTGTGCTGTTGCAATAAAAGCTGTTCTGGAGTGCAATTTCAGAAATTCTCGCCTCTTTAGATACTAACTTTAGTCTCAAAAGAAATGTCAAACAAATAAAAAAGAAATGATATGTAAAGCTATCACAATTAGACCATTTAGTCACAATTACTAATACAGAGTGATCTAAACTTTAACAAACTCAATTTGAAACTATAAGCACATAATAAATTAATAACAATTTATGAAATAATATTTTAAACATATATATTGAAATAAATAACATTGTAATACATTATATTCTCCAGCCACTAAGCATAAGGTGAGGATTTAACTGGATTCATATAATGTGAAACGACAGTTAATGACAGAATAAAAAGTTAATAAATAACATATAACATTTTTTAGCAATATACAAAGCTTAAACTGTATGAAAGTACATGAAAGTATAGCCCTGATTTTATTTTTCTGCCATTCCTACGATAATTTTAGTTTTTACAAAGGCGATGTTCAGTATATCATAACTGAAATAACATATATATTATTAATCATCTCATGCACAAGTGAGTTTAAAGTGCTGACAATATTCAAAGCAACATATTACAAGGTATGTACTGACATACCCAAAACTGGATTCTTATTATATCAGAGATGTCCCGATTAGAAATTTATTTATGCTGTTTGACAACTGCTTCGTCCCAAGGACCAAATATGTTTTCTTTATATTTTTGGAAGTGAACAAATATAGCAGGAAACAACACATTACAAAAAATGCACAGCACGGCAAAAAGAATCGCATAAGGCTGCGATAAATAGTACAGTGCACCCAAATCAATGAAAATATGCATAGAAGTAATTATTAGCATACCACAAACGTTCTTCTGAAAAGTTTTTCTCAGTAATGGTACCAACACAAACAATTTTACGGCGAGAATCATGAGAGCGAATGTATGCAGCACTGTAGGCAATCTCGACGATAAACAAACTGCGGCGAATAGCGCTGAATTCAGAGACAAACTGCTTGACACGACTGCGGCATCCGCACCGTAGTCTTGAAACAAAACGTGAGTGAGCATCATCAATGTCACCATAGCATAGATGGTGTCAGTGCTAATTGTTTTCGTGAGATCTTTCAGAATGGGAGAAAATATGTAGCCGAAAGCGAGAAATATCACACAGCTCTTTAGATTTTCTAAGACTTTAAAGTCTTTAAACGTCCACTTATTGCTTTCGCTGCACGTTATTTGATGAATTATAAACGACAACACTATCAAAACATCAACACCTCCTACAGTGGAAAGTATCGAATATGCCTCGTTCTCCAAGAAAATAAATGTCACAATGAAAAGAACTGTACAACAGACTTCATGAGTAACAGAACTTACACCAGTAAATGCTTCCCACCAAGAATATTTGTATAGATTTACATTTTTCCGCAAATCAGAGAGGAAAGTATCATCGACATAATTATCGGGTACTCCTTGTCGTTCATACAACACTTTCTTCCATTTCGTTTCCATCGGGTCTTATTTGTTGTGAACACAAAATTATGCCGCTATGGAAGCTGCCATGACAGTTCACTGTTATTACAAGAACCTGTTGCCACAATCACAGATGAATTCAACGAGTAGTAACCTATGAATGAGACCGTAGAATTGTTTGTAAAAGGAACGTAACAGAATATGCGCTGAGGGAATTGAATAATAAGCTCCCAAAATGAAAAAATGGCGAAAAGAACCAAATCAATAATGCAGGCGTCGGTGAATATTCCCAAGGATACACCCACTTAATATATACAATGGGGTGTAATTGGGTAGTGGCGCCATCTTTTGCCTGTAGAGAGAGTTGCTTTCTATTTACTGTTGCTTCTATCTATAATGTTATATAATTAATAATTGGTAATTTATAAAAGACAGAAATAGAGAAAAATATTAATCTATCTGTACGGTTTGTTTTACTTTATGAAAAGACAAAGTTATATCTACGAATTTTTAGACACCGACTCAAACTAATTTTAATGATATTTAAGATTTTCCATTTCTACTTCATAGATTGAAAGAAAATAAGATTAACAGGTTAAAAATTTCACTAACATTTAAAAATATATAATTCAGTCTTACCTTCACATTACACATCTGGTTTTCGTGTTTATAGAACATAAAAAATTTTATTTTCCATCCCATTACCCCACACAAATGCATTTATTTAGATTTTTACATTAATATGGATTTAAAGTTACATTCCGGGTAACTAAATGAATTTTATGCATAAAGAAAATTAATCGATATGAATATTATCAAAATAAATAAATTCGCGCCATCAATTTTACATTTTTATCACATGGTGCACCAACTGTTCATATTACAGCATCGAAATGTTTATATTTTTATTAAATTCTATTGAAATACTCAAATTTATATTTAATTATATATATCTTTATTCATATTTTATTTAGTTTAATTTTAATCTTTTAAAAATTTGCTTTATTAATGGTTTAAAAATATTTTTGTTTAGTTTCAACTCCAGAGATTTCTGGAACTACAAATAGAGAAATGTGGAACCAATGGATTTAGTCAAATGTTGGATTACTATTTTATTTGATTTTTTTCCGAGGCAATAGTTTTCGGCTTTGCTTATTCAGAAGTGGAATATTGATTTATCATGCAACATTAATTTAATTTGATAATTTTTTTTTTAATTTCATACTTCAAAAAAATTATTTTTGTTTAATTTTACTTACATTTTTTTAATTTATTTATAATTTATTTTAATAATGGACATAAAATGTGTTTGCTTCTATTCGAGTTTTCTTGAAGTGTAAAATCAAAATTTGGAATCAGCCAAGTGTAGGGCTATCATTCTATTTAAATTTTGATTTAATTTGAGACAATAATAATAGGTGTAGCTTATTATGGAAAGAAACATTTGCGAATATTTACGGTAAATACTTACGGTAAAGTAAGATCTCTGGGAACATTAGCGATGTCATACATTAGGGAACATACTCTAACATTAGGGATGTCATAATTTGAAAGTACTGTAAAATCTCGTCTATAATACGCACCCGAGTATAATACACATGCTTGATTTTGTGCGAAATTTTCGAAAAAAATTAAAATTCGAGTATAAAACGCACCCATATCTTTTCAATATTTTATTTAAAAATTGCACAAATATTATGATAATTTTTTTGCTGTCGTATAGGGCCGTCTTGAAGATATTTTGAGGGAAATAAATAAAATAAAATAATAATTTTTTGCACTTGCAACAACTGGGAACTATCCAGGGCCCGATTTAGAAAATTCTTGACTATAGGCACAACTCGGGATGCCCCCCCCCCCCTAACACTGATGTGGGCATAAAATTTCCAAAATTGACACACATAAAAAAAAAATCATGATCATTGTGAAAGTACCATTTTACCAAGAATTGGCTATTCGAAGCGTAGAAACCTAGAACATTATCAAATAACAAAAAGCAATACAACATATTAACTTCTTCATTAAAACACCAATGCAACCAGAAACCTTATTAATCCCTTATATACACTATAGCATACATATGATGAACTATACATATGACGAACCAATCAATCAAATTTGTAAGGATATATAAAAAAATTGCTATTTAAATAGGTAAAATAAAAAAAAAATTTAATTGGGAATTTTTTCTTTTAAAATAAAAATTTTTTTGGGGCCCCTAAAAGCACCCCTTTTCATCTAACTTACCCCCAAATTTAGGGGGAAACCCCTCAAGTTGGCAACACTGGAACTGTGAGTTCCGTTTGTTTAAACGGAGCACCTGCTTAGTAAACGGGTGGATGAATCACGGAGTGGAGAGGCGCACGCATCCGTGTTGCGACAATGTCTTTCAGCTGCTGTACGTTCGTTTATTTAATGTTTAAAAGTACGTTTATTTTTGTACTTGCATTTTATTTTTTAATACGCACCCTCATTTTTGCGGACTAAAATGTGGAAAAAAAAGTGCGTATTATACTCGAGATTTTACGGTACATCAAAAGAAGTGTTTCCGACCAAAAGAGAGAAGAAAAGAAGGCGGGGTATGGAAATAGACGAAAAAGATATTCATTCCCGCCCCTCGACAATCATTCATATTTATGACCTCAATAGAAATACATAGTGTGAAAGAAGTTCTTATTTAAATATAATTAGCTTTTTCAAATAAAACAGAACATTTATGAATAAAAAACAAAACCATCCCTTTCGATTCGTAATAGTAATAACTAATCGTCATAGTTATATAATTATTAAAAAATCACAATAAGGTTTCCCCGGTCGCGGGTCTCTTCGTCTCCTATTTCGTTAGAAAAAAAAGTTCTTTTCTCTTCGATTTTTAAGCAATTTTTTTTTCTACTCTACTAAAGCAATTTTCACAGAGGTAATAACATGAGTTAAAACTGGTAGGATCAACTCCCGTAACTGTATGATCTGGTTCCGCAAAACCTACAGCTTTGGCCACTTTTTCTTGGACAATTCATGAACTGGCCATTGATTCTCGGGCGCATTGCTTCATGGGTCGATGGAAGCCCGAAGGAGTCATCTATTCTCGATTATGTCTGGCTTTAGCCAAGTGACTTGGCCAGCGCTAGAAGTGGCCTGTTATTTCGCGAATGGACCAGACTTCGGACTTTCGCCGTAACATGTATATTATATATATAAATTTGGACTCAAAATGAGTGAGGAAAAAAGAAGACACAAAAAGATCAGGATTTAAAAAAGAGTGAACAGAAAGATCGTAGCAAAAACAAACAAAAATAGAGGACACGTTATTTTCTTTAAAAGATATATTGTAGCAACCCTAAACACCAGTAAGCTTTGAAGGCGCGATATGTGAAGTGTTCCGTCGCGTCCCAATTAACAACATAGCATTTTATATATATAAAAAAAGGTAATTAGACGCAGCATGTATTCGATAGAAACATGTGTCTGTCCTTACCGAGCCAGAAATCTTTTGCGCAGTTTGTCTCGTCGCCAAGAAATCGCCCCTCGCACAAGTTGTTCGAATAATAAATTCTCCTCCCGTCCATTAATTACTCTTATTACTAAAATCAACTGCCCGGAGTCCCGGGACATCTGCCAAACGGCCGGATTCCTATTAAAACAGCATCGAGATAATATTTTCTTAAAAGGAGCATTAATAACTCCCGCGGGCATTCATTTCCTTTTGAATTATGGTGATTTCGTTACGGTTGCAGAGATAAATATCTTCGCGCTTTTGGAAAGATGACGCGACAAATAACTAATAGGCCAGATTTAGGGGGAGGAAAAAAGTTCGTAATACACAGCGGGTGTGAGTCCTATTTTCTCTTCAAATGTCATCATCTAGGACGAATTTTAGGAAATAGATGGAGTGTTTAAGTGATGACGTATTCGGAGTTCTAAAGTAGCCATTTCGAGGAGGCATGAAGCATCATGACAAGTTCCTCGTGGTAAAGATTCGAATGGAGAGAACATTTAGTGATTTCTTTCCAGGTGAAAAGGACGATTTCTTTTATTTAAAAAAAAATTGAGTAGTTATTATGAATGACGTAAAACACTAAGATTCATAAATTAGTAATACATCGGCTGTTTGTGTTAGGCTTAATAACTTCACCACATTTTCACTCTAATACTCGAGAAAAATAACCTTATCTAACCGGAAGTAGAGCACCATGTCTGGACTCTAATGCGAATTGTAGAGGTGAACGAAATGCATGATAGGCAAACTAAATTTTCAGAAATAATATCTTCATTCGTCTTCGTTTGCTTAATCTTCAGGCTCTTATTTCATTTGCGAGATGAGATGACATATTTTTCAGAAATATTCCATCATTTAGAAATTCACAGTTTTAAAAACGAAGATACGGGAAGACTTCGGACGTGCTGCCATCTAGGGGAAGCAGAGTCAATTATAATCATAAATTACATTAAATTGCATTTAATATAGATATTTGAGAAAATTAACCAGACAAAAAATTTAGAAATCTTGCTCTGTTTCACTGCATTATACTAAAATTTTAAAAAATATATAGAGAGCGTTTATACGTAAATTTCCCTCATAGTTATTTTATTTGATTGTTTGCACAGTGAATTGTTATCGCTTTTAGTTTTATCGTCTTTGTGAAAAGCCCCCCCCCTCCCAACCCCAATAACGAAATTTAAATGAAGCATTTATTTATTTATTTTATTAGAATTATATAAACGTTCCGTCATTCTTGAATGAATGATTATCATATATATAAATATAAATATAAATATATATATATATATATATATATATATATATATATATATATATATATATATATATATATCATACACACACATAGAGATAGATAGATAGATAGAAATTAAAAATGAGAAATGAAGTTTTTAGATTTGAATTTCCTTGTATATTCGTGTATAATACACTGATCCGAAGAATTTAAATGACTCTGAACTCTGAAAATGAAATTTGAGCACCACGTGGGCGCACCATCATTGCTCCTTATGAGGGTACACTACTGAAACATATCTGCCTCGGAAGGGATTCGAACCTGGGACACTACATCGCTTAACGACGTACTATGGCATGGATCCTCAACTTTTTATAACTCGCGAATCCCCCGGGGAATGCTTACATATAAGGCGTACCTCTTGGTTATAGTTTTCAATATTTCAATATGAAGCTTACAATTTTGAAATCATTCTCTTTTTTAATTTTTACCTAAGTCTAATACAAATATTTATTAATTTTTAAGTATGGAGTGTTTGCCACATGAGGTTTAGAAAACACAAGGTTAGCAAGACGCTTTTTTAAAAATTATGAAAAGTAAATATATATCCGCAACCAACGGTTTATTTATTTTTAAAAATGTGCTTATCATTTTTTTTTCTATTTGTTGTTAGCATTTTTCTATTTGAAAAAAAAGATACTATTGTAAATTTTCGTTGGGGTCAGGGCCCGATTATTAATGCTGGGGGCCCGTGGGCAGATGCTATTTGGGGTCCCCCCTTACGAACATTTATAAAAATAAGAACTATCCATGGGCTATACATACTATTAGAAGTACTAGGTGCATGAATCAAGGGGGTTTTGGGGCCCCTTAGCATCAGGGGGCCCTGGGCAAAGTCCCGATTTGCCCATGCGATAAAAAGGCCCTGGTTGGGGGTCGAGCGAAAGAAAGTGGGTAGCGGTTGAAAAAAGTTTGCGAATCTCTCGAATAGGGGACGATTTCTCTATGGCGGCCAGTCATGGTTCCGAAAAAAAAGAGCCGTCTTATGGGGTGGCCGGTTAGAGAAGTTTCCATATATATATATATATATATATATATATATATATATATCTGTGGCTAGGTATAAGAAGTGCCTAAGTCAGTTTTTTTCAAGATGACTTTGTTTGCTTATGTCTCTTTAAAAAAGATATTATTTTCAGTGTAAGAAGTACCCAAGTCTGTCCCATGGTTTAGAAAGCACTTTTAAAGTATCGGACAGACTTGGATACTTCTTACATTGAAAATGATATTTTTTAAAGAGACATAAGCAAACAAAGTCATCTTGGAAAAAACTGACTTAGGCACTTCTTGTACCACGCTATACACACACTCACACACACACACACACACACACACACACACACATATATATATATATATATATATATATATATATATATATATATATATATATATATATATATATATATATATATATATATATATATACGATAGCTATCCGGAAAGTAGTACCCGTTCTCGGCGTGTACAGCACCGGCGTATCAGTTAGCCGTCACTCAAGGGGTCAGTCAACCTTAGTCTACCATCTGCTTCCTGTCCACAAAGTTATGTTCCTCCATTAATGCTTTTTTTTCCTATAAGTGTTTAATATGTTTAAAAAAAAATGAGAGCGCTGCCAATACTGATGTGAGATCTGTTATTCGGTTCCTTAGCGCAAGAAATGAGCGACCATGTGAGATTTATCGTCCAATCAAAGAGGTTAATGGCGATAATGCAATGGATGTATCATTTGTTCGGAGATGGTGTCGAAATTTTTATTCGGGAAGAGAGAGAACGTCCATGATGATGAGCGAACAGGATGCCAGTCGGTATGGTTCTGTGCTTCTGTATGACAATGCCAGACCCCACGCTGCTGCACAACTTCTGAACAGGTTTGAATGGGAAATTTTCAACCACCCACCCTAGGTCCCAGATCTGGCACTTTCTAATTTTCATCTCTTTTTTTTCAAAATTGAAAGACTTTTTTAGAAGGAGAGAGAGAGAGATTATTTAAGACTATATACAAGTGCAGGCATGGTATTTGTGTGGTATTGAATACAATTTAACCCCCTGGTTTAAATAAATCGCCGTTTGAAGAAGAAGAAGCGCCTTATTCAAATGAGCGGCGCTTTTCTACTAGACGGGAATCCCCGTGGGTAGCGTACACGCTTGACAGTGAGAGGAACACTACGAGGCGAGGTCGGACGGAGGTGAGGAGCGAACGAAAAACAATCGGATTCAAGATCGCTTCGCCTTACAACAGCCGGACATTATCAAGTTTACCGAAGGCGTTTTGAAGTTAGCTATCGTTCCAGCAACCTGATGATAAAGTGAAAACAGAAAGGTTAGTGTGGCATATGTACAAGCAGTGGCGTGGCTGAAATATGGTAGGGTTTCCGTAATAAAACTACCGGGATTAATACACGCGTTAGATCATTCCCCGTTGCCTGCTTGCAATTGAGTACGGTATTTATGTAGTCTAATTGTGTTTTAATAAATAGTTTAGTGTAGAAAACCTCGTCGGATTTAGTTAATGGTGAGTTCATTGTTTAGTATATACATTACCTTAAGGGTAAAAGGAACAGTGAGCTTCACATTTTTACAACACTATATACATTGAAGAAAGGAGAAGTTGTTGGACACGACTAGTTGAAGCATTACTTGATGGTAGATGCCGCTTAATTCGACCGCAACAGCAGAGCAAAGGAAAGTGAGTTTCTTTTGGACACGTGATCATCTATGGTGTAATATGCCCAGTAACAGATAAGCGCCACAAACACAGGCATGGTACACACACATACACACACTTTCAAAATTTTTGTATTTATTTGCCAGTTGCAATTCAACATTAAAAGAAATATTGATATTAATAATGCTGTCCAAAAGAGCCATTTTGAACGATTGGGTTTTGTCAAAAGTTATTCATAATACTTCTTTTGTTACGGACCACCCTTCCGAGGAATAATTAATTGAAAGCAAAATGTTACTCGCGGCAATGAAAAGGGACGGGCAGACAAGAGAAAAAAAATTAAAATGGAAATGAAATAATAATGACGATTTCATCCATTAGACAATGCGCTTGATTCAAAGGAGTGGAACGAGAAAACTCCTCTTCGAATAGACTCCATTCTCTTTCTTTTCCGTTGTTAATATCTCCTCCTAAAATTTCATTACTTTTCCAATTTGGCGGGACTGAATTACCTCAATTTATGAATAATAAACTCTAGTTTTGAATTTTGTTCCGAGTTCTGTGCCCGAAAAAGCTAATGATCCACGGGTTTGTTTTAAAACGGAAGCGGGCGTTTTTGTTTTTAAAAAAGGAGCACGATTGCCCCACCATTATCGAAATAATCTAACCTCTCCGAAATAATTTTAATTTGTTTTTCTTGTTATGCGAGGCTTTTAATTTGTAAAATTGGTAATGCACGAGTGAAACAGTCAAACCAGTTTCAATATCGTGAAAATTCAGTCGTTGATTGAAAACAAAATGGCGTCTACCACTTAGGCGCATCATGGTCTACGGGTGATACATACATACGAACAAATAACATGAAAAGAAAAGTATGAAAGGAGTTTTAGACAGCATCTCTTCATCAGCGGTGTCAATCCTATCTAAAAACCAATGGATTGTTTCCAATGAGTATGATCTATAAAATAAACACACTCAGACACCGTACAATCCATGAAAAACAGAAGAATTGATTAAAAATTGATATAACAGTTACCTTACCAAAGAACACCAAGCCTGGCGCTAGACAGAGTGGAAGTTAAGAACATGTAACCGCAAGATGACTGACGTCACAAAACTTGCAACCATGGAGATACTCAGTTACTGACTTACTATGGTTACTGTATTTTAGGACTATTAATCCATTATTAATTTAGTTTTTAATTATTATTACTAAGAGTTATTTTTATTATTATTTTTATTTTTACTTATGATTTTTATTTTATTTTTTATTTTTAGTAGTTATTTTTTCTATTTTTTCTTATTGTTATGTTTAACTTATTAATAGCAACAGAACAAACTATTCATTAAAACTAAAACAACCAATTATGTTTTTGGATAGACTTTCGGGGTAATTATTCCGTGTTAGCACAGCTTTCAAGTCTAAAATATGCTTATTCCTATTGTCTTTAGAACATAGCCTATTTATACGAACTAACTGATTTACAATAATGTTATTAAAAACAGATTTATGTAAACAGGTTAGAGTATTTTGAAATTTAACAATATTAAAATTATAGTCAGATCTTTTGTCGTATAAGTCAAAAGTAAATTTGCTGTGAGAATTTAATTTAATGTTAATATCAAAA
>OU015495.1:32633380-32635880 GCA_907164885.2 Dolomedes plantarius | reverse complement strand
CGCCGCCGAGAAAATGCTTTCGAGCAATTATTAATGAACCCTTACATTTATTCAAATCCGATAAAGAAATCCGCGCAGTCATCTAATAGAAGTTTCACAATAATTTGTACGGTGATAGGCGGAGACTTTATTAACTCAGTCTTTAAAACGAATCTTAATTTTTGAAGGAAATAAAGAGAAAGAGTTCTTTTCGGTGCCAGTAACAACAACAATTTCGCGAAAATATTCCATCTGCTCAATAAAACACGCCAATGCGTTCACAAAAGAATTCCATTTTAATGAATACAAAGTTATCCTTTATATAATCTTCGAAATCTAATAAATTAAATTTAAAGATCATCCTCCGATGCGTTACATGCCCTTTTGTCGATCGGAGAGAGAGATATTTCGTAGCTTATAAATTTTCTCTGAATTCTTAATTTAATTTCTTTTTACTTTCGAGGAATTCTTGAAAATTCCGCCGCCGGTTTTTATTCGCTCCTATTCAAGTGCGACGAAATTTATTTTTAGAGTTGCAGTTATTTTCGAGTCATGGTGCTATACAAATTCTTAATAATTATGTTTGTACAAGCGACCCTTTTTAAGCACATCAATGTTATATATAGGGTTGCCAGAATATCTCTTTTAAAGAGAACGTGTCCTCTTTAAGTAGTTGTTGTTGTTGTTGCTGCTGCGATATTTTGGTTCATTGTCTTATTTATTTTTTTATATACTGATCTTTTTGTATCCTCTTTGTTCCTCACCTATTTTGTGTTCAGCCTCTTTTCATACCTCAAAATGTGTCGGTATTACTCTTTAATGCCGGGACATTGTTAAAATGTAGAAAGATGATTTTTATCGATGACTGTATGTGTGTATATATATATATATATATATATATATATATATATATAGTATATATATAATATATATAAATATATATATATATATATATATATATATATATATATATATATATAGAGAGAGAGAGAGAGAGAGAGAGAGAGAGAGAGAGATGAAAAACCCGCACTTCGCTACGGAGTACATTCAGATTAGATACGACGATCAATGTATACATTGAAGTAAAAAAAAATATATATATATATTTATAAAAAAATCATAAGGGATATTTTTATAGACAAAATAATGTAGAAGAAAATATTCAAATTATATGTAATAGGACATACCAAAGAATATAGTACAATTAATATAGTACAGTTTGAGGAATATAATATCTTTTATTGTATTTTAATATTTTTTTGGATAATGTTCAATCGTCTGCCGCATTAGCAAGAGAAAAAAAAATTTTTTTTGTCTATTTAGTTGTTATGCACGTGACGATAATTTTATTTAAAGTACCAGAAAAAAAATTCACGTGATCAGCATTTAATAAATTAAATTCTAAAAATTCACAAAAAATCAGAAAATGGAGGTAAAGATTCGAAAAAGATCTCATTTTAGAGGAATTTTTGGATATTTCTCGTGATATAAATTTTATAACCCTCAAATTATTATTTTAAATGCAAACTTAAAAAAAGTCACTAAAACAGCTTAAAAATTTAATTTAAAAAAATCACTAAGAAGAATTTTTCAAAAATCTTTCTTAGTGCACCCGTACAGTATAAGAACAATCGCCATGCATAATTGCAGCCATTTAGGTCCAGCGGTTTGGTCTGTGCGTTGTATGTCAGTCAGTCAGTGAGTCAGTCAGTTACGGAACTGTTTTATATATATAGATGTTACGTCAAAAAATATTTTCCAACCCTTAACGTTATAAAATTCACTTCCTAACTTAATTTGCCCGATTCATTTCTAATTTTACTAATCCTTGTTCAACTTTCAGTAATTTTTATATCGACCCTCATGTGCGCTCCTAACTAAACATGAGCTAAATATATCAGTGGGAAAATAGCTAGCTTGCAGTTTTAGACAGCAGAGAAATTCCCTTATATGGTGTTAAACAGTAGGAAATTTTATGAATAATAATCACAATCCTGACCACAAGGAAAGTTTCATTTAAAAAATGTCGAGGTGTTACGTGACGTATGATTGACTTTTTAAATTGACACTCTTCAGATAGACATCTCGGATACCTCGTGTAGGGAAGACTCCAAATATCTCTCTCCAAGAATAGCATAAAAAATGTGTCGTTAAATATATGAATTGAGGCCGTCCCCATGGTGTAGTGGTTAGCGTTCTGAACTGCCTCCCAGGGGGCTTGTGTTCAAATCCCGAATAAGGCTTGGTTGTTTCCGTGTCGTCCCCTTCATAGGGAGCAATGCTGGCTCACCTATAGGGTGCTCCCATAATAAAGTAGCTAGTAAAATAGCGGTAAATAACAAAAGGTAGATGTCTAACGACAAGCGCCTCCGCATTAGACAACAATATATGAATTGAGTGTTTTATTGAAGCTTGAACCATATCGGCCCAATGACTACAAATTTCCCGATGTGTTCCCACTTTTAATTTTTAGACATGACTGACACACACATTTATATGTACACACACATACACTCCTAAG
>OU015495.1:32628380-32630880 GCA_907164885.2 Dolomedes plantarius | reverse complement strand
GGGTTCAAGTCTGGTGATCGTGAGGGCCACTGAAACTTACAACCTCGACTTATCACTCGGTCTTCAGTGAAAGATTCCAACAGGAACGTCTTGACATCACGTAAAATGTGGGGCGGCGCACCATCTTGCATGAATGTAACAACAGGTAACGCATGTCTTTCCTGCAATGCAGGCTTAACGTGGTCACGCAAAAGCGTAAGATATAGTGCTGCAGTGACTGTACAGGTTTTCCACCCGAATACAGGACAAGGCTCTTCAAAAAAGAAAGGGCCCAGAATAAAAGACGCGGTGAAACCGCACCAAACAGTCACACGAGGAGAATGTAGTGGCCGGTTGAGATATTCACGAGGGTTTCGCGAGTATCTGAACAGTCGTATCTGGGCGACTTTTAATACGCAAAACAGTCGCCCAGATACGACTTGTAAAGAAAGCATGCTGCCGGCTTCGAATGACGGATCCATTTCCAACCAGGTGTTTCATTGATAGCCTGATTTGCATAAAACGTCTCAGTAGGACGTGTGAGCGCCCTCTTTCGGTTACTTTTGGAAACTTTTCTTTTTTTTTACATGAAAAAAAATCCAAAATCCCTCTGATCATATTGGCGCAAACAGAAAAAATTTCCGAGCATTATTTCTTTTATTGTGAATTTTTGAAGCTTGCACGAATTTATGACGCACCCGGTATATATATTGTAATGAATTCGTCGGATGGTAGCGTAATGAAACGCCGATACAGTCTAGTTAAATATTAAATTAAATGATTTATTCCCAGAGGAAATGGATTCGATGAAAGGTTATGATTAACACAGTAGATTATGTACTTGCAATGACGAGCGGGAAAACAAGTTCAGCTACAGGACCTCAGTCTATTTTAGAAGTCTAGAAGTCGCTATACATTCACAGTCTAGCACACTATTTTCTATTGCTTCTTAGACGAAAGCTCAGTAGGACGCGCAGCAATCACTTCTGCTAAAGTCGCTCACACAGCTGAATAATCTAATCCGTCTGGGATGTAAAGAAACGAGCTATCTCTAACAGCTATAACAGTTCCTTCTGGGAACAAGTCGACAGGGAGTCGAGAAATCTTCGCCTATTACAAGGACTTAGAATATTTTTTCAATAAATTCGCTTCGTCTAGAAGCGGTCGACAGGAAGTCGAGAGGCTTTGCCTAACATAAGGACTTATGAAGCACTCTTAATCACGGCTGCTTGCCGGAGTAGCTACTTTCTAGATGCAGGTCTAGGAGCTATCTGAAATTTATGAATTTCGCAGTGAAGCAACATTTTCTCTGGCGCTGCGAACGCTGGAAATTTAAAAGGGTTTTAATTGGCACCTGTTAAGTGACATCAATTTCCAGAGATTCGATTGGCGAGCCATTTCCCTCGTCCTCAGACCAGCTGATCGCTTCAGCCGATTAATTTTCCCCGATCATCATCGATCAAGGGGCGGAGTGGAAATGATTTCCTTTCAACTTTATGTCTGAAACTTAAACGCACGGGCGCCTCTTGTCTAGTCTGTATTGTCGGGAACTCTTTGTCTAGCCGCTTCTGTTCGGCCGCTTCGCCTCGGGACCCCATTGTTGAGCCTTATGCTGGAACGTGAATTAAATAAGAGGGTTTTGCTCTAAATTGGGAGAATCATAGATTCTTCACAATATATATATATAATATATGTATGTATGTATGCATATATGTATGTGTGTATGTATGTCTAAATCATTTCAATAGGCTATTAGATTTAGTAATTAAACAGAATTATATAGTGCACAACAATAGTATATACCTACAGGTTAAAGGTGTACCACAAGGTGGAAATGCTTCCAGTATGCTAGCCAATTTGTATTTACATTTTTATGAAGTTGATAATATTAATAATATTGTTTATGGTAATTATCAAATATTTAGATATATTGATGACATAATTGTTATTAATAATAGTAATAATAATATAGCTCTAAATTTTTACCCTCCAAATCTAGAACTAGTACAAAGTAGCCAAGAAAAACTGAATGTAAACTTCTTAGATATAAACATAAAAATAAATCCTCATTGTAAATTTACATTTGATCTTTATGATAAAAGATCAGAATATGACTTTAAAATAGTAAAATATCAAAGTTACTTAACTTACTTACATAAATCTGTATTTAATAATATTATTGTTAATCAGCTAGTAAGAATAAATCGGCTATGTTCTAAGGACAATAGGCATAAACATATAAAAGATTTGTTAGTAGTGCTAAAACGTAATTATTACCCTGATAGTCTTTCCAAGCACATAATTGGTTGTTTTAGATTTAATGAATAACATGTTCTGTTGCAAATAATTAGTAAAACAAATATAAATGATTAAGATTAATAAATAACTACTAAAAAGTATATAAAAACTAGAGTAATTAAAATAATAAATAACTCTTAGTCATAATAAATGTCTAAGTTAACTTAGGTTATTATGTCCAATAAAACAGTAACATAGTAAGTCTTCTAAAGTGATTCCATTG
>OU015495.1:32608380-32625880 GCA_907164885.2 Dolomedes plantarius | reverse complement strand
AAGAAGTTTTTGGAACGTCCCTCGGAGCCGTCGTAAATTGCGGCACTCTTAATTAAATCGCGGGACATGCCTTAAATCGGCGGGGCCTTCCATTTTAGCGACACGACTGCGATTTCCTGCCGAGGGATTATTTATGGAATGTCCGTCTTGTGACAATACCTCAGTGGCATTCTCGAATGCTGAGTGGAAGTTGTTTCTAAAGCAAATTGATTTCCGAGAGACATACATATGTACATACTTACATACACACACGCACACAAACACACACACTATATGTAATATGAACGATTAAATTTTAAATTCGAATACTCTGAAAATGTTCTTTATTGGAACGTCTGGGGGATAACCTTTCCGCCCAAAATTAGCTCTCGTTCATCTGTGATTAGAAAAGTATCGATAGGAAAATTTTCTGTAACCTAGTATTAGAATTTAAGATCTGCTCTCAGTCTATGGTCGTGAGAAGAGCAGACGTACGGTTTGTGGAGGGGCCGACCTCCTCAGAAATGATGGTAAAAATGGAGTTGCTTTCCTGTTTGCATTGGGTAAGTTATAACAATTTTTAAATGTGTTTTTATTCTTTTCAGAACAATGGCGTACAGCAATTGGCTTCGGAAGCTACCGTTTACATTGTTCTGGAAGACGTCAACGACGAAATTCCACTGTTCATCGAACGAGAACAGGAGACAGTCCTCGAGGGTATGCCCCCTGGCACCAAAGTCACGCAAGTGCAAGCCAGCGACAAGGATGGAACCTACCCCAACAACAAGGTAAGGGAGACCCTCTAATAAAATCAACTCTCTAGTGTTGGCGAATTTTGTGTGCTAGGAAAAGATTTTGCAGCTTCCTAGTGTGAGGCGTCAATGCACCCATTGCGGTGGGTGGTGTGACAGAGCTTTCAGGGGGTTGTGAGAAAGACGCGATATTAGGCTGAATATTTCCCACAACCAGCAGCCAATGAGCGATAAGTGACGTCTCACCCAGTGGGTCCTTTGCCTCTTTAAGATTTAGCGGAATATTCATGGTTTTAGTTTCAAACAACGTCCGTTTGAGTGTTTCGGGTGTCGTTTAAGGCTTCAAAGGTATCTTATCTGAAGCATCCGACATTTTGTAGCCCCCTCCTGAAGCGACAGAATAATCCAATTCATTAAGTCGCGAAAAAAGGCAGCGAAATATCTGTGTTTATATAAAATGAAATGAATAAATAAAAATGTAATAATGATGAATAGGCGGAAGTGGACGCTAACGTGACATAATTATTCACTTCTATCTTGAGTCGAGGGTGGCCGTAACTCAACGCGCTCTTTCATATGCCGGCGATGCGCTTATTTATCTAATTCGATTTTCTTTACATTGGCTCATCCGGGGGTGTTTCGAAATCTAATCTTCTTAATGATCGGTTTATTGCTTTTAGATCTCATTAAAAGTGTCTGTTTTATCTCTCTTCTCTACAAAGTGGTGGCAGATGGGGAACACCATCCGGCTAATGAATCATTTGTATATATATATATATATACAGATATACATACATACATACATTTCTCAATACGGCATACGAATATATTCTCCAACCTACTATTTGCAAGACTGCTTCCCTTTGTTCATAATGTACCAATGTTGTTTTAGATCTAAGGGATCTAAAACAACATTGGTAGTTTCCAATCACCCATAGATCTACCATAGACCAAATCCATACCTTAAGACAAATCCTGGAAAAAACCAAAGAATATACTAGTATTAAAACTTACTACCTATTTATAGACTTTAAGGCGGAATACGACAGTATAAAGAGAGACAAGTTATTTGAGGAAATGAAAGAGTTAGGATTCCCGACTAAACTTATTAATTTAACTAAAGCTACACTTGATAAAATGAGATGTAGGATTAAAATCCAAAATCATTTATCTGAACTTTCTATAACAGAAAGAGATCTAGTTCAAGGAAATTCCCTCGCCTGCTTGCTATTCAATTTAGCGTTAGAAAAGTACATTAGGGACAGTGAATTAGATCGTAGAGGCACTCTGTGGAATAGGTTGCTGCAAATATTGGCCTATGCGGATGATATAGCTATTATTGGAAGGTCAGAAAGGGCAGTAAAAGTGGCTTTTCCAGCTCTAGAATCCTCCGCCACAAATATGGACCTAACTGTCAAAGAGGATAAAACTAAATTGTTGGAATTCTCACCCTCCATGTGAACTATAGTAATCCTTTGTTCATTAATGGTTACACCTTTGAAAAGGTTGATGAATTCAAATACCCTAGCACTATAATTAATGACAAAAACAAACTAAGAGCAGAAATTGATAATACAATCAAAATGGCTAATAAATGCTTCTTTGGGCTGAGAAGACAACTGAGATATAATCTCATCAGTTGCAAAACTATTAAGAATTTATAAGACACTAATACTACCTGTCTTACTTTACGCAAGTGAAGCATGGACCTTGATCATAGACACGCGGAGCTCCCTGGAAATGTTTGAGAGATAAATCCTCAAGGCTATCTTTGGCACAGTGCAGGAAGAAGGACGTTGGAGAACTAGATATCAATTTGAACTGTATAAGTTTTATAGGCAACCACAAATAACACAATTCATCCTTAGTAATAGATTAAGATGGCTTGGCCATGTTTGGAGAAGCTCGGAAGATAATCCCACTAAGATCTTGACATTTAAGAAATCTGAGGGATCCTGAGTAAGAGGTAGATCCCCGACTAGATCAGGGGTGTCCAACCCGCGGCCCACATGCGGCCCATAGCAAGTATTTGTGCGGCCCAGAAAGAGAACTCAAAGCGGAAAAAATAGCAATAGCCCTCCTCAGCGAAGATGGCAGCCGGCCATTAGAGATCCCGCTTTGTTGAAAAATAAACAGTTGTTTTGTATCATTGCTACTCCATTTACAGTCGATATAGATATGCTGCCAGCAAATTTTCGAATGGAATGCATTGAGTTGCATTCTTATATCCAACTTAAAGAGAAATACAATCAAATCTCTTTGTTAGACCTTTGTAAATCATACATGCCCAGAGATAAATATCTCTCACTGCATAGTCATGCGTTATTCATGTCATCATTGTTTGGAATCATGTACATCTATGAACAGTTATTTTCACGAGTGAAGCACACTGAGTCAAATTAGAACCATAATATCAGATGAAAATCTTGAGAGTTCCCTGAGAATTGCAACCACTTCAATTGACCCAGATATTGATACATTCGTTTCTCAAATTCAATGCCAAATATCACATCAATTTTATGACTCCAACAGTTTTCTTTATAATTATAAATAAAATTTATAATGAAATAAATATGTTAACTATATATTATACTTTTTTTTACTATTCAACTATTTTTAATGTTAGGGATATTTTTGTATGGCTCAAAACAATTCGTCTTCTTTCACTGTGGCCCAAGGAAGCTAAAAGGCTGGACACCCCTGGACTAGATGGTTAGATGACATTTAAAAAGACTTGAAAACTTTGAAAATTAAGAATTGAAGACGAATTGTTACAAATAAAAAACGCTGGAAGGAGCGCGTGGTTGAGGCAGCCAAAGCCTGTAAGAGGCTGTTGTGCTTGTGAAGAAGAAGAAGAAGATTATATATATATATCGACGATCGTCTATATATATAGAGAGAGAGACGAGTTTGCTATATCTCGCTAGACATCCTGATGCTACCAGAGACACTCTCTCTCTCTCTTATCTCTCTGACTGACTGCCCGACGATCTCCACCACCCCCTTGGGTTTTTCCGCCCACGCAGTCAATCCTCTGATTGGTGAAGGGAGGAGGATCACAGGGTACATCAATTGCGCTACAAGCAGCGCTCCTTCTCAAACGTTATACTACAATATATATATATATATATATATATATATATATATATATATATATATATATATATATATATATATAGATAGATAGATAGATAGATAGATAGATAGATAGTGAAACCTCTTTATCCAGCCACCCCTCAAAACGGCCACTTTTTTCGGAATCATGACCGCCATACAAAAGTTTCACTCTACATATATGCACTGGTGCTAATAAATTAAGAGAATTTGCACATTTTGTCGAATTTCTGGAAAACAAATAGACGGATTTTAATAAAATTTGGTATAGTTACACAGTTATATAAGATAACAAATTATATCATACAACAGTCATGGTGCGCACTCACGATTGTCAGTTAGGCTCATCAGCGCAGGAATGTCCAAATCCCGCGTTGCAAGATCGGACATAAAATGACTCATATGGGATATGGACCACATTCAGAGTCATACAGCTCTCGATGCGCAGCGAATCTCACAGCTGCATGCCATTTTGGAAACGAGGCAGTTTGTCGATTCCCTGTGGTAGTTGGTCCCACTTCTGCAGCAACGTAATTTTCAGTTCTTGGATGGTTCTCGGATGGGGATGGCCAGCTGCAATTACCCTCCCAAGAGAGTCCCAGACGTGTTTAATCTGATTATCTAGCTGTCCAATCCCTCCAGCGAATATCCTCAATTTCAAGATAATCGTTCCCTAGGTGAGCCTTATCTGGACGAGCGTTGTCGTCCATAAAAAGGAATCGAGGGCCAACTGCACTCCTGAAAAGTCGAACATAGGGCTGCAAGGCTTCCCAATACCTTTCACCAATCAGGGACACTCTGACCCTAACTTAGTGGTATCCCCGATAGCCATTTCTTATCAATTATTTCTTTATAAAATGGCTTACGTGTTATATTTTTATATTTTATACTGATGTTACCGATCGTGTTGATTGAATACTTTGATATGATATTAATACGTTGATATGATGTCTCTCCTTTGTCCGTGGTGCCGTCGAACATAATCGTCCCATTCTTCCTTATGTCTCGGGTATTGAAAAATAGTACCTACACAATTTACGATATAATAAAAGATTGGACTCAATAGTAACTGAGGAAAAAGAGGACGAAAAAAAAAAGGATTAGTATCAGAAAAAGAGAGTGAACCAAAGGATCGGCACACAAAAAGAGGACACGTCCTCTTTAAAGGAGATAGTCTGGAAACCCTACTATTATCTTGAGGTGATTAGAAGATGTGCGATGTCGACTCATTAGGGCTTCTTTAGACTGATCATTTTTAGGCCCCCCCCCTTTTTGCTTACGTAAGGCTTGGCTCATTTCTTGTCGCTATTTCAGATACCAAGTGGTTTTTTTTCAATCCATATATTTATTACATATTTCTTAGTAAAATTGAATCGATACAGTAAAATCAGAACAACTCATTTTCATACTGGATAGCGGGGGAATTAGTGTAGTCAGGAATACATCGCACACTCCTGCGGCTTGTTTTATGCCGTACATAAGCATTATTCTGATTTCCCCTTCCCCATTGTCAGGAAAAATAAGCATACTTTGCCCCCCCTCACCCCTCCCCTCTTGAATGCTTACATAATACTTGAACTTACCCCTTTCGATAAACTCTCCCTTTATTAAGACAAGAATACAAACGCTTCCCGGCATTTTGAACTAAATCATTGAAACGCGTACTCACGCACTCAGCTGCTCTAAAAAAAAGATTTTAAACGTACTCCTTTTGTCACAGTATTCAAATTAGAATTCTGGGGTATAAGCTTCAACGCTTCGACGTCTTAGTGAGAGGATATAGCGTGCAATCTTCTTAATACATTCGATTCGTAGCCAAGTGTCGAACACTCGATCGCACCGTTTTGCCTTAAGCCTCGGAAAGGCAAGTCTCCGGAGGTGAGGTAATACCATGCTCCCAAATCCATCTTGAATTCTTTCTTAAAACATCAGTTTAACTCGCGCATGCGTCCTGAACCTATCGCTAGTTTGATTGGCGTGATCTTTCGAGCGTACAAAAGATGTCTGGGGGATTTGTCAGCGAGATTTATGGCAATCTAAGGGCCTGTTCACATGGCAGTCCGTTAGCGTAAGAGTTAAATATTAACCAATCATATAGCTGAGCGCTATGACATCATCCGTTGATTCACGTATAATCATCCATGAACACTCCGTTGACCTTTTGCGCTTACGCTAACGGACTGCTATGTGAACAGGCCTTTACTAGTAAAATTTCTAATGACTTAAAATTATTTAAACTGAAAGTGATATATATTTGGGCGCGGGGTTAGAGTAAAACATCCACAACATAAACTAACTAGAAACCATCGTAAATAACAAAAACAATTACATTTATTAAGAAAGAATTGAAAAAAAACGTAGTCCGTCCACGACGGAATCCAAAGCGGAAGTCTTAATGTTCTCCCCAAACAGAGTAGAGGGGTCGTGATAATGTTCGTGCTAGCGGCGCCCTCTTGCGCCAGACATTAGATGCGTTTACAAATAACATTTTATGAAGTTTAAAGTTCATAGTTAAGAGTTCAGTTCTGCTTTCTACATATATATATATATATATATATATATATATATATATATATATATATATATATATATATGTAAAGAGAGAGAAAGAAATACACACACACGTGAGCCAACATGAGCTAAAGAATGAGCAGCAGACAAAAATCTTGACCCTGCCATGGCCTGAGTATTTTTGCAAGGATTCGGTGAATAGGAATTGTTTATCTGAGAGAAGTGGGGTGAGCAGATGTTGCGCTTCATCCCTCACTGCCTCACAAGACTGATATTCCTCTGCACCTGCTACTGGGAATAGATTACTATTGCTGCCGGAATCTTTTATCCTGAATCATTCTGGAGATGTACACTCCGCAGATGGTGTTTTGATGACTTCTTCCCCTTTCCCATTACGAAGAATGAGATGGAGGTGGAATCGTTGCGAGAGGATATATATACATAACAAATATTTTGATAGGTGAATCGGAACAGACGTATAACGGTCGCGATATACATTATATATATATATATATATATATATATATATATATATATATATATATATATATATATATATATATATATATATATTAATTATATGGATGCATGTATATATGTACACAAATATACACACACACTCATATATATATATATATATATATATATATATATATATATATATATATATATATATATATATATATATATATATATATATATAAAGAGAATGAGGAAGTATATCTGTAAGCCTGTATTTGTATCAAACATTATTTTTGTGCCATACAAACCACTTGTTTCTACATTCCCAGACGCATTAGCTTTACGCTGTGCTCTCTCTGCTGCCTGTCTGTGCATCTCGTAATATTTTTTCGCATCATCCAAAGGAAATGTCTAGAATTCCTCGTGAGGAATTTCTAGGAAATTCTGGTCATCGTGGCTTCGTTTTTAATGCGTTCCAATCCGGTGAGGCGGAGACGTTGCGCGGAGACCAAAAAAAAAAGCTATTCTGTTTTACTGCATACTGGAAAGATAGCAAAAATACATCACCAACCTTCTTAGCCGACCCATGACCACGATTGAGAAGTAGGGATTGCAGAATCGAACTCTAAATTCAGAACTGGGTTTCGGTTCTCAAACTTTTCCAGAACTGGGTACCCGGATATTACTCGGGTTTGAATAAGACATGAACAGTAAAATACTATTTGCCGTAAATATTAATGGAAAAATTATGTTTATTTATAATATCAAGAATTTAATTTATTGTAAGTAAAATGTACGTCTCTTTTTAATTTATTTTAATCTATGTTTTTTTTTTGCGACTACGTGCGCAAAGAAACATAACGTATCCATGCTTCGTGAACGTATTTTCGTACAAATTTGGCCTGAAGCAGAAAAGGCTCTTTCTGACTCGATACTTTTTGGGATAGAAATGTACTTACATTTATTTTAACAGGTGTGGCACTCCATTTTGTTCATCAGCGCAATTTCCCTACTATCATTTAAACTGTTATAATAACTACTAAAGCACCAGTGGGAGGGTGAGCCAAGCTGGGTATTGCAAGTAAAACCTTCAATCCCCCCCCCCCCTTTTCAAAGAAATTCACATGAGGGATGAGTCAGGAAACGGGTAATTTTCTTCAACTTATCCGAACCGAATTTTTAACTAGGTTCGAGTCGAGTTTGTAAACACGTGAAAGAGTGTGATGACATGTTTTCCATCGCACCCACAGGCCGAATTCTGGCTCGCTGTTGTTTTCACTGTGAAGGTTTTATGTTTTAATTTTCAATTTGCCACTCGATTAGAAATTCTTGGAAGACTAGGTTGCATAATTTTAGACAAAATAAGATGCAATATATTTTTTCTGTTTATAAGCTGCAATCAATAAAATTTCTGTTGGAAATTTGATATGAAATAAATCAATCAAAGCAAATGACACTCGATGGCCTATCTTTTGACAGCCCGAGAGGATTGACTTCTGAGAGAGTTAGGAAGCTCTAGTAGTGAATTCTGCGGATACGCTTAAAATAAAAGGGTTCCACAGATCTAGACAGGTGATAAATTTTGAAGCATGATAAAACTGTTTATTGCCTTTAAAATGCTGTTTATTAATCCTGAGATTAAGTACTTTCGAATACCAGGGGCTACAACCATTGAAACTGGGTTTTCGATTCGAATAATTTCCCCTGGTACCCGGATCTTCAATCCCTACTAGAAAGGTTATAGGGAGGATTACATTACACATTAACTGGGACTTAACAGAGCGGATACCCTAGGTTCAAGGCTTCTGCATACGCTGTATTTAAATCATATCTTTGTGTTTAAACGTCCCTGGGTTGATTGTTATTTTGTGGGTGGTACTAAAGGTGGGTACACATGTAGCGAACGACGGCGAACGAATTCATTGAACCCAGTGTCAACGCACCTATTAGGCGTTCGGTTTGACATTCGGAGGGCCGTCCGCATGAATAAACCGAAAGCTTGTGCTTACGTTCGTTCCTTTTCGTGAAGTGAACGGGTTAGGGAACGAGTTTGAACGATAGAGAATGACTCCCATCCATACTCTATGGCGGAACTCAATGTCGACGAGATTAAGTTTCCTACTCGAAATTAAATTTGTTAACAAAATATCAAAAGATTCCAAGCCGAACCGTAGGCTCTGAATACATATGGCTCACGAAGGTTAACGAACTTCCTTCAATGGCGATTCGTCCGGTGAGCGAGACGTGTTAAAGGTTTGGTTTGGAACGTTACGGTCAACCTTTTGCTACACGAGGGCTAATTAGACCGTGACCTACTGTTTAAAATATTTTAACTTTCAAGTTATTTTGATGGTTTTAGTACGGAAAATGTCAATTTTTTATTGCAAAAATCAAATGTTTAGTACAAACTAGTGTACATAAACTGCCATCTACTAAATAACGCAAAAATTCACCTCCCAAGATATGGTATAGAATACTAGTGCTGCCATCTATTGAATTAAACCCATATCAACTTGTCCTGAGATAAATTCGGGTTTGACAATAAGATGCAAGAAAAAAAATCTACTCAGAGACTATTTCGGGCACGACAGTTAAAAGGTTAAAGCCTATCCCGAGCAGCTACGAACATCCATGCCAACAGTGGGACTCGAACCCGCAAGATCTGAACCGAATGCCAGCACTGTAGCCATTCGGGCATCATCCGGCACGTGGCACAGGGGCGTTCGGTGTTGTTTGTTACGACGTATATATGGAGCGAACCACTTGTTCGTGCGCTATTAGATACTTTATCGGTAGGAATTTTCTTAGTAACCAAAAGAGGAGCGTTGATATTTTGAAATGTCAAACAATAGTTACCAATGAAGTTTTTTTTTTTGCATCGTATGACAAAGTAATGCTTACCAACATCCCTTCCCTTCAATTTTTCATCTTTTAACGGGAATGCGGAGGCATGACGACTCTCTCGAGTCCATTTACGTCAGGGGAGCGCCGTAAAATGTCGGAGGCAAGAAAGAATCGAAAAACGCCGGGGGAAATGGAATGCGACGCGTTCGAATATATGTTCCCACACTTCGCAAGCGCTTAATTAATTTCCGGCGAAATAATCGTCACGAGAACGACCCACTCTGCCCCTTTTCCCAGATTCATTGGAGCCATTTTTTCGCGCTTGCATATTTGTTTAACCTCATCGAGCGTGTTGTTCGAACAGCTCTTTTGTAATGGCCGGGCAAAAAAAGAATCCAGAAATGATGTGTGTAGCCCGCGTCAGGGGGGAGGGGGGACTGCGGCCCTATTTTCATTCGAAAATTTCTGGTGCATGAAGAACGAAATGAGTTTATTTTGTTCTAACAAGTTTGAAGATTGAATGAGGAAATATAGGAAGAGGGGATGGCTTCGTTGGAATTAAGTTTTCTTTATTTTTTCGATCCAAACAGAGAAGATTAAAAAAAAAGGAGCGAGGGAATATAAAGCACTATATAATTGTTTACCGAAATGTCAGGAATATAATTCAAAAAATGAGTGCGCCAGACGTTGACTGGATAGTCCATTCTCAACCCTGGCAGGTGGTGATTAGAAGGTCATCGAAAGATTAAGGGCCTGTTCACATAGGAGTCCATTGCGAAGCGTTAAAGTACTGAAGTATATTTAACCAATGACAAACCTTCAAACGATTAGCAATGAAATTTTTAACGACTATGATTGGTTTATTTTCGTCTCAACGTCTTCTTTCCCTTAACGCTACGCAACGGACTCCTATGTGAACAGGCCCTAATTTATATACACGGTTATACGTGTGAGGGAATTTGCCAGTATAAGTACGTGAAGAATTTGACTCACAAAGTTGCAGAAGCGATCGGGAACGGCTAAAAAAAAAAGGCAAACATGAACTAACTTTTTGAAGACCTTTTTAAATGTCTGCCAGATATATACTGAGTGCATTGTATCTTAAAATGTGGAGTTATCATAAGCATAGAGAAAAAAAATAAGCTGATGTTAAAATAAAATATCTCTGAACGAGCAGCTGTTTGTTATTTTCAACATATTGAATATCTAATGATAGCTAACGTTAGTAACAATATATATATATATATATATATATATATATATATATATATATATATATATATATATATATATATATATATATATATATATATATATAATGAGGAAAGCTATTTACATTTTATAACCCCATACCCAAACGCTATTAATCCTCTATTAAAATATCTTCGTTATTTTAATAAAGGAAAATTAGTTTCGTTTGTGTGTGTTTGTTTGTATATATATATATATATATATATATATATATATATATATATATATATATACTATACAGAGAGAGTGAGAGATAGACAGACAGCTATGTACAAACGTACCTCACGACACTCGTTACGTAAGCAAAACTTCCTTTAAAAGGTACAAATTTCCATCCTCTTTTGGCAGCCGAGCCATCGGTAGGGGTTCGATAAAGTTTTTAGAGGCGAAACGATAAACGGCCGTGATTTATGACGACGGACTAAAAAGAATTGAAAGACAGCGTCCCGTTTCATAATCACAACACAGTTTTTTGAAGCGGCGCTTGTCAATAACGGTGATGGGCTGAACCGAGATCAATGACTATCTCTATGGCGCTTCTTGACTGCTCGAATGGCAGGCTCCGGCGCATCCCGAGCAAACGGTATGGTCCAATTTGGCTGTGCCCGAACACTTACACTTTTAGGGGTTTCCCTTGAGTTACCTAATACACTTGAGGCAACTAATGAAGAATTGAGTTGCCTCAATTCTTCATTATAAAACTATATATATATATATATATATATATATATATATATATATATATATATATATATATATATGCATATATATATATATATGCATATATATATATTATATATATATATATATATATATATATATATATATATATATATATATATATATATATATATATACAGAAAGTCATTCGCTTTTTATGGAAGCGATTTTGTAATTTATTTTTGGCGTTTGCATTTTGAGATAAAAAATTTGGCAACTTCAGAATAATCGTCTGCTACCATTTTGTTTTCATTGGAATGTAAAATAAAAGATTTATTTTGAATTTATTTTGAAAATGGCTCCTAAAATTGATAAATGTATCGAAGGTTACGTAACTGCGCATTCCGAGGAGAAATATTCGCATTAACAAATTTTAAAGCGGGGTAAAAATCACGGTTATGGCATTTCCAAAAAAGGTATTTATAATATATTAAATATGAATGGAAATAAAAGTCTAACTGAAAGTAAAAATGAAAACATGACCCTCGAAACCTCATCCTAAGACTGTTTGAACGCATGTAAATATCAAGAAAGTGAAGTCTCTGATCCTAAAAAAAATCGCCAACTCAAAGATCCATTGAATCGAAACTAGCAATGTCTCCTGACACTGTAAGTAAAATCATTCATAAAGATTTGAAGTTAAAAAAGATGTTTAAACCTAATGTTCATCTTCTTTTGCAAAGCATATTGCTGAAAGAGAAACAAACTGTAGAAAATTATATGAAAAACACCTAGCTGCTGAAAAATGGAAATTGTTGGTAATACTCGATAAGGCATGGGTGTATTTAAGTGACTGTAACAAAAAACGATCAATTTTCTGTTGCTCGACTGACGGGAATGGCTTCGTCACTGTACAGAAAAGTTCCCAAAGGAATTCATGATAGTTGCAGGATTTTGTTACAACGGCAAATTAAAAATAAAAAAAGTCTCAGGTAAAGCCAAAATTTATTCACTCTACTATCAGCAGAATATTGTAGAACCAATTTTCGAAGAAGGAATTCCAGCCTTATACGGAAAGGTTGAAGTTGAGCTTCATATGGACAAAGCCTCTAGTCACATGTCGAAATCAACTGCCGCGTATTTAGCAAAGACAGAACAGAAACAGAAATAAAGTGTATCGCATTTAATGAAATACCTGTAAAATCCTCTGACACTTCTCCAATGGACTTTTGCGCTTTCAGTTTATTAAATCGAGACTTAGGAAAACGGCATTCAAGAACACTGAACGAACTTTGGAAAACGGTTCAAGAGGAATGAAGTAAAATTGAAATGACAGTACTAAGAAAAAGTTTACTTTCATTTATACGTAAAACTTAACAATCAAAATCGTTTCCATAAAGAGCGAACGACCTTCTGTAAGTATATATACAGTTGGCTCTCTGTTTAACGACTTTCAAGAGGCCGTGAAAAATCGTCCTTAAGTAGAGATCGCCCTTAAACAGAATGTGTGAAAAAATAACATTTCCCATAACGTCGGAAGGGCCAGGACTGGGAAATATCGTCTTTAAATAGAGATCGTTGTTAAGTAGAGCGTCGTTAAACAGAGAGCCAACTGTATGTATGTATATATATATATATATATATATATATATATATATATATATACTAGCCGCTGCGCGACCAACATGGTCGCTTTTAGATATATATTTTCTTTTGCAAAACAATTCAACTGAAAGTAACATATGAAAGGTATGTTACCATTACCTGTCAACATAAATTTACGTTGTTAAAGGTTAGTGGGAGTTTAGCCAGAAAATTTATAATCATTGCTAAATTCACTATAAGGATGATTCTAGAACGTCGTGATTAAAAAATGTGAATTTCTATTACTTCAGAACAGAGTTAAAGATAAGACTGAGAAACCCAACACCAATGATTTTAAAAATTACATTCCTCTCTGTATGTACTATTTTTCAAAATGAAGATATCTACACTTTATCATTACATCAAATAATAAATTGTTGGGAAAATTTCTTCACTTATAAAAAGGAGTAAAATTTCAGCAAGTACTAAAATATAGTGTAGATTACATCACTATCTGTATGTAGTATTGTTCGCAATTCAGATATCACCACTTAATCATATCAAATGAATAAATTAAAATTATTCAAGAGTAAAATACAGTAATTAAATTGTACCAAATTACGTGCTATCGTCGAGCCACTACACACACGTGCGGGGACGGCCGCTAATGTTTACATCCGGTAGTTATAGCCGTTGCCATTCGGAGTGTAGAAATATCGTCGATTTTTGTGCCGCATACCTACGCGTTTTATATATATATATATATATATATATATATATATATATATATATATATATATATATATATATATATATATATATATATATGTGTGTGTGCGTGTGTGTGTGTGTGTGTGTGTAAGTGTAAATGTGATTAAAAAACGAGCTATTTACTCCGCCAAGCGATATCACACGCACAATCCATCACAGTCTCGGACACCGGTCATTAATGTCCTCCGGCGCGGTTTATTGGCATTGACCCCCCCCCCCCCCCCCTCCCCCAAACACACACACACACACACACACTACTCCTCCCTATATGCTGGAGCGAAAACAACTTCTGATGCTTTCCACACACGGTTATATTGTTTGTTTTATTTACTTTTTGGAAGTGTTAAGATGAATATATATATATATATATATATATATATATATATATATATATATATATACAGTAACCACCGCTTATAGTGATCAGTGGTTATAAGAATCAACCGTTTATAAGAATCAATATTGCGAAAACAAAAACAAATGTATTATTTCCATGTTAAAATTTTCGCTTTAAAGAATCAATCCACCGGTTTTAAGAATCACTTTACACTCTTCGCTTTCCTTTCATTTTTCCAAAAAAGCCAATTAAACCCTCAAAAGGCACGAAGTTCTTTCTTTTTTTAAAAAGAAAGATTGATAAGATGGGATGGAATATAGTCATAAAATTCATCCCTTTCTTTGTTAGACATAACATAATAGTTTCCCCTTAAACGCTTTAGCACAACACTGCCCTATTAGCTTGACCCGGGGCATCTTTACCCGTCCGGGTCCGATTTCACTTTTCTTCACTGACAAAAATATGGACTCTTTTTTCCCGCCTCCCACATCCTGGTTGCGGCGTCCTGGACCCTGAAACACATAAATCTTCGGCGAAGTGTCCACTATCACTTAGGCAAACGTGGCATTAGTAGATTTAGCACGTTATCAAACCGTGAAACGTAAGCTAGAAGGTGAATCTTCGTCTGAGACTATTAGTCATGAAGCTACAGTTATGAAGCTACATTAGTCTGTAGCTTCATGCTATTAGTATTGAAAGAAGTATAAACAGCCTCCTGAAAACTTCATTACGTCAAACTACCATAGAAAACTTTTTCTTGCTCCCTTCCTGTAGTTGAAATGTTAAAACTGTTAAGCAGTTATGTTGTAACAAATATTGGATTTTTCTTCTCTTACTATAATCATGTGTATCTACTTGTAGGTCTAAAAATTAAGTTGTATTTTTAAAATTATAAAAAATAATTTTAATAAAAGATAATTAACGTAAATTAAAGAGTGTTTTATAGTAAATTATCTAATATATGTATATATAGGTGTGTGTGTGTCTGTCCAAAAACCTAAATTTCGGCTTTAAGAATCAACCGCTTATAAGAATCAAAAACAGTAATAACAAACGTGATTCTTATAAGCGGAAATCACTGTATATATATATATATATATATATATATATATATATATATATATATCCTAATAATAGCCCAGTTCTATCCCTCTATCTGGAACGCTTCCAGAGAGACCGCTTCACAAATATTTTACCGCATTTTCCATTTCTTGAGAGTGAACTGGTGGCTGTGAGGTAGCGATGTTGCCTTCGGAGAACTCGGTCATTTATTCGAATCAAGCCGGTCGCGGGCTGCGTTTTATTTATTTAATTTAAATCTCCTTTCTGGAAATTTCCAGAATATTCCAGTATATGTCAATTGAATTAATTTGAATGTTCTGTTAGGATATATAAGTTGCTGCACTCCAGTTGAGAAGCAGTTTTGCTCTGTACTATCACTCCGATAGCACTTCATTACTTCCAATAAAATTTCTATACTCCACGTCTATGTATTTAACCTTCTTGTCAGTTTTCACGTGACAATATCAGGCTATGGCATGCATTTTGTTTTATGAGTTAGACATAACAAGTTAAAAGTAAAGTTAAAAAAGATTATTTGCTATCTAAACCCAAATAATTTATTAGAAACAATGTAATATAGACACAAAGCAACTTTATTTCGATCTTTAGACGGCTGCAGAAAACGGTTATGACAATTTCAAAACAGCTCGCGAACGTTTAACACCGTTCTCAGCATAAAATATCCTTTCATTGTAACGCATTTTTGTTTTTATATTTATATTAATTAGAGAATTATCTCTTTTCCGCCACCATTCGAGTTATCATAGTGTTTCATTTAAATTAATAAGAAGTATTCATTTTATATACTCAGAACTTGAAAATGTACACACCAGAGAGTCATCCATTCACCGTGATTCATTCATCATCGTTAATTTAAGAAAAATTGAATCAGAGAATCTTTATCACAGTAAAACATTTTTTCATTATATTATTTTTTTAATATCTTTATTTATATTTTAACCATATAATATATATATTTTAACCAGATATTACAATAATGCCAAATTTTGTATTTTCGGAAAGTTCCTCGATGCATGCGTAGTGATATGTAAATACCCGTACTTCTCTACGGAGTACATTCAAATTAAATACAATGGTCTATGTGTGTAATTAATACAAAAAAAATTATATATAAAAAAATCGTAACGGATATTTTTATAGACAAAATAATGTAGAAGAATTGGATAATCTCCAATCGTCTGCCGCATTAGAAAGAAAAAAATATAATTATTTTGTCAATTTATGTCGTTGTTATGTATGTGACGATAAATTAATTTAAAGTATCAACAAGAAAGAAACCACGTGATCAGCATTTAATAAATTAAATTCTAAAAATTAATCTTTAAAAATTCACCAAAAATCAGAAAATTGAGGTAAAGATTTGAAAAAGATTTCGTTTTAAAGGAATTTTTATGATCTTTCTCGTGATATAAATTTTATCACCCTCTAATTATTATTTTAAATTTTAAATAATTAAAATGTGTATAATTTAAATAAAAGAAATTAGAGAAGCTCTTAATTATACAAATAATATCGACTTTGCAGATGTAAATTGATAAAAATTGAAACTAACACGCCATTTTTGACGGGCTAACCACTAGTATATATATATATTTATATATATATATATACAGTCGAACCTCCATATATCGAACTTCCCTATATCGAAATTTTCTATATATCGAACTGTTAGCAAATCTCCATGTTCATTACATAGAAAAATTGTTTCTATATATCGAAAAAATCTCTATATATCGAATTTTTTTTCCAAGACAAGTTGGGAGATTTTATTCCACTTTAGAATAAAATCTCCCAATTTTTGGCATTTGAAACAATACGTCGTGGACTTCAATTCGCGGAAAATGTCCCTGATGAAGTTCTTAGTGGACTGAATAAATACGAACATTTCTTTGAACTTTCCGCAAAACTAACTGTTCAGCAAGATATTCGTAGTTTTTTTTTAAAGAATGTAACTGTGATCATTGTAACCACTGTCTGCATTATTGTTTATTTTAAAGGTATGTAGTAATCAATAAATCTTTTATATTAATTCATTTTTTAGTTATTAACTTTCATTTAATGGGATTCGCATATAAATTAGAAATAGAGTTTCGTATCCGAAAATTAGATTTAATTTTTTTTTAGGAGAATTATGATAAGACTAAGCTCAATT
>OU015495.1:32583380-32605880 GCA_907164885.2 Dolomedes plantarius | reverse complement strand
ATTCAAAGCGTTGGTAATAACTCCTAGTTACTGTATCATGTACCTCAGTTTGAAGCAAGTGATTTATAATTTATTCCAGTTACAGTGGTGCCTCGACTTACGAGTTTAATTCGTTCCATGACGGAACTCGTAACTCGAAATACTCCTATCTCGAATCAATTTTCCTCATTGAAATGAATGGAAATGCCATTAACCCGTTAGTGTTCAGCGTCCTATTTATAGGACAGTTTAATTTTACTTCCGTAGGTAAACAAATCACCTTCCAATGTTTCTGTTTTGCACTTTCCAGTCAAGTATTGATGTATTCCTACAGCAAAAAACCAGTTTCTGTTAGTGATATTGCAGGTAATGTAGAAGTATCTTTGCCTGATGAGAATGATGTTGAAAATAAAGAAAAAAACTATTTCAACATTAGAAATAAGACTGCATCTTGTGCCAAAAATAAAAGTCTAAAGCGTAGTCGTTCTAAATCAACGAATACAGCAAAAAAATCTAAAGGTGAATCTCAACCAAACTGGCAGAAAACAAGTCCGAAATATGAGCTTATAACTGAAGGTGATCTGACAAAAGTTAATTGGGAAAAAACTGAAACTAGTCTTCAAGGTTTCACAATTTTAGAAATTTTCGAAGAGCTTTTCCCCCCACGAACTTTGACTACATAGTGTCAGAAACGGAAAAGTATGCAAGAGAATGTAAGAATAAGCCTGAATTCTTAATTACTGTGGAGGAAATTAAAACTTTCATTGGATTCTTGATTTTTTAAGGACTTCACACTTTATCTAGTGAACGAGATTACTTGTCAGAAGATGAAGATTTAATGGTACCTATTGTGAAAAATGCGATATCCAGAAATAGGTATTTAGAAATAAAAATGATTATTCATTTTGCCGATAACAATGAAGCACGCTCTCAAAAGAATGACCGAGCATTTAAAATTAGGAAATTAATTACTGAAACGAATTTAAATTTTTGAAAGTGGGGAATTTTCAATAAATATATTTCAATTGATGAAATGACGATTCGATACTAAGGTCACGATGGCATGGATACGATTGGCTACTAGAAAAACATAAAATAAAAATTCGTGGGAAAAAATGGTATTGGCCAATTTTACACGTATAATTGATATGGAAATTGTAAACACATGCATTGCTTACAACATGGTTAACAATGAGAATAAAAGCGTGAAAAATATAAGGCGGTATATTGCCATTGCATACCTTAAAATAGGAAACAGCACACGAAAAAGTATCGGAAGACCAATCTTAACACACAAACATCAAAGAAAAAAGTAATCAACGCTGTCAGATTAGATGGGAAAGACCACATAATTCTCAAAAGAGATAAACTAAGAAGATGTCATTTCCTGAATTGTCGGGGAAGTCTCTTACATTTTGATTAAAATGCAATGTCAAAATTGCACAAATTGTTTTCCCAGGTATCATTCATAACTATATGAAAATAAGACGTGTAAATAGTCCTAATTAACTATTTTTGTTTGAATAATATAAGCATTTTTTCTTCCTTTTGTTTTAAATCTATACAAATTAAATCATTAAAATGCCAAAAATTCTAAACAAATAAAGCATGTTGGCACACTTATGAAAGTCACACTGGAAAACCATATTCATCCCAAACTTCTACAAAGGCCCAGCGTCCTATACATAGGACACTAATTATCTCGAGATGTAACGATGGGTTTGGAATTATTTCTCTAGGTTAGCATAATATTGATATCTTAAACACAATTTAAAGGAATTTTACTCATTTTTATGCTTTAAATAAAGTTGGGCGTTTACGGGTTAATTCGTTCCGGGCTCCCCCAAAACACCGCAATTTTTTTGCTACACGTTTTTAAATAAGAAAAATGTGCTTATGAATGACGAACATTGTATAAAAAAGCAATACACTAGAATGTACTGCGATAAACTTGTTTTATTAAGTGTAATTTACAACATTAACCTTGGAGATCAGACTTGAAGATGCTGATGGAAGAGGGGGAGAAAGGCTAAACAGAATAATTAAATCTTATTCGTTGATTTTTGAGCAAGATCATCCTATTCCCTAGACCCCATGGGGGAATTCCAGTGGGGGGGGGGGGGGGTTGCAGCTATCTCTGCGTGAGAGAGTTTGGACGCTGTTCGCTTTCGGATGACGACTTAAGTGTGGGCAGAGCAAGCTGCCCCTGTTTTAATTGCTAAGTGTTAATCTCTCGGTTTAAGACTGGATAGTAGTCTTAGAACAATATGTATATAAGTGTATAATAATTGTACATAAAGGTTGTAAATATTATATGCTTCTCGTGTTCTCGTTTGCTGAGCACGTAACATGGCGTTCGCTGCGCAAACTAGCGGTGGGGTATCTGACGCTGGATCGAAACTCGAATTATAGCTGGTAACTCGACGCAACAAATCTGCCGAGAGAATGCTCGTATCTCCAAAAACTCGAGTAAGTCGAGGTACCACTGTACCTTTATTTGGCACTTGCCATTCTAAAAACTATAAAATATATAAAGATCACATGGTTTGTGTTGAATTAAAATGAAGCAGAGTAGTGAATCATGAATTATTGAACATCAATGTTATCTTTAAAAGTTGTAAAGCATACTTCGCAACTAATGATAAATACTTACATTTAAAACAGTTCTGATTATCTTTCATTTTTCAGTTCATTATCTTGCATTTTAAAATGATTTTTGTAAAATGTTTAGTCGGAAAGGATTTGAATGGAATTCTTACTTACTCACTCTCTCTCTCTTTCTCTCCTTCTCTCTCTCTCTCACTCACACACACACACGTATGTATGTAAGTATGTATGGGGGGGAGGCGTTTGTTTATTTAAACATATACATATTTTCATTTGATTAGAACGGACAGAAATAACTTGACATTAAATTACCCGTCGCCTGCATCGCGAACTGTAAACTGTAACTGTGCGGAAAGCCGCACTAACTCTATCGGGATTTATCGACCCACTTCATCGAAGTCGGTCGTTGATTTACGGCGCGCGTCACCGTCCGCCATTCCGTAAATCTCTCAAAATGACACTTAATTCTTCGAGAAAAGTTTAATCCCGAGGCTTTGCCGGCGGCAGAATGGATCGAATCCAAAACTCTCTCTCTCCTGCTTTTGAGCCGGTGCCATTTATTATTAATTCCCCATTTTGCACGCGAAATGTCGGGAAGTTTGGACGAATTTTATCTCGGTCACTTACGGAGTCGTCCATTTTTGGCGAGACTTGGCGTAATGTGGTTAAATTAGTTTCTGATTCGCCGTCTGTAAATTTTTCTGAAATGATGGAACGATAGCAGGGATGCACACACGGCTTCTCGACACCCACGGTCAAAAAAGAGCGGCCACAAATTTCGTCCGCCAGTACACACATTTATATATATACATATACGTATATACTATATATACAAATGTTTTATCTATCTATATCTGCACAATGTATATATATATATATACATATACGTATATACTATATATACAAATGTTTTATCTATCTATATCTGCACAATGTATATATATATATATATATACATATATATATATATATATATATATATAGTGTGTGTATATATATATATATATATATATATATATATATATATATATATATATATTTATATATGTATATATATATATATATGTATATATATATATATATATATATATATATATATATATATATATATATTTATATATGTATATATATGTATATATGTGTGTCAACTTCATACATCACGTCCTCCAGTAGAAAAAAAGAGAATCGATTTTCCTCGCAGAATGTAATTGATTCATCCGAAATTTGAATTCGTTTTTCTTTCACCGATACATAAGCTCCATCTATTTCGTGATACGAGCCAAAGATAAAAAGAAAAATATCGGGGATACAAAAATTCTCCCGGGGTATGAAAGATGCGTCTCCTCTTCCACCCCATCTGCGGATCCTGTCAACACGCGTGTCCCACACGGAGAATAATTTTGAATCCCCGAAATGCAATCAGGCGTCCAATCCATCACACGGGCGACATAATGAAGGCACCCGGGGCGACGGATCTGTTGCCATTCCGCGGCTCACAAATAAGCGGAGGAAAAAGAGGAGGAGGACGAGATTAATTTCGGGGACGTGAATTTTTCATCGCGGCGCAACTTTCTCGCGGCAAAGAACGTCTTTTGAGGCACTGCCCGTGTTTCCCGACGTGTCAGACACCGTCTTTGCTTGATACGCCGAGAAGTTTTTTTATTCGCACCACCCTGTATGTGCCTTTTTCGGCATATTCGGCGTCGCGATAGAGTCGTGTATCGAGTTAATGTTTGACAGAGTAGGAGGGGGGGGGGGGGGTATGAGCTCCTCGGAGACAGTTTGATGAACAAAGTGTCGGGGAAGTTCGATAACTTGTGGCAGGAATGAAATCTAATAAACGTTGAAGAGGAGGAATTAAAGTTTGGCGTATGTGTACATATATAATGTTTCTGACTTAAATGGACCGTTGCTAAAAGATCGGAAGAAATATCGGATTACGATCGTGTCATTTTATAGATTAAGTATCCAGATTTTTCTTTAATTTATATAAATACACATGCATGCTTGTATATGTGTGTGTGTAATGGAATCATAAGTTTAAACATACAGCTAATAGAGAAAACATTGTCATTAAATGAATGTCTGACATATATATAATACGTACTTCCACATCAGGAAACTGCCACACACACGGATATATATAACGTCCTTCAGCGGTAATTTTTTTTTTCTGCCTCCGTATCCCGGCGGTGCCTGATATCCCCCATCAAGTAATAGAAACAAAATTCCCCCCTGGATCACAATCCTGCCATTGATTACCTCCCGAACTGTGGCACCGTGGTCTGGAAGGCCTCACGCTAATGGCATCGGCCGGACCGCGATCTGTCGATAACTGAGTTAAGGGGAAGCTAATGGGGAATGGCCATGAAGAAGTCATTTATGAAATGCCGACGATTCCTTCGGAAAGGGAGGCAACGGAAAAAGAGAAATTTTGGACGTTCTTTATGGGACTCGAGGGTGGCCTGCATTTAAGATGAGTTCTTTCTCTAATTGGATACTAGTAACATCTTAGTTGCATCCTCGAGCGCAGTGGTCCCCAAGCCCCGGGCCGTGGATCAAATAGTACCGGGCCGCCCAAGGGACATTAAATTATTTCCATTTTATTTACTGTACTGTATTTCTCTCGGGTTTGTGTGACTTTGTCGGGTTTGTGCTAATTTATACCTTTGTAACAGAAGAAATCTCTTAACTATTTTAAATTAGTTTATTGTTTATTAAACATTTCAAAATTATGAATTAAAATTGCAGTCATAAAATTGAAAATAAATGTGCTTTCCTGCAGGAAAGAAAAAAACGAAAGGAATAAATAAAATGAGTTTTTTATTGAACAATAAATAAACGTAACGTCATTTATACATTAAAATTATAATAACATCAATTATTAAATCAAAACAATCAAAAATTTAAGCAATGAACGTCCTACCTCAGCGGGCCGTGGTGAAATTATCGAACATTGATCGGTCCGCGGTGATAGAAAGGTTGGGGAGCACTGCTCTAGCGAACACCTCTGGACACAGAAATACTTTAAATACAAACACACACATACATATGTATATACACACACAAATAAATAAATAAATAAATATATATATATATATATATATATATATATATATATATATATATATATATATATATATATATGTGTGTGTGTGTGTGTGTGTGTGTGTTTGTTTGTGTGTTTGTGTGTGTGTGTGTGTGTATGTATATATATATGTATATATACATATATATATATATATATATATATGCATATATATATATATATATATACATATATATATATACATGTATGTATGTATGTATATATATACATATATATATATGTGTCTGTGTATATATATATAAAGTAGAGATCAGAACTAGACTCCAAATCATCGTGGAGAATATTCTGAACGTATCTCCTGTTAGTGTTCTCGAAACCATAACCTACATATTGTTTCATCCATAAAAAAAAGGATCCTTCTCTTGATTACCGTGTCTTTAAAAATAATACGCAATAAACGTTTTTTGATTTTTAATAAAAGCTTTTCAGGCCCCCCCTCGTAAACATGTTTCGGCATCCAATCCAATTAAGTCGCGAAATCGGAGAGCGATTGAAACGCACGGGAAGAGTAAACGGCGCGCAGCATTATTAAACGGCGTTTTTTTTTCCATGCTCGCGATTTTGCAATGTTCCACCAATTTAATTAAGTTGACGCGAATCAATAAAAATGTTTTTCGTCGCTTCCATGTTCTTTCTTTTTCTTCGGGAGAGCATTCTCTCTCTCGCGGAGGGAATGCACCTTTCTCCGAGAGTGTCTACCCCCCCCCCGACCTTTTTTTGAGTTTCTGTTGATGTTTTTCGAGTTTATTCAGTATCGATAATCCCCTCCCCCTCAATCGAACGAATTAAATTTTAATTGCTTCAGAGTCCGTGTTTGAGAACGTCGGGGGACGTCGGATTTCGCGAGAAATGCTTTTCGCATCACCGAGAAATATCAATGTCATCGAAATCCACTTTTTTGCCTATTTTTCGGTCGCCTTCCGAATTTCAGAAATCTTATACATTCAGCGATCGAATACAAAAACACACGTGTATATATATCTATACATAGAAAACAGTGCCGTAACTGACTGACTCACTGACTGACATACAACGCACAGACCAAACCGCTGGACCTAAAGGGCTGAAATATTGCATGGCGATTCTTAGAATTGCATGGCGATTATTAGACAAAAAAAATTTCTTGCTAATGCGGCAGACGATTGGACATTATCCAAAAAAATATTAAAATAGAGTAAAAGATATGTTCCTCAAACTGTACTATTTTAACTGTACTACATTCTTTAGTATGTTCTATTAGATTTAATTTGAATGTTTTCTTCTACATTATTTTCTCTAAAAAATATCCCTTACGATTTTTTTACAAATATATATATATATATATATATATATATATATTTACATCAATTGCATGCATTGATCGTTGTATTTATTATATATATATATATATATATATATATATATATATATATATATATATATATATATATATATATATATATATATATATATATATATATATATATATATATATATATATATATATATATATATATATAGATAGATAGATATTTATTTATTTAATTATTTATTTATTTATTTATCTTTTTGGTATTAATTACATACATTGACCGTTGTATTTAACTGGAATGTACTCCGTAGCGAAGTGCGGATTTTCAGCTAGTATACAGATATAGGACAAAATAATAGGTACACCTAGAAAATAATGAACATTTTTTATTTGTAAGGGGTTGGTTTTTATTTGTAAGGGGTTAATTACAGCTTGCATTCGACGTGGGATTGACAAGTAAAGGTGTTGCACAAAGTTCACAGGATTTCGGTCCCATTTCTAGTGAAGAGCGGTCTCGTGCTCAGGTAGTGTGCGTGGAAGAGGAAACCAAGCACGGACTTGTTCTCTAAACCCCCCCCCCCCCCCCACAAATGCTCTAAGAAATAGAGGTCAGGGGAATGAGGACACCCCATGAGATGTTCCACTTCATCATTATGGTCATCTAACCATACTTGAAACCATCGAGCCATAATGATGAAGATGAGTATAAACAGAGTATGAACAGAGGCATTGTCATCTTGGAGCACAGGACGTTCTCCAGGAAACAAAGTCTGAAATGATCTGCGAGAATACTGCGATAATGCTTGCTTGCGATCTTCCCCTACAGGTATAAGAGTGGCCCCAAGCCACAGCACGGTATCAAATACGACACGGTAATTAAAATTTGGCGCGATGAAATACCGAAAGAAGTGTTGAAAAATCTTGTGGACTCCTTACCTAAAAGAGTGGCTGTTGTGATCAAAGCCAGAGGTGGCTCAACAATATATTTAAATGCTTTTCGGTTCAATTGCACTCATTTATTATCTTTTCTGCTCAGAACTTGAAATTGTTTATTTATTTCATTTTATTCCTGGGAACCAAAATGGGTGCCGATATCTGATAAGTGCCGATATCTGATAACCAGTACATTTTTTGTATGCTATTTTTTATAAAATTAAATAATTATTTTTGTTCAATAAGTTAATCATATCTTGTAATGAAACTAATTTAACATATTGACATTTAAAAAAATCAGTTTAATTGAAAAAATATTATTTTTTGGGGCTTATTCTGAAAAAAATGTTAGATTTCTCAAACTATGAAGAGTGACCAATATATACATATATATACAGTCGGACCTCTATTTAATGAACCTCTATTTTGCGAACTTTTCCTTGGAACCAAGAACATTTTGTGAATTTCTTCGTAAAATAACCTCCAAATAGCGAAGTGCATTCTCTATTTAACGAACTTTTTCTTCTGATCCAATATTATTTTTTCTCCATATTTCTCAAAATAGTTCTGAACATTTCAAACTTATTCTTTCTTTTAACACATTCCGACGCGGGTTGCAGTTTAAGAAAATACACCTGAAGGGATTTTTGGTGACATTGCAAAGATGAGAGACGTATTATGAGAGAAATCACTTTTTCAAACAAAAAACTCGGACAAAATTAACAGACTTTATCAGTAATTAAATTTAAAGACGCATGTGTTAATGTATGCTTAAAATTACTTCTTATAATAAATGCGATAATGTCATTAAAATTCATTAATTTTAATATAATTTTTTAAATTGAAAATACAGTGTATTCCCGGAAAATGTTTTGTTTTATTCTTGTTTTCCATGCAGATTTCTGTTTAATGGGTAAGATATATAAAACAAATAAACATTAATTTACAAAATAAAGGTGGGATATATTGCTTTTATTAATAATATTTACTGTTTATGAATTTAAAATCTGTTTTGTTAGTTTAAAGTATTTTAAAAGGTGAATCTCTATTTAACGAATTTTCCATATAACGAACTTTTTTTCGGGATTTAGCGACTTCGTTAAATAGAGGTCCGACATACACACACACACACACACACACATATATATATATATGTATGCGTGTGTGTGTGTGTGTGTTTGTACAGTTATATAATTTAAGAAAAGTGCGACACTATCCCATACTGAAAAACTGATATTTCTTCCTTTCTTTTTTATCACAGATCCATTTAAGTCAGACACAAAATATATATTTACACATACGCATAGACCACGCTTTAATTCCTGCTCTTTGCCTTTTATTAGATTTCACTCCTGCCACAAGTTATCGAACTTCCCCGACACTTTGTTCATCAAACTGTCCCCGAGGAACTCATACCCCCCCCCCCCTCCTACTCAGTGTCGAACATTAACTCGATACACGACTCTATCACGACGTCGAATATTCCGAAAAAGGCACATACAAGGTGGTACCAATAAAAAACTTCTCAGCGTATCAGGAGGAGACAGTGTCTGACACGTCGGGAAACACGGGCAGTACCATAAATGACGTTCTTCCCCGCGAAAAAGTTGCGCCGCGATGAAATATTCACGTCCCCGAAATTAATCTCGTCCTCCTCCTCTTTTTCCTCCGCTTATTTGTGAGCCGCGGAATGGCAACAGATCCGTCGCCCCGGGTGCCTTCATTATGTCGCCCGAGTGATGGATTGGACGCCTGATTGCATTTCGGGGATTCGAAATTATTCTCCGTGTGGGACACGCGCGTTGACAGGATCCGCGGATGGGGTGGAAGAGGAGACGCATCTTTCATACCCCGGGAGAATTTTTGTATCCCCGATATTTTTCTTTTTATCTTTGGCTCGTATCGCGGAATAGATGGAGCTTATGTATCGGTAAATGAAAAACGAATTCAAATTTCGGATGAATCAATTACATTCTGCGCGGAAAATCGATTCTCTTTTTTCCTGCCGAAGGACGTGATGTATAGGGTCGAAACACACACACACACACACATATATATATATATATATATATACACACACATGATCTTCGCATCATTCACACAGTCAATGCTACCCTGTGTTACCGACGGGCGACATGCATTGGCGCTCTTGACCATGGCTTCTTTTGACCGTGCGTGTCGAAAAGCCATGTACGTATTCTTGCCATGGATCCATCATTTCAGTGAAATTCGCATACTGCGAATCAAAAACTAATGAAACCACTTTTCGCCAAGTCTCGCCAAAATTGGATCACTCCGAGTTAAAAATTGTCCAAACCTCACGACATTCCGCGTGCAAAATGGGGAATTAATAATAAATGGCACCCGCTCCAAAGCGTAGAGAGAGGGGGGGGAGAGAGAGTTTTGGATTCGATCTATTCTGTCGCTGGCAAAGCCTCGGGATTAAACTTTTCTCGAAGAATTAAGTGTCATTTTGAGAGATTTACGGAATGGCGGACGGTGACGCGCTCCGTAAATCAGCGACCGACTTCTATGAAGTGGATCGATAAATCCCGATAGAGTTAGTGCGGCTTTCCGCAGTTACAGTTTACAGTTCGTGATGCAGGCGACGGGTAATTTAATGTCAAGTTATTTCTGTCTGTTCCAATCAAATGAAAATATGTATATGTTGAAATATACGTACATACATACATACACACACACGCGCACACAGGGGCTATTCAAACACTTGGAGAGCCCAGAGCGAAGTTTAGGTTTGAAGCCCCTTTGTTCTAAATTCGGGGTTATAATATTGCACCAGTTTATTACTTAATAATAAAATTCGCAGAATGTAAAATTTCGGAGATATTTCCTTTTGAAGCTGCTAATTTTCGGACCCCCCCCAAGCTCCCGTTTCTTGCGCCTGTGCGAAGATCTGCCTCTGTATACAGGGTGGTCATAAAAAATCTTTGCCGATATATGGATCTCTAGAGGCTGTTCCGTTCAACTGATCGACATGCGATTTCAGATCTAGTGATTCAGAAGTATGACCTCGAGATTCTGTGAACGGCAACAAAGTGGCGATCACAGTTACGGTTATAGGTATAAAAACTCGAAATTTTCGAAAGGCAAAGCCCACTTTTTCCCGTCGGAAAATGCTCAGCGCATACAAAAACCCTAAAGAGCGTTCCAACGCTCTTTAGGGTGTGATACACAAAAAATGGACGCGTTATGCACCCACAAAAAACAGCTCTGCGAACGGCCAACAAAAACACGATCATGGCACCCATGTGGAAAATGCGTAATCCAAAAAAAAATTTTCCTTTTGTCCGGTATGTGTTGTCATCAGCGATTGGTGTCTTGTCTCTGTAATATGCAAATTTCCTCCGTACTACCCGATCGTGTTTTTGCAGGCCGATCGCAGAGCTGCATTTTGTGCCTGCATCACGCATCCGTTTTTTGTGATACACGTCCCGTTCCAGCACTACTAAGGGTTTTCGCATGCATTGAGCATTTTGCGACGGGAAAAAAGTGGGTGTTGCTATTCGAAAATTTCGAGTTTCTGTACCTATAACCGTAACCGTGAGAGCCACTTTGTTGCCGTTCACAGAATCCCGAGCTCATACCTCTGAATAACTATATCTGAAATCTGATCTCGATCGGTTGAACGGAACGGCCGCTAGAGGTTCATATATATAGGCAAAGTTTTTTTATGATCACCCTGTATATAAACACATGCATACATTCAATAATGTCGAACACGTCGGGGAATCATATTCTATGGCACGCTTCATCTTCCGCATCATGAGTAAGCATGTGACATTCATTTGTCACGACGTGTTTTAATCTCCCACATTTCTCGACGGTCTCACAAGAGGACATTCATTAGAACCCATAAACGTCGTCCGCTATCATTCTCATAAACTTAAGAAAACTAACAAAAACGCGTCACCCAAAAGTTACTTTTTAAAAAAAGTCCTTTTCCTCTTGCCTGAGGTGACAGTGACTAAGATTAAATAGGCGCATTCCCCTCCTCTATCCCAATGTCAGTCCCGACAACCCCTATCTCAAAAGCACACTTCCAAGCGAGAACGAGCGGTGGCAATTATTGTCTGAAAGTGACATCTTCGGAAAGTTGGATAGCGCATGGCGCCGCGTGATGACACTCGATGAGGACGGCGATATATATATATATATATATATAGATAGATAGATAGATAGATAGATAGATATATATAGATAATGAATCTACTGGTCGACACTCAACGACGATATTCAGAGACAGGAGACCAGGCGTCGGCCGTTGGTGGCTTGCTTAAACAGATGTAGTAGCGCAGAACATCGTCAAAATAAACAATCCAATTGGTAGAATAATACATTTATTTATTTATTCACATTATGGCCATTTAATATTCCAACACATTATAACAAACATAAAAGACAAACTCTTAACATATTTACAGAGAGAACGGTTGGCGTCTAGCATTTTGCATATCCAATCTCGAAGTGCGCGGTTTAGGACTCACACCAGCACACAAAGGAAAAATTAGTTTCGTATTCCCTCGGGACTCTGTGGTGCAACATATGCCTACGACAGCCAGGCGGCATACAGAAAAACGAGGGGCGTAGGTATACTATAACGGGAAAGACAATATTAAATGTAGAAAATCACTGGAATAGAATTAAAACTGGTGGGGAGTTATTATTATTATTATTATAGGATAATTAATATTGGTGGGGCGTTATTATTACTTACTTACTTACTTACTTACACACACACACATATATATATCCCACTTATTGGTCCCAATAGACCCCGACGAGAGAAATTTATAACCGGTGTTCAAGACGGTGATGGATGGCACGAAAGATGTCGCTTGACGGGGTGAAATAGCCCGTTTTTTAAACATATTATATAAATATAATTTTATATATAATTATATATATATAATATAGATATATATGTGTGTGTATGTGTGTGTGTGTGTGTGTGTGTGTGTGTGTGTGTGTGTGTAGATAGACAGATATGTCTATACATATAAGTGTATGTTAGAGTTATGTTTGAGTAAGAACGTTTCCTTTTCACAAATTGTTTTTATTTAGGTAATGATTTTGAAAATGATGGTCGATGAGTCGGAATAAGTATTCTATTCGGTTGTTTCCGCACCCCGTCCTTTTATTTGTTCTAATTTTCTTCGCGGAAATATTCTCATTCTATACTTTCATCTCCTGGCAGTCCAACACATATCCGAACGAAGGCGATACTTCGTCCATGATGTGGCCTTTCACGATAGCCCATTTCTCAGTTACGAATCTTACGAAAGCTTATTTTACTTCTAATTATATATATATATATATACTCACACACACACACACACACACACAGTGGACGATCTCTAGGGCTGCCAGTTATTGTTCGTAAAAGAGGGGTTGTTGAAAGGGGTCGCCATCTAGAGAAGTTCCACTGTATATGTACATGTATAAATTTATATGTGACAGGTAGGCATCGAACACGACGCCGTTCTCGCCCTTTTCCTGCCGGGGTCCTCTTGAAATTCCCTCGAGCCACAATGAAAGGGGAGATGACAAGCAGGAAAAGTGGTTTTTCTCATTTGTCGTTATAAAATTCCACCGAGTCACACGTGACGACAGCGAGGATGGAGAAGAGGTTCACTAAACCACGCCTCCCAAAGGCCTTTCTATGGAAAGGGGTCCTTATTGAGATGCGCGGGGGCAGCCGTTTTAATGGCACGTTCCGTTATCCCGGTTAACAAATGATAGGACCATAAACCGAGAGATCACTCATGCATATTCATCGACCGCGATAGAGTTGGTAATAAAATTCTGGAAATGGTTTTTTTAAAAAGAAACGAGCCGAAATCAAAAAGCCATTCATTCTTCAGTTACGAAACTTTTGGAAATTATTTTTTATCGTACACACCCACACACACATACATATATATATATATATATATATATATATATATTTTTTTTTTCGTATATATATATATATATATATATATATATATATATATATATATATATATATATATATATATATATATATATATATATATATATATATATATACAGGGTGTCCAGCGAAGAAGTACCTGATTTCAAATTGAAAAATCTCGAAATCAAAGATCCGTAGAGGAATGCAACAAACGGTATTTTTATCGTAAAAGCTATATTACTAATTTTCGGTGGACTACTAATTTTCGAAATAGTTACAAAAGCCGCTAACAGAGGGCTCTGTTATAGGGTGGTTCGAAAAAAAACTTTTTTTTTAATTTCAGATCGCTAGAGTGCAGAAAAGTTGCCATTGGTATAGACGTTAAAAAAGCACTAATTATTATTTTTTTATTAATTTGTCTTCCGGTCGCGCAATGCCATCGAAGTTAGCAAAAAATTGTGAAAAACCTTAATTTTTCATAATTTTTTTTTAAGCACGCCAGATGGTTTTAATTGCGTTCCTATACCCTGAATTAACTACTAAAAGTATGTAAAATTAATATATTTGCACTTATTATACATTTGTTTCATATCTTCCGGTCGCGCAACATAGTACAAAATGAGTAAAATTAGTAGTTTTTGCAAAATTTCAAAGTTTGACTGCTTAGTACATTTTAATCATACGACTTTTAGAGATGCTATAGTTTAATTCTATTAGAATATTATATTAAAAATCCAAGTATATACGATAAACTTTGATATTAAAGTGGAATTCGGTCGCGCAGCTTCGTCAAAAACAGCAGAGTAGCCTACCTGGAGAGAGAGGCGAGGCGTACATGACGAATGCCAGCGATGCGCTCGCAGCCGGTAACAGCCATTATCGTTGTCTGACAATTTTGTTGTTTGACAATGTTTCCTTTCAGATAATTTAGAAATTTTCTAATAGTAAATATTTGGTAATTTTTTTGTTTCAATATTCAATTGTTGGTGCAGCTCTTCGCTCATGTTGTTTACAAAACGACCCAGAACTCACCACGGGGAGGTGGCTGCACTTCCGAGTTCCACTCACACCCTACCCAACCAACCATCCAATGTAGGGTGTGTTATTTATAATATGTACAAATTTATTTCGCTTTCTCTCTCTTCATGTTTCCTTTCTAGTCTTTATCTATCGATAAACATCGAAATTCGGATTTGTGTGAAAAAGTTGGCATCGCTGAGCGTGACAGTAATGTGGTTCTAATATAGCCGTATCTGGAACTGTGTCCACACACTTTACTTAAAGCTTCGGTCACTAGCTTAACGCATCTTTCAACTGCTTGTGTATGGCATGGAAAAGCATCTATAATTATAAAAGGCTTGAAGTCATTGCTCACATGCTGTTTTATCTCTTCATTAGTCAATGTTCTTAACAGTGGAGGAAGAGTCAATGTACTGGTGTTCCATTTGATAATTTCGGTATAGTCTTTAGCTTCAAAGTTTAGGTTTGGTGGTTTAAAGATTCTGATAAAGTCACTTTCAGATATTGCTTGCTTTGCCTTCATCATACGCCTAAAGCCCAGCTCTCGGATATGGTTTCTTTCATCAGTTACCATAGCCAAAAGTAAATTATCGGGATGGTCAAAGTAAGCATTCCGTTGTAAAACGGGATCAACAACTTGAAGTAGCTGTTCTGGTAAGTACCTTGTAGATTCCATAGTTTTGTAAACATGTCTAGGCCCATCTGTGAATTTGCGGTTTATTTTTATGGCAAACCACATAGGCATATAACATTTGAGAATGAATGTGACAATTTCTCTCAGATTTTCAGAAGGGCTTGACACACTGATGTAGAGGCGTAAAACTCGGTTAGCAGTAGTAAGCCATCTTGAATGTGACATTGGGCCAGGATCACGTACTACAAAGTCTTCTGAACAATGTCCTGACTTGATGACTTCTGATATCTCAAGCAAGTACAATTTGTCCTTGCTAAGAATACGCTTGTCAACTTTGGAATCTCACAATCAATAGGATTAAAATAAACAACTGGTAGTCTTTCACAATTAGGTAGGGCCTTTCCAATCGGTCCGGAATATCCTATTGGGCCTGTTGTATTTCCATCTAAGTGTTGGAAAAGGTGGCGGAATGGCAGTTAGTTGTAATGGAGAAGACAAATACTCCATTGTAGAGGTCTTACCACATGTATCTCTATTTGTCGAATTACACCATTTCTTAAGCCCGTATTAATAACAGTACCGTCACATCCAACAACTTCCAATTTGTCAAGTTCAAAGCTATTTTCTGATAAATAAGACGTGATGTTTTTGGCTATGTCGGTTGCTGAGCTTGAAGAAGGACAAGTGTGTCCTATGTAAGTGGAGCCTGGATTCTGAATTAAAGAGTAATGCTCCTCCTTATAGGTTCTGCGAAAGTGTTTTATGCCAGTTTTTTCAATTGACAATGTATTGTCTTTTCGTCCATCAAAGTAAACACCATAAATTTCTAAACTTATATCACTTTGCAAACTAGCTCTCACACAAGTTTGTATCTGATTCATTAATCAACCCAACATCTTGCAATACACTTGAAGCAATAGCAGTCGTAGCGCGATCCGATACGCCATGTCGGTCACTCCTCACGTATCGGTCACTCGTCACGGCGCGGCATTCGCCACGTACGCCTCGCCTCTTGGTAGTAGGCTACTCTGCTGTTTTTGACGAAGCTGCGCGACCGAATTCCACTTGAATATCAAAGTTTATCTGATATGCTTGGATTTTAAATATATTATTGTAATAGAATTAAACTATAGCATCTCTAAAGTCGTATGATTAAAATGTACTAAACAGTCAAATTTTGAAATTTTGCAAAAACTACTAATTTTACTCATTTTGTACTATGTTGCGCGACCGGAAGATATGAAACAAATGTATAAGTGCATATATATTGATTTTACATACTTTTAGTAGTTAATTCATGGTATAGGAACGCAATTAAAACCATCTGACGTGCTTAAAAAAATTATGAAAAATTAAGGTTTTTCTCAATTTTTTGCTAATTTCGATGGCATTGCGCGACCGGAAGACAAATTAATAAAAAAAATAATAATTAGTGCTTTTTTAACGTCTATACGAATGGCAACTTTTGTGCACTCTAGCGATCTGAAATAAAAAAAAAAGTTTTTTTCGAACCACCCTACTCTGTTAGCAGCTTTTAGCAATAGGGCTGCAGGCATGGATTGAACTCCATATTCCCCGGACCTGAGTCCTTGTGACTATTTTTTGTGGGGCACATTAAAAGATACTGTCTACAGGAACCATCCCATCACGCTGGGCGAGCTTCAATTGCCGATCTATGTGGCAGCTGAATCAATTTCTGTTGAGAAACTACAGGGTATGATCGCAAATTTTATTGCGCCTCCTCCATAGAGCGAATGTTGGACATTTTGAAAAGATTGTGATGTAGTGATTGCAAAGACTATAAGTTTATATAAGCATGCTGATACGAGTTGTACAGCGCCATCTGTTAGCAGCTTTTGTAACTATTTCGAAAATTAGTGTATAAAATTCTTATAGCTTTCACGATAAAAATACCGTTTGTTGCATTCTTCTACAGATCTTTGTTCTCGAGATTTTTCAATTTGAAATCAGGTACTTCTTCGCTGTACACCCCATATATATATATATATATATATATATATATATATATATATATATGTGTGTGTGTGTGTGTGTGTGTGTGTGTGTGTGTGTGTGTGTGTGTGTGTGAGTGAGTGAGAGAGAGAGAGGGGGAGAGAGAGTTGCTTTTCACCCCCTTAATTAGATTCTTAATTCACCAAGTTAATCTATATTGCAGTCGGTTACCGAATAAAATCCTCCTTTCATCCTAGCAATTCAGTCAACAAGGCTCGAGTGGGAAATAAAACAAGTTCTTGTCCATTAATTAACGTTTATTAACCATCCAAAAGTCTCCACTCCATTAGTAGTATTAACGTTTCACGACTTTAACGCCTAACGCCGACGTTAGCACCTAAATTTCTCTTAATTTAAATTCCCTATCCCGTCAATCTCTTAGTCCCTAGCGCGAAGCGGTTCGCTCACTCGTCGTAGCCTACATTGTCTCTGATTCTTATTCCTTTGTTCGTAACGCGCCTAAAATAAAGTGCTTAGCTTGCATAGATCTCCCTGAGACATTCTTTTGCTCAGCTTGCAGAAAGATCCAGCCCGAACTTCCGCTTAACACGTACTCCAATTCTATTAATAGCTTCAATGCCATTCATTCCGATACTTCCTCGTCGCATTGCCGCGCTGTCTTATTAAATGTAGAAAATTCCGGCGTTTAGCGTTTTAATTAGATTTTCTGTAGAAAACACTCTTTTTGTTTCCCTAAGTACTCTTTAAGGCAAGGTTTGAACTCAAAATTTCCGAGTCCCAATAATATTTCCCATACATGGTAAGACTACGGGGAACCCTGTGCGCCCCGTCAACTTCGTACACCCAGTTTTCAAACAACTGTGACTCCCCACTGGACCTCCGAACCGCACGTGTCCAAATCTGGTCTATCGCGGAAGTAATTAAAATCACATGAAAAGCAGGAGGATATGAACCAGTTGTGCGCAATCTGTGGGTCGAAACCCACAAAGGGTTCTAAAAAAAAATGAAAGGAGTCGCTGATAGTTTGAAGTAACTTTAAATTATTGAATTAATTAATTAAAATATGCCATAAATTTTCTATAATTACGTATTTTTAATAACTTATTTAATTCTTTTATATTCTAAAGCATATATTGTGCCACATTGTTGTATAAGCTATCAAACAGTCTTTCAAGGATATACTTACATTGCTTCTATACGCTACTACCTAACTGCGTGAGAATGGGGTTTCAAAATGGGTTAATATAAAAAAACATACAACAATTAAGCACTCCGTTCACCTTGGAGTCCGGTAGCGGAAGGGTAAAAGGAAAGATGGCGCTGAGACGGAACTAAACCAATCATAGGCGTTAAAAATTTCGCTGCTAATCGTTTGGAGGTTTGTCAGTGGGGAAATATATTTCAATACTTTAACGCTTCCGCTACCGGATTCCTATGTGAACAGGTCCTAAGATTTAACACGGAATATGATACGGGAGTAGCACTCTCAAATATTTCAGCAAATATTGAACAAACATTATACGGGTCTAGGCTCACCCTTCTTATTTATTTATTTATTTTTTTTTGCTATTTTAATTTAATATAAGTCAAAAAAGTTGATGATTGTCGATGTTTTCATATGGTGCTTATCATTTTGAAGGCATGCTCTTTTTTCAATTTTAATCTTTGCTAATTTTTACCTAAATTAAATGCAAATATTTATATATATACTAGCTGAAAACCCGCGCTTCGCTACGGAGTACATTCAAATTAAATACAAAGGTCAACGTATGCAATTTATGCCAAAAAATAAATATATATATTTATAATAAATGCGATGATCAATGTATAAAATTGATGTAAAATATCTATCTATCTATATATATATATTTATAAAAAAATCGTAAGGGATATGCATTTTTTTTGGATAATATCCAATCGTCTGCTGCATTAGAAAGAGAAAAAAATATTTTTTTTTGTCTATTTAGTTGTTACGCATGTGACGATAAATTTATTGAAAGTACCAGAAAAAGAAATCACGTGATCAGCATTTAATAAATTAAATTCTAAAAATTAATCTTTAAAAATTCACCAAAAATCAGGAAATGGAGGTAAAAATTCGAAAAAAATTTCATTTTGAAGGAATTTTTATGATCTTTCTCGTGATATAAATTTTATAACCCTCAATGTATTATTTTAAATGCAAACGTAAAAAAAGTTTAAAAAACAGCTTAAAAATTTAATTTTAAAAAATCTAAGAAGAATTTTTGAAAAATCTTTCTTAGTGCACCCCTACACTATTAGAAAAATCGCCATGCAAAATTTCAGACCTTTAGGTCCAGCGGTTTGGTCTGTGCGTTGTATGTCAGTCAGTCAGTCAGTCAGTGAATGAATGAGTCAGTTACGGAACTGTTTTATATATATAGATATAAATAATAATGCGTTTTTAATATTTTAGCGTGAAGTTTTGGTCACACGAGACTGGCAAAAACAAGTGTACACATTTTTTATTGCTATTATGCAAAGTTAATATATACCCATATTCCACAGTTCATAGATTTAAAAAATAGTTTATCATAATTTGCTTAATTTTTTTTCTTTTTTAAACATCTTCCCAATTAAAAAAAATGCTGCAATCAAAAAATTTACATTGGGGGGTCGAGTGTCTTTTAATTAAAAGATAGTGGGTCGCGGTCAAAAACAGTTTGCGCACCACTGGTGTAGACCACGTGATTCTTTTTTTATTCTTTATAAAAATTCTATCCCTCGTGGTGAGACATGGAAATGCCCATTTTGATGTACGTCTGAACCGGAGACATTTCTGCTCTTCTAACTTTGTGTTGTCCCGCTATCACGCGTCTTCCCCTTCCGCTCTCCGGCTAAGTCCGGTGGCCACTGCTTCTAAACTACTATCTTCCTTGTGTGTTTCCTGAAATCTGTCCTTAGGGTAATGAATCCGAATAAAGTTGCTTGGACGACTGCGTACGTGCACTCTATTTCTTTTGTTCACGACTGCCGCTCCTTAGTGTCTCTGTGAATTATTACGCTTCATCATTCAATCGTCCTTCCTACATCATGTGTGTATTGTAACATAATGTATTATTACATAATGTTTCACAATATATATATATAATATTCGTTGATTGGTCTCCTCTTTTGCAGGTGTACTACGCCATCGAGTCGAAGGACCAGGGCGACAAGTTCTTCAGCATCGACCGAGAGACGGGCGAGATTTACACCAGGGTCGAGTTCGATCGGGAGGAGAAGCAGGCCTACGCCATCCTGGTCAGAGCAGAGGACGGAGCCGCTTCGGACAGACCCAACATGAAACCCGGAGAGCCCAATTCAGGTGGGTCAGCATATCTAGAGTGTGTATCGCCGGTTTTATATATATAGAGAGAGGAGATATGTACTTTTTTAAAGGGAGAACTCTGTCTGAAAAGGGATTCTCACGGCAGATGCCTCTTAAAGGGTCAAACATCGAGCGCGAGCACCCATTCGGACTATGTCCAGGTGGAACACAGGAACGGCTCTGGAAATAAGAAAAAACTTTAAAATATATATATATATATATATACAGTTGACTCTCTGTTTAACGACTTCGGAGGGGCCGAGACTGAGAAATATCGTCTTTAAATAGAGATCGTCGTTAAGTAGAGCGTCGTTAAACAGAGAGCCAACTGAATATTTATATATATATATATACACAGTGCGTCAAATATGTTTCAAGACTGGGTCTGTAAAAAGAAATGGAAACAAGGAATTAATACCTGTTTTGGTTTTTTATTCAAAATAGGACCCTCCTGCTTCAATGCATTTTTTACAGCGATTTAATAATGAATCGAAAGCCTGTTGTAAATCACTTTGTGGAATGGCCTGCAAAGCACGCGTCGAAGCTTCTTGTATGGTCGAAATATCCTCAAAATACCACCCTTTTAACTTCATTTTAAGTTTTGGGAATAAGGAGTAGTCACAGGTTGCTAAATCAGGTGAATTCGGTGGATGGTTCAACACACAGACATTATTTTTTGCCAAAAATCGACTAACAATAAGGCAGGTGTGACTGGGAGCATTGTCGTGTAACAAACACCAACTGCTTTCAGTCCTATAGTCTGGACGAATGCGACGATTTCTGGCCATCAAAACGCTTTAAAAACAGCTAAGTAGTATTGACCTGTAATTGTTTGTCCAGTTGGAACAAATTCTTTGTGGATAATACCTTTACTATCGAAGAATGTAATGAGCATTGTTTTGATTTTGGATGGAACTTTTCTTGTTTTTTTAGCTTGTGGTGAATTTGGTGACTTCCATTCCGCACTTTTTCGTTTTGTTTCAGAATCATATTGGAAACACCAGGTTTCATCACCTGTAACAATGGACTTCAAGAAGTTTGGATCGTTTTCAGCGGCTGAAATAATGTCTCCGCAATGTGCACTTCTCATTGCTTTTTGTTCAGGGGTTAAAGTGTGTGAAACAAATTTAGCACACACTTTTGTTTTGCCAAATATTCATGCAGGATGGTTCGAATTGTATCTTTGTTGATGTTTAAAGAGTCTTCCATCATTCTCAGTGATGCACAGCGATCGTTTGTTACGAAATTTCGTACTTTCTCAATAACTTTAGGTCTCCTAGATGAAATTGGTCTTCCACTACGCTGATCATCTTCTACCGTATTTCTTTCGTCCAAAAAACGTTTGTGCCACACAAAAACATTTCATCTACTTAAACAACAGTCACCGTAAACTTGTTTCATGAGTTGGTATGTTTCCGAAGTACTTTTACCAAGTTTTGCGTTAAATTTAATTATAGCTCTTTGCTCCATCTTAAAAAATCAACATGAAAAATATTCACTTCTGCAATAAACGCTCGCCTTCTCTCAACTACTTAACGAAATGCGCACAACTTGTTAGCAGTGTGCCAGCAGACGATGGACGTTATGACGCATGTGGATTTAAACTCACAGCGCCTTTACAACCTGCGCTCTGGGACTAGTCTTAAAACTTATTTGACGCACTGTGTATATATATATATATATATAT
>OU015495.1:32577949-32582880 GCA_907164885.2 Dolomedes plantarius | reverse complement strand
TTTAACTACATTAATTAGCGTTAAACGGTAATTTTCTTTTAGAGATCCTAGTGTGTTTTCCAATTCAGGAAACAGGTTGTTTTTCGCAGCGGAGAGTTCATGGTCATCAATAATTAATTGCTCACACGCGCTCGGACTGATGCAATCTCGAACTGTCAAAGGCGCATAATGGCTTGACTCACTATGCTTCCCCGCTTTTGCATCACGCACGAAACAAGAACAAAACATGAGATTAGGGATATTTTTTGGAGAGACTGAACGCGTGCCTGTCGGAGCTTGAGAGGTGATTGAAAATGTCGTTTTAGCTGGGTTGGTTAGGTATTTTATTTAATATTAATTAATAAAGTTTTTAAAATGTCTTAAGTCGTAGTTCTTGCCACAGGCCTACTTTGTTGACTGCTTTATGATTAATTAGATAATGGGTACGCGTCGAAGTTCCGTGACATATATATATATATATATATATATATGTGTGTGTGTGTGTGTGTGTGTGTGTGTGCGTGTGTGTGTGTGCCCGCCCGCGCACAACTCACTCTCGTCAAACATGACTCCCTATTTTCCCTATTTCTTTTCCGAAAAGATCACATTGTCGAATATCCCGAGCCATTTCTTTCTTTTGTCCGAGATTGATCTTCCTGGTAAAAAGGGCGGTAAAATGTTTTGCGCGGCCTCGAGAAAACGCGAGCCAGATTGTTCGGAATAGGTAGGGAAGAATCGAATTTTTTTCTTTCGTCCACTAAAAAAAATCCCCATTTAAGTTCGACGTTACAGCCTGTGCCGCGGGAGATGCTTACCGCTTTGGGCCTCCAATGAACGTCTTTATTCGAAATGTCGCGTCTTATAGTCATGAAACTGAAGCGACCGAGAATGCAAAATGAAACATGATAGGGCCTGTGGGAGGAGCCTAAGAATGATTCTCGAAACGCACGCCTGAAATCCAAATTGTTTGGCTTCTCATTCCAACGCTGACACGCCTATTTAAAGAAGACTTCAGGAATGGATTCTAGCGTCCCTATAGCTGTTTCAAATGATCGGAAATTTCACGACAACTAATATGTAAACCATTTTATAAGGAAATAAAAGGTGATGAGAAAGTTATGAGATCAAATAATTAAAGAGACTGAGAGACCCTTGACGGAGGAAGTCTAAGGGCTTGTTCACATAGACAGCGTCAGCGTTAAGATTCCGTTGGCGCAGATTGGTTAAATGGGTCAATGATTGGTATATGATTGGTCAAAAAGTTTTACGCTGAAGCTGACATGTTCTATGTGAACAGACCCTTATTGTAATTATTTTAAAAATTATATTATTATGACTATTAGCTGTTGGTTTTACGAATTGAAAGTTGTTATTTTGTTTTTTACTGGTAAATGTTCTGTTCTATTTGAAAACGGGAATTATATTGAATTAAAAGCATTATCTTTTTTGCGTATTGTAGTTTTATCTATATCATAAATAAGAATGAATGCCGGTGTTCGTGAATAAACATTACGTTCGCCTATTTCTCTTTCCCGTCCTCTGTTTTTTTCTTTCTTTTGCTTGGAAATGTCCTCTTTCTACACTTTCAACTTCTGGCAACCCAACACACATTTGGGAGTCGTTCATTTCCTCCTTGAAACAAGCTATCCTCCGCCGTGATTTTTAATTCCGCCGAGGAGCGGCGCTCAGTCTTCCCGCTCCCAAATGACCCAATAATGACCTTATCTTGGCCGGCATAAAAAGGCTTCCAAAACACGAGGCCTCTAAATTTATGTTATCCCGCTTATTAATATAAAACACCGAGGGGTAACCGAAATTCAGGGGCCTCCGGTAGCGCCTTTATGGGGCGCGTGATAAGGCGGAGAAACGGGGCAGATAGGGGCTATTTATGAACGCCCCCTTTCTCCCCCCTCTTCATTTCAGCAGAAGGGGCAAACGAACAAATCGATGGACGCAAAATGCGTTGGCGTACATCGAGCTCTCAACCCCCCCCCCCCCCCCGAAAGTATCGCAATGACATAGGCATTGATATAGGTATCACAAATTGTCTCTTTATTTACATAATAAACTAGCTAAACATCCGTGCTTCACCACCGAATACATGAGGAACATAAATTATGCCATTTGATTCATTTCATTTAAATTCAATCTAGCAATAAAGCCTGATTGTTCCTCAGAGGAATTCAACCTGTCACTAAACGTCTGTGATTCGTCCTTTAATGCGAGTTTTAATTTTTAATTTTATTTTAAGGGCTTAAGCCCCCAAATTAAAGGTGGAAATTTTCAAGTTTTCTTAGCGAGCAACTTAGAATAGTGCTACGCAAACTGTGGGTTGCGACCCACAAGGGGGGGGGGGGTCCGCCAAAAATTTTTGAGGGGTCGCGGATAGGTTGATGTAAATTTATATCGCATTGAATTATTTATTTAAAAATATACTTATAATTACACAAAAAATTATGTATAGGCATATTTTATATGTTAATATATATATGTATATATATATATATATATAATATTCTTAATGAGTTGTCAAACGGTCTCACAATTGTCAGCTAAACATAGTTTGTCGTACATATTTTGAAACATTTACATAGTTTGTCATCATTTGATTACTTCTTTTTCCTATTTTTCTTGTTATAATTTTTCTAATTTTCGAAAAAAGTCTGCGTACCTCTGCTTTAGAGAATACGTCATGCAGAATGTCAACTTTCTAAGACTTAAGGTTCCAGAAATACGGTGATCAGTCAGTCAATATTTTATTTTCATTTTCTAAGGTTTTCCTTACGGGATGGGATAGCATGATAGCATGTATCCCGAGAATACGGGCCCAAGAATATATATATATATATATATATATATATATATATATATATATATATATATATATATATATATATATATATATATATATATATATATATATATATATATATATATATATATCATGTCTTATAGGAGCATCTGGAAAAGAGTTTGTAAATTGGGACGCAGTAGATAGGCGATTTAATCTCACAAAGTTTTATTTGTCGTTTCATACTCAGTTCCCCATAGGGAGGGAGCTAGACCGAGTGACATATGAAATGTAACAAACAATATCAGAAAAAAGACGCGAGTTTAAGCGGTCTTCTGATTTTTATATCGGGAAAATCCAGAAGAGGCGATGCAAAGGTTATTCCCTATGACGTTATGTTGCGTCATGGACTAGGGCGTGTCCAATGATTCTTATCTGCTCAGTCTCCCTAGACAGAGGTTGTACTAAGTCTATAAGTATCTTTCTCTGTCTACAGGGGAACGAAGGGATTAAGTACTGCAAGCTTAATGAGTATTAAATCATCTTTAGAAATCGAACAAATTATGATTTAAAGGAACATGGAGAAGTCAGATTATTAATATAAAAATTACTTTATATTCACTTATATATATATACACTGCTGGCCACCCAAATTGCAACACCAAGAAAGACAAGAGATATCACAACAAAATTTATTTTGTAGATAACATGTTGACCAAGTATCAAATGATTAAATTTATAGACTTCTGTGAAGTGTGGTTCCTGCCAAAATCAGTAGCCAGAGTAGCCGCCATTGTTGGAGATCACCGCTGCCACACGCCTCGGCATTGATTCAAAGAGACTTTGAATGAGTTCTTGGGGTACAGCAGACCAAGCAGCTTCCACACGTTGTCAAAGTTGATCTGCTGTGGCAGCTGGGGATGGAATCTGGGTCAATCGTAGAGCAACCATGGACCACATGTTTTCTATCGGCGAAAGATCCGGAGAGCGAGGCGGCCAGGGAGGCAATTCAATCTGGCGATTGACGAAGAACCGTTGGACAATGCGTGCCACGTATGATCGCGCATTATCCTGTTGAAATATGGCTGTGGGCAAGCCCTAAAGGTAAGGAAGGACAACTGGCTCCAACACCTCGGAGATGTAGCGCTGGCTGTTTAAAGTACCGGCAATGCGTACTAGATGTGTGGGAGAGTGATATTCAATACCGCCCCATACCATAATACCCGGTGCAGGACCAGTGTGGCGGTGCATAACGCAGCTGTTCAGCATCCTCTCTTCACGGTGTCTCCAGACTCGAATGCGACCATCGTGGTGATGCGGACAGAAGCGTGACTCGTCAGTAAAGACAATTTCATTCCATTCTGCCGTCCACATCCTTCTGTCATCGCACCATTGGCGGCGGAGACGTCTGTGGTTCTGCGTCAAGGGTAGACAAAGCAATGGACGTCTTGCGGACAGACCACTCTGCTGTAAACGGCGTCGAATGATACGTGCAGACACTGGATGATGCGTTACAGACTGCATGTGCTGTGCTATGGTTCGTGATGTGACTGAGCGATCCGTCACTGCCATGCGCACAATTTGCCTGTCATCACGTGAAGTGGTGCGCTGAGGTGGATGCGATCGAACACGCCGATCCGTCGTACCCTCCTGCATCCAACGATCACATATCCACATTACAGTTGTTTGGTTTCGTCCAACACGACTACCGATTTCCCTGAAAGATAATCCACAATCTCGGTAGGCCACTATCATTCCTCTGTCGAACTCGGATACTTGATCAAAAGATGATCGCTGTTTTCGACGAGGCATAATTGATCGTTTTTTTTAAAAAACCACAAGAAAAACACTATGGCCGAACACGAAATCGTCGAAATCTCCAAGCCTTAAATAGCGCTTTGAAGTGGCGCCACAGGCGCGCGTGATGTGCGTCTGCGCTGAAATTCTAATCATTTGCATATCTCACCTCCGCTAATGCATGTTGTAAATTTCATGTTATTTACATGTTTCTTTCGGGGTGTTGCATTTACATTGGCCAGCAGTGTATATATATATATATATATATATAACCCCCTAAATTTCCGTTCTTACTAAGGATATATGAAATTTCCTATTAAAAGAAGGGATCGGAAAAATGGGTTTCTTAAGCTATAGGCTAAAC
>OU015495.1:32560449-32572949 GCA_907164885.2 Dolomedes plantarius | reverse complement strand
GTTTCGCTGTACATATATATATACATATAGTGTGATAAAAAAGTCGCAGAAGAGTAAAAATTCAATAATTTGAAAAGTAAAGACAATAGCACGATTCATTTTCATAGAAATGCTTAGAAAGACGAATTTTTTTTAATAATGAAAAATTTTATTGCCTGAATAGTTATTTATCACCCACAGGTGGGGCTGTAGTGGTCCCGGAATTGCTATCTGTCGCTATTTAAACAGATCCGTAACTGGTACACTTCGAAATATTTCTGTCACAGGCTAGCGTTATGCAGCTCTTATAAGAGACGGCATCATTCCCTCCTTGCAAGAGAAACAAGTGCTGTTTTGTGTAACATTCATGCAGGATGGAGCGCCTCCGCACATCACAGGTACTGTCCAACACCTGTTGCGATCGACATTTGGTGATGAGCGTGTCCTCATTCGCTCTTTCCCGTATGAATACCCACCAAGAATTTCAGACAGTTAAATGTTGTGACTTTTGGTTATGGGCTTACTTGAAGTCACAGCTGTGCAGAGATGAGGCATCGTCATTAGCCATGTTGAAAGAAGCTATTTACTATCATGTGACAGGAATCACAGCTGAAACCCTCTTCGATGCTGGGCAGAGTGTCGTGCCATGTCTAACGGACATTCTCATGAATGACGGCCGTCACAGTAATTATTTGCAATCCTGGCTGCGTTGCGAACTGTGCTGCTCCTCTGTACAAAATACTGATAGAACTGAAACGCCACCCGTGGATTACAAATGTAAATATTTTGACAGTAAAATATTTTGTTACTAAAAAAAAATCACATGTCTTTCTGTGCCTTTCTGTGAAAATCTCATCGTGCTACTGTCTATACTTTTCGAATTATTGATTTTTTTCTTTTTCTGTGACTTTTGGATCATCATCATCATATATATATATATATATATATATATATATATATATATATATATATATATATATATATAAAGCTTTGTCTAGAACAGTGGTTCTTAATCTGGGGGCGTGCCCCCTGGAAGGGCGTGAGTGATATTCCTAGGAGGGGGGCGCGTATGGTTTTAAAAAAATATGTGTTGAACGTATTTTACAAACTCTAGTCACGTGTAGTCAAGGAGGAATAGGGTCTGAATGTCATCAAAAGCGGGGGGGAGGGGGGGACAAAAAAATTGATAATCACTGGTTTAGAAAAACGCCCCAACCCTAAAATGAGGCGCTGGATTTGTAAGTGAGGTTGTTAGACTATCTCTTTTGAAGAGAACATGTCTTTATCTGTTTTCTTTTGTCCTATGCCTATATATATATATATATATATATATATATACATATATAGTACATATATATATATATATATATATATATATATATATATATATATATATATATATATATATATATATATATATATATATATATATATATATATATATGTACTATATATGTATATATATATATATATATATATATAAGCGTGTATGCAAATTTGTGTGTTTAAGGTTTTAGGCTTAGTGATCTGCAGACGGAATTTTTCGGAAATGGAAAAAGAGCATAACTAAAATTCCTCCTAAACGTCAGCAGCAGGTGGTAATTCTCGAGACGCATTTATATATATTGTTATCGCCAAATCTACGGAAACAACCCAGATGCCCTTTTTATAAGGGAGCAAACTGCCGAACAATGTGTTTCCTGTCATCGCCGAGAGAGGGCGCCCATGCAGTGGCGGCTGCTCGGTGCGGCTCGTTAGGGCGTTTATTTATGGAGGGCGAGCTTTCCTAGAGAGGATCTGTTCGGAATTTACGAGTGACGGCAATTTCGAGGGGCTGGAAGAGATACGGGCTCGGTTTCTCCTCGCGTGTATGTCACGAAGAAGATAACTGGCATTTTAGAATATCGAACGAATGGTCCTCGGTTTGTCTTCGATTGTAAGCCCTGATTTATTGGAGCTGCCTGGAGTCCCCATTGATAAAAACCGTTCAACCGTGCATCCAAAGAAAATACATACATACATACATACATACATATATATATATACAGTGGAATCTCGATCGATCGTCTTCGGAACCATCGTTTTTCTGTATGTGTCGTTCATTTTATCCAGTCCCAACGATCATATTGCTTTGTTATGTTTCCGCATCTATCGTTTTCCCGCATTTATCGTTGATTTCAATCGGTCCCTTGAAAAACGATAGATCGAGATTCCACTGTATATATATATATATACTAGCTGTACCCGTCCCGGCGTTGCTCGGGTAATGTAATTACCAATTTTTTAGTAGCCTTAACCCTTTGTTAATGGGCGTCGCTGTCATCCTTTTCCTCACCACGATACATTATTTTACCCATATAAATTTAATCCTTTCTGGCACATTTTGGCAAAATTTTTGACATAGGATTACTAATCGAATATCACTGCAATAGTAATCGATTTCCTTGAAAGCGAATATATCACATCCTCCACATGCTGAAATTCTTTGAAATCTTCATAGATTTTTTCCACAAATACACCACAAATTATATGATATTAACTAAGTGCTGGCCAAAAAAATTACGGCATTACTAAATGTGATTTTTTAATCCATTATCACTGCAATAGTAATCGATTTCCTTTAACCACCGAATCCCTCATAGAAAACAAACGCCCCAACACGTGCATGACGTCGAAAAACTGGTTTTTCTCCTATTTTACCTTCGTCCGGAAATGAAGAACGAAATCTCCAAAATGAGATTTCTCGCAAGAGTTTCCGAATCATAAATTATTAAAAAATAACTACAATTTGTAAATTAATTTTGGTTCTGGCTTTCGAAACTGTGATGTCTAGGGTCTCTGAGATAAAAATTTCGTAAAAATGTAACGACATTTACGTATCGATTCGACAATTTGGAAAAAAGGGTCACGGACAAAATCGCGTTTTTTCCGAAAAACGGGTGCGTACAGGCGATCGAAAAAAAATCACAATTAATCGATAAATTAAGACAGACAATTTTAATTGTGATTTCCGTATAGTGTCATCTTTCCCGTATAGGCTCGTCCGAAAAAAAAATTCTTGGACGGATACGTTAGGATTTACGGGGCTTTTACTCGTCCGGGAGCTCCAAATCGCGACTAAATATTTAATTACGGAAAATCTAATTAAAAAATCGAAAAAAAGGGCTTCGAGGTGCATAATGAGACCTCGGGAGGCATCTTCGTGTCGAATCTCAAGACTGTCCGACCTACCGTCTTTGCGCTGCGCCGCGAGCAGACAAAAACTCGGTCACACACACACAGACTTTGCCTTTTATATATAAAGATATATATATATATATACTATATATATATGTTTATGTGTATATTATATATATATATATATACTATATATATATGTTTATGTGTATATGTGTATATATATATGTATATGTATACACTGTAGTGCCAGAAAATCTGGAGTGCTTGTCTAACACCTGATAGGTCTACTTCTGGATCATAGAACTGCAGAAACACGACGGGGCATGGACTCCATGAGCTCTCTGAGGAAGTCTGTAGAAAATGAACACCATGGCTCCTGCACAGCCGTACACAATTCCATAACATTCGTAGAGGATGGATATCCGGTTTGAACGGAATATTGCATGGCATACCAGCATGGCATCCATAACGTTGAGATCTGGTTGAGGTGGGGCCATTCCATGTTCCCAAACTCGGAAGAGTGTTCCTCAAACCATCATTTGGTGGCTGTAGATGTACGAGGTGGTGGATTCAATTGTCGGAGGACTCCCGAATCCTCGAGAGTGAAGACATGACATGAATGGTTGTAACACATCTGAAAGAATGTCAACATAGTGTTCACGGGTCATAGAAGTTGTAGACGTTTGAGGTTTTCTAATTCGAGCCAGCTCCTCACACCACATACCATTACTGATAAACTCACAGCCTGTACTGTCACTTGTTGACGGGCTGGATTCATTGATTTGAGGCGTGTTCTTCAGACGTGGACCATTCTATCTGCCCGTATCAGTTGGAAGCCAAACTCGTCAGAACAGGCTGCAATCTTCGAGTCTTCGAATGTTCAGCGGTGGTGCTCACTAGCATATACAAAGAGCAGAGCTGTTTGTCCTGAGGAAAGCATTACCACTCCGGTTGGGCGTCGGCTATTAGAGCCCATTCCTGCAAAGTGAACGTTGGAAAGTATTCCTGCTGATATCAGTAGATGCCTCAGTATTGAAATGCAATATTGCACTCTTCCCTTGAAATGATTTTCGACGCAGATGGCGGCGATCACGAGGATCCAAAGTCTTTCGACGGCCACACTGCTGCCATAGGTTCGACGTTTTATCGGAATTCTTCTGTTCAAATGAAACTTTTGAAATGGTCGGTCGTAAAAATCGAAAGTTTGCCTTAATCTCCGAAATGCCATGTTTCATCTCACGAGCACCATCGTAACTCATCGTAACCATCTATCGTTGCTTCAATCGTGATCACCTGTCATGCTGATTGCGCAGTCCGCTCTTTCGGGCACCGGGGATTAAGGAATTTAAAATTGTTGGAGCCGCATGGTTAAAGACTTTATCTCCAATCATTAAGTGACAATTGCGATCCAATAATATGCAGCAAATTAAAATGTCTTAAGTGACGTCCTTATCTGGAAAAATTAATTCAAGATAAAAATACAGTTAGGAAATTAATAAAGTGAAGGGAACTAGAATAAACAAAAAATTTAACAATAAAATAATGCAGGACTCGCCCAGTTTTGAACCCGGGACGGATGGGTAGAAAACGCGAAAGAAATGACATCGCCACAGTGTCTTTAGGGTGGTTGCTGCTGATGTTGCTTTATATAAGCTGCTTGCTGACGAAACCATTTTTGAGAAAGCGTTTGATGCTATGTATAGATGATCCTAAAAGGATATAGATGATCCTAATAGGATCGTCTATCTCAGCTATTCTGATACTTCATTGTGTTTATATATATATATATATATATATATATATATATATATATATATATATATATATACACTCGAACCCCTTTATATAACGAACTCACGTATATAACGAAAGAAAATTTTGGTCCCGTCGTTTTCCTATTGTACGTAATTTAATTAGTATTCTGTCAGTTTAATGTAATCGATTTTTGTCGATTTAATTCATTAATGATCATTGTTAATAGATTTTATCTTTTTTTAATACATCATTATTGAATACACATTGCAACTAATGAGTTATACATTTTGTTATACATTTGGATTAACTTGTCTTAGGACACCCGAACCCTCGAGAGTGAACACATGACATGAATGGTTGTAACACAACTGAAAGGATGTTAACATAGTGTTCACGGGTCGCAGAAATTGTTACCCGTATTTCTAGCATTTTTCTTAACGGTACGGATATAGCGAACCACCGGATAAAGCGAACAAAACCTTTGGTCCCTTGAAGTTCATTATAACGGGGTTCGACTGTATATATATATATATATATGTGTGTGTGTGTGTGTGTGTGTGTGAGCCTGCAGTGAATTTCTATCCCTTCTTCTCTGTAGAGCCTTCAAGTCAGCGCTTTGCTAAAAAAAAAAAAAATAATAAATGCTTAACATTCTTTGCACGTGGATTCTTCCCCCTTTTTTTTCTAAACGCAAATATCGAAACCTGTTTTTATTTATCCATCTCGCCATGCTTTTTTTTTGGTATTTTTCTCCAGCCTTCTTTTTTTTTTTCTTCTCGGTTCCGTAAATGACGAAAGAATCGCGAGAAGTGCGAAAAGGAGAAGAGCAGGCCGCGAGCCCTATTTTTTACTCTCTCGTGGAAGGCTCATTTGCATATCAAAAACGGGAACAGAGCCGTCGAAATTAAGGGGGGGAATTAAGAGATTTATCTTAGTTAGAATGGACAGAAAAAAAAACCCATTTCGTGAGATTCTTTCATTCGTTGTTCGAGGAAATTTTCCGCGCGTGTAGTTTGGATTAGAGCTGGCAGATTTCGATGTGTGTGTTTAAGTCTCTATGCGCATGCGCATTTTATGTGTGTACACACATATATGTATAAGTATGAATGTGTATGTGTATAGGTATATATATCTTTATATATATATATATATATATATATATATATATATATATATATATATATATATATATATATATATACATACATACATATATATATATATATGTATATGTGTGCAGCACCTGATTACAAATGGGATTTAGGGCTTATGCCGACTGGGGTGCTTTGGTGAAAATATCTGGAGGGAGGGCTAGAGAATTTTTATGAAAAGTGAAAACTGAATAAAGTGAAAAAAATGAATTTCTAAAGCAGTAGTTCAGAATCAGTAGAAGCAGAGTAGTTCTGAAGAAGCAGTAGTTATCACTTATGCCCCCCCCCCCCGGGGAGGCATGGATGATATTCAGGGGGGGGGTCACGATTGGTTAGCAAAAAATGTGTTTAAAATGTAGTATTTTACTAGTGTTACTTACCTTTTAGTAGACAAAGGGGGGTAGGGTCTTAATGTTATCCAAAGGGAATTCTTAGACTTAAAAAAGTTGAGAATCACTGCTCTAAAGGCTTCTGATATCTACACCCTATGTATATGTGTGTATCTCTGTCTATCTATCTATCTATCTATCTATCTACCTATCTATCTATCTATCGATCGATCGATCTATATATCTCTCTCTCTCTAAATAAATATATATATATATATATATATATATATATATATATATATATATATATATATATATATATATATATATCCCCTCTAAATGGCCTTTATTTGTTCAGAACCGATAAATTACATTTTATAAGCCAATATTATATTATCCCCTCTTCCACGGGCCACCTTCCAACCAGCCCCATTTTTTACGGGTATATATATATATATATATATATATATATATATATATATATATATATATATATATATATATATCCCCTCTAAATGGCCCTGATTTGTTCAGAACCGATAAATTACACTCCATATGCCAATATTATATTACCCCCTCTTCCACGGGCCACCTTCTAACCGGCCCCATTTTTTACGATTATATATATATATATGCATGGAAAGATATTCACATATATGATATATGTATGTTTAGATACCTCGTGTCCTTCACGAAAAATTTCTGCGTGGACATGACGTCCGGCCTGATATATGGGCGGCCATTGCGTGGAACTTTTTTCCTCCCGAACGTCGTGTATCATTACGAATGGAACTTAATTGGATGAAAAGTTCCCAAAGCAGATGCTTCCAACGAGAGCGAACCACTTAAAAAAAAGAAAGTTTTTTCTCCCCCATCCCCCTTGCATTATGAATGATAATGCTTTTACTTGAAGATTTTTTTTTAAACAAGTAAACAAAAATAAAAGCTGTACATTGGCTTTTTTCCAGATGTTCGGCCTCCACGGGGCCCGGTCCAGTTCGCGAGGATAAATCGCGGTTATTATTTTCGAAAAAAAAAATTCGAAAAGAGGACCAAAAAAGTTGATATATTCGAAAGTTGTTCTGCCTCCAATCTCAGGAGGGAAGATTTTATGGAGACGCGTTATTAACGACCGGTTATGATGTCCCCTGAAACGGAGTTGTTTGTTGAATAATGCCCCGACTTTTTGGTGAACAATCGCCTGTCTTAATTCATGCGTGCTCCAGATTTCTTTTCGTCGAAGAAGAAAATGGCTTCTCTTTGTGAGAGGAGATACTCCGCATTTGTGCCGTTTATTTCTTCGTCGCCCCCCGCTCTTTAAAATTCCAAACAGTTATTTACTTCTTTTTGAGAGGCCATTTCTCCCTATATGTCTCTCACAAAATAACATTTACAAGTTATTAATTATATATATATATAATTAATAACGTTCCACCTTTATTAATTAGTGCATGTTCTAAATTTTCCCGTTAAAGTTTCAATAAAGTATAGCCCTCTATTTCAAATTATGACCTAAGGATATATATATATATATATATATATATATATATATATATATATATATATATATATTACCAAATTAAATTAAACTATACGATAAAATTTCCATTAGTTTACAACCGCAGGCGAGTATTATAGAATGATATTTATGCACTAGGCAACGTTCGACCATTTTAAAATCCGATTAAAGTTCTCATTTTGGCAGCAATAATTCATTGTTTCATTCGTATGATGGCGGTTTGTTGTCGTTTTCGAAAGAAAGAACGCCATTCTCAAACAATTTTGGGATCCGCAGGACGAAAGGCGGAATTTTTTTTCCTTTCTTTTTTTTGTGTCTCGAATTCACTTTTTCGCTGAAATGTTTCCTCCACCCCTGTCCCAAATTTTAAAAATTAAAAAAGGAAAAAAACCACCGAATTTCGAAACATTAAAAGCTAATGCGTTAATAGAAAATTTCCGTTGCATCAAAATGTGATTAATACGTTCTGTTTTTGTGGGAGAAATAGATGTTCTATTTTACTTCGGGCCACGAATTTAAAGCGTTCTGCCAGGATTTTAAATCTTACAAGGAACACCTCCCTCCCACCTACAACAGAAAAAAAAAAGAAAGAAAGAAAGAGAAAGCTTTCGAAATTGGGAAAATAAAATCTCTTAAAAATTCTAATTTGCCTTTCCACGATAAAAAGGCTATCCTTTGTTTTCTATAAATTTACTTTTTCCTTCGAAAAATAATTTCGCTTTAAAACAAGCCAGTTAAAAGTTTTTTTTTATCATCCTTTCGTTAATCTGTCATCATTGTATACCTTTTACGTTATTGTTTATTTTGTTTGAAGCATGTTGAAAGGTTTTTGATGGCATTTCTCGAACGCACCTGTACAAAGTGAGCTCGCAGGGTGTTTTTTTTAATATTTTTTCTTACCCTTTTATTATTAAAAAAAGGAGGGATTTTCATTTTAGCCTCGAAAAACTCGTTGAAAACCATCTGCGCTCAGGGATTTTCTTCTTTTCTGCTGTTTTTGTTTTTCTTTATAAAACTGTTTTGAAATCACTCTCATCTATCTATCTGGGTATGCTGCTACTGCTGTGTTTGTATTTAATTTTTGTTTCTGTTCAGACCTTTCTTTTTTTTTTTTCGTATCCAATCCGGCATTAAAAATACAAATGGAAGTTTAAGCCTCCATTTATTTCTTTAAGCGAGTGGGAAAAAAAACTAAAAAAAAAAACAGCTGCAAAAGAGGATGATTTCAGCTGCCGACGTATTTAATTAAAAATTCTGACGCGACTTCAGTTTTAAAAAAGTATAGAGGAAAGCTTTTGAATAAGGAAAGCGTATGTATTTAACGCTACATAAAATTTGCTTTAAAAACCTTAGAGTTGTGTCTAGACGGAGACGTGTTTAGGCTAAAATAAATCAGTTTCTCAAACCTAAATGTATTTATTTATTCCAGTGGCGCGAAAACTATTCTTTTTTCATTGTGAGCCGCTATGCGAACAGAGTCGAAGAAACATTTTATTTTTTATTGCTAGTCTGTTAATCTATATCTACATAGTATATGTTGGGTTGATCGGAAAGCAATGCAGGATTTTAGCTTACCAGGACCTATACGCATAACAGTCCCTTAACCCTTCAGCGGGCGCGCCAATTTTTGGTACACCAGCAGGCGCGCGTGGCACAAAGTGCAACGTCTCTTTCAACCTTGATTATTCCTTTTGTAATAAACTTTTTTTTTCGAATTGAAAATAATAATTCTGCGTTTTATGACAAGATATAACATGTTGATAATATTGTGATATATTTATAATTAAAGGCCAAAGAATGCAGATACAATCGACTTATTTCAAACATGTTCGGTTTATTGGATCTAAGGACAACTTGCGAATTGATTCATATTGTGTCCAAAAACCTAAAAACCAATGAGATTGTCCATCTTCGTGATATGCGGGATACCGTGTAATAGCTGCACATTTGATCGACTACATCAACTCTGGCTTTTGTCATATTTTAATCCCGTATAATCACTGGTTTACCACGGTTAAATCTTGACTAACAATGAATGGAAAGGAATACAAGGGTCAGAAAATCAGACCTGCATTGTAAAGGGTCTAGCTATAAATAGAAACTGCTTAGAACATTCAAACATTACTTGTAAAAACAAACCATTCAAAATTGCGAAAATGTTACCCTTTGTACACGGGCGAGCCCGCTGAAGGGTTAAATTGTTTCTGTAATCGCAAACTTTTTAATTTCTATAACCTTCAGCCCATTCCCTTCCTTTCCCCACTTCATTTTTCATTTAATTCATCTTTTATTTCACCAATGATGTCTTATGACAAGCTGCATATTCGCCATAGCATGCTTTATAAATTCCGGCTTCTTGGAAATACTGCAGAAGACACTCGGAAGATTTGTTCAGTATATCCAGAGGCTATCAGTGAATGTCAATGCCAACGATGGTTTAAAAAGTTTCGAGAGGGATATTTCAATCTTGAGGATGAGCCTAGATGTGGGCGCCCACGGTAAGTTGATGAGGAGGAATTGAGGATAATGGTCGAGTCAGATCCTCGTATCCACAGTAGGGAAATAACTGAGAGGCTTCATTGTGCACAATCAACAACAATGGAACATTTGAAACGAATACGCAAGTTTTGTCAGCTGGTTTATGGGTCCCACATGAACTCTCGGCCCCAAACCGTGAGCACCAAGTATCGCTTTTGCACTTCACTGGTCACACGAAACGAAGTAGAGACTTTTTTAAAGCAAATTGTGACTGACGATGAAAAGTGCATCCTTTATGCTAGTGTTATTACGAGAAAGACAATGATTGAGTCCAATTGAGAAGCCTATCCCTCCTCCAAAGCCAGGATTACATCAAAAGGTTTTGCTCTGTATATATGGTGGGATATGGAGGGTATAGTCTGTTATGAACTGTTAGAAAATAACCAAAACATTACTTCAGACGTGTGTTGTTGTCAGTTGGATAATTTGAAAGAGTTTTTAACCACCAAACGACCTGCATTAGTCAATAAGCGATGTGTGTGATCCTTCAGCATGATAAGGCTCGACCGCATACGGGCACCATGGACCCAACATTAGACTTAATGCTTTGGGGTGGAAAATTCTTCCTCATCCATCATACAGTCCAGATATATCACCCTATCATAATTTTCTGTTTAGGGGCACTGCAGCATTTTCTAGATGGCAAAAATTTCCACAGTAAATAGGGTGTAGAAACTACAGTAAAGGGATATTTTGAGTCAAAGCCAAAAGGATTCTTCAAAGCAAGAATTGAAAGGTTGCCTGAGATATGAATGTTATAGAAAAATGAAGACTATATTAATGATTAATTTTATGCATAAATAATCTTTTATTTCATTAAAAGTTGTCTATCTTTGTTCTGCATAACTTTCTTATCAACCCGATATATATATACAGTGGAATCTCGATCGATCGTTCTCCGAATCATCGTTATCCCGTATTTATCGTTCAGTTCATTCGGTTCCTTGAAAAACGATAGATCGAGATTCCACTGTATATATTATATAAATATATATATATACTATATATACGTATATATATATACACAATGCATGCATACCGATTTTCTTAAAAGAATATCACCTTATTTAACGATATCGTATCATATATTTTTAACGTACAAATATATAATTAAAAATTTTTGCAACACTGTGCACGGGAATGAGATTGGAGCTAAATTTTGTCGTTGTTTGTATAAGCTTTATTTCTTTTATTTCGGTGGCACTTGATGTAAATCAGTGTGTACCAACACACACCACAAACATCGTTAGAGAATAAAATATGCAAAATTTAAAAGGACGACATCTAAAATTGTCAATGGAGGACATGAAAGACAAAAAAAAATAATTTACAAATTAAAGGAGTCAAGTAGTCTGATTGGCCCAGATTCGATTCCTAGCTTGCACAGATATTCTCCCACAAAAATGAGCATTTTTTGACGAGTCCAGCATCCATCACACTGCCCAACTCTCCCATAATACAGCATTCCGAACAGGTGGTTAGCCAGTCATGCCCGCTTTCCAGCCTGAAGGGTGCAACGGCATGTTGTCTTGCAGAAGAGTTTGGTATTTTATCCAAAGTGTCCTTCAGGCTTGTATAAGTTATTATCAGAAAACCAAACACGATACCAATGTTTGCTGTTTTATTCATGCAAATCTGGGATATTTTGTCTTACGGGGGGAAGGCGGGGGAACATTACGACGCTCTGGCTTCTGATAGCAGGAGAACGGAAAGGAGTTTTTTGTTTCGTCGAAAGCATTCACTCTGAAACACGAAATCCGAGCGAATCCCTCCCGGCCTTTTTATGCAGAACATTTCTTCCGGGGCTTAGCGCGGGATTAAGGCCATCTTTAGTTAAATGATGCGCCCGACTTATCGAAGTATCGGAAAAAGGGAGACGTGCATTTTATTTATTTATTTATTTATTTTATTTTTTTTAGGGGGGGGGGGGGGGGCAATGCATCTAGAAGCAGATATGGCAGGTTTTGTAAAGGAATGGAGACTGAGCTAGATGTATGCACAAGTTGAAAGAAAAAGGGTTCGGATGACGGTAAAATCTAATTTGAAAAT
>OU015495.1:32547949-32552949 GCA_907164885.2 Dolomedes plantarius | reverse complement strand
GGGTTTTTACTCAACACGTGTAAAAGCCGTGTTCAGTAACCGCCGGGGGGAAATTTTCGAAAGATCTTTTTCCCGGCAGGTGTAAAATAAAAAAAAGGGGCAAAAAAAAGAAAAAAGATTTGAAGGCTCTTCAAAAAATCGAGGAGCTCCGTTTGGAAGTAATTTAATTAATGAAGGACTGGAGAGAAATGGTCTCCCTTGAGCACAAACGAAAAAAGGAAAAAAATGTAGATTTTCGTTCGTATCGTTGAATTGCATCGTGAATCATGTTAAAATACAGTTTAACAGAACACCAGTGGCAGTCCTGTTAAATTATACATACATACATACAGACACACACACAAACAATTACACACAGATATATATATATATATATATATATATATATATATATATATTTAAATATTTTGTTTCAGATTATTAATCTGTAATCTTGGAAAATAATTATAGAGAAATTCACGACAGAGCAGCGAGTAAAATAATCAAATTATATATAGAAAATGAACGATCGTGTTAACACAAAGAGCCTTCATTCATTAATTTGGAGTCAGAAAACCACCATCCAGATCAGGGCTTCCCAAAGGGAGGGTGCTGGAATGATCCAGGAGGGCGTTAAATTTAAATTCAATCTCAGCTACCGAGAGTTCTGGTTGCAAAAGCAGATACAGATACTTTATGCTGGATAATAGGTTATAGTACTGAAGATTTTTTATTACATTTTCTTACTTCTATTGAGTGGAACATGGGTTCAGGATAGCTGCAACTCTGTGGGTTCAGGGTAGCTGCAACTCTGCTTACTAAAAGGAGAAACTGACTACAAATAGCTAATCGCGATGATTAAAATATGCTGCTGACAAAAATAGAGCCAAACATTCATAAAGATTAGGATTCATTAGGATTAGTTTTAATGTTAGGATTAGTTAGGATTAGTTTTAATGTTAGGATTAGTTAGGATTAGTTTTAATGTGATTTTTACTTGCGAATGTTACTGTTGGTGTTTTTAATAAATAATTTTATAATTTTAAGCTTCAAGTTCTCTTATTCAACAGCACCTTTCTTGACTATGTTGAAGGAAGTAGGTAGGAATTTAGATACAGAAAACGACGCACAAGAAGATGAGGGATTTTCCAGGAAGAGGAGGGAGGGGGGGGGGGTGAGTAATTTTTTTTTTCGAAAAGGGGGCGGTAGGCGAAGTATGTTTTGGAATCCCTGATCTAAAGAAACGATACTCAACTTATTCCTGCGGTTTACCGTACAAGGGACTGTGAAAGACAGAGTATACCGTAACAAACCTCCAGCAATGAAACCATCCAGCAATGAAAGACCCATATCCGCGAAGAAATAGAAGAAATAAGCTAAGAAACATTGCGACTAAAGATGGAGCACTCCTCAGTGACAGCCCGCCATTGTCAAGAACAAAATGGTGTCTATTTGAGGGACTCATTTACAAAACGAGTTAAAAATGATTTCCAAGAAGTGTATTTATCGATTATAAAAAATAAATGTGAACTTTTAATAAATAAAAGCATTATTCTAACACAAAATGGTCTCGTGACATTTGGACCACCCTGTGTATTTACTTGTATATATATATATATATATATATATATATATATATATATATATATATATATATATGCACCCCGGCAACAAAAGTGACACAAGTCAAAAAATGGCAAATTTGAGGTTATGTCATTGAAAAATATGTATGAAGTGCCCCATCGTGCCCGAAATGCTACACACCTCTATCTCGCAATTTCTTCACCTGAGGCCAGTTGTATCAGTTTTATTGTAATGCCAGTTCAAGCTGTATAGTATTCTTTAACTTGATTTTTCTTAAAGTCTGCATTTTTGAGTTGCACTTTTCTTGCCGGGGTGCGATATGTGTGTGTAAGTAAAAATTCTGAAAAAGCACCCAGTCATTCAGTGGTTAAAATTTAAATGTAGTAGAAAAAATATTTCACGAGGGACAAATAAACGCCATTCGCTGAAAAAACTCGTGTCCACCAGCCTCGCCTCTAGTTTTTAGACAACCCATCCCCCCCCCCCCCCTATACGTACAGCTTGAAAAGCACAAATGACCCGGACGAGCGCCGTATCAGACGCAACATTCAATTGCAACGTACTGACAGACGGCACAAATAACCAGAGACATTCCTGGAGAGAGGAATTATAAAGGAAAGCAAACGTCCCGACTGTTACTCGATATTTAAATCGTATTCCGGAGATATTTCATGGATCCCGACATTCCGCACTTTTTCGGGGCCTGAATAACAGCAAAATTTGTCGAGGCAGTGCTTGCACACACGAAATCTCTGAAAAGTACAATGAAATTTTGTCGAGCACGGAATGACGAGATGAAACACAGCTCGGGGATTCGAGAGAAAGGGAACTTGGTGTTGGAAAGACTGATTTATATATATATATATCAGGGGTTTCCAACTTACAAGTGTCCAAGGGCCGCAATCGAAAGCACCTGTCTAGTGGCGGGCCGCAATTTATTCAGGACCATACCCAGGGCATTTTTTCTGGAGGGAGGGGTATTTGGAGGATTTGTGTATAGTACGTACTATGAAATTTTTAAAAATTTGAGGATGAACCTCCAACAACGACCTTGATTATAACTGGCCAACTTTCGTTAAAATACACAGACACACACAAAAAAGTCAAATAAGAAGTGGGTATTTAAATAAGAAGTGGGGGGGAGGTATGAAATAGAACATGAGTGGACACCCTACTTTTCATGGAATTCGAGGAAAATCAATGTTTTTTTGTAAATGAACAGCATTTGAAAAGAAAGATTTTTACAAAAACAGTTTTCCTTAACTAAGCATATGTAAATTGATGCTGCAAATTATTTTCCTAGAAGTCTTCGCTGGCCGCAAAAAAAGGCACCGCGGGCCGCCAGTTGGAAACCCCTGATATATATATATATATATATATATATATATATATATATATATATATATATATATATATATATATATATATATATATATATATGTGTGTGTGGGGGGGGGCGGCGCGGGATTGGAGTAAAACATCCACAACATAAACTAATTAACAACGATCGTAAAGAACAAATAACAATTAAAGTTTATTTACAATGAGAATTGAAAAAAAAGTGTAGTCCGTCTACGACGGAATCCGAAACGGGAGTCTTTTAATGTTCTCCCCAAACAGAGTAGAGGGGTCGTGACAATGTTCGTGCTAGTGGCACCCTCTTGCGCCAGACAAAATAGTACGGGTTTACAAATAATGCGTTTACATTGTTAAAGTTTCAAGTTCATAGTTAAAAGTTCAGTTCAGCGTCCTATATATATAGTCATTCAATGCTACAGTCGATTATACAAAACGCCGTCACACTGGTTGGTCGTCACACTCATGACCTTTTATAGTCAGAAAAACATTCCTTGTTTTAATTAGTTAAAACCCTAAATATTTGACTTCATTAAACAGGTAAATAATTTTCATTTTCTATTAAAACTCGTCACTCTGTGTATCTGCAGAATACACAAAACTGCATCACAGGCGGCATGATGCCATGCAAAGCCCATTGTCTCTTAAATGGAAATATTTATTGAGGACGTGTTTTATCAGGAGCTTAAAAAAAAGAAAAAAGAAAGTTTCAACTTTTTTTTCCGAAGGGCGGCCGTTTTCGAAGATGTATCTGCAGATAATAGGCCCGTCGTTTGTAACAGTGTGTCGATAAATTCATAAATATTCGATAGAGGCAGTATTGAATAACGTTTATGGAGTCGGCCGGAGAGACATACGCCGAGGAAAAATTTTCCTGTAAAAAGACCGATCGATTTAACGGAATATGTTCGGCTCTTTTTTTCAGTCCTGTAACCTTTTTTCCCCGCCTTATCTAAGAAAAGAGTAAGAAAGAGTTTTAGAAGCCCCTTTGTCCGTTTTTGCAGATATCGGAAGGGCGTTGGAGTAGAACTGGCAGTCGTAATTAACACGTACAAGATACACACAGAAACATAAGACGCGATAAAGGATGATTACTAGTGGAAGCTATTTTTATTGGAACGTTTAAAGCTTTGTCTAGAACAGTGGTTCTTAATCTCGGGGCGTGCCCCCTGGAAGGGCGTGAGTGATATTCCTAGGAGGGGGGCGCGTATGGTTTTAAAAAAATATGTGTTGAACGTATTTTACAAACTCTAGTCATGCGTAGTCAAGGAGGAATAGGGTCTGAATGTTATCAAAAGCGGGGGGGAGCGGGGACAAAAAAATTGATAATCACTGGTTTAGAAAAACGCCCCAACCCTAAAATGAGGCGCTGGATTTGTAAGTGAGGTTGTTAGACTATCTCTTTTGAAGAGAACATGTCTTTATCTGTTTTCTTTTGTCCTATGCCTATATATATATATATGTACTATATATATATATATATATATATATATATATATATATATATATATATATATATATATATATATATATATATACAGAGGCTGTTCGCACATTTTTTAGACGATTTTGGTAAACGGTAATAAAAAATCGTTTGCTGCAAAAGAAATAATTGCAATTGTACTGTGTTTTTAAAAGTCAAAAGTATCGTCTGCGGCTTGAAAGTTTTGTTTTTTTCAAAATGGCGTTTTTAACAAAGCAGTGGTTCGAAGGCTACATTTATGCTCTTTCCGAAGAGAAATATGCATACTCCGTTATCCAAAAACGATGTGAGAGTCATGGTTTTGTGATATCTAAAGCGTCGATAGGTAATATCGTCAACAAGAAAGGAAAAAAAACGCCAAATTGGAGCCTCAAGTGAGACAAAAATTCCAAACAAGTATCCAAGGAAAATACGGACATCTTCGACAATTGCAAAGGTACGTTGTTTAATGTTAAAAGAAAATCCCCACAGTCAAAGGACAGTTTCAAAATCATTAAAATGCTCGGTGTCCACTGTAAACAAAATGATAAACGTTGATCTAAATCTTAAGAAAGCGAAAAAACAGACAACAGCAGGAGTTACTTTTTTTAGAATATAT
>OU015495.1:32532642-32547449 GCA_907164885.2 Dolomedes plantarius | reverse complement strand
TTGCGATGGTTTTCAGCGGTGTTTTGCGAATTAATATAATCCGACAAATAGACTACCCCTCATCCAAGAAACATGTGATGTTATGGGCAATTTCCGAGGATCACGTTTTATATTGTTCCATTTCTATTGCTATCGAGAGTTATATGACAGAATAATTAGGGCCTCTTCGAGTGTCTCTCTCTCCCTCTCTCTGTCTCTCTTTCTCTCTCTCTCTCTATATATATATATATATATTAATATATATATAATATATATATATATATATATATATTAATATATATATATATATATATATATATATATATATATATATATATATATATATATATATGTGTGTGTGTGTGTGTGTGTGTGTGTGTGTGTGTGTGTGTGTGTTAGTTATGCATTTTAAGGTGATAATCTAAAATTTCCCGGATCGGTGTTTTCCGCGTGGCAACAGCTTGTGAGCTTTAGCAGCGAGAGGAAGCTGATGGGCCAATCACAGCTTGCCACGTTTAGAATCCTTGGTACTAGGCTTTGTGATTGAATAAAGCATTCAAGTGACGGTAAGAGTCAAGGCCCTGTGTGTGAGATAGTCAGACCGGCTTTGTACGAGATAAGTGTTGGATGTACTTGTTTCCCACTTGGGATTTTGTAGATATTGTGATGTCGTGCAACATCCCATGCATTTCTCACAACGTTCACAGGACAATTGTGTACAATGAAGCTGAGACGTGGAAATCAGCATTCTAAAGGTTCAAGGGGCTACCCATAGAAAAACCCAGATAATAGTTTTTGTTATTCTAGGGTGCATCATTAATTTCAGTTCGCCATGGGGCAGACGGACCTTGGCCGGAAATACCACAGGACAAAGATCGGCAGAGAACTAGCCGATGTTCTTTATGAAAAAGTTTTCAGGGGCTGGTCTGACTGGAAAGTGACCAGCACGGCAAAGACAAAGACCGCACAAGGCGTCCGGTGGCGGAAGTGAAATCCAACCCCCTCGGAGGGGGGAAAGTCTGCTTGGAGGTGACTTGAAGAAGGAACAGAGAGTCAGTTGGCAGAGGCGAGGTCTAGAGGATGGTCAGCGTTGGGAAACTGATAAGACAGTTTTTTTTGTGAGACCAGTGGCTAGTTCCATGCACGACTAGCAAATCTAATGAATAGTAATAGCCGAACGGCTAACTGTAAATATTTTGTATATAGTGAGTTCTAATAAAGGAACTTAATTTTAATTTAATTTCGCGCCTCTGCTTATCTCAAATATGAGTCTGATTTATTTGATCTCGTGTGAGATTGTGTTGGCTTGTTGTCGGCCACGTCATGACAACTGGTGGCTTTAGCGGTTGGATGGTGGTCTAGTTAGAAAAGACACCGGACCTGCCACTCCTTTACGATTTCAACTGGAATGCGCTGTGGACGTGAAGGAAGTCTCGGAAAAGCGTCGACGTTCATCTATGACCAAGAAATAACTACAAGCCGGAAAGCCTAGGAGTTCACCTTGCAGCAGAGTGAAAAAGTTCTTCAAGCTGAGGTATGTCTTTTAAGTTAAATCCAGAGAGATTTGATAGGATTTGTCTAGGCGGATTGTAAGTTAAGGTAAATGCGAACGTAAATTAAATTAAAAGTTCTAGGGGTACAAAAGTTCAGGATTTTGAAAAATTTTGTTTAGAACGGTTTAATTTGATTTGGTTGAAATACTTAATTGAAGTGGACATAATTATGTAACTGGGTATTAAGCGAAGTAATAGTTATGCTGGCTTGTGTGTTCGAATAAGGTAATTTTATTTGAATTGTTACACCAGGGTTTTGCTTTGTTTAAGGGAAAAACTCAGTTTTGGAAAAGAAGTACACTGCATGTAATAAATTGAGAGAAACCGAAAGTGTCAATTTATTAGGGTATGAGTGTATGAAAAATACACAAGATATATATATTGGTTGTTATATTGTTCTGAATCAAGTGTATTTTTGTATTCTTTTAAAAGTTTAGCTTAGTGCTAAGGGTTATTGTGTTATCATTTGAAAATTAGCTTATTGCTAAGGTTTATTGTGCATTGATTAATGTGGAATTTTTAATACAAGGTGTATTATTTTTTTTAATATCTGTTTCGAATTGAGCAGTTGCTCAGGGTATTTGGATAAAGATATTAACTTGAAATTTAATATTTTGCTAATTGTTTTGATTTCGGTATGAAGTTCAGATATTAAAGATAATACGTAGAGTATTTTTGTGTTTTAATATCATTTTGAAACTTTATATACTAATGAGTGATTTGTGCAAGAAGTGGATTTATGTGCAAACATTAAGTTATTAAGTATTAAGTGCATGTTCATTGTGTTGATATCATTTTAAAGGATTACCTATTATTGAGTGTATTTTGAATTGATAGTAAATGTAGTGAATTTCAGAATATCAAGGAGTTTTGATATTGAGGTTGAAAACTAGTATATAGATAAGTGTATTTTGTAGTGTTACTGAAAAATTTGGGAAATTATGGCAGAATTTACCGAAATGGAGCTATTTCTAGCTAAATATACTAAAAGTGTCCTGCTGACATTGGCAGCAAAATTCGATTCTAATGTGTCGATGTCAGACATAAAGCTAAGAATTATAAGGCAAATTATAGGAGCGTCAGATTTTGACGAACAATTCGCGAAAAATTCTCTAGAATCAATTGTGTTGGATAGAAATGAAGCTTGGGAATTAGAAAAGCGAAAACGACATAGAGCGTTGGAACTGGCGAGAATCAGAAGGCCCACGGGAACTTCGTTAGACCCTGATGTTAAAACTTTAGTCGCGGGAATGTCAGAGGAATTCAAATTTGACAAAGAGTCATTTGTGCGAAACCATAAAGAGACTATAGAAAATCTAAAACAATTAAACTTTGATCTTGAGAGTGAAGTAGAATTCGGCATTCGAGATGAACTTAAGTTACGTCATAGTGAAGAGTTGTTAATTTTAAGAGAATTTTTGCAATCAATAAAATTTTACGAAGAAATTGCGATTAAACCAGTTGAAGCGGATAGGTTGTGTACAGGGGACACAGGTACAGAAAATTCGCCTAGTGGGGCTATTCGGGAAAATAAAACGGATAGGTTGTGTACAGAGGACACAGGTCCAGAAATTTCGCCTCTTGTAGCTATTCAGAAAAAAGGAACGGATAGTGGGGTTAGCATTGAAACTAATTTAGGTAAAAGCAGTAACTCTAAGCTGGTGAGTCCTGAGGAGGTTGGGAAAACCGGAGTTTTAATCCAACCAACTGAAGTACCCGGAAAATCGGAGGGGAAGGAAAACAAGTTTCCGTTAGAAAAAACGAGTCATTCCGTTTGTAGCGCGAAGGAAAGTATTGATCTAAATAACCCCGCGGGTGAAATTCTGGGAAGTAAAAGCCTAGAGGAGTTTCAAGAAGGTAGAAACCGGGAGAAATTAGAATATAATAGATCGGAAACAGGATTTTCGAATAGCGCAAAGGAAAATCCCCTTGCGTTGACCGATTGCAGTAGACGGGGCGAAAACCAGTTGAGGGCGAGTTCAGAATTTGAGCCTCGCTTACCGATTCCAGGAAAACAGGAGTCGAGGGACGGCTGTATTGAACCTGAAAGGTTTTTGTTCGTACGAGGCGTTTTGTACGGTTTTCAGGGGAAAACAGAGAGTAGTATTCGCGTGGCGAAAAGGGAAAGTTCCCCCATATGGTTTTTGGGAGAACAAGAGAACCCACCGACAAAAGAGAATTCAGGTTTAGGACAGATAAGATTAAAAGGATTGGGAACGAAGTGGATTGTCCAACCGGAAAGATTAAGGGGTCGGAAAGGGAAACCCTGTAATGGGAAGGTTTTGGTCAATAAGTTAAATGGTGAGACTAACTATGGGAAGGGTAAATCACGATGTTATCCTGTTGTTAGTTGGCTAGAGCCGCGTTTAGTGAACCCCGAAGTGGTCAAACTGTGGAATTATAAGTTACGGAAAAAGGTCAGATGCAGAATAGGTTTGTTCTGTAAGACGGATACCCTTCTCCCTATTGTAGCAAGAATGGTTGTAATTGTAGCGACGCATTATGAAACAATTATGGCAGTTATCGCAGGGAAAGCTATTGTATACATTTGCACCTTACTTGAGAATAGTGAGGAAAATTTAGGGCGAGGAATTTCGTGGTGGATTCCCTGGGAGAAAATTAATACCAGGCAAGATTTTGAAAGGAAGGAAAACCATCGAAGTGATAAGGTTAAATTATCAGGGCAGGGTTGTCCGAGATCTGAATCTTTCAAAATTTTGGGTTTTGAGTTGAGTGCTGTGAAAGTAATCGAGCACGAAATAGGTTTTCGCAACGCAGTTGAATCTGTAAAGAATTGTGAATGCGTAAACGAAGGGAATAAGCGTCAATCAGCTGAGCAATTGCAAAATTTCCTAAGACGTAGGCGAAAGAAAGCATTGTGGAAGTGGATTAAATTAGAAATTAAGGAGATTGGGAATTTACGAGAACCTATGGAGCAACTTTCATGGGCGGCGGATCGGTATAAAGGGGGTGTCAGTAGGAAAATTACTGCTAGGTTTAAGCTGAACCGGCACGAGAGAGTTAAGGTTCTCATGAAAATTCCTGAGGATAAAATGAACCAGTATTAAATTAGGTTAGGAGGATGGTTATGAGGATCTTAATGTATAAATTGTAAAATTGTGTTGTTGAAACGTATTAAATTGAGTGTGAATACATAATTTAAGAAATAATGATATAATTATAATTGTGATGAATTGTACGACTTTAAATATGTTGGTAATTTCATAGCCTAAGAATTGAATGTATAGTGATTATTGTGATTATTGGATTTATTGTGATGAATTTTTGTAATTAAGTTTAATTTATTTGTGCATCCATGAGTAAGATGGCCAATTAATATTGATCATTGATGTATGGAAATTATTTAACGATTTGTATTGGGTTCAACGGTGAAAAGTATTTAAGGTTTTTTTTGTTGTATTATGTCCAATTGTGTGACTGTTCTGTATCGTGAAGGGAAACTTAGACGGTTTTGTCTATTGTTAGGTTTTTAGTTCAGGATGAACTGATAGGTGAAAACCCTAATAAATCGTGTAGGTCCTATGTTATATGAATCTTAATTTACCAATAGTGGGTCAAGTAATGTTATGTAAATTATTGAAAATTGGAATATCAAGTGTTTAATGGAAGTAAATTGTTTAAATATGTAGTGAAATGAGATTTCGGTTCTAGGTATTGTTAATGTATTAAAGATAATGACAACTTCCATGTGATGACGGGGTATTGTTCAAAAGAAATGTCCCGCACTCATAATGAGTGAATGGGTATGTCTGGATCCGTTATTTCTTTGATGAATAAATCAGAAAATGAATTTGGGGTTGGAACCCTTTTTAATGTTGAAGAATTTAACATAGTGAAAAATTTTGTTCGGATCCATTTTTCTTGATGAAAGTAATTTTCTTTAGTTGTTTTGTTTGATATTCAATTCGAGTTTAGGTAATTGATTAAATTAAATGTTACGTTGAGTCAGTTTTGGGGACCAACGATTAAATGGAAGAAATTAAAATACTTTTGGGTAAAATAGGAAAAATTAAAATGTCCTGTAATTAACAAAAAAATACTGTGAGTCTTGTGACGAGCAGATGTTAAGCTTGATGTTGTGCTAATATTTTATGTCCTGCATAAAGGCAGTGTCACGTGTATTGTGTATACTACATTTAAATGGACCTATCAGTCTTTAATCATCACCTGTTAGAGTGGCATGAGTCGTATTCTAAGAGTAATAGGTTTTGAGTTAAATAGGCTATATTTAAATGTGTTATTTAGGTAAACTGGTTATATTTAAAATAGTAGTAAGGATTTATGTGTAGCCATAGTTATGTGAGTGGGCCATTTTTGTCTAAGCCCATGTATTCAGGTTGTGTATACCTAGAGGTGACACAGGGGTTTCGAGTGCTTATTCTAGTGTAGTGAAAAGTACTATTTTAAAGGTTCATTTTAAGTTCAGTAACAAGGACTGAAAAATTGGGCATGTAACTAAGACTTGGAGTGTTTGTATCGTTTTTATTTCTAAGTATGATATGTGTAACTAAGATCTTAAGTGGTTGCATTGTTTTTTTAAGTATGATATATGTATCTAAGATTTTGAGTGTTTGTATTGTTTTTTAGGTATGATATATGTATTTAAGGTTAAGTGGTTGTATTGTTGTAGCTAAGAGATTTATGTAATTGATTTCATGAAATGTGTTGTCAGGTACTCAGTATAGACTTGTGCTATATCTGGAGTGGTTGTGGTGTATCAAGTGAAATATATATACCCAGTAAAAAGGAAAAAGAATGTAATTCCAAAACTGAGTACGCGTAATTATGACTTTTAACGTAATTAGTGACAACGGAAGCACTTAATGCTTGGCAGGAAATTTAAGAGTGGGAAGATAGATTCCCTCGCGCATGAATCTCTCTGGGAAAACTTAAAAGAACACAATCTCATATCTTAATATTGAAGTAATTATCCGAACTTTGGATACCCCAAAGAAGATCTTTGGACTTTCTTAGGGGGAGGGAGCTGTGATGTCGTGCAACATCCCATGCATTTCTCACAACGTTCACAGGACAATTGTGTACAATGAAGCTGAGACGTGGAAATCAGCATTCTAAAGGTTCAAGGGGCTACCCATAGAAAAACCCAGATAATAGTTTTTGTTATTCTAGGGTGCATCATTAATTTCAGTTCGCCATGGGGCAGACGGACCTTGGCCGGAAATACCACAGGACAAAGATCGGCAGAGAACTAGCCGATGTTCTTTATGAAAAAGTTTTCAGGGGCTGGTCTGACTGGAAAGTGACCAGCACGGCAAAGACAAAGACCGCACAAGGCGTCCGGTGGCGGAAGTGAAATCCAACCCCCTCGGAGGGGGGAAAGTCTGCTTGGAGGTGACTTGAAGAAGGAACAGAGAGTCAGTTGGCAGAGGCGAGGTCTAGAGGATGGTCAGCGTTGGGAAACTGATAAGACAGTTTTTTTTTGTGAGACCAGTGGCTAGTTCCATGCACGACTAGCAAATCTAATGAATAGTAATAGCCGAACGGCTAACTGTAAATATTTTGTATATAGTGAGTTCTAATAAAGGAACTTAATTTTAATTTAATTTCGCGCCTCTGCTTATCTCAAATATGAGTCTGATTTATTTGATCTCGTGTGAGATTGTGTTGGCTTGTTGTCGGCCACGTCATGACAATATGTACATAAGTTATGTTTAATCAAGAAATAATAAATGTGTTTAATTAATGTCATTACTTGTGGTGTTAATGCATCATTCTGAGTTAAGAGCAAGTTAAGAGAACGAAACCACACACACACACACATATATATATATATATATATACATATAAATATATATATATATATGTATATATATATATATATATATATATATATATATATATATATATATATATATATATATATATATATATATATATACACACAGAGGAAAGACAGTGGAAACATACTAAACATACATAAAGATAGGAGATGCATGATTTTGCACTGCTAGGTGTAAATCCCCTCCTCCCCTCGCACACACAGACGCACACACCTGCAGAGAAAAGAGACGAACGACTCTCCAATGCGCCCTGATTTCTGTTCACAAAAAGTAAACAATGAAAAAGTGTCGAAATAAATTAATTCCGCCACGTATCGTGTTCTGTCTCTATTGTTTCCCCCTCCGAATGACGGATGATTCAAAACAACGATCCATTTGAGAAAAGGCGCGATGAGCTCTCTCGGCCAATCGAATGAGACTATTCGATGGCGTTCGGTTCGAATTTCCCCCGGGGAACGGTTGTGAGAAGGACACATTTATCCGGTAACGAGAGGGGGAGGGAGAGTAAATCATTGAAGTCCGCCAATAAGCAAATGAAAAGGTGGAGCGGTGCTTGATAATTGTATGATTGTAGATACACACACACGCACACATACACATTCATACATATATATATATATATATATATATGTGTGTGTGTGTGTGTGTGTGTGTGTAATGCGAGGAACGCAAACAATAATTAACTAGATTTAATTGGTCTAAAATTAGGCAAATTTGCGTTAAATGGTAATTTACTATTATTAATTCACTATCTATTAACATCGGAGTACGATTCCTATCTGTCGGTTTAAGAGAGTCTTTGAGTTCGACCATCGATTATATCAGAAAAAGTACATGTGGAAAAGCGCGTGATGGCTGACTCATGCATGTCACAAGATGCTTCGCCCGCGTAAATGCAGCGCGCGAAAAAGAACAAAGCATAGATTTAAGTTGTCCGCCGTTGGATGAGTTCGCGTGTCTCGGAGAATGAGAGATGATGGAAACTTGGCGCGGATTGAATTGACTTTTAACTAGTGTTAATAAAGAAAGTCTTTAAATGTTATTTAAATAGTCTTCCTTTGCCACGGGCCTTTGTTTAATGACTGCCATTAAGTGTTATTTAGTAGATAAATCGCTACGTGGTGTAAGAACCATGTCATTCTCATATATATATATATATATATATATATATATATATATATATATATATATATATATATATATAAATAAATGATAATATGGGAATTCTACGCGTATGTTTTTCATGTAACAATTTTGATTGTGGAATCTCCGCCATTACGACATAAGAAAACAATAAAAATCTCACAAACACAGACGTGTCTCAAACGGTTGAGTTGCATGATGACGAGTGTAACATTTCATTCAATATCACGTTATGATTCAGAAGGGGAAAAATGAGAAATATCCGGCCATCCACGACAAATGGAAGAAACGCGCCGCTTCCCCTCGTATCTCTCTTAGGTCAAGAGTCGCAGGCTGTTGCCAATGTCGGGTTCTCAAATATTGACCCCGGGAAAGTGTCGAATTTTCTCACTTCCTTCTCGCCAGCAGGGCGGGGGGGGGGGGGGTGACATCCAGACTGCGAATCTTATTCTCTCTGGGGCATGGGATAGAAAACACCGAGGAAAAATTTATTCTGCGCTCGATGTGGGTATAGAGAATATAGTTGGAGAAGAAGAATATCAAAACAGAATGGACAGAAGAGACTGTACGGTAGAAGGGCGTCCGAAACGCATATATATATATATATATATATATATATATATATATATATATATATATATATATATATATATATATATATGTGTGTATGTATATATATATATATATATATATATTTATTTATTTAATGAACAAATGTTATAAACAAAAAGATGGGAAAAAGAAAAGTGGGCATGTTCTCTTTAAAGAAGATAGTCTGGTACACCTAATTGTACTCCAAAAAGTCGCATAAATTTCGCTTCCCAGACAACCCCGGAGCGAGAGAAAAATCGCTTCGATTTTTCTCTCAGGTGAATCCGTCAGCGTGCACGAAACCGCTTTTGTGCGGCCCGACAGTTATGAATCTCAATTTTCTGCTCCATTTTGCTTCTTGTGCGGAAGCTGGCGAAGTCATTTCCTGCAGTCGTGTCGGAAACTTTTAGGGCGGCATCGATCTCTGCGCGATAGAATCGCTCCTTTATTTGTTTCGCCGCCAAACAGAATCGGAAACACTTTTGACTTCTCCCACGACTATATTTTTACGTCTCTACAGCGTCTGAACTACTACTTCAGTGATTGTGTACGTCTCTGTGGCAAGTAAACTACCACTTCACTGTTTTTTTACGTCTTTACAACGTCTTAACTACTTTTTCAATGATTCTTAGTCTCTGCAACGTCTAAATAACTTCTATGATTTTTTATGACTCCGCGATGTCTAAACTAATATATTTCAGTGGTTCTTTATTTGTTTTGATGGGACGATTTACAGTCAGATCCCAGCAAACAGGAACGCATGTTGGAAGTCTCGCCCAACCTCGACTCCACTTCTACATCTATAAAACGTCTATACTACTTCTTCAGGTGTCTTTTATACATTTTGACCGAGTGGTGGCGTTTTAATATCCTCGATTTGGCTATCAAAAATCACTGACTCTTCACGACACAGTTTATACACCCTTCTCAAGAATCATAATCGAGTACCTCGTGTGTGCTGTAGAATGTTGACCATCATTTTTTGTCTGTTCAATCATAAGCAACGGATACATACAGTTGGCGAAGGGGGTCGCTTAGTGTGTACATAGCATTGAACACATCCGTAAGTATGGGTTGACCTTTTCCAAGGTTCGCTCACGAGTCGGTACGTCGAAGGAAGTTCGTGACTCTTCGTTCGTCGTCGTGCGCTATACGTGTACTGAGACTACATACAGTTCAATTCGAAAACTTTTGACGTTTCTCTTGGTAATATTTCCATGCCATCCCCCATTTATATGAAACTGGCTTCAGCAACAGAGTATGGATGGGAGTCATTCTGTGTCGTTCGGACTCATTCAGTTATACCCATTCTCCACAAGAACATGAACTAACGGCTGCGCAAGCTTCCGATTTGTCCATGTGGACGGTCCGTCGAACGCAGGAAAGGTTCATTCACTTTGGCCCAAAGGGTTCGTCCACTGTACATATACGCGCCTTTGTGTTAATTTTGGAAAATCCCGAGCTGGCCTATATAGCTCTCGCAACCTCGCATTTACACAGACGCAAATAAGCCACTCTCGTCTCTTCGCGAGACATTAGTCACGCTCCAGGAGCGTGACAAATCGACCCGAATGACCGTTCTCACATTCTCGCCTCTTGTTGTCATTTTTGCAACTTCCCGACATTCACCCCTTTGACCTTTGACCTCCCTCCCCGTTGCCATTCATACCTTTGTGATCCGGTCCCCGTTCCCCCTTTGACCCCCCCTTCTCAACGTGGGGAACGTTTGAGGACATGACAAAGTGGGGAACGTACTTTCTCAACGTCGGCCTCGTTCCTTTGACTCGGGCCCAAAAAACAGCTCTCGAAGCGAGCGCCACGATTGGGGAGGAAAATAGTGGAGTTATCGGCGAGGGCTCCGTTTTCACACCCATTTACCACTCTTTCACACTATTCGACTCTCCTCTTTCGCGTCTGTGTAATTGCGGGGTAAGGAGGGATACAGATTTCGGATCTTCCACATCTCGCAATATTCATGTGTGGAAAGAGGCAGGCATAAGTTTAAGTTAAGGGTAGTTTCCCGTAATTCAGAGGCTCTGTCACGCAGTCGGCTCCTTAAACTGCTATTTATAAATGATGGACTGAGACTAAAGTGAATCTACGATTGTGGTTCTCAACCTGGGGAGGCAGAGCCGCGGATGGTCAGCAAAAAAGATGTGTAGAACGCATTTTAATAAGGCTTGCGAAAATGAAAATGAAATTCAGCAGTTACGTGTTTGATAGTTATCATATTTTTTGCCACGTTTAGATTGACAATTTTATGATTGCAATGAGATGGTGACGCTGCGTTTTTCACTGTTAAAATACGCTTAATATCATAGTCGGTAACACCAGAATCCTAGAATTTGGTTGCCAATACCGCAGCGCGATCATAAACTTGTAACTAGCCCATACGCCTTAACCACAAAGATACCTACATAAATTAGGAAAGATGAAAATCGGTGAGTTGAGTCACCCAACGGTCAAATATAAATATAAATATATATATATATATATATATATATATATATATATATATATATATATATATATATACATATATATATACATATATTTACTATATATATTCATATATATATACATACATACATACACACACACACACACACACACACACACACACACATATATATATATATATATACTACATCTTATGCACTTAAATATTTATACACAATGATCACACATTTTGATCTTTCAAAATATATGTAGGTATGTTTCAAGCCTAAGGAGAGGGGTGGGAGGCGTAGGCTGTGGGGGGTCATCGAAAGGGGGGTGGGTGGGACCGAGACATAAAATCATGAGAATCACTGCTCTGATGGTGCATATACATTGGTACAGAGTTCTCTCCCCGACTCTTGTCATCACATTAGTCACGGTAACATTAGACACGGTATTTAGAACCACCCCCATTCCCGACCGCAAGATTTCTTTGATGTGGTGTGTCCCCCGACCCCGCTCAACACCATTTGACCCGCTGACCCCCCACTCTTTCTTCGATGGACCGCCAGAGGAGGCGATCCACGCATAGTAGAGAGTACAGTGAGACATAAATCACTGGTAGATGCAGAGAACTCTGTACCAATCTGTATGCGCTATCAGAAGAGTCCCATAAATTCAGCTGCAGGTTAACCCCCGGCCATTGTTCGGCGCGTCAGTGGTCCATGCATTTGGAAATGTCTCCACCCGGTTTCGCCTTCCTTGGACGAGAAATATTTATTTTCGGTTCCCCTTTTTTGGTGTTAGGTAATTTCCTGCGGTGTCGCGTGGCCTTTGACGCCTAGGTGAATCGATGGAGGGGGCGTCGATTTCCGAGAAATGGCCCCTCATTCGTCCCGCCGGGGGATGATGGATGGGAGAGGAGCCAAGTGAGTCGGAAAATAAGTCGGACGTCTCACGGTTGCCGTAAGTTGAAAGTAGACAAGGAGAACTTTTCCGAGGAGAAAAAAAAAACAGAACAAAGAAAGGATGGTATACGGAAATAGGCGAATACGATACTGATTCACAACCTGTTTAAAATTATTCATATTTATTAAGTAAATAAAAATGCAAGTTGAAAAAAAAACGCTTTTATATTTAAATATACTTGACTTTTCCAAGTAAAATAAAGCCTTTGTAAATAAAAAAATTAAATCACTTTCGTTCCATAATAATAACAGCTAATCGTCATAATTATATAGTTGAACAACAACAACCAAAAAAAACGCACAGTTTCCTCGGCGACATGTCTATCGGTTTATTTTACAAATCCATTTTATATATATATATATATATATATATATATATATATATATATATATATATATATATATATATATATATATATATATATATATATATATATATATATATATATATATATGTGTGTGTGTGTGTGTGTGTGTATGTAAGTGTGAGGGCTGGGTGTGTTAAGCTAGTGGAGTACACCAAAAGCTAACAAAAAACCAACATTTAATTGAAGAAAACTACAAAAACACAGATGAAACATATTCGTTGTTGAACTTATTACATTGAAGTCATGGAACAATAACATCGTTACTGCCGCGTTATTACATCTTTTAGGAGCTACAAATCGTTGCAACTTCATCGCTTGCTAGCACAACCTCATCTCACGTCTTTTGCACACAGTTACGGTTGCGTTTAAAAAACAGTTACGGTTAAGATGAAAGTCCTTTGCACCATTAGGTGTCACCATGTGGTTGTTGTGGTCCGAAAGCACTTCACACGTATATATATATATATATATATATATATATATATATATATATATATATATATATATATTACATACACTCACACACACACATATCCTATACATATTCCTTCTTACTTTTCGCACACAGGGACGTTATTCTGGTGCAAAGGAATCGTAATTTTTCCTCATATTTTTTTTTTCTTTAAGCAGAAAGCATTCGAGAAAAGGTGTCGACGAGAGGCGCGGCATATTTTTATCCGTGGCTGTATTTTTCGTGTGATTTATGACGGTGGAACTCCCTGACGTTAGAAATGCTGCAGTGGGAAAAAAGAATAATTTCGTTTGATTTAATATGTTCCGTATTTTTTTAAAGAAAAAAAATTAGAACACTCTTCTGTAGTGATTTTAAAGTAGTATGTTGGTGGAGATGTAAAATGAAACGCATTAACTCATGTCTGCATGTGTATTGAGTACATACGTGGAGGCATAAGCATATATGTGCATACATATACGCGCATATACATGTACTAATATGCAAACATAATAAGTACGTACAGACATATATACATTTTTCTGGTATATGTGTATGTATAGACATAAATACGTAATTACATACATCTTTATACACTGGTTATCAAAAATTAAGGAAAAGTCACAAAAATAGCGATTACTCAAAACGTTACGCGTAGAATTTAATGAAACTTATACACATTATGCAACACATAGGTAGGTATAAAATAGCATAAAAAGAAATCGCCAGACAATTATGGTGTAATAGAAACTAGCATATGTATAGAATAAACAATTCGGATGTGTTAGTTTGGCATAGGAAATGTACCTTTAATATGGCGTATGATTCCCCGAGAAGCAATACAGCACATACAGCGATGTGTGATGCTGTCAGTTATGCGGTCTATGAGTTCGGTAGGAAGTGAGAGCCATTGCTCTTGCAAAGCAGTTGAAAGCGAGGCTAGGGTCCTAGGAGGAGGATTGAGAGCAGCTATACGTCGTCCTAAAGCGTTCCAAACATGCTCGATAGGATTCAGGTCCGGTGATCGAGCTGGCCACTTCATGCGCTGAATTGTTTCCTGCTCAAGATAAGCATCCACGATGCGAGTCCTGTGCGGTCTTGCGTTATCGTCCTGTAGCACGAAAGCATCACCTATTGCCCCGGCCCCGGCATAAGGGTGCGCATAAGCATCAAGGATGTCATCTCTATATGTGTGAGCATTCACATTTCCACGGGGAAAGATATGGAGGTATGTGCGTCCACCCAAAGAGATCCCACCCCAAACACAGACACTGTCTGATCTGTATGCATCTCTTTCACGGATGTGTGATGGATGAAAACGAGTTCCAGGTTCTCTCCAAATCAAAATACGCATAATATCGCTTTGGTGGCTAAACCTGGACTCATCCGTAAAGAGAACAGCCCTCCATTGATCAGGTGTCCAGTGAGCATGTGCCCACTGCAAACGTTCCCGCCTATGGCGTGACGTGAGTGGGATGCAAATGGCTGGTCGC
>OU015495.1:32497642-32527642 GCA_907164885.2 Dolomedes plantarius | reverse complement strand
GTTTATTAAACTGGTGATTTTCACAGGGATTTACGGGGAAGCCCTGAAACTCCCCAAAGGGCCGTCCAGTAGGATATCAAAATTGAAAGAAACATTTTAATACTGAGATCAGCATGGGAGACGGGATTATAATATGTTGATGGAGTGCTGACCAGTGGGGAGGGGTATCGATTGGCATAAAATACAAGTGTACATAATATACAAGTAAGCCTTATTAAGGGTACACCCGTGCAACGCCGGGTATATAAAAGTGAATATACATATATCTGTACCTCGGAGGTATAGAACACTTTGTCACTATGTTTGAATTTCACAGAAGAGCTTAAAGAAATTCACTTAGTGCTTTTTACCTCGATACAATGATAAGACATGGTGCCAATTTCAATGGACAAGGTCCCTTCTGTATAAACATACGCGTAACAGCTTTTCTCTACTGAAAATTGTGCTAAAAAATGAAGGATTATAGTTAAACAGTCTGCTTTTAAGAAATGGACTTGGTGTCTTTTAACTCCGGTATACAGATAGATATTGTTCCACTGGTTTCAGTAGGATGATTTTTGCGACTTCATTTTTTACGACCTTCCCAGCGTGTAAAAAAAACCGACAAAAACAAAACAATAAGCGGTATCTCCGCAAACGGGAACTCGAGATTTACGGGTTTTACTCGCTTACGTTTAATGACAGAATAAACCTAGGGCAGCTTTCTCGGACGTCCACTTTTTATGGGCGCGGGTGGACATAAAAAAGACACGGCTTCGTTCTTTTCCATGAGCTTAACCATGAGTCCAATAACTGTCGGACGAGGCATTTGCCTGTAAACCCCTTCTGGACATGTAAATCCAGCGGGATGTTAGTTTCATATTTGCCAGCACAGCAGGGATGCACTACAGATATATGTGTGTGTCTGGGCTTCTGGGGGCATTATATATATATATATATATATATATATATATATATATATATATATATATATATATATATATATATATATATATATATATATATATATATATATATATATATATATATTATATATATATATGTATATTATATATATATATGTATATATATATATAAATATATATATATATATATATATATATATATATTTTATATATATATATATATATATATATATATATATATATATATATATATATATATATATATATATAGTTCAAAAGTATTGGAAAGATTGTAGTTTGATCACTTAGTGATCAACAGAGTGGTATTTGTAAGATAAATAATTATATATATATATATATATATATATATATATATATATATATGGAACTCAGTGTTAAAATTCTAGAGACAGGATTTTCGAATTCTAGAACGATTTTTAGATGCAGAAGAATTTTATCCGCTAGGAAAGAAAAAATGTACAGAGAAATCGGCTGTACTTTTCTCCCGTGTAATGTACTTTCTGCGCCGAAAACGCATTCATCTGTGCCCCTCTTTTCTTTCTGAGAAAACGGATTTTCCCTGTAAATAAAAATAATGCGGCGATTACATACTTTACGGTCATTTCGCTGATTATTAATTTCTGGTCGGAGGAAATGTGTCGATGCGGCAAAAATGATAACGTCAGCGTGAGCGACTTTTTACAGAATTGTGTTGACTCGGTGTAAAACCGTTACATCCTCGTTGACTGGGCACATTTTGCGAAAGAGATCGCTCTCATTCTTCGGGTAGTGCTTTGTGTTTCCAGATAGGGGGATCTCTCTGGGGTGGTCCTAGAGATTTCTCTCTTTTTTCAAAGTTCTAACCCAAATTAGAAATGACAGACACGCATTGTGTGTGTGTGTATATATATATATATATATATATATATATATATATATATATATATATATATACAGTCGAAACCCGTTATAACGAACTTCAAGGGACCAAAGGTTTTGTTCGCTTTATCCGGTGGTTCGCTATATACGAACCGTTAAGAAAAGGGCTAGAGTTCACAATATGTATAACTGATTAGTTGCAATGTGGGTTCAATAATGATGGAATAAAAAATGATAAAATATATTAAAAATTATCCTTAATGAATTAAATCGACTGAAACCGATTACATTAAACTGACACAATACTAATTAAATTACGTACAATAGGCAAACTGCATAACCAAAAATTTCGTTCGTTATATCCTTGAGTTCAATATATACCGGGTTCGATATAACGGGGTTCGAAAATATATATATAATATGTTTTAATGTCCAATACTAATTGTTTTAAGTTCATCTATGTTTTGGCTTTTAAGCCTATACTCTAACGTGTGGTCAATTTCAAAACCTTGTTAATTTCATTTAACTTACTATTATAACTTGCAGCATTATGCGCAGTATAAATAAGTAAGTAGTAGTTTTTTCAACTTTCTGCTAGCTTAACTACTAGTTTAATTATTCTGTTAAGTGTCTTCATTTTCAATTATTACATATCTCCTATGATGTAAGTGATTCTCATGTAATTCTTTCTATGCTCTGTGGCTGTGGTATTGATAATATGTTGTGTTAAAAGTTTAGTTAACTTTGTAAGCAACTGTTAATCTTTCATTAATAATAAGCAAACTAATTATGTTAAAAATTGTAAGAAAAAATTATAAATAAAAAATAATTAAAAAAATTTTAACACTTATTTAAATACTGTTATAGTTTTTATTATAAGTGTACAAAAAATTTATAAAATATAAAAATGAATAAAAAAATTGTAAAATGTCTAAAACTATTTATAAAAAATTGTAAAATTTGGTAGATGTCTGGGTTTAATTTATGCCTTGTTGTAACATGACATGCTGTTGATGAATGACACTTGGTTCAACTAAATAATTTAATTAATCTTAGCCTTATCTTTAGTAATTTGGTTTTGCTATTTATTATTGCATTTGTTGTGGGACTGATGTGTTTTGCCTGAAATTTAGTTAGCCCTTTTTCTATTATATGGCATAGGAGATTCTTTTGTTTAATTTGGTTTAAACTAGTTATGTAATTAGTTTACTCAAGATTTTAATCATCATGATCTTTTATTGAATTGTAAATAGTAATTTGTTAATAGTATATTGTGTATTGGTTTATAAATAAATTATATATCTAAAATTACAACTTATATTTTATTGATTTGAATAGTATTTGTAATGTATAATCTAAATTAATTAATCAAGATTAATAATTTGATAAATATTGATATGTATAATTGACATTTTAATCTATAATACTTATATAACATTATCTTCTAATGTATTGTAATATGGTTAATACATGAATTATAATACTCTAAAATAATTCATCATATAATCTATAGTTATGTATATTGGTGTTAACATTTTATTTTACTCAAGATTTACAACATTATATACTATTGTTTTATTAGCTAATTATTTATTATATAATGTTTATTAGACATCTTATTGATTTGTTTATTGGTTGATAATGTATATTTTACTCATGAATAACTACATATTAATTTATAGATATGTTTATGAGTTTAACATTTAATCGAGATTAATTTTTCCACTTTATCTTCTATTGATTCATTTTTAATTTTTATTTTACTTATGTATATCATCATATTATTTTATTGAATTGTTAATATTATTTGTGTAATGTAAATAGGTAAAATCATTAATTATTTTAAGCATGTTAAAAATTAACTTTCTAAGAATAGTTAATAACATTATTAGTGTTTAAAATAATATTAATCAAAATATACTACTATTGTTTAGTTGTTGTTACATAAATTGTTCTATTCTCTTAAGCTTTTTACTAAGCTAATATGTAGGTTCAATTGAACCTATACTTTCTTAATATGAGTTATAATAAAACATTTCTAGCGACTGGCAATTTGGCATATCATTCTAATGATGTCAATGCTCGGTACATTGATACTTATTGGGGTATCAATGGATCGTCATACAGTTACCAATCAACTTCATCCTCTTTCTCTGTGCCCTCTCCATGTTATAATGTCAGGCAAAAGGCGTTGGTTTTTGATAAATGCACTAATAAGCTATGTAAAACTTGTCCCCTTGCAGATAATTCACAAATACAAGTAAATTCAAAAAAACAAAATTTCTGCAAAACTTATAATTGTATATACAAACTAACTTGTAATTGTTGCCATATGGAATATATAGGACAAACTTCTAATCCTCTACATATTAGAATAAATTTACACCGTTCTAATATAAAAAAATATAATACGCTAAATAGTCATCCACTTAACATTGAATTTGATCACTTCAAAAAACATAATTTTGAAAATATTGTAATCTCCATACTAGATATAATTCAATCACCCTCTGAAAGGTTATATTATGAAAATATATATATGCAAAAACATAAAACTCTCTTTCCATATGGCCTTAATCAAATGTTTAAACAAAAAAATATAGTTAAATTTAATTTTACTGATGTGTCAGCTCAACCTATTTACCCTTATCTAATTGAAGATACACAGTCCTCAAAAAGAACTAAAAGAGGTAAAAGTAATAATAAAAGTAAGACTTTTGATAGTAACATATATAAAACTGCCTTATTAAGTTTTCAGGATAGGTTTATAATTGATTATAAATATAAAATATTAAAAGCTTGGATTTTTTCTATCGTTAAAAAACATATCATTAAGCTTTATCAACTATTTTTAAATATGAAACTAAAGAATTATCATTATCAGCATCTGGTATATGATTTAATACTAACAAGGGCAAAACATTTAAAAATAAACTTATATAAAAAACATAATTCATATAATAACACTTTTTGTGTACTAAATTTTACTAACCTTAAACTTAATTATATTAACTTCAATAGTATATTTGATAAACTTCATGATATGTTTCCTATAAAAGAAATAAAAATAAAACGTGCCTTTAAATATACTCTGCCTATGGGTAGACGTATATTTAACTATAATCAGGTATCAAAAAATTTTTCTGAGTCATTAAATCTAACTTGTGTTTGTCATCTGCCCATTTACAATAGTTATTTAGATACGACACATGGTCATGTAATAACAGGCAATATGGATATTGTGGAAGATGATGCACTGCGAGATTTGATGAATTTAGGAACTAAGTTTAGAATACCTAGAACTAATAATAATAAGAAAATCATTAGTTTCTTAAATGCTGATTTAGATAAATTTATTTACAAAATAGCAATTAATTATTCTGTACCTACTGAAGCTTTCAACCCTTGGAAAATTAATTTACTAAAACTAGTACAAGCTAAATTACCCAATAATAGTAATAACATTAATAATCCTTATAAACACTTTAAAGCTGCTATTACAAAATTACAAGATGACTTTATAGTCACTTATGTAGATAAAGCAGCCAACAACTATGCTATAATTTGTAAAAAATACTTTGCCATATGTTTAAAAAAACAGTTAGAAAATAGTGATCTTTTTCAGCCATTAAATGAAACTACTAATATTATTATTAAGAAAATCATTGCTAAATATAAACTGCTAGGTATTTCATCTAACATTTATCATTTTCCTTATATAACTTTAGTTCCAAAATTTCATAAAACACCTATTGCTTTTAGAGCAGTAACCTGTGGTCATAATACTTATGCTACAAAAGCAAGTAAATTATTATTAAAATACCTTAAATTAATCTATAAAAATATAACATCAGGTGTTTGTGGTATAATTGATAATAGCTATAGTCTAATTAGAAAACTACAAACATTAGATAACTGTAAATATATTGTAACTTATGATTTTAAAGATCTATTTAATAATATTGATATAATTGATTTAAATAGAATAATCATAATGTTAGTACAAAATAATATTCAATACTTAAACAACGAAATTAAACTAACTCGTTTCAATAGGCTCCTAGAATTAGTAACTAAACATAATTACATAGTTCATAATAATAATATATACTTACAGTCCAAAGGTGTACCACAAGGTGGTAATGCTTCAAGTATGCTAGCTAATTTATACTTATATTATTTTGAAATTAATAATATAGAAAATAGCAATTACAATATATTTAGATATATAGATGATATAATAGTAATAAATAAAAGTAATAACCCTATAGACTTAAATTTTTACCCTCCTAATTTGGAACTAATTAAAAGTAGCCATGATAATATTAATGTAAACTTTCTAGATATCAATATTAAATTAAGTACTAAAAATAAATTAACTTATGACTTATATGACAAAAGATCTGAATATAATTTTAATATTGTTAAATTTCAAAATTATCTAACCTGTTTACATAAATCTGTTTTTAATAACATTATTGTAAATCAGTTAGTTCGTATAAATAGGCTATGTTCTAAAGACAATAGGATTAAGCATATTATAGAATTAAAAGCTGTGCTAACTAGTAATAATTACCCAGTTAGTCTATCCAAAAACATAATTGGTTGTTTTTGTTTTAATGAATAGTTTGTTCTGTTGCATTAATAAGTTAAACATAAATAGGTTAAAATAAAAATAATAACTACTAAAAACAAAAATAAAACATAAGAATAATAAAAAATAATTAACTTATAGTAGTAACAATAATAAAACTAAATAAATAATGGAATAATATTCTTAAAATAAGTTACCTTAGTAAGTATGTAACTAAGTATCCACTACCTCAATGGTTGCAAGTTATGACGTCAGTCATCTTGCGGTTACAAGTTCTTAACTTCCACTCTGATTAGCGCCAGGCTTGGTGTTTGGTTAAGTACTTTAATACAAATTCATTTATTATTCAATTCTTCTGTTAATAATGGATTGTACGGTGTCTGAGTGTGTTTATTTAATAGATCATACTCATCAGAAACAATCCATTGGTTTTTAGACAGTATTGACACCGCTGATGAAGAAATGCTGTCAAAAACCGTATTCATACTTATCTTTACATGTTGGATGTTCCTGGCTGCTTGTAGCTTTAGAGCTATTACTGGTTTTCTCTTTCATCTTATTCTTATTTATATATATATATATATATATATGTATATATATAAAGGAAATTTTGTGGTCGATCATTATAACAATATATGGAATCAATTGAACAGGCTTTCGGTGGTTTGTTGAGTTAAAAAGATGCAGTCGTGCTGAGCAGCATCCAATTCAAATCATCAAATCATCCATTTAAACGAAATAATATTTTTATATTACTTTAGCACATTATAATTGTATAATAGTTAAATATATATATATAGAAAATATAAAAGGTTTGAAGATATTACATAAGTACAAAGAGGAGAGAAAACGGATAGCGGCGTGCGGTTTCAATGCATATTTAAACCCTAACAGTTCGACCTGTTTAGATTCGATTTTTTAGATTCGATTGTTTACGTGATCTGTGGTGCAATATGTTTAGCGATAGCTAGGCGACATCCAGAGGAAGAGGAAGTCAGTTGTATAACGGGAAAGACAATATTAAAGATAGAGCATCCATGGAATTGAATTTAAACTAGCGGGGCGTTATCATTATATATATATATATATATATATATATATATAATCTTCATGATTTTAAAGTACGTCTTTATTCAAATCGTATTACTCGTTTCCCATCGCCAAGGACCAAACAAAGAAAGGTTTTCGTCCGTTTCCTAAAGCCATCAGTGTTGACAATCAGTGGATCGGCGTGGCTCTAAAGCGATAATTTTAAGTAACGACTTTCGCGAATCCCGGTCATTGCTTAACGAGAGCGGAAGTCCGCTCCCCCTTTCTGGTCTTAAAAGTGTTTAAAAACGTTAAAATGTCACACGTCTCGAAAGGTGTCCGATTTTAAAGCCTCCAAGAGTTCAGAATCTCCGAAAGACGACAGGAAGACAAGCCAGATCGATTTTTATGTGTGTCTCGTTACGCAGATTAACATTTTATAGAGCAGAGTGAGAGAGAGTAGTTGCTCGTTTCCTTTGGACTCCTTTGATCCGTTTTTCTCCCTGGTTTAAGATCGGATGAAAAGGAAGAGGGCTTTTTTTTATTTGTCGAAAGTCAGAGGGATGCGGCTCGTTCGACGCGTGGGGGGACATCCCAGCACTCACTTGCATAGGCAGCAGTAAAACGAAACAAGAAGCTCATCGTGACATCCTGTGTCCCCCCCTCTCTCTCTCTCTCACACACACACATATGTATATATATATATATATATATATAATATATATATATATATATATATATATATATATATATATATATATATATATATATATATACATATATATATATATATATATATATATATATGAGGCGGTGAAAGGCAAAGTGGTGTAAGTCAAAAGAGTTTAACTGCAAAATCTACAAAAAATTCCACCATAAATTGAACAAATTATAATTCATAACAATTATTACAGTACTGAAAATAATAACTATTTACAATTCCACTATAAATTGAACACGAAGATTACATATTTGACCTCAATTGAAAAAAGTTGAAATGTGACTTACACCACTTTGCCTTTCAACGCCTCATATATCTCTCTCTATATTTATATGAAATAACTAGCTGAAAACCCGCGCTTCGCTACGGAGTACATTCAAAGTAAATACAACGGTCAATGTATGCAATTAATGCCCAAAAAAAAATATATTTATAATAAATGCGACGATTAATGTATACAATTGATGTAAAATATATCTATATATATAAAACAGTTCCGTAACTGACAAACTGACTGACATACAACGCACAGACCAAACCGCTGGACCTAGAGAGTTGAAATTTTGCATGGCGATTCTTCTGTCGGATAGCGTAGGGGTGCACTAAGAAAGATTTTTGAAAAATTCTTCTTAGATTTTTTAAAATTAAATTTTTAAGCTGTTTTAGTAACTTTTTTAAAGTTTGCATTTAAAATAATAATTTGAGGGTTATAAAATTTATATCACGAGAAAGATCCTAAAAATTCCTTTAAAGTGAAATCTTTTTCGAACCTTTCCCTCGATTTTCTGATTTTTGGTGAATTTTTAAAGATTAGTTTTTAGAATTTAATTTATTAAAAGCTGATCACGTGATTTCTTTTTCTGATGCTTTAAATAAATTTATCGCCACGTGCATAACAACTAAATAGACAAAATTTTTTTTTCTTTCTTTCTAATGCGGCAGACGATTCCCTTACGATTTTATATACATACATATATATATATATATATATATATATATATATATATATATATATATATATATATATATATTACATCAATTGTGTATATTTGATATCACACCATTTTTTAGTCGTAACTTTTATTTTGAAGCTTGGCGTTTTTTTACTTTTTAAAAGTTTTTTTAGTGGAAATATATATTACATCAATTGTATACATTGATCGTCGCATTTATTATAAATATATATATTTATTTTTTTTGGCATTAATTGAATACATTGATCGTTGTATTTAATTAGAATGTACTCCGTAGCGAAGCGCGGGTTTTCTACTATTCTATATATATAAAACAGTTCCGTAACTGACTCATTCATTCACTGACTGACTGACTGACTGACATATAACGCACAGACCAAACCGCTGGACCTAAAGAGCTGAAATTTTGCATGGCGATTCTTCTAATAGTGTAGGGGTGCACTAAGAAAGATTTTTAAAAAATCCTTCGTAGATTTTTTTAAATTAAATTTTTAAGCTGTTTTTTAAACTTTTTTTACATTTGCATTTAAAATAATAATCTGAGGGTTATAAAATTTATATCACGAGAAAGATCATAAAAATTCTCTCAAAATGAAATATTTTTCGAATTTTTACCTCCATTTCCTGATTTTTGGTGAATTTTTAAAGATTAATTTTTAGAATTTAATTTATTAAATGCTGATCACGTGATTTCTTTTTCTGGTACTTTCAATAAATTTATCGTCACGTGCTTAACAACTAATTAGACAAAAAAAATATTTTTTTCTCTTTCTAATGCAGCAGACGATTGGATATTATCCAAAAAAAATGCATATCCCTTACGATTTTTTATAAATATATATATATAGATAGATATATATTTTACATCAATTGTATACATTGATCATCGCATTTATTATAAATATATATATTTATTTTTTGGCATAAATTGCATACGTTGACCGTTGTATTTAATTTGAATGTACTCCGTAGCGAAGCGCGGGTTTTCAGCTAGTACGTATATATATATATTTATAAAAAAATCGTAAGGGATATTTGTTTTTTTTTGGATAATATCCAATCGTCTGCTGCATTAGAAAGAAAAAAAATAATTTTTTTTGTCTATTTAGTTGCTATGCACGCGACGATAAATTTATTTAAAGTACCAGAAAAAGAAATCACGTGATCAGAATTTAATAAATTAAATTCTAAAAATTAATCTTTAAAAATTCACCCAAAATCAGAAAATCAAAGTAAAGGTTCGAAAAAGATTTCATTTTAAAGGAATTTTTATGATCTTTGTTGTGATATAAATTTTATAACCCTCAAAGTATTATTTTAAATGCAATCTTAAAAAAAGTTACAAAAAAAGCTTAAAAATTTAATTTAAAAAAATCTAAGAAGAATCTTTCAAAAATCTTTCTTAGTGCACCCCTACACCATAAGAAGAATCACCATGAAAAATTTCAGCCCTTTAGGTCCAGCGGTTTGGTCTGTGCGTTGTATGTCAGTCAGTCAGTCAGTCAGTCAGTTACGGAACTGTTTTATATATATAGATAACGTTCCGCCTTTATTAATTACCGCATATTCTATATTTTCCCGTTCAAGTTTCAATAAAGCATAGCCCCCATTTCAAATTATGACCTAAGGATAAACGAATTGACCAGCTAAATTGTCCCTTATCTGCTGTGTTTTTTTATTGTTTTTTTTATCCCAGTGTTTTTTCTTGAGTGTTATTTTAACGTCTGCTTTTTTTTTCAACAAGATGATTCAACCTCACCTGTTTTTCTCGAAACTTTCAAAAGATCATACGACTTCTGATGCACGAGGTCAGATGGTCACCGATAACCAATTAGAAGTTTTTAGCTCCCTGGTGTACAAGGTCCTGAACCCTTCGTAAAAGTGACAGCAAGGGTTCTCTTCGGTTTTTTTTCTCGTAACTGTACTCGTATGTTGATGTTGTCCCGTCCGTGCTTTTGTATCTCCGCGATCACTCGTCCTGTGTTGCTCTATCGCCGCGCGTCTCTTTCTAAATATGCCGCTGCTGTTCGTATACATAAATGATGTTTGGCGAAATTCCGCAGGTCCGGGGATAGTTTGTTTGTACCACTTCGTTCAACGTGTATTACTGTATCTTCTTGCATTCGTGAAGTGTTGATGTCTTCCTCCTGGAGAAATAGTTATACAAAATAAAGAGAATCCGCAGAATGCTGACTGGTCTCTTCTATCGTGGGTTTTTCCCAGCTACGAGTTTCTCTACCGCCATGACTACGACTTTATGTATTCGCATATCCTGTATTTACTAACATTCATGAATCCCCGTGATGAACAGTGAATTACTTACACACACACACATACACACACACACACACACACACACACACATATATATATATATATATATATATATATATATATATATATATATATATATATATATATATATATATATATATATATATATATATATATATATATATATATATATACTAGGGGCTTCCCCTAGGCTCGCTAAGCTGGCTTTCCGTACTAAAAGGAATATAATATAAACTGAATTTGATTTTAGTTTCTTTTAAATTATTTTTACATATTTCCTCTGTTAGGGCTAATAGCGAGATAGATAAGGATGATTCTCGGGCAATGTTACAGCTTCCTTCCATTTACTGTTGTCACCCTTATGCGAAGGGTATTTTCATCACCGTTGAATTATCAGCTTTAAAATTCAATTAAAATGAGGTTTGTATGAATAAGAAAGCTTTCAGCTTCCAGATGATGTAAATATTTTCTTTGTAAGATAAAAACTCGAGGAACATCGATATTACATCCACATAGGGGACGATATTTCTTGAAAAACTATGTTTTATTCCTTGATGAAAATATTAGTCTGTTTTCAAATATTTTTAAACAAATGAGATCTAGTTTGAAAGAGAAATGTCTGTAGTCTTAGATTGTAAAAAGATCAAAATTCTACAATCATTTTTTGGCGAGTTATCGTAATCTGGAGATGAAAAAGTCTTTATTTTCCCTCAAAACATAAAATAAAATGAAAAACTCGATGAAGATGAGACATTTCTTACTTTTCCCACCCATTTTTCTGCATCCATTAGTATCGCTCTCGACTCCATACGCCCAGCGGTTTCGTAGGAGATAGCGTGTCAAGCTTTTGATGGCGGCGGCGGGAGTTACTTCTTTTTAGAATATATATATATATATATATATATATATATATATATATATATATATATATATATATATATATATATATATATATACATATATACATATATATATATATATACAGCTATTGATGAGGAATGACGGTCGAAATGTTGAGCATTCGTTCTGAAGAACATCATCTTCGCTTTGTCATGCTAATTATTGCTTTTCTTATCACATAAAACGCCATCTGTCGGCCATTTTTTGAAGTTTTTTTTGTGGTTGCAATAAAACCCCATGTCATTCCAAGCATGTGTGTCAATTTTTACCTCTCTACCTACATTATTCCATGAATTACTTTTTCAAATGTATACTGACTTTCTGATCACCCTGTATATATATATATATATATATATATATATATATATATATATATATATATATATATATATATGTTTCATTTTCAAAAACGAAGTTACCAATTGTTCGTGTATTATTTCTTTTCAATATGCACGATGACCTTTATACAAAAGTTCTATTCGTGGTTTAAAAAATAGGAAAAAGCTTAATCCTCACGAAATGCGATTTAATAATACTAAGGGCAATAAAACCGGACGCTCCTAAGAGCACGGAAAGCTGACACGCGTGATACATTGTTTCCTTCCATTGACGGTGCGGTCTCGTTCGAGCCACCCTCGCCCGAATTTCCGGTAACGGCGGAGCCCCTGCTTTTATTTATCATTGTAATAGGCCTCCAGAGAGGGGAGGAGCGGGCCTTTTAAACTGGCGAGGGCTAAATTATTAAAGATAAGGACCATCTGGCCTGATTGGATGGCGCTTCCCTCTCCTTACGTTGATCAATCTACCGTTGGGGAACATTCCCTCTTCCGTTTCTTTTCCGTCTTTCTCGTTGCAGAGGGGAACCCCGGAAGACTCTTAAAAATATCCTCTAATTCGAGATCTGCTCGGGGAGAGTCTGAGAAAAGAACCCTTTTGGGAAGTTTAATAATTATAATGGCGTTAGGTAACTATTGAGTTAAATTATATTCTAATTAACACGTGTATATAATATATATATATATATATATATATATATATATATATATATATGTCGTACTCGTTCTTCACGTCCATTTTAAACCATGTAGTTCGAACTCCTCTTAGATTACAACTACAGTCGGCTCCCGAAAATATTCCATCCTCTTTTACCAGCGGTCAGATGTGGCGAGTGGCAACAACATCACGCCATTCAATCCCCGAATTATATTTATTAATCAAATTCTAAAGCTCAGCTCCATTAAAAATTTAATTCAGTCCCACCTCTGTCCAAAATGCGTGCCTGCCGAGCAGCACGTCTTTCCTAGTCAATCATCCCATTGTCTCTAAAGATTTCAACCCTTTGTCCAGTTTCTATAATTACCGCGCACGCCCTTTCTTACGTTTGCACCGGACATGAGGCTTGGGAGGAGTTACGCGGTCAATCAAATCCAACCCTATTATCTATTTTCCCCGCAATGCTTCTTTTCCGATACTTCGTGATTTCACAGTTTTAAATTGTTAATTCCTATTTTTTCTAAGCAAAACCCCCGTTTAAGGTTCCCAAGGTTGTTCCCCATAATTAAGGCATTACACACACACACACACACACACACACACACACGCACACACACACACACACACACGCACACACACACACATACACATACACACACACACACACACACACACACACACACATATATATATATATATATATATATATATATATATATATATATGTGTGTGTGTGTGTGTGTGCACGCACGCGCGTATGCGTGTGTAAAGATATGAATATTGAAATTTTGACACCTTATAATACGGAATAGTTTCGAAGTTTAAATAACCGAAGCCTTATTTACTAAGTTACAGTGTTAAACATAGGCGTAGCATGCTTCTAACTTTTTTTTTTTTTGGCGGGGGGCATGAATGGAACTCAGTTAGGGCCCTCATCAGCACATTGACTGCCAGACGGTCCTTAAAATATGAAATATTATTTTTTTAATTTGAATAACAGTAGAATTGATGTTTTAGTATTCAAAAGTTATACAATGAGAAAAATATAATGGGAATAAAATGAGAAAAAAAATAACATCCAATTTTTTCTGGATCATATCATTGTTAAAAACTATAATAGGGCTAAAGAAATAATTGAAATCTTCAGTTTCACAGTTCGAAAAAGCGGGAAAAAGCCAACTTTCTTGAAAGTTTTCTACAATTTTCGATTTTAACTGAAATTTTATTAACGTTTTAATTTACTTCAAGTTAAGTTGGGGGGGGGGGTCACGTGTCCCCCCCCCCGACGCTACGCTTATGGTGTTAAATCTCCACCTAATTTATTTCTTCTCGTCTACGAAATCAATTTAGTAAGAATGAAAAATTTGTCTCGCTTTGGATGTCCTAATGTTAACGAGGTGCCGGTGAATTGAATTACAGAACAAACGTGAAAAACTTTCCATCCTCAAAATGAATTCACTTACCATCACAACCCATGAACGTATTTACCTTAACTTAATCGTAAATCAGCTCATCTGCATTATTAGATTGTTCGACGGATAATGCAGAAAAGTATAGCCGGAATTGACGAAACACAAATACAAATATAATAATAATAGTCAATTAATCGAAAATATCATCGTTTACTTTTGTCTCATTAACTTTTTAAAATGCTTCGATATTCTTAACTTCGAGTGTATATATATATATATATATATATATATATATATATATTATACATACATACATACACGTATTTTATACGTATAAAATTCCAATCATTATTGTTTTTATTGTTATTCACTTTCAAAAAAATGGTTCGCAATTCGCGGCTTTTGCAAACCCGAAATAGAGCAGTTTTTTTACCGAAATTCGAACGAAGGTAAGTAAAAAAAAAAACAAAAAAAAAACAAAACCTCTGTATTTCTCTGTCTACCCAAGGGATTCGAAAAGGAACGGGAGTGGGTTGGGGTGTCCGTGGCTATAGTTTTCTGGCAAACTTTGCTCGGGAATTTCTTTCGTTTGCCAATTTAGACGTCAAAGTGTCAATCCGAAACTTGTTATTGTCGGCATAATGGATGGCAATCGTTAGATTCCACGACGTGCTTCGCAGGGAAAAGTGTTTCGTTTTTCGAGGGAATTTAAGAGGAAATCGGGTTTCGCGCGAAATGTATAGAATATCAGCAGCAAAGTTAAGAAGAGAGAGAAATTCCAGGGTTTGACTTTAATCAGAGATTGCCAATATTTTAGGACGCAATTCTGGATTTATTTTTCTATAGAAAACTCTTCTTAGAGGGGCGCGGAGTCTGTTGCTTTCTGTAAAATAAACTCAATGGCTGATTTATATACCGCATGTAAAACGCTCATACACGCACACACACACACACACACACACACACACACACACACATATATATATATATATATATATATATATATATATATACAGTGTCCCCCCAAAATAATGGTGGGGTTTCAAATGGTTATAGCTTCGGAACAAAGCATTAAAGAGAGATAAAATATACGTTCAAATTGAAAAGAAAATCTCCAAGTTTTTTATCTGTTCCGCAGACTTTGATGTGTGCTCCCTTAGTTACCCTGCAGACGTCAAGACGATATTCAGTCTGTTCCCACACACGGCAGAGAACATCCGGCGTGAAACAGCTTCAGTGATGCTTTCTTTTAAATTGTCCAGATTTCAGACATCAGTGGATTACACATGTGTTTTTACATAACTTCAAAAATAGAAATCCATGGGGGTAAGGTCGAGAGACCGTGGGGTCCAGGCAATCCATCCTACTCGTCGAACACATCGCTGAAGAAATGACTGCTGTTCTTCTTTAAGAAATTCCCGCACCTTTATTGCAAAATGTGGAGGAGCTCCGTCTAACTGGAAAATGAAATTCTCCAGAATTTTCCTGTGCTAGTCCTGGAGTCTGTTAGCACGTAAGATTTCGCAAACATAAACTTGGAGTGTTTCTCTTTCATTTAACGTATGACTCGTGTCTTCAACATGATTTGTTGCATAGCTATAATCATTTGAAACCCTGCCATTATTTTTGGGACACACTGTATATATATATATATATATATATATATATAATATAGGTGTGTGTGTGTAATAGTATATAAATAAATGTAATAATACATGGTAGGAAAACTGAGGATATGTTATGGTTTGTAAATTTTGACGACATCGATTATGAAATACCACGAATATTTCCTGTTTTAGGAATTTTCTCATATTTTGATGCAGAAATAGAGGCGGTTAAATAAGCAACCAATGGCTTTACTAGCAGTCATACACCTCTTCGCCATGCTGTATTTCTTGTTGAATCCCAAGCTGCCCTTCTGGCTCTTTGCTCTTTTAACCATACCACCTCACACCGTTTTCAGGCGACTCGATCATCGGTCAGCAAGGTTATTCGCTCTGGTTGCACCCTTGCTCTCCAGTGGATATCTAGTCATTGTGATGTGAGCTGATTTTCTTGTGAAGAAGGGTTGTGATCTTTAATAATTAAATTTCCCTGAGTCTCATCACTCTGTTTGTAAATATATTGTAAGAGGCATTGGTAGCTCTGCCAGACAGACTCATATTGATGCTGCTGGCGGAAAGAAGTGGAGTCAGCTCTTAAACTATTTTGTTCCGATGGACCTGCCGCGACACCTTTTTGATGCCAATTTTAGAATTTTTACTTCACATGACTTTCTACTACTTTGTCACCTGACCGTATTGGTTTGGCTAGCTCAACTAACTTGTATGTTTGGGGATATAATGGATTTTAACCATCTTCGGACTTAATGGTACCTGTTTAAGGGACTATCATTTTACTCTTGACAACTGGACAAACAGAGGTGCTTTATATAGGGCTGTACGTAGAGAGTTGTGGCCTATTGACTGTCTCTCGGCGTACGGTAAGAAATTTTCTCAACATGCGGGAATCATCTTCTGCCGTTTAGAAATATTCTGGAGCAAAGTGAACCTGCTCGTATTCATCCAATATTTGCGTTCCATCCCTCCCGATTCTCAAATTCCAGAACCTCCTGGCCTCCGTACCATTTCAGCCCACGTTTCCGAACCTCAGCACGGAAATATCTTTCGATAAGTGCTCCAATCGGCTACAGATGGAAGGTGGAATCCTCGACGGATTTTAAATTTTATATTTCCACCCCCCGGAAGTCGAGGGTGTGAGGCAGAGGGGTCGTGTGGCCGGAGCCTTCATTAAGATTTATCGTTCGTATTAGGTTCGCTCTAGGGGAGGCTAGTACTTCCAGTAAAGTGAAAGGAGAAACCCGCGTTTATCTTAATTTTGCCCGAGAAAGTTTAATAAATGTGAAGGATAATTCTCGATGAAATGATGAGAGATTTTCTCCGTCGAGAGAGCTTAAGGTAGGGTTGCCAGAATATCTCGTTTGCGGAGATACCCCTTATTGTTTTTTCGCGTGCCAGGAAGCTCGTTAAAAATAAAGTGACAGAGATCTGCCTACCAAATATAGTAGAACTGTTTATATATATATATATATATATATATATATATATATATATATATATATATATATATATATATATATATATATATATATAAATGCATTGAATGGCAATAATATAATTGATCTGCGTTCCTTTACGTGCCAAAAATAATAAATCTGAAAATAAATCAGTTTTACGAATTGTCGTGACTCGAAACAAAAGAAATAAGTCATACTCTCCTCTCATTTGGAATCAAGGAACGACGGTGTCTTTTTCCGAGGGTCAGACCTGAAAGGTCTCGGACCAGGTAACCTTTTTTCAACAACGATCATTAAATTCTTATCAACTTGCTGACAACAGAATTCTCCGTTCGAAAAGGTCCGTGTCAGGAAAATGTAACGAGACACAACCTCTCCTACAGATGTTGGATCATTACGGAAACAACCCGCGAACACGGCGTCGGTTTTTATCTCGCAAGATGTCCACCTTTAATGAGCGGAACATTTCATCTCCGGAATTCAGTGTTTTGAGGAAAAAAAGAAGATTTTCTGTGAATCGGGGGAAAGATACATTGGCCCTCTATAGTCTCTACACCAGGGGTGTCAAACTCAAAGGCTAACTTGGGCCAAACAAACAAGGTTTAACTATAGGTGGGCCGCAAAAAAATCAATATTAATAGAAACGTATGTTTATTTACCTAATTACAGTATATTCAACATAACTATACGCATTTTGTTTAATAATAGCAAAAAAGAGTATAATTTAGAAAAAATTTAGCGAATTCTTCCTATCTTATTATAATTCTACGTCGGTATTTTATTATATATTATTGTGTGCCAGTATATTGGCCGGGCTACAAAAATGCCGGTCCGCGAGTTTGACACCCCTGTTCTACACTGTTGTCCCTATAATTTTACTTATTCATGAGATTAGCAGAATTCTGACAGGTCATTAAATGTCCCCGTGTTTACTTTCTTTTGCTACGTAAGGAATGCAGCTGAATTTGATACCTACCATTGAACTAAAATTGTGTGTCTGTGTGTGTGTTTGTTTGTTTGTTTGTTTGTTTGTGTGTGTGTGTGTGTGTGTGTGTTTGTTTGTTTCTGTCGAAAAGTGTCTGCTCCTGGTTTTAACCTAACTCGTATTCTATATTCTCTTTTTAACAAAGCAGAACCCCTTATCTTAAAATCCAATCTATGGATAACATAATTGATAATTTATATTTGCCATTAAAACACGTGACGATCATTAAGCAGTCACTTTAAATTTCTCAATTCCAATAACATTACCCTATAGGGTCCGAAACCGTAGGCCTCAGTAAGTTTGTGTATAATAACCAAGGCCTGTGTTCAAATTCTAAGGGCCTATTCACATAGGAGTCTGGTAGCGGAGGCGTTAAAGCAGGGGTCGGCAACATTTTTTACTAGGAGGGCATATTTCAGAAATGCGGGAGTTCGGCGGACACCACTGGAGGAAGAGGAGGGGGGTTAATATTTAAATATGAAAATATTAATGTGACAAATTTTTAATTTATAAAGTCTAATTTTAATTTAAACAAAATAATCTTAAAATTGATAATTAATGTAACATGTGGCTTTGCAATTTCTGCTGCCAACTCCTTGTAATGTGGCACTTAAGTGGAATTCCCAGTTCTCAGGCAATGGTCCGAATAAGTGTCAGTGAGACTTGATCGGTACTTTGATTTTAAGTATTTCATATTTGAAACCAAAGATTCCCAAGTATTTATTGACGCTCAAAGAGAGTTCAATTTCAAAGCACATTTTCTCAACAATGTGAAGCAATTTCCATTCACTAAATTCCAAAATTTTTCTTCGTTATAATGTAATTTTAATTCAATGTTATTTCCTATATTTATAATTTCCAATTCTCAGTCCTCCGTATTGGAAATATCGAAATACTTTGCGATTTTATGAGTCACATCGTCCTCTGTATGAGAGATGGGATTAATAAAAAACTTCAAGAATGCCTCCAATTCTTCCAAACTCTGCCAGAATTCTTCAAATCTGGTATTAAATTCTTCCAATAAGGAATCAAAAATTTTTCAAACTGATTGGTGGCAGCATTTTCATCGTAGTTATTTTCTATCACCATTTTTAAATTTGGGAAATGTGATAAATTATCTTTCTCTGTTACGGAGGGAAAGCAGAGGACTGTATATAAATAACAATTTTATTGAAAGCGGTGCCGCAACATGGGCTTGAAAAATGGCCGCTGAAGGCGACGCGACTTACTCCCTTAGAACAAGTTTCACACTGGCGCGTTTTTTCATACAACCAGAAGGTGGCGCTACAATCGCCGGAAATTGCCGTTATCAGTACGGAACATTCCGCCGGCCTTGAAATAACATTTCAATACACAAAAAAAATTTAAAAATAAACACATTATAACTATACTAATATAAGATACAACAATACAATAATAAAGAAAAGAAGTAAACATAAAAAGGTTCAATTTTGCATTGGCAAAATACATATCTTTGATATAGGTCTTTTTAGTACAGCAGTGGGAGTTTGTATTATCACTACTCGAACCTTACCGTCTTTGCCTTTAATGGTTTCTTTAATTCTACCTATGGACCATTTTGAGGGGGGAATATTGTCCTCCTTGATTAAAATTAAATCACCCACCTCTACATTATCTTTTTCAAATTTCCATTTCGATCTTTGTTGTAAGTTAGTTAAGTAATCATTCTTCCACCTCTTCCAAATGCCTTGCACTAATTTGGTTGTTAGTTGCCATCTAGATAGTCTATTGTCACTTATAGCCACAAGCTCGGGTTCGGGGATAGAATTTAGTGGGCGTCCTATTAAAAAGTGTCCCGGTGTTAAAGCTTGAAAGTCATTAGGGTCTGGTGACAATGGGCAAATAGGTCTCGAATTTAAAATAGCCTCTATTTGTGTGATGACCGTTAAAAATTCTTCATAGGTTAAATTAGTATTACCAACTGCTCGCTTTAAGTAATATTTGAATGATTTTACCCCTGCTTCCCATAACCCTCCAAAGTTTGGGGATCTAGGGGGGATAAACTTCCAAGTTACCTGCTCTGAGGACAAATAGTTTCCAAGCTGTTCATTAGGCTCTTGAATTAATTTGTACAGTTTCTTTAATTCAGCACATGCCCCAATGAAATTTGTGGCGTTATCTGTGTAAATTATCGCGCTTTTTCCTCGTCTTGCAAAAAATCTTTTAAGACATGCGATAAAGGACTCTGATGTCAAATCCGAAACTATTTCCATGTGAATAGCTTTAGTCGCAAGACAAATAAAAATTGAAACATAAATTTTTTTCAATATACATTTCCGTTGATAAGGAATTTTTATAGAAAAGGGTCCACAGAGATCCACGCCGGTAACGTTAAACGGTGCGTTAGGAGTTACTCTATCAGAGGGTAAATTACCCATAATCTGTACAGCAGGTTTAGGGTTTTGCTTAAAGCAAATTATGCAATCGTTAACTACCTTCCTTGCAGTCAATCTGCCATTAATGGGCCAAAATTCTTGACGTACGGTATATAGGAGAGTTTGTGGGCCTGCATGATGGCTTTTCCTGTGAAAATGCTCAAAAATCATTCGAGTCAATTTATTACTCTTGGGAATAATAATGGGGTGTTTGTGATCAAACTTTAAGTCAGAATTGCCTAAGCGACCTCCAACTCTTAAAATGTTGTTTTCGTCTAAAAATGGATTTAAGTTTTGCAATCCACTACCTTTGGGCACAGGTTCTCCCTTTAGAAGATTGATAATCTCCTTTTCAAAATATCTTACCTGGACGGCTTTAATTATAGATATCTCCGACCACCTCAATTCCTTGGTGGTGAGCGGTCCTTTTAATTTGTGGCCTGTCTTACAATTACTAAAAAATCTAAAAATATATGACAAAATGCGAATTAACTTCAAATAATTATTAGTTAAACTTAAAAATGTATCAAAAAAATTATCCCTTGTAAGAATTAGAGTTTTATCGGAGTGCCCTTTGAATTCATTTAAATATTGTTCATTTTCAGTAGAATGATATTCAGGAATATCCCTTGGAACAATAATATCCGCTTGTAGGAATGTAGGCCCTTTCCACCACAAAACACTTGATGAAAGGTCTTTAGCATCTAGTCCCCGTGAAATAATGTCTGCCGGATTCTGCTTGGAGGAGACGTGACCCCAGTGGAAATTTTCAGTCAGTTGTTGAATGTTACTAACTCTATTCCCAACGAAAGTTTTTAGTTGATGAGGCGATGTTTTTATCCAAGAAAGAGCGATAGTTGAGTCTGACCATAAGAACACTGATTCAACATGTAGATGTAATGATGTTAAACATTTTCTCATAAGTTGAGATACAAGTAGACAAGCATTTAATTCTAACCTCGGGATTGTTACCTTTCGAATTGGTGCTACTCTTGATTTACTGCAGAGTAATTGACTTTTTACAGTGTTGTCATACGCTATAGACTGTATGAAGATAACTGCACCATACGCATTTTCTGAGGCGTCTGCGAATCCATGTAGAAATATTCGTACAGGTGTCTTGGATAGGCAATATCTAGGTATCTTTAATTTATTCAGATTCAAAAGTGATAAGGAAAAATCATGCCACTCCTTAGCTAAAGATTCTGGAAGTTGTTCATGCCATGCAATTTTCAGTAACCACAGTTGCTGCAAGAAGATTTTAGCCTTTGCAATGACCGGACCAATTAAACCAAGAGGATCAAATATTTTGGCTATTTGTGAAAGCACTTCTGATTTAGTGTAATTCAATTTAGGATTTACCTTGGTCGTGTAAGTAAACATATCAGTTTTAGGTTTCCACAACATACCCAATGTTTTTACCACATCTAATTCAGAGTCTGATTTAATAGCATATTCTTGATTAATTTGAGATGAATCTGTTAATAAACTAGGGTGGTTTGTGCACCATTTGTGTAAATCCATACCTCCAGACTTCAACAACTTTATTAACTGAGACTGAAGCTCCTTAAGCTTGGAGAATTCAGATTCTCCGCTTAAGATATCATCCATATATGTATCTGATTGAAGAACTGAAGATGCTAGTGGATATTGATCTCCATCATCAATTGCGAGTTGTTTAAGTGATCGCGTTGCTAAAAATGGAGCACTTGTCGTGCCATATGTAACAGTGCACAGTCTGTAAGTCCTTGCAGGTTCGTTCATACCTTCCTTCCAAAATATGCGCAATAGATTGCGTTGAGAATCGTCTATCAAAATTTGCCGGAACATTTTTCTTATATCGGCAGTAAGTGCATATTCGTGCCTTCGAAATCTAAGTAGAACAGCGAAAAGATCATCCTGTATTATACCTCCCGTCAACTGTAATGAATTTAGTGATTCTCCTGAAGACGTAACAGACGAAGCATTAAATACTACTCTTAAAGGCGTTGTCTCCTTATCAGGTCTGTAGACACCGTGGTGAGGGAGATAATATACAATTTCTGGTTCTTCATTTTCTAAAACTTCCTCCATATGGCCTAAGGTTAAATATTCGCGAATAAATTCTTTATACATCTTTAAGAATTTGGGATTTTTATTTAATCTTTTCCATAAACAATCAAGTTTTCGTAAGGCATTTTGTTTGGAATCACCTAAACAATCAGGATTCTTCGAAAACGGCATTTGAACAATGTATCGGCCTGAATTGTCCCTTCTGTGGGTATTCAAAAAATGTTGTTCACATAGTTTATCATCAGCACTTTTAATCATTTCAACGTTATTTTCCGGTATCAGTTCTGCTTCGAAAAAATTCTTAAGTGATTTATCTAAATTAGTTTCATTAAGTAAACAACAGTAACGAGAATTATTATGTTTTTCGTGTTGTAAAGATCCGATTACTATATAACCAAACTTAGTGTTCTGTAACATTAATTTTCCATCTTCCGTATAAATTCTTTCACTTTTCAAAATATCAAAAAAAAGTTGATTTCCGATCAAGAAATCGATCTGGCTGGGTAGATAAAACCCTTTATCTGCAAGTTCCACATAATTAGAAAATTTAACATTTGATATATCTAGTTTTGCTACTGGGAAAATTTCAGTTATTCTTGGAACCAATATGCAATCTATATTTGCCGAAAATGTCTCTCCCTTGTTAGAAATATTAGCATTTACTTTAGCCTTAACTGAATGAATTGAGTTGTTTATTCCTAAAATTGAAGTTTTAATATTCTCTTTTCTTAACCCCAAATTTTCTGCACAACGCTTAGTAATGAGATTTATTTCGCTTCCATTGTCCAGCAAGCCTTTAAATTTGCACCTTTGACCGTATTTATTTTTAACATAAATAACCACAGTATTTAATAAAACACTTTCATTCTGCGGAAGTGCAGCATTTGCTTTTTCATTTTTTGAAAGCTTGGAACTAAGCAAAACACTCCTCATTTCAGCGCCATTTTGTCTATCTGACTCATCACTTTCAATGTTCTGAGGCAATGTGTTTTGATTTCCACGTGTTTCTTTCATTTCATCGAATAAGTGCAATGATGTATGGTGTTTCTTTTTACAAATACTACAAGCGTATTTCGATTTGCATTGAGATACAGTATGGAAATTTAAACAGTTATAGCATAACTTTTGATTTTTAACGAATTCATATCTGCTTGAGATCTTCATATTTTGAAATTGTGAGCATTTATGTAAAGGGTGTGGGTTTTTACATAAAACACAAAGCTTTAAATGCTCCTTGGAATTAATCATGAAAGTTTTGGAACGATTTGAGATATTTGAAACGTTTTTAGGGCTGGACTTAACCGAAAAATTTCTGTTTAAGCCTTCTAACATCAAACTTCGCGTTTCTAAGAAATTTAAAAATTCGTCTAATGATGGAACTTCCTTAGAATTCAGAGATAACTCGTATTGTTTTCTAGTTTCTCTGTCCAATTTACTCGTAATAACATTTATCAACATAATATCTGAAAGATTGTTTCTTTTATATTCTAAAACGTTCAAGGCTCGTAAGTTTCGATTTATACAATCTACCAAATTGCGTAATTCTTTTGGCGACTCATGCGTGATTTTCTCGAAATTCATTAGAGCTTGGATATGTGCTTCGATTAACATTCTGGCGTTCTGATAGCGTTCATTTAATGCATTAAACAGAGACTTATAAGTGTCATCTAGAGTTTCTAATTGTTTTGCTTCACCCTTTAGTGCTGCGCGTAAATAATATAGTTTTTGCGTTTCTGATAAGGCAACATTTTTATCAATTAAATTAGAAAATTGGAGTTTAAACTGACTCCATTCCTCGTATTTTCCTGAAAACTGTGGAAGCGGGATTTCTGGGAGCTTAACATTTGGCGATGAAGTTGGCAGATCAGCATTATTTATTTTATTATGATCATTTTCAAGTTTATTACTTGCATACAGTTTACTATTGAGGCAATTTAGGCTTACCTCTAATTCTTCCAGTCTGGAATCTAAATCTTGAAGTTCTTCTTCAATTTCTGTTAAATCCGTATCCTCAGGTAAATTATAATATTCACTGCGTAATTCTTCGGTTTTATCTTGAAGCCTTTTAACGTTCGTCAGTTTCAATTGGAGCTCAATGCTCGCTTTATCACTGCTTTTAAAGTTTTGCACGAAGTTTTCAATCTGCGTTACTTTTCCTTTCAAACTTGATTTTTGTCTTTTTAAAGCGGTAAATTTCTCCATAGTTACGCGAAAAGTTCCACCTCCGGGTCGCTAGGACCAAAATGTTACGGAGGGAAAGCAGAGGACTGTATATAAATAACAATTTTATTGAAAGCGGTGCCGCAACATGGGCTTGAAAAATGGCCGCTGAAGGCGACGCGACTTACTCCCTTAGAACAAGTTTCACACTGGCGCGTTTTTTCATACAACCAGAAGGTGGCGCTACAATCGCCGGAAATTGCCGTTATCAGTACGGAACATTCTCCATATGCGATTTCAAGAGTGCCAATTTAGCTTTAAATGCATTTACCGTACTTGTCATAGAAGCAATATGATGATTTCTACCCTGTAGTTTCAAATTTTGTTCCTGCAATTTTACAGTTAAATCAGTTAGAAAGCTTAGCTCAATTCACCAGAAAGCCTAGCTCAATTCACCAGGGTTTTTGCTCTAATTCTAAACAAATTTATTTCACCTGTTATAATAAATTTAAAAACCGTTCTAGTCCCTTTCTTCTACTGATCTCTCTCAATCAAATATCTAACCTCAAATAATTAAAAATAATCTAAAATCAAATTTCTGAACTCAAACACCTAAAATTTAGATATTTGAACGGCGGGCACTTTAAAATTGTTTCGTCGGCCCCAAGCTGCCGACCCCTCCGTTAAAGTATTGAAATATATTGAACACACACAGACACACATAAATATACAATCCGTTCAAAATTCCACTCCGCTTATTTGTTCTAGCAACCCGCCGGACATGCTCAGGGTTGCCAAAATATCTCTTTAAAAGAGAACATGTCCTCTTTTTTTGTGCCTATCTTTCGGTTTATACTTTTATGTTGATTTTCTTTTGTCCTCTTCTGTCCTCAGCTACCTTTGGTCCAATCTAATTTCAAGTCCCCAAATGTGTTGGCATTATTACTTAATAAAACAATAATGAACATAATGGAAATGTAGGAAGGTTACTTTGACGATGGGGACACGATGAACGATAGAGGGACTACGTCTCCGTATGCTCATTTTAAAAGAGATTCTATTGTGGATATATATGTATGTAGTACGTATGCATGTATGTATGCATGCATGCATGTATGTATGTATGCATGTATATATATATATATAAGTATTCAAACAATTGTAACAGTAACGTACAATTATTTAAAATATAACACATCCGTTTTTGTAAATAAATAAATAATGTGTGCAGGTGCAAATGAATACATAAGTATTTATATATGAGTGGTGTATCCAAACTAGCAATGTGCATCAGACAGGAGTTTTTTGGGGGGGAGAGGGGAGGGTCCCTGTAAAATGCAAAGAACTATGTCTTATGTCTTTTTGAAGAAATAAATGTGGAATAACCTTTAGAAAAATTACCTCATTATTTTTTATGAGTAGGCCCATTGTAAAAAAATTTCGTTTTTACTGATTGAAATAATACATTAAAGTATCATTAACTCAATTTTGAAAACACTAAAAAGAGAGATTACTAGTTTTGATCTTACACCAATCAGATGCACCTTTATATATATATATATATATATATATATATATATATATATATATATATATATATATATAAAGTATAAAAATATAAACAAAACAACATAAGCTAAAGAATAAAATAAATTTAAAAAAATAAAAAGGTGGTCATAGACTGCCAAACAAATTAACTCAAAACCTACCCTAGCATTGAAAACATAAATAACTTTTCAACAAAAGATTGCGAAGTTGCTGCATATCTTTACATTGAAAAAGGCAAATATAACTAAATTTAACAGAGCTAGATAATTATAAGAAGAATGTAGACAAAAACAATACAGAAAACAAGCACTCAGGGCATCCACGCACCTGAGGCAAGATTCTGTAATAGTGCCGGAACTAAACCAGAAGTACGAGGTAACCCACAGGTCTCGTCATCAGGGAGCCTAACCAAATCAGTTACCTTAAGGGGAACTTTCTGAATAGGATTCTTTAAAAATTAAAATTCAAAATAGCGAATTAAAAATTGGGATATATGATAAAAGACTAGATTTTAACTTTGAAGTTATCATGTTTTTCAATTTCAATAGCAACTTGAACTATAAAATCTATAATAATATTTTTTACTCGCAACTGTACAGAATTAAAAACATTTGTAATAATGTTGAAGACTTTTTGGAGGCATGTAACATTTTCGAGGAAGACCTAAGTAAGAACAATTTCCTTAAAAATTTCGGCAATTTAAAAAAATTTTAAAAAATGACATTTAGACTCGAGAATATTTTTAAAATGTTTAGGATAGCGGTTCTGGTTTCATATTTTTTAAACTTGAATGGGGTGTAGCGCTGTGGTTTTGCCACAGTGACGTAATTACTAGGGAATAAATGGGCTGCTGTTTCGCCATAACCGTCACCTACTGAATTAGGGTATGTATGCATCTGTGTCTTTTCATTAGGATTGTATGTGTACTTGCATGTAAGGTGCGTTGAACCCTTACTGTAAGTTGTCTGTGTCTTTTCATTTTCTATTGACTAACTGTTTCATTGGGGAACTCGGGGCCTTGGGATGTCTTTTGGTCATACTTGCATCCTATTCAGAAAGTTCCCCTTGAGGTAACTGATTTGGTTAGGCTCCCTGATGACGAGAACTGTCGGTTACCTCGTACTTCTGGTTTAGTTCTGGCACTATTACAGAATCTTGCCTCTGGTACGTGGATGCCCTGAGTGCTTGATTTCTGTATTGTTTTTGTGTCTACATTCTTCTTATAATTATCTAGCTCTGTTAAATTTATATATATATATATATATATATCAAGTCAGCCGCTTTTCTCGCGACGTGAACTGTCCGTTAATTCTCTAGAAACACGGTTTGAAAGCAATCTCACTCTCTGCACCTCATCGGCGAATGAGTTTATTTTCAACCACGGAATGCGCATTTCAAAGAGATCGGAAAAAAGTGTGGGCCAGAGGGGTCGCTCCGAAACGTTCGATCCGTCCCCGTCAGAACCGCAAGCAAAAGAGCCATTTAAGCGACACGCAGTTACACACACAAGCGCGTTTGTTCTTTTTTGGGCCCCCCCCCCTCCGGAAAATGGCGAAAAGAACGAACGATTCCGCGTCGTTAGCTCGGCCCCCGCCGCTCCCTATTAAAAATTCAGTTTGACTCGCAGCGTGACAGGTGCGTGACTCGGCGTGTCGCGGCACGGCTCCTAATTTATCGACATTTTAATCATTTTTGTTAACTCCGTTTCACGTCAGAGCTGTCTCAATTCGAGGCGACATTTTTCCGTCAACGTGCCGGCAGTCGGGGTGTTTGTCATTTTTATGGACTCGTTCCGCCTCGGAGGGCGCCAGACTATATATCTCGAACATGAAGCGTTTGCGAAACGGTGTCATGAGAGGAAAAAAATGCTGGAGAGACTTCATTTTAAACGTAGTGTCAATGAGTTGAAAGAAATAAAGCTATATATATATATATATATATATGTGTGTGTGTGTGTGTGTGTGTATGTGAATGTATGTATATATAATATATGTGTGTGTATGTATATATATATATATATATATATATATATATATAGGGTGTTTCATATTAAATGGGACAAAAAGAATAGCATAGTAGAAATTCTGTAATTGATTTATTTAGCCGTAGCAAAATAATTCTGAAACTACAATTGTACAAATTTTATCTGGCAACAGCGAAAAATCTTCCGATTATGAAATCGCCGCTAGAGGCACTGTTAATCAAAATGGCGCCATCCACGAGGGAGAGAGCGTACTGTGTTTTGGAATACGCCAAAGCATCATCGTTTATCGTCGTTCAAAGACATTTTCGCACGAAATTTGGTAAAGAAATACCACATCGTCACAACATCGAACGGTGGGTGAAGCAGTTTCAGGACACGGGCTGCTTGTGTAAGAAAACCAGCCCAAGATGACCAGAAGCTCAAACCGAAGTCATTGAAACGTTTTTACGAAGTCCCACAAAAATGACGCGTCGTGCGTGTTCTGAACTCAATGTGCCTCATACAAGGGTGTGGCGTGTGTTACAAATCACGTTACTTTATCAAAATAAAGTAGTTACAGCGTTCACAAGCATGCTTTCTTTTTGTCCCATTCAATATGAAACACCCTATATAGTAGTATATACTATATATATATATATATATATATATATATATATATATATTGTGTGTGTGAGAGAGAGAGAGAAAGTGCGCGATCCATACCCGAATTTTCTGTACTGTCTGCAGGAACGAGTCACCCTCACGCGTCTGAACCATTGAAGACGTGTTCCTCCGCCGCACGAAAATAGTCCGGGGTCGTAATCAAAAGACGAGCACGTCCGGCGATGTGTCTCCATTACGAAGGACGAGGTCGTAATGGTTGTTCCGGGACCACCACCACGGGCTGTTTAAAATTTGATGACGCCACCCGCATTTGCATGTCCCCGGCCAAATGGAATTTTATGGACGAGTCCCGTTTAGCGACAGGTATTCCGGGGCCGTTGATTCGGTTAAAGGAGGTGCGCCGGGGGTGTTGGGGGATAAGAAGGGAGTGCAAATGATGAAAAATAGAACGGAGGTGTCCGAAAGAGGGAAACGCATTGTTATGTGTCTGTTTC
>OU015495.1:32472642-32492642 GCA_907164885.2 Dolomedes plantarius | reverse complement strand
TCACGGAAATAATTTACATAAAAAATAAACACAATTGAGTATGTATATATATGCATATATATATATATATATATATATAGTGACCAAACAATCGATAAAAGGCTGAAAAGCCAATACATAAAGTTAAAATAAACATAGAATATATTAGTTAAGGACATTAAAACAAATTACTTTCAAGGAAGGCTCTGAATGCTGCACTTTTATTGAAAGAAAATAAAGAAGACAAATATGAAAGTGAAAAACCAGTATGATCTTTAAAACTACTTGCAGCCAGGAACTAAAAACATGAAAAGATAAGTATTAATTAGGTTTTAGACAGCATCTCTTGATCAGCGGTGCCGATATTATCTAAAAACCAATGGATTGTTTCTGATAAGTATGATCTAAACAATAAACGTCTATGATTAAATAACTATTAATTCAATTCTCCTGTTTATAATGGATTGTACGGTGTCTAAGTATGTTTATAGTTTTTAGTTCCTGGCTGCAAGTAGTTTTGGAGTTCATACTGGTTTTTCACTTTCAACTTTGTCTTATATATATATATATATATATATATATATATAAATATATATATGTATATATATATATATATATATATATATATATATATATATATATATATATATATATATATATATATATATATATATATATACATACACTTGGGGGAGGGCGAAGAAAACTTCCTTTCGCGAAAATTGAAATGTCATCGAGCTCCTGACCGTCCAATCAATGGCTCGGGGCTTTGCGAGAACAAATATCACCGATAACGCAGACCTGACAACGTTTTCTTGACAAGAAACACAAACTTTTTATGGATTTTACTCGAAATTTTCGGTCGCTCGTCACCCACCGCCTTTTGTGAGAGGCAGAAATCGATTGTTCGAGGTTTGAAATGCAAAAATGTTATTTTGTTGGCTCGGCGTACTCTTCTTCTTTCTTCCCATTCTTTCTTTTCGAATTTCGTCCTTTTGAAAAGGGAACGGAAAATATTTGTGCTTTATATCCCACAGTGTGCTTCGGAAATATTTAAAAACACAGAAGGAGGAGCCTCCGCGAGAAAAAAAAAATGTCGTCGCTGCTTTTTGGGAAGAAGCATCCCTTTGTGCCCTTTCTTAAAAATAAATAAATAAATAAATAAAAGTGTAGAGAGAAACTGATAATTTTATTTTAAGAATATTTCTGATTTTTTACAAAGGTGATACAAAACAATCAATGACACAAAATAGTGTTCGTTATTTCGAGTGAATGCACGGGAATATAAAAAATGAAAACGTGTCAAATGGTAACGAAAGTTGTTCCAAAAAAATAACAAATTAACTAAACTGTGAAACATATATGAATAACGGAAATATGTCAAAAATTAATTGTAATGAAAACATGTCAGATTTGTTAACGAAAACATGTAAAAAAATTAATTGTTGCGAGAATATGTCAAATGTTAATAACGAAAATATGTCAAAAAATCCATTGCAGTCGAAATATGTCAAAATAATAAAGTAAATATGTCAATAACTGGATTTTAATAAAATGTATATTAACTTTAAGAACACAAATGTCAAAATACTAATTTTAATGAAAATATGTCAAATTTAATATCGAAAATACGTGAAAATATGTCAAATTTAATAAAGCAAGTAAGTAAAAAAATCAGTTGTGATGAAAATATGTCAAATTTAAAAAACAAATATAGGGCGAAAATTATTTGTAATGAAAATAGGCTAAATTTAGTAACGAATATATGTCAATAAATCAATTATAAGGAAAACATATTTAAAAAAATTTTTGATAGGGAAAATGCGTTAAAATTTAATAGAAATGAAAATATGCAGAAGACAAAGAAACGAAAATATGTCAAAAAATTAGTGATAATGAAAAGATATGAAAATATTAATGGCAAAAAAATATGCCAAAAATTAAGAAACAACGAAAATATTTCAAAAAATTAATAGTGTATACATCTATCTGTATATATATATGTTTGTGTGTGGGTGTCATTAGCCCATAGACATAACATTGTAGAGGAGTAACACCGCAAAACCATAGCACACTGTTTTTGGAGAGACGGGAATGTCGGACTTTCAGACGAGCCCCTGTGCAAACGATTAGAACGTAACCCGTGGCGTAATGCGGAACACTGTCGAGGCGGCGCATTGGTTGTTGGCATGGCAGTCCTTCAGTTATCCGTGTTAAGCTATTGGGAACTTTTCGGATTAACAAAAATCTACCAACTTTTAAGAATTGCACTTAAAGAAACGATAGTTAGCTCCAGTCTGGCTCGCTTTTCCAGAAAGTTTTATTTCCTGGCTGACTTTTTCCATAGGCAAGGAGTCTTCACCCCCAATATATATATATATATATATATATATATATATATATATATATAATATGGAAGGGGTTAAAACAAAAAAAAGTATATAAGACAAGTGATTTCTCTTCCATCTTTTATTGTTAAATTTATCCGCCATGATCGCTGTGTCAAGTCTCGGAAACTTTTAGCATTTCTTTGCAAGCATTGTGCTATTGTTTTTCAATGTTACTCAACTACCGCGTTAAGCCTGTTCGCTAACTATTCATATGCATATCTCTCTCTCTCTCTCTCTCTCTCTCTCTCTATATATATATATATATATATATATATATATATATATATATATATATATATATACACTCATGGACAAAAAAATTAGTGCACCAAGAAGGAGTCGTCAAAATGAAACGAAATTTTACATACGTAATGACTACTTTGATATAAGCAAATGATAAGAAAATCAAAGAAAAAGGATAATTTTTTCAGAGAAAAAGGCAAAAGAACGGAGGAGTTAATGCTCCGTTGGACCCCCTCTAGCGCGAATGCACGATGCGATACGATCGGGCATTGAGTCATACAAGTTCTGTATGATGTCTTGAGACATTTCGTTCCATATTTGCTGTAACCTTGCCTCTAGTTCGTTCAAACTCGTGGGATGCCTAACTCGTCGTCCCAAATGATCCCAGATATGTTCGATTGGACACAAATCTGGGGATCGGGCAGGCCAAGGAAGGGTAGTAACAGTGCGGAGACATTCTTGTGACAACCTTGCCGTATGAGGCCGAGCATTGTCTTGTTGAAAAATGGCTCCTGGGAGCCGTTGCATGAGTGGCAACACATGTGGTTGCAGGATTTCATGAACATACCGCTGGGCTGTCATGGTGCCACGGAACAATACTAGGGGTGACCGTGTATTGTAGGCAATGGCACCCTATACCATCACACCAGCTGTGGGAGCGATGTGTCGCTGTACAGCAAAGGCAGGATTGAAGCGTTCACCACGGGCTCTCCACACACGAACACGATTGTCATCACTGCCGAGATTGAATATGGATTCGTCGCTAAAGACGACCTGGTTCCATTCCGCTGCAGTCCAGTTTCCTCGTGCGCGGCAAAACTCCAAACGGAGGCGTCGATGGGTGGGCGTCAAGGGCAGCACACGTAATGGGCGCCACGATAGCAACTGTCCTTCAGCCAGGCGCCATCGTATGGTTCGAGAAGACACAGAGGCCCCTAGTGAAGGTACTTCCTGTGCCTGGATGGCGGCCGATGAAGCAGTTGGCTGTACGCGAGCATTTCTTACGATGTGGCGGTCTTCTCGACGACTGGTCTGTCGAGGGCGTCCTGAGCCTGGTCTTCGTGTACATGACATCTCTCGGGTCCACTGGTCCCAACACCTCCTCACAACACAATCAGAGCGGCCTAATTGACGAGCTACTTGCCTAGCTGACCACCCAGCTTCCATCATCCCGACGATTCTCCCCCTCTCAAACTGCGACAACTGCTTATATTGTCTTCGAACACGGCGTAATGTCATGTCTATCTCAGCTCTTCCTTTGTAAATGATTCAGCACACTCAAACAAGCTTTGTTTACCTGTTTTATACTCCACGAGTACGATGTTCAACGCCCTCTACCGGCTATTCGTAATGCGCAATCACGCTGCATTTCTAATCATTTGCATATCTTCCCGACATGTACCTTCATTGCAAGTTTCGTTACTATCCCGCAATTATTTCTTGGTACGCTAATTTTTTTGTCCATGATTGTATATATATATGATATATGTGTGTGTGTGTGTGTGTGTGTGTGTGTGTGTGTGTGTGTGTGTGTACCTGGTGGGCAAAAGGTCCGTATAAACTTTAAAAATTCATAAAAAACCCGAAAACTAACCAAAATATAAAAAGGTTTGCAGGGTTAGCATCGCTAAGTCGCGGGATTTTTTTTTTTTTTTTTTGAGACAGGAAAAAAACAGCCGGCAGGTGGCGCTGACTTACAACTCAAATAAAAGATACGCAAATAACGAAAAGAATGCTTCTAAAGCGTTTATTAGAGCAGTAGGTGTTCCACATGACCCCCACCACAGGGGGTAAGGCATTGCAGGCTAGTCACAAATCCAGCAACGGCAGAGTGCAGCAGGTCCGAATGTATACATGACACCTCTTAACGTATCACGGAACAACGGTGAACTGGTTGTGGATTAGGAGCGCACGTTCTTATAGCCGTCTTATTTGCATATTTCCACAGAATTCGATCGTACCAGCGCCACCTGTCGGCTATTTTTTGAGCTATATTTTCCCTGTCTTAAAAAAAAACTGTGACCTGGCAATGCTAACCCTGCAAATCTTTTTTTATTTTGGTTATTTTTCCGGTTTTTATGAATTTTTAAAATTTTATACGGACTTTTTGCCCACCCGGTGTATATATATATATCAGACAAACTTGAAAGTGAAAAACCAGTATGAGCTCTAAAGCTACTTGCAGCCAGGAACTAAAAACATGAAAAGATAAGTATGAAATATGTTTTAGACAGCATCTCGTCATCAGCGGTGCCGATACTGTCTAAAAACCAATGGATGATTTCTGATAAGTATTATCTAATCAATAAACATACTTAGACACCGTACAATCCATTAGAAACAGAATAATTGAATAACTAGTTACTTAATCATTGAACGCCAAGATATATACATATATATATCCAGTATGCCGACTAAAGTCCCTTCCCACCCTCTTAACTTCGGAACGGCTGCTGCTAAATTCATAAAAGTGGTGTCTAGGTATAGTAAAGTAGCCATGCGCTACTGAATGAAACCACCTAGCGCGCCACCTGGTGGAAAACTGTGGAGTTAGCATTCCTATCTCGAAAACGGAACGAGATTGGGAAAAAAAGTGATATACAAAGTTGTAGAAAATCATCGATTTAGTACGAAAAGATACCTTGGGGACATTAATGAGAAGACTACAATGGTTAAAACGCTCATTTGTTTTTTCGTGATTTCCTACACTGTGACGTGACAAAAGGATCTGAGAAAGAAAAAAAACCCAACTAATTTTAACCTTTATTTGAGATGTTCAAACTTCTCACAGTCAGCTGCAGTACACATTTGGATCCTCGTTTAAATCTCACGTTGCACACGTCGGAGCATAGAACGTGACACGTTGGCACAAGCGTCCGTAATGCGTCGTTTAAGGTCATACAATGTTTGTGGAGGGGTCGCATACACCTGCTGTTTCAGGTATCCCCACAGGAAAAAGTCTAGTGGAGTCAGATCAGGCGAACGTGGAGGCCACTCTTCGAAACCACCATACCGAATTATTTGGCCCCCGAATTCCTTGACGAGGTACTGCTTCACTGGAGGTGTCTTATGAGCAGGCGCGCCGTCCTTTTGAAACCATACATTCCTAAGGTAAAACAACGGCAGGTTCTCCACAAAATCGGGTATTACGTTCTGTAGCAATTGTAAATATCGTGCACCCGTTAACGTGCCATTGTAAAATATTGGGCCGACCAGCTTTTTATTGTAAATTGCACACCAAAAGTTAATACCATACCGCATTTGATGTCGAACGTCCGTAAAACATCTAGGATTTTCCATTGCCCAGTAATGGGTGGTTTGCCTATTGTACATGCCATTCCGTGAAAAGCATGCTCATCCGTCCACACTATATTTGCCAAGAATGTTGGCTGGACCTGTATCTGATTCATGACGAAGTTGCACCATGCATTACGTCGTTCGGCATCCCCGTCCACTAAAACCTGTTGAGGCGTTGGTCGGTATGGATGAGCGCCTCATTCGCTTAGGATTTTTCCAAACCTGACTTTTGGAGAGGCCACAGTGTTGACTGATCTCTCTTGTTCAGTATTTCGGATATGCGAGGGCGTATGCTAATACCTCATCTGATTGAACTTGCCGTCCTACCTTAGCTGGTCTGCCAGATCGAGGTCGACTAGTAATGCAGCCTGTTTCCCTTAAACGTTTTACAACAGTTAGGATGGTGTGATGGGAAGGATGTGCGCCTTCAGGGAAACGTTGCCGGTACAACCTTGCTGCTGATCGTGCCTTGCGTCCACATTCATCGTACAGTAAAACCATCTCACAATACTCAGCTTTGGAATACTCAGCCATGACCACGAGCATCAACATACTTCAACCCCAAGATGTCTCTCTTATAGCTGTCTCAGGTGAACAGGTGTGACGTTTCTTACGTATTTGCATACTGCAAAAATTTCGAACACCAAGCGCAAGTTGCGTTGAGTTGATGCGACACTATTTTACACGATCTACGTATTGTCTACTCCGTTTATAAAGAGTAGATTATTATCTCGAAGGTTTCATCAGTACAAGGATGAAACCCTCGAGGTTTGAACCGCGGTCCTTTTGATGGGGGATCAAAAGCGATATACCACTGTGCACATTGCGGTGTCGTGTTTTGCCCGCAAGATAATCATTTCTCCTTTCGTTAAAGTTTTGTGACGTCACAGTGTAGGAAATCACGAAAAAACAAATGCGCGTTTTAACCATTGTAGTCTTCTCATTAATGTCCACAAGGTATCTTTTCGTACTAAATAGATGATTTTTTACAACTTTGTATATCATTTTTCCCCTATATCGTTCCGTTTTCGAGATAGGAATGCTAACTCCACAGTCTTCCACCAGGTGGTGCGCTAGGTGGTTTCATTCAGTAGCGCATGGCTACTTTACTATACCTAGACACCACTTTTATGAATATAGCAGCAGCCGTTCCGAAGTTAAGAGGGTAGGAAGGGACTTTAGTGGGTATACTGTATATATATATATATATATATATATATGCAGTATGTGTGTAATATATATTATACATATATACACATGCAATGGGTTTTCTTGGCGAGCATCAGCTGACTCATGCTGACAGAAATGGGAATATAAAGTTCCGCCGGCGTCCACTTTTCGGACATGACGGAGGCTCGTAATTTGTTCGAAGCGGGAGGCCGAGCACAATGCTTAGGAAATAATTGGATAGAATGTTTCACCGCCAGTCCATAAAGAATGTCGAAAGGACAGAGAGAGGATTGCTTATCTTATTTTTCATTGTTAGGGTACTTCTTAACAATTCTAATGATTCGATCTTTTCTGTAACAGCTGTAAAAAGATGACCATTAGACATATATATATATATATATATATATATATATATATATATATATATATATATATATATATATATATGTATATATATATATGTGTGTGTGTGTGTGTGTAAGTAATAAAGTAAATATTATGCCCTCCATTCTAGCATTTAAATTTCCTTTCCTAAATCCAATCCCCAGTAACATTACTTTATCTCTACAAAACCTTTGCAACAGAACTTCCCATGAATTGCATGCTTTTGCATTTCTACACGTATACTTGTTCGCATTCAGGAGAATGGGTTCGCATCGCGAGCCTCAATTTCTGCTGACCCTACAAAATAATAGCCACATGTTTTTTTCGCCCTCTCGTTCGTAAGGTTGAAAGGTAATATTCCCTTCCGAGCCGTCTTCTGAAATGGACGGATGTACTTTTGTCGCTCTAATAAACGATTCGGCCAGACTGCATCAAAATTTTATTCCTTTCAGGCTGAGTCTAGCTCCAGCCATGTAAATACGAGCTAGTTTCTCTTTCAGAGTATAATTTAAGGATGTAATGGATATATTACATATATATATATATATATATATATATATATATATATATATATATACAACATATGTTACGACCATACACCGAAATCTGGCCACTTCTAGCATTGGCCAAAAGCCTGAATTATCCAGAAATAACGACACATTTGGGCTTTGGTCGGCCAATTCACGAAATGTCCAAGAAAAAGTGGCCAGAACTAAAAGTTATGTGGAGTTGATCATACTGGTTCTAACTCACATTATTACTATTGTGAAAATCCCTTAAAGTCGAATAAAATCACGTTAAAACGAAGAGCAAAAGGACCATTTTGGGGGTAATTCACTGTCTGCCCATTGATTATCAGGCGCGAATGAAATAGGCAGGACAAAGGCTGAATGAGTCATTAATACTCGATTATTTCAAGCTTTGGCCAAATGACTTGGCCAAAGCAAGAAGAGGCCAGACTCCTCTTCTTTTGACCGCAAGATATGTTTATATGTATGTATATATATATATATATATATATATATATATATATATATATATATATATATAATTGCAAATCTTACCGCAACTACGACGTTAAGTTATCGTCTTGCAGAACTTCGGTAATAAGCTTTAGCGGTTACGTAACGCTCGTTTCCTAAACATCGGAACTTTGTACACGTGCGTATCGTTCACTTTAACTTTCCTCATGTTCTTTATACTGTTCCTTAATTTTTGTTATTTTAAGTTAACTGGTCATTGTATTGTATGACGTCATTCATGATCGGATTAATCGGGATTGTTTCCCGTGTTTACGTCACTCTTTTACATTTTCATTTTTCCATTAGATAAAGTGTTTTCAGGAAGAAGACACCCTGCCTTATGTAAAATATCCTTGCTACTTATACTGCGTGGCAGAAGCAGTTGTACGCTTTGTGTATGCGGTGTGCATGCTATGTGCTTAATGTGTGCTGTAGATAGTGCAGCCGTAGGTGCGCTGTCAATGGTTGCTGCTGTAGGATGTTAGCTTGCTTCATTTTAAAATGGTTTATCTTATTATTTTTGTAAATAAAGAGTCGAACATTTTTAAATTAAGTCTGCTAACTTATGGAGTTTTTCTTCAACGGTGAAACATACCGCACTCTGCATTTCGGAAGTTATTTCCGACATATATATATATATATATATATATATATATATATATATATATATATATATATATATATATATATATATATATATATATATATATATATAAGACATAGTTGAAAGAGAAAAAACTGTATAAGCACTAAAGCTACTTGCAGCCAGGAACTAAAAACAGGAAAAGCCGATGCCAGCCGATCAGTTTTAAAATCAGCCCAAAACGAACAATTGCAAAACATTGGTACATCCTTTCCTTGCGTAGTAATGTATTGGCTAACCCAGATCTTTAATTACCATTGAGAAATGAAAGTTAAAATGTGTTGAGAAATTAAAATTAAAAGTTGCACTGCCGAGTGGGGCAACTTAGTGACATCTGTGTTTTCGCCTTGAAATCCAAGAGCAAAAATTACTTGACACGAAGTTTTTAAAACGGTTATCTCAGTCTCAGTCCAAATATTTTATTTACACATCATAGGCATTGTTACGGATTTAATCAGAAGCCGCTTAAACAGGGTGATACACATTGGAGTTTACATTAGCAGTAGTGGGTACATTGTAGGTGGACAGGATAAATCAGACGCGCGTTTACAAGGCACGAAATTTAGAACGGATTAAGCGGTGACTTTTCATGTCAGCAGGTAAAGTTATACGAGCAGATATGTCTCTCCTTCAAAATAATTATATGCCTGTTCGAGCAGCAAGGTTAGATTTTTGCAATGGATTAGCACTGTCACGTGGCCTATACCCTGATTTTCACGCGATTTCAATTTGTTGCGCAATAGTCCAGATTTGAGGGACAGAGGGTTTCGGGGGTACCGTTGGTGAATGATTGTTTGAAGATAGGTCTTATTTATTCTGTATATACAATGCCAGCGGGACACCTATGGTTTTTAAGGTGACCATATATGAGAATTTTGATGAATTTTAAGCACTGATTGCAGGGTTTGAGGTACTTAGAGTGCCTACGGAAACCGGCGGTGTGTGCATTAGGGGGTTAGTATAGTTTTATCAATTACGTTATTATTATGTAGCATTTTCGAATAGGTGTCGTATTTTGTTAGAAAACATAATTTGGAATATGCGCTAGGTTACGAATGCGCTAGGTTACATTTTCTCTTTACTTACTTTACACACACACACACACACATACATACATACATACTTATATAGTATATACAGTGGCGCACCCAGGGGGGGGGCCCAGGGGGCCCTGGCCCCCCCCAAAGAAGTAGAAATATTGATTTTGCATTATAAATATTTTTATTCGTTCATCTCGGCCCCCCCATGCATTATAAATATTTTTATCCATTCATCTCGGCCCCCCCTAAGAAAAAATCCTGGGTGCGCCACTGAGTATATATATATATATATATATATATATAATATTTCCAGTTCCAAAACATTTCTCTTTCTATCTTAAGGTACCGGACTTATAACATCCTAAGTTTCTCGAAACTAACGACCTCTACGACATTTCCCCTCTGAAAAGGAAATCCCGGAAATTTATTAAAACTCTTTTCGAGGGACGAAATCGACAGAGAAAAGCCTCTCCATAACTCCCGACATATTGCCGGATCATCCACGAGGGGGGGGGGGGGAGCTATCCCTCATAAACCGGGGGATGCGCCGCGCATTTAAGCCCGCGCGTACACACAAAAGGGCCAGAGAAGAGAAATTCGTCATCATTACGCACCGAGAGCCGCCATTCCGGAAAAGTATGGAGACGCCACTCTGTGACTTTTCGGGTGACAACGCAGGCAGTCCATCATGGGGATCCACTTTCTTTGCTTGCCCCCTTTCTTTGATTGCACCAAGGAGAGGGAGGACTGTTTTAAGATGGATACCCGAGACATCTCTCTCTCTGTTTCATATATATATATACAGGGTGTTTTTTGAAAACTGACACTACTCAGAGCCATCTGTAGCGTGATCTATCAGCCGGAATTTCACGAAAATTGATAGAGACTAAGGATGGCATGGGAAAGAGTTTCGATGAAAAAAATTTAGTTCCAAAAGTCGCCGATAGGGGAAGATATGGCGCTTTTGTTGTCGGCGCACTCGAGAATTTGCATAAAAGGTAAGTAAAACATGAAAATACACATTCACGACTATGTAGTCGACAGCAACGCTAGCATTTCGGGCTATAAAGATAAGGAATGAATACGGAACAAGTTGTAAACAGACTAATGAATAGCAAAGAAATTTCACTGCAACACCACTTTATGCAGCAAATTCCCTTCTCTCTCTTTCAATGTGATCACAGTCCTGGTGGACGACACGTTGCATCGTGAACACTACGTTCTAAACGGCCGAACGTAACATGTCACAACGAATGTTCATAAAGTCCGCGATATGTTGTCCTTTAAGGCCGCCAACTTCGAGACTCCACCAAGATACACCTTAGACATTAAATAACCCCCCAGAAAGATGTGATATGGGTTAGGTCCGGGGAGCGAGGTGGCTATGCAAGTGGAAAAAAGTAACTGATGACCTTTTCTTCTGTAAAGCAAAGGCGGAACAGATTCCGCACCGATAGCCAAAAATACTGGCCCTGCTGTGGACTACTAGTCATGAATTTGCGTTTTGACGTTTTATTTACTTTTTATGCAAATTATCGGGCGCGCTGACAACAACAGCGCCATATTGTCCTTATCGGTGATTTTGGAACTATTTTTTTTTCACGGAAACTCTTTCCCATGTCGTCCTTTCTCCCTCTATCAATTTTAGTGGAATTCCACCTGATAGATCGCGCTACATATGACTCTGAGTAGTGACAGTTAAAAAAAAATCACCTTATATATATATATATATATATATATATATATATACTATATATATATACTATATATATACATATATATACACTAGTGGCCAGAATTGGGGAAATTTTAGATGATTCGTGTTTTAAGGTTTAATTCCATATAACTTCCTTATCTATAAGCAACAGCTAATGATTTTATTCATTATTGGAATGATAAGTTTTTGCACAACCTGTTTGACTATCACTGTTTGACTATCACTTAGTCGCTATTTTTTGTGTTTTTTATAATAATTTACTTTAGTAAGCTGTTAGGATGACGTACAAAGTAAAATTAGTTGAATGGTGACCTATAAAGGGATGCACAGTAATTGCTTTAAGTGACGAAGGTAACACTTACAGCGATATTATAGAGTAGGTGGGAGCATGTTCAAAGGAGGAATTTCTAAATTGTGGAATAAGTATCAAGAGACACAGTTGATTCAAAATGAAATTGAACAAGACAGGAAATGATTCACATAACCATACTGTGACAGAAGAATGAAAAAACTGCCAGGAGGGACAGACAAAAATCCTTTGAGGCAATTAAAAATGATTTACGTGAATGTGGCGTAAACGTAAGTGCCCCAATGTCCGACACAGATTTGTTTAAAATTGTAGGAGATCGTAGAAATTTTGGTTTAAACGCCAGAATCTCAAGGAAAAGCCGTTTTTATTTAAATAAAAGACAGAAAGGATTATATTGAGCTTAGTAGTGCTCTTTGAATGGAAATAGCATATTAATTGGTCAGAAGAACAGTGAGACAATGTCATGGGCAGTGACGAAACTAGAATCTCCTTTTTTGGTAGTGATGGAAAGTAATATGCCAGAAAAAGAATTGGATAAAATTTGCTACCTGGATGCACAACACAAACTGTGAAGCAGCCAGTTAGTGTTTTGCTGGGGGTGAGGGGGGCATGACAGCAAAATGCATGAGCGTATTTGTGTGATCAGTGATACTTTGAATATGCATTAGTGATGTATTGGAGTCAAAATGAATACCGCCAGTACTTCATATTTCACTAGGACTCTGCAGCACCTTGCCATGTTTATATACAGTGTAAAAAGTGGTTCCAGAAAAATAATATTTCATTGCCAAAATGGCCAGGCAATACAGTTCATATTCAAAATATTAGAATAATTACATTTTTTTACAAATTGAAAATTTCGTTTGGTAATTTAATGTCTTTTAATGCAAATATGCAAATGATATTTTTATTAAGAACTTATTGTTGATTAAACTTATTTATTATCTTAAAATTAATATCATTTTTGAAAAGATTAATTGAAAAAAAATTATTTTGAAAAGTCGAAATATTAGAATATTTATTCAAGTGGTTCAAAATATTAGAATAATTCACATTAATTCTCCTTTAATTATCACCAATTCATAACTGGTGGCATCATTAATTAAATTCAGATGATTTTATTTAAAATAAGTATTCTTTTTGTAGTTTGTTTGCTTTTTCGTCTTAAAATGGGTCGTGTGAGTGATATTTCTGAATTTATTAAACTTCGTATGGTTGATTTGTATCGGCACGGTAAAAATCAATGTTATATAGCGAATTATTTACATTGTTCGCAATCAAGCGTTAGTAAAATACTAACACAATATGAAAAAAATGGAAAATTTCAAAATAATCGCCGAAATGGTGGCCGAAAACCAAACACATCTGCTAGAGATGACAGGAAACTGAAGCATTTAGTTAAGAAAAACCGTTTTAAAAGTGTGCGATTCTTGCACCGAAAATCGAAAGAAGAAGGAGTTGAAGTTTCTAAATCAACCAAAAACAAAACCTCTTATGACTGCAAAATGAAAGCGTATAAGATTGAATTGGTGTAAATCAAGACGTTTATGGAGCGAAGAAGATTGGGAAAAAAATATTATTTAGTGATGAAAGTATGTTTTGTGTTTCATATGGTATTCAAGGTATTCGAGTTTGGAGAATGAAGAAAGAAGCATTTGATAAAGAATGTCTTAAACGTTTGGTAAAATTTACTGCTAGTGTCATGGTTTGGGGTTGCATGAGCGCAGAAGAACCTGGAAAGCTATGCATCGTCTACGAAAAGGTTTACTCTCAGATATATCAAGAAATCTTGGGATATTACACGATTCCATCATCAGAAGATTTATTTGAAGATGATTTCATCTTTCAACAAGATTTAGCGTCACCTCATACCTAGGCGTCAACTAAGAATTGGTTCCGCCAACGTAAAATTAAGGTACTTCCTTGGCCACCAAACTCACCAGACATTAATCCTATCGAAAACTTATGAGGTATATTTAAGAAAAAACTCCAAGAAAATCCTCCTTCAAGTAAAACTGAGTTAGTGGCACGTATAAAGTCTATTTGGGCTAATATTGATAGAAATGTTTGTAAACACCTTGTATATAGTATGCAAGATCGATTGTACGCTGTTATTAAAGCTGAAGGGGATGCTACAAAATATTAACTACCATTTACTTCATATTCATAAGATAATATTTTTGCGTAAAATAAAATATTATAATATTTTCAACCAATCTAAATTTTATTCTAATATTTTGATGTATTTCAGAAAACTGTTGTATACCTAATTTATTGTATTTAATATTTTGTAAATGTTAATCTTAATTATACATTACAGATTTAATTTATAAGAAATTTAATTGCATTTACTTAGTATCAAAAATAAATAAATGGAAAATAATTTCTTTATTATTACTTTTTCTCAATTATTCTAATATTTTGAATCTGAGCTGTAATCCTGACCGTAAGTCGATAGAAAATCTTTGAGGCCGATTGAAGAAGCTTTTCAGTCAGAAGCAGCCACAGAATAAAATACAACTAACAGTGTCCCCAACAGAAGAAATCGAATGAATTAAGGCCCGGTGCGTGGAGACCAGGCAACAGGTGCTCCACGTACAATTCACCATGTAGGATATATGGCATTCTGGAAGTGGCGGGCCGCGTTGCTAAAGTCCGGAGGGGGCTTCATCATGCTCCTCTGTGTGGTGACATTGGAAGACTCCAGAAAGACGTGCCGGTCAGACGTTCTGGCAAGATATATGGTCCCACCAGCCAATCACCATTAATACTTGCCTTTACGTTCACTGAAAATATCTACTGGTGGGGTAGTAGCATGGGGATTGGCTTCAGCCCACACGTGTTCCATGGGACTGTTGAAAATGTCTTCTCGGGTAAACGAGGCCTCTTCACTGAATAACAATAAGACAGAAAACTGCGGATTGTTATTTGTCATCTGAATCATCCACCTCACAAATGTAGCCGACGAGGATAGTCCTCTGCGTTAAATGATCGGTACGTGTAAAGGGTGCATACGTGCCTCATGTATATCATTCCACAACGGATTGTGAGAAACACAAATTTCAATTGCTACCGCTCACGTACTAGTGGAAGAAGCGGCAGCAAATCTCTCCAAGATACACTCTTCCGTTTGCGGTGTCCGCACACTTCGCTTATGGCCCATCTCTCTTTCAGATTGCGATCGAGCCAGTTTCACGCAGTCATTTATCAACACTGGCAAATGTAGAATAACGGGGATTACGGAAATCTCTCCCAGTACAATCTTCGTTCTTCGCGACCGTTCCCATTTGCACATTACATTCATATTTGCCAAATGCTCGTAAGCGTAATCCGCCATGGCCTTCACGAAATCTTCTCGAACGATGATATCATGGTAATGATCTGAAGAACTGAAGGTGTGACGCTTTTAAACAATAACGTTTGCTTCGGATGGCTTCCTACTGAACCATGACGAGCCAATCACCTGCAAATATCGATGCTACTTCTTTTCACTAGACATTTGCCTACGGCGCGCCTTCTAATCTTTCTGATCTGAATGGATCTGTGCAACTTATGATTTCGTTAATTCACATTTTACGAAAGTTCAACTTGGGCATTGAACTTAACTCTTTTCTGACACACCAAGGGGAATGCCGCCATAGGTTGCATTGTAAATATTGTTTGTCTTGATGAGTACTATCATCCCTCTTATTTTGTCGACACAGTTTACGAACACCCTATATATATATATATATATATATATATATATATATATATATGTGAGTATGGGAGGGAGAATTTAACTACGCTTTATTGTTAACGCAGGAGACATTCCATTTTCTTTATTTTTTTTCTCACACCAAGAAAATAAGAAAAGACGAAACTGAAATCTGAATCCGAAGAAAGAACACAATATTCTCACGCGCTGAAAGAGATAAAAATAAATGCCAAGGCGGGAATTTATCTTTATCGCACTCCCTCTCTCTCTCTCTCTGCCTTTCAGTGGAACATCCGCTCTCAATATCTCGAGACGAAATTTTAAGGTAAATATTTCGCACCCACTGTTTGGCAACAGCTTGTGTCTCCCGAACAGCAAAAAGCATCTATCACCATGTAAAGTTATTGTATCTCTGTAGACTCTTCTCTCATTTTTGGTGCCGTATATCTGCGTTTGTGTGCCTTTAGATATCTCAGACAAGCCCCCGAGCGGCGCATCGTAAATAATATAACTTTTGGAAATTCATATCTCTGGAAGACTAAAAAGATTTAATATCCGTTCGTTTTTCTGGAACAGATGGCAGAGAGATCGCGAAAGGATGCGGGAGAATAAAATCTATTCTAAATCCAATATTTCCTCGGGATGGCTTGCGAGAAACACAGCGTTTACAAGAATCGGGGAAAGGAAATTATCGTGGAATAACGCTTTCATGTTTCCTTGAACGAGGGCACCTTTTGCAAGTTTTTTACCTATCGTAAGGATGTATGTACATTTATATATATATATATATATATATATATAATGCATGCATAAATGTTTATACATGTATGTACGTATACACTGTAAGCTTTTGCAATAATATAATGTTTCAAAACTGAAACTCTGAAATAGCCATTTCCATGAGAATAAGTAAATAAATAAATAAATGGAACAGATATGGCTGTGCACGTGCACACACACACACACACACACACATATATATATATATATATATATATATATATATATATATATATATATATATATATATATATATATATATATATATATGGGGAGCCAAAAGTTAAAAACTATAAGATTCATAAAACAGGAAGAAGTTATGATAAAGAAATGCGGTTTGCAAGGAAGGGCCCACAAGGAAGTCGATATTTTTAGCAGTAACAACAACAAAAGAAAATTTGTTAAAAAAGTCACCGGTAGATAGCGCTGACATGCTAGAGATTCAGCAGAATTATGCAAATCAATCTTGCAATAAATAACCGTGATACACGAGGATTTTTCATTTGGTTTTAGAATGTTACCACTAAACGATCGAGCGTTGTTGGTCAAGCTGTGAAGAGCCGCTTTAGTTGTGTCAGTCAATGTTCTGGAGGTCATGTTGAACAATTGTTATAGCAAGAATAAATGAACGGAACGTACTGTTGCCCTGTTCATTGTGTTGCGAGTCATCAGCGCCTTCTATCAGTGACATTTTTTTAAACGAATTTTTATTTTGGTGCTAAAAAAAAATCCGATTTTCTTATGACCCCTTTCTTGCAAACTGCACTTCTTCATCACAATTTCTTCTTTTTTGTTGTGTATTTTTAAAGTATTTACGAAATTTTGGCTCACCCGGTATATATGACATTTGTCACTTCAAAATATGAGTAAAAGTTTCTTAAAAATTTTTTTGTGAGTCCTCCCCGCCCCCCAAAAAATATCTCAATCCAAATTAAATGTACCACTTTCCGAAACATTTTAGGGCTGAAGCCGTCTTACGAAAATGACCCTGACGAAAAGAACATGTCGACGCCCCCATTTGAATCCGGCCTTCCAAATTTCCGGCCTTAATCAGTGTCGAACTGTTGACTCGGTCAACATGCCCCCATGGAGTATTTAAATTCGAGAGCGATCAATATTTGGGGAGCGCCGAAAAGTGTGCGAACTTCTACAAATACGAACCCAGAAATAGTTTCAGGGGGGGGGGGGGAACTTATGAATCCGTTCGCGTGTGTGTGTTTAAGAGCTGTGAGTGAATCCACGCAATGCGAAGGAATATATATATATATATATATATATATATGCATATAATATATATACATATATATATGTATATATATATATATATATATATATATATATATATATATATATATATATATATATATATATATATATATATATATATATATATCAACAACGTCATTTTCTTTGAGTTGATGAGTGGGTAGAAACTTTGTTTAGATGGTTAAATAACTATTTTATATAAAAGGTTTATAAATCTTAATATATAGGGGCAGGATTGCTTCGTGTTGGGTTTTGATACTTAACCGTATTTTTACAATTACAATTGTAAATGTTAAAGTAGGGTGGCGCTGTAAGAAGTCATAGTACCAATCAGTTCTTGCAACACCATCTTTAAATAGAGTGTTGAGATTGCTTGCTTTACCATATTCAGGAACTATATAAGCAATATCATATTTAAAACAATGTCGATTACACCGTCATATTTATTACACAGATAACCCATTCGAGATAGCCTTAATACGATTCACCGTCTATTTCATCCATCACCACGTCTCAGGTAATCTTGACTCACTATCTTCACCAAGTCTATTTCATCTTGATGCGATATTGATGTCAGACGGCCAGCGTTTAATCTATTAATTGAACTTTTTACCTTTTATTCGAAGAAAAATAACACTTCCAGGCACTCCTTAACGTTCCTGGGCTTTCGTGTAAGTCCAGTTTTGAATTTGTTCAGTCCTGACTGCTCTTATTACATCCTCTTGAGAGTAAAATAATCAAAAATCCATCACGGTACTAGGTGCTGTTTTTTATTTCATTAATATTGAATTATATTCTGCACTATGATGCTATTTAGTTCATTATTTATTAAATAACAGTATTCACAGCTACGCGAAAATCATAATTTCGTTTAACCCATTTAGAAAACTTTGTGCGGTAAATATAATTTACCTTTAACTTATGTTCTGGATACGTTTACATGACAGTATAACTAATTAATAGAAAATATTATATTTACCTTGATGCAGTTTTTTTTTTCAGTATAACCCGTATTTGTTCTCAAAATAAGGATTTCTTACAAGTCTTGCAAAACTCTTAATCAAACTCTTTTGACAGAAAAATTTCAAACGCAAGATATCAACAAATAACCTCCAACTAGAATTTCAACAGCACTCTGCAGTTTTAGAGAGAAGTTAAAGACAAGATTCATCGACAATGTGGCCAGTATATCCTGCCTCCAAACAGAAAATTTCCTGCTGTTTACAATTACCCTGACCCCATATCCGCCGTGACGTCCATGTCCTTTTTGTCAGGTTAACAGCCTGGCACACATTTGTTAAAATAAACGATCTTCTTACATCGGAAACATTTTCTACATACACCAGCAGGAACATTATAATTTTTTTAGGGGGGGGAAGGGGCAAGTGCTCTAGGCACCCCCATACTGCTCAGCTTATACCTAGGAATACGTAATTTTCGTATTTACGAAATAGATGCGAATAAATGCGAAAATTATTTCTTTACTACTTTTCGGCGAAAACTCGGTGATAAACGGCTTTTTAAGCGAAATTAAAAGTAATAATAGTAATAGTTTATTAACATAATAGCTTAAGTAAGACCATCCCAGGTCTATAACTGAGAAATCTCACTCTCCATCGGATTTACTCCGAATTTCCCCTGGACAGCTTGTACGTACCGGAGTCGAACCTAAAAATTAAACTGTTCAAATCAACCATCAAGTTTTGTGGAGCAAATTAGTAGATTTAAGAAAGTCTCTTGAGCGCCAATCTAAAAGGATATTTCAGCTACTTAAGCAGTCAACCAAGAGACTCTTGTTGATGTTATACAGATTTTAGTTGCAGCTGAATGTTGCTGCCTTAACTTTGCAAAGGCAGCTACACAAAGCTTCTATAGTCTCGTTAACAGAGTAGATGCTGAGATATTTTAGTATGTACAACATAGAAATTAATGGCTGAAGGCAAAGACTTCCGTAACACAATGTGGAGATTACTACAATGTTTGCTTTTAAGGAGTCCGGGACACATTTAAGAAAATTTATTTATTGAGTAAAAAATTTAGAATTCTTTTGTGATGGTCAACC
>OU015495.1:32450142-32467642 GCA_907164885.2 Dolomedes plantarius | reverse complement strand
CTGAACTATCTTTCGGATCCGCAATTTCCAGGATAATAATGCCTTTTGAAGTGTCAGAAGAGGTATTCTATCCCATTCCTCCTGAACAGCTTTCGAGAGTCCTGTAAGGGTTTTGGGACGACGTTTGGATAATGCAGATTTTAAAAGTCCGAAATCACAAAAATCCATAGGTGATACATCGGGAGATTTAGTAGGGAAATCAGTGAAGGGTATGGCCTTGATACCAGTTTTTTGTTCCATTTCTTTTAGGAAATTTACAGTGGATTTTGATGTGTGACTGCTAGCTTTGTCCTGATGGAGTCTCACAGATTGATGGCACTGTGGGTAAAGCGATGGTATTTCATTCAGAAAAATTGGCGATAAAATATGTTCCTGATAGTATTTGGAGTTAATCTTGACATTTTTTCCACTCTCTTTATTTTTAACTTGCCATTATAAGAAAAACCAGAAACAATCATGAATCCCTTAGAAAAACTTTCTTTCGAGTCTTTGAACCATGTACTTAAATTTTTTTCTCCCCTTTTATGATAATAAATGGCTCTTTTTTTGTTGCAATCATTTAAATACACTCATGATTCATCTATTGGGACAATTGTTTTCCATTTTTCTTTGGATAAGTGTTTCTCATATAGAATTCTGCAGCGTGTCCTGCGTTCAGCGATGATTTGGAAGACGACGATGCACATTGCGTTTTTTCGCTTTCTTAAGATTTAAATCAACGTTTATCATTTTGTTTACAGTGGACACCGATCATTTTAATGATTTTGCAACTGTCCTTTGACTAGGGGGATTTTCTTTTAACATTAAACAACGTACCTTTGCAATAGTCGAAAATGTCCGTTTTTTCCTTGGATACTTGTTTGGGATTTTTGTCCCACTTGAGGCTCCAATTTGACGTTTTTTTTCCTTTCTTGTTGACGATATTACCTATCGACGCTTTAGATATCACAAAACCATGACTCTCACATCGTTTTTGGATAACGGAGTATGCATATTTCTCTTCGGAAAGAGCATAAATGTAGCCTTCGAACCACTGCTTTGTTAAAAACGTCATTTTGAATAAAAACAAAACTTTCAAGCCGCAGACGATAATTTTGACTTTTAAAAACATAGTATAATTGCAATTATTTTTTTTTTTGCAGCAAACGGTTTTTTATTACCGCTTACCAAAGTCGTCTAAAAAAAGTGCGATCAGCCTCTGTAGTATATTGAACATACAAAACGAAAAACCTTTTCTAATTTCCAAATTCTTTTCAATTTCCTTTAAAATTGCCTGGACGTAAGTAAACTAATTTCGTTTTTGTTTTTCGCTTTATTGTGAGTAACCTAAAAACAATAGTAGGCCATTGATATACCGTCCCTTTGCCCCAGTCTCATGGGCACTTAAAAACTCATAAGGGATTCCTGGGATTCCTATGCCCAGATAACCCGGGTCGGCCAATAAATGCAAGTTGCAAGGGTCATGTGACAGGACCTCATGAAGCTTATTTAAGCTCGGACACGCTTTGAAGAGCATGTTTTTTGCGCGACTCTGTGGCCTAGTAAAGTGCTGTAACCCTACTGCTAAAATGTCAATAAAATAATTCTGGCTGCGACTACTGTGATATGACCGCGCCCTGAAACACCCCATCCAAGGCATGTTACAATAAATTGAGCCGACAGGATTGTTTTATTCACATTTTAGCAGTGTATATATATATATATATATATATATATATATATATATATATATATATATATATATATATATATATATATATATATATATATATATATATATATATATATATATATATATAGAGCAAGAAATATTAGCAAAAATGCACCAATCATGTTGCAAAACGTTTGGGAACTGATCTAAGGAATAAATTAAAAGAATGGCGAACTAAGGGGGGTAACAATTGAAGGTAAAAAAGTGGATAGTTTAAAAGAAGATAAAATTGTGAAACTTTCAAACTTGTATAGAAACGCAATTACTGATAATGTTCCAGACATCCAGAATATGAAAACAGCAATATATACATCATTATAACATTCATCATCTACACACCAGTCTCTAAATCACAGCAAATGTCCAGCAGGTAATGCATCATGGTGCTTTTATGAAAGATCGTTGGCAGCTAATGAAAAGCCTAAATCTCATGCTTCGATGTAAACAAATTTAACCGAGGTTGTTGTATCAAAATTTGTACCGTCTATCAGAGACTTGCAATCAGTGAACTATTGTAACGTTGTGAAATGCGAATGAATTTGTGTTACAAAATGCGAATGAAAGTATTCATAGCATTATCTGGAAAAATTGTCCGAAAGAAACATTTGTTTCTAAAAAGAGACTTGAAATATCAATTATTAGCAGTATTTTTCAATTTAATTTTGGGTGTTTGAATTCGCTAATAGCTGAAAATAAAGAATGCTATGAAATATCAATGAAAATTTCTCAGAAGTGTGATAAGCGACGAATACGTCAAAGCCAAAATAGAAGTGACAATTCATAAAAAATTTGGGATTAATAATAAAAAATCTACTCTGCTGAAAAATAATACAGTTCTAAGGAAAGAAGGAAAAACATATGGTGCAGGAGAATTTTAATTCTATGCAAATAAATATTTAAATACTTACTTTTCTTTGAAATTTTTGTCAAAATTGCGTTCACATAGGAAAGACGATTGTTTACCTTTTATAAAAATTTAAATAAGATAATCATTTTGTTTTCAAGGTAAGTGGTAGAAAAAACTTCTCTGTTATATTAAAAAACATTTTTAATCTTTAGATTACTACGTTTTGTGTACATGATGAACGAAATTTTCAAAGCAGTTTTCTCAAAATGAAATTTTTCTCGATAATGCAAATTTAAAATGTGATACGCGCATCAGTTTTGCTTCAAATTACACGATATTTGCCTTATATTATCTTAATACATACATTAATAAGTCTGTGCATGCATATTTGTTGTAAAGAAGATTAACTTACAAAAAATAACTGTTTATATATAATGAAATGAAATTTTTGAAAATAAATCATCCATTCATCGGTTTCATTTCTTTTAAAAAACAAAATATTGAGTTATTTATAATGCAATGCACAGTTTAATTATGGTATAATAAATAAATAAAAAGGAAAATTATTATAAAAAAGTAAAAATTGCTTCGCAAGGGACATTTTAAAATTTTATTAAACAATTTTAGTTATTTATTTAAAAAAAATCTAAATAAGCTAGAATTTTTTACGTCGTTTATATTTAAAATATTAAACTTTATGCAGGATCAAAATTTCATATAAATATAATGCAATATAAAAAAGTTCAATCCCAACGTCCACTGTCCCCTTAAATGAAGAGAACCCATGGAACAGAATTAAAACTAGTATGTATGTATGTATGTATGTATATGTATGTATACATACATTTTCCTTCTAAAAGATCCAATTTCTTCTTAAATCTATCAAGCTGTTCAAATCGAATATTTGATATTTTGAAAATATTACATTTCCTTTGATTTGGCGGGGCATCTGGGAAGCTTTTCTGCAACGAGCGAAATAGCCTCCCGATAATCTATGGACCCAGTTATTTTTCTCCTTTTTAGAAGAATGTTTACTCCTCTAAAATCCCTAATTTTTCGTTTCCGATTTGACTTTACTTATCAGTCGGTATTGTTAGAAGTGAATTGTATTTTTCTAATCCCTTAAACTCTACTGTGTAAATAGACGTATATATACGTGTATACATAATATGTGTTTGTCTATGTATATAACGGGTACGTCATAAATTCGTGCAAAGTTCAAAAATTCATAATAAAAGAAGTAATGCTCGGAAAAATTTTCTGTTTGCGCCAATAAGATCAGAGGGACATTGGATTTTTTTTTCATGTAAAAAAAAAAAAAGTTTCCAAAAGTAACCGAAAGGGGGCGCTCACACTTCATACTGATACGTTTTATGCAAATCAGGCAAACTCAAACAGAAAATCAAACAAATCACAATAACATAAGACTGTGCATTTATTTTAAAGTAACAGATGTTAAACTTTACTATCAGCACAAGGTAATAGGCAAGTGAGGCGCGTCACGAAGCCCATCACAGCGGATTGAAGCATCGATGGCAGCGACTGTTTGTCGAATGACATATTTCGGTTCCACCAAAGTGGTTGGGGATCCCCGGTAAACATGAGGTTTTAAGTATCCCCCCAACTAAAAATTTGCCGGTATCAAGTCTGGTGATCGTCAGGGCCACGGAACCTTACAACCGAGACTTATAAAACTCGGTCTTCTAGGAAATATTTCAACTGGGACGTCTTGATATCACGTGAAATGTGGGGCGGGACACCATCCTGCATGAAGGTGACAAAAGGTAACTCATGTCTTTCCTGCAATGCGGGCTTAACGTGGTCACGCAAAAGCGCCCTCTTTCGGTTACTTTTGGAAACTTTTTTTTTTTACATGGAAAAAAAATCCGATGTCCCTCTGATCCTACTCGCACGAACAGAAATTTTTTCCGAGCATTACTTCTTTTATTACGAATTTTTGAACTTTGCACGAATTTATGACGCACCCCGTATATATATATATATATATATATATAATAGTTGAAAGAGAAAACCAGTAAGAGCACTAAAGCTACTTGCAGCCAGGAACTAAAAACATGAAAAGATAAGTATGAAAGAGGTTTTAGACAGCATCTCTTCGTCAGCGGTGTCAATACTGTCTAAAAACCAATGGATTGTTTCCGCTGAGTATGATTTATACAATAAACACACTCAGACACCGTACAATCCATGAATAACTGTAGAATTGAATAAAGATTTACTTAACCATAGAACACCAAGCCTAGCGCTAGGCAGAGTGGAAATTGTGTGTGTGTGTGTGTGTGCATGCATATACATTTCATTTTCCTCCTAAAAATCCAGTTTCTTTTTAAATCTATCTATCTGTTCAAATCAAATATTTGATATTTTGAAAATATTACATTTCCTTTGATTCGGTGGGGCATCTGGAAAGCTTTCCTGCAACCGATGTGAGTCGAAACAGTCTCCCGATAATCTATGGACCAGCTTCATCGGATCTTGTATTTTTTATCCTTTTTAGAAGAATGTTTACTCCTCCAAAATCTTTAATTTTTCGTTCCCGATTTGACTTTTTTTCAGTCGATATTGTTAGAAGTTAAAGGTATTCTTTGTGATCCTTTTACCTCTACTCTGTAAATAGACGTATATATACGTGTATGTATAATATGTGTTTGTATATCTATATATATAAAACAGTTCTGTAACTGACTGACTCACTGACTGACTGACACACAACGCTCAGAGCAAACCGCTGGACTAAAAGGGCTGAAATTTTGCATGGCGATTCTTCATATCGTGTAGAGGTGCACTAAGAAAGATTTTTGAAAAATTCTTCTTAGATTTTTGAAAATTAAGTTTTTAAGCCGTTTTAGTATTTTTTTTTAAGTTTTCATTTTAAATAATAATTTGAGGGTTATAAAATTTATATCACGAGAAAGATCCTAAAAATTTATTTAAAATGAGATCTTTTTCGAAACTTTACCTCCATTTTCTGATTTTTGGGGAATTTTTAAAGATTCAATTTTAGAATCTAATTTATTAAATGCTGATCACGTGATTTCTTTTTCTGGTACTTTAAATTAATTTATCGTCACGTGATAACAACGAAATAGACAAAAAAATATTTTTTTTCCTTTCTAATGCAGCAGACGATTGGACATTATCCAAAAAAATATTAAAATACAGTAAAAGATATGTTCCTCAAACTGTACTATATTAACTGTACTATATTCTTTAGTATGTCCTATTAGATTTAATTTGAATATTTTCATCTACATTATTTTGTCTTTAAAAGTATCCCTTACGATTTTTTTAAAAATATATATATATATTTTTTTCATCAATTGTATACGTTGATCGTCGTATTTATTATGAATATATACATATATATATTTTTGCATTAATTTCATACATTGACCATTGAATTTAATTTGAATGTACTCCGTAGCGAAGTGCGGGTTTTCAGATAGTACACATACACACACACACACACATATATATATATATATATATATATATATAATGTACTCGCTTAATTTATTGAACCAGTTTCACTGATTCATCAGAGCAAGGATTTCCTCCTAAAAAAACATAGGGATTTTCTCCTACCGATGTTGTTAGTATCGATACTGTAAAATATTTTCCGAATAAATTTAGAAATAATCTTAATGATTAAATGGTTGTATTCCATTTTATGTTGTACTTGTGTCGTCTACAGGCTTTAAAATATTCATTGTTTGTTTTATAGGGACAGATAATTTTGGTTAAAACGCTGGAGGTCATCTGTTATACAGAAAATGTCGTTAAACACAAAAAAAAAACTATACGCACACACACACATATATATATATATATATATATATCAAGATAGAGAGATTGCATGTCTCTGTATCCATGTATTCCATTTATTGGATATCAATTACGGGCAAGGAGACAAGTTAGGCCTCTATCGGGGCCGTTAACAAAGCAATAACTCAGTGAGCGGGATTATCTGTTGACGATGATGGATGCTCGCGCGCGTTCTCTCCCCGGACATTGGCGAGTGCAGGGTGTAAAGGGATATATATATATATATATATATATATATATATATATATATATATATATATATATATATATATATATATATATATGTATATATATATATATATATGTATATATATATATATATATATATATTATATATATATATATATATATCTATTTTATATATATATATATATATATATATATATATATATATATATATATATATATATATATAGAGAGAGAGAGAGAGAGAGAGAGAGAGATGTTATAGTACTTTAAGAATGACAGCTGGATAAAACCGCGGGCTGCTCGTCTCGATCTAACAACGACCGGATTCGAGAAAGAACTCACTCGACGCCCTCACGATCGAAAATCCTTCTTTAATTCGAATAAGAACTCTCTGAGGTGTTCCCATCCCGACTCCGAAGAGAAAGGGGAATAAAAAGGGAATTTTTCGCCCGCAGCACCCCTTCGGAACACAATCGAGTGGCTCGCTGCCTCCGATGAATGGGGGCAGGGGCGCGCTTTCGAACTTGGAATTCCGCGAGTCAACACAGGAGGGATTCCCGAGGATTTTCGGAGAGGGAGGAATGTTCGAACGGGCTCGCCGCCATAGAAGGTTATACTTCGAGGCTTATATACTTCGAAGGTTATACATAGAAGGGTGAATCAAAGAATGGAGGTCAAAGAATGGATGGAATCAAAGAACGAGGGACGTGACAAAAATTGAGTTCAGAGCATGAATTACACACACACACACACACACACACACACACACACACACACACACACACACACACACACACACACGCACGCGCGCACACACACACACACACGCGCGCGCACACACACACACAAACATACACACACACAGATATATATATATATATATATATATATATATATATATATATTATATATACAGTGAAACTTCTGTGTGGCGGCCAGTCATGGTCCTATAAAGTACTGGCCGTTAGGAGGGGTGGTTGTCGGAAAGAGGTTTTTCCGTAAAATTGCTCTAGAGAGTCTCGAATCGGTACGAATAAAATAGGTTCATTTAGAGAAGTGGCCGGGTAGTGAAGTATATATATATATATATATATATATATACAGTGTACGTATACACACGTACACGTACACTTAGTTCTAGGGAAACTGGAAATCCTGTCTAATAACCTGTAGGTCTTCTTCTGGATATCGCAGAATTTACTAAAAGTACTGGGTATAATCTCCATGAGGTTTCCGAGGAAGGCTGTAGATAATGAACACCAGGCATCCTGAGGTGGGAACCACAATTTTGTAATTTTCTGTAATAGTCCGTTCCTGGATGTCTGATACTTGCTTTGAACGGAGCATTGTAAAGCATCCCAGATATGTTTAATTTCGTTGAGATTTGGTGGACAAGGGTACCTTTTCATGTTCCAAAACTCAGATGAGTATTCTCGAAAGAATAATTTGGCGGTCGTACATGTATATGATGGCGCATTGTGTTGTTAGATGGCGTCAAACCCATCAGAGTGAAAGCGTGACATGAATGTCGTGTTGCCTGTCTTAAAATTATTTATTTCTTTGGGCGAGATTCGTATATTATTTGGGTTAGTACAAATTATTTATAATTTATAGGTATTTGGGTGCGTTGTGTTTTTTTTTATTTATTTGGTTGAATACAACCCAAGGTTCTAGACATTCTGGCAAACGATCAGGTCAAATAACTTTGCTTCTAATAACTAGGTAATAACTTTCCTTTAGGTCAACTGCGAAGATAAAGATGACTGACTCCAATGTAACAAAATAAAATTGATTTATTTACAACCTTATCTATTTACAAAAAAAAACTGAATTACCAAATCTTCGCACACAGTTTACACATTTTACTAATCTTTTAGCATTTTCTCCTCGATTCATATCGAATGACATGTATTTAATTAAATCTACACCTTTTGGATTCAGGGAGCATATAATTATTAAACTAACTCATAGCCAAGAACTCCTATTTATCAAAATTATCTTTACAAAAAACACTGTTCCCGCACTAATCTTTCATTTAGCTCGGTGGGGTCTGAACAAAACAAAATTTAACTTTCACTCACTCAGTTTGACGATACAGCACTGGGACTCTGGCGTCGAAGCTCTGCTTAGGCATGGGGTATCGCTTCTTCCTTCTAGGTAGTGGGTGCGCTGCGTCTCTAGGCTGTCGTGGGTATTCTTCTACTCTTTTCAAAATGATGGGGCACTCATCAGGAAAATAATGACATCGACTTCTCTTGATCCAAAGTCACGCTCAATTCCGGGAAGACTCGACCAGATCTCCAACATTAAGGCGCATCCTCTCTATAATCCCGTTTCTATTCTCTTGCTCAAAATCACTCTCAGCTCCGGGAAGACTCGTCCGGATCTCCAATATTTAAAACTGCCAATCTTTTCATCACTTTCGATGCTAAGGCACTAGGAAAGATCAACCGGTTTCCGGAAAACGAAACCTCTTTCTCGTACTGTCGGACAACTCCCGGGAATGCTCAACCGGTCTCAGACGTTTTGAAATTCCAATCTCTTCATCCCCCTGCAATGCTAAAGCACCGGGAAAAGTCAACCGGGCCCGCACGCAGAAGAGAATCCTCGAAAAAAACTCTAAGTCTTCTATTTATTTGTTTTTTTATAACAATGTCCACGCCTTCTCGTGACTCCTAATCCATTCAGGAAAGCTTTCAAAAATCCACCACTTAGCCTCCATTTTCATTTCTCGGATTGGATAATCCCATAACCCATGCACGTCTTAATTACGTCATACAGAGACCACCCAAAGTCCAGTCCACGTGTTTTGCGGTCTACAGGTCCAATAAATCCTTTACAATAGGGTATTTTACTTTAATGTCAAACCCTGGTGCCATCTCCTTATCTGCGTCTGGAATCACCTACCCCCTATCGCGCACCGCCGCTTTTAAATTGGCTGAATGCGTACAGACTACTGTTCCGTCCTCTAATCAAAGGCGGCTTCCTAGCATTCTAACCGAAATGTGATGAAAACAGCCTTCGATCACTTTAAAAATTTTAATTTTTCTTTAAAATCGAAAGCGCTTCATCACATACGCTCCCTCCTCCGAAAAAAAAAACTAACCAAACACCAAACACGTAAAAATATGCTCCCTTCCTCGAAAAGTTTACAAAATTCTCATGTACTACTTATATAATTCATGACACTCAATAAAACATAATCACATCAATTACAAAACTTCTTACCATCCATGTCTGAAAAAAAAACTTGTTCGCATCATAAGTCCTCATACACTATTTAGAAACACTAAAACAAAACATCAAAACACTTACTCCTGACTCCATTGACCTTCTTTGATCATGTGATCTATACCTTTAATTTAGGTAAGAGAAGACCACCAACCTATGCACTTATTAGAGTTCTGAATTCAAAAGTTCATTCTTTTAATCAAATGTTCTGAGTGAAAACATCGAAGATCTATATGAACCATGTCGACATAACTAATCACCATACAAAATCATGATTTGCAGAGTTCAGACCCAAAACACTATCACAAAGCATAAATTCTTCATCTCTCTATATATCATTTTGCACGCAATTAAACTCTATTCTAACACTATTCCTCATTATTCACAAAATTTACTTATAAACAAAAATAATTAACACATTAAAATATATCTCACAGTATATTTGCCACATTCACAACAAAATACCAAGCATATAAAAATTTGTTGCATTTTCAACACACTTCTCACAATATTTTTGTACTTTTCCAAAACAAATTCATTAACTTAAATTCATATGTATGTATAAATTGAGTCTTCACAAATGACCTTCCTATCACACTTATATTTTCTAAAAATCATAATCCAAACCCATTTTCCCCATTATTGTAAAAGAAACGAAAAAAAAAAAAAAAAAAGAACGCGCAAAAAAAAAAAAACACCTTCAAACCACTTGCTTCCCTCAACTGCGAAAACAAAACTAAACATTGCTCTCTCCCCTTTTTCAAAAACACGCGAACCCTTGAAGTCATTCAATTCCCAAAATCCTACCGCATGCTAGATTCGCGAACCACACAAAATTATTTTCTTTCGCATTTTCCCTCGTTACCCTAGCAACACCTGACACATCGGAAGGACACTCCCTCTCGTACAAGAAACCTGTTCTCAGACCAGAAATTCGTTCAACTCAGTCTGGTTTTGACCCCGGGGACCCGAATTTTCGATACTCTCTGCCCCTTAAAGTAATTTGCGACTAAAAAACTTTCCTCCGTTTGCACAATAGAGCCCATAAATCTCAACCAAAAAAAACACCTGATAACAGTAAACCCCAAAACTATTCTCATTTTCCAACCATCTACAACTTTCTAACCACCACGACTTATATTTATTTTTATTTTCACTTGTGCGGCTATTTAATTATTTCTTTATTTCATTTCAAAAAGTCACTAGCTTAGTCCATGCACTTCAGCATTTTAGATAAATAAATGTAAATTTTGGCCAGAAATTGCCATTTATTCTCTAATGAGCTGTTTAAACAATTTGCTAAATTTTAAACTCACACAAACTTACTAAAGTGATATTCCTCACGCCTACCGTATCGCACTTAACTCCTCAACACTTATATTTCGTCAAACATTACTTTCTCAAACCCCTGTTCCTGAAGTCATTCTAGGTCTGCAGCCCTAAATCACTTCCAGGATTTTCTAAATTAAAAACACAAGTTTTCACTTTCCAAAATCTTCCATAAACGCAAAATTTCCTCATTATTCACATAAAAAGCCTACATACAAACTAGTTTCTTTATCGTGCGTTCTCCTTCCTTAGGGGGGGGGGAGAGTAAGAAGGGCAAACGAACCCCTCTCTTTTCGTAGAAAACCTTTTCCCCACTTCCTGTTTTAGTAAACAAAACTGACCCCGCACTTCCTATCACTCCTCACACAAAGCACTATACTAGGACAACCTTTTATTTTGAGTAATTCTTAAAAACAACCGCCATCTTTCTAATACCACATATCTCTACTAATTCTACGCACATGCTTCACTAAATTCATATCTAAAACTTCACTACACTGACTTATTATTCAACCCAGGGTAAACAATCGTAAATTTTATTTTCATAGCACCTAACAACTAATGCAATCCATCCATCAAAAAGTTTAGTTTTTTATACTGTGGCAATTCTGAACATTTATGCCTATAACTAACCCTCTTTTCGTTATAAAGACCTCTACTCCAACAATGTATCGAAAACTCTTATTTTACATTCTTAACTCAGCACTCCTTCAGCTATAAGCTTTTTGGCAGATTAAATGCAATATAATCCACCTCACATTATTTATCGTTTATAGACTGAAACAAATCTGACTATGATTTGCGCTTTTGCTTACCGTTAACCATCTTTCATCCACAATCACCTCTACTCTAACTTTTTATCTAAACTTCCTATTTCAATTTTACCCAACTGACGATGGCTTTGCAACACATTCGCGATACAACCTTCTTGATCTAACTCAAATAACTCCAATTTTTAAATTTTACACCTCACATTACCGATCATTCGTTTACCTATCATTACTCAATATGCAAGAATTCTCTCATTATAATATTACTTCTCCTAACATTATGCATTCAAATTCTTTATACGTAACTAAACTATGACTCACAATCCCAAACTTAAAAAAACGCTAATTTCCCCCAAAATACACATATATGCACAAAATCAAAGCAAAACACAATTCTATTCTCAATGTAATTGCAAAATATTATCTGACAAATTCTATACTTAAATTGACACACGTTTCTTTTCAAAAAATTCATATCTATACCAAGTACCACTAATTACTATCGACCAACACACTTGTACTCAATTCAATAATTTCTCAACTGTTACTCAAATCTTAACTATCTATTGACTTTCTCATTTCAATAGAATTTTCAAAATCACACTTAAATATTATCTAACAACTGATATCAAACAAATTTTCTGCCATCAATTACTTTTAACTTATTCAAAATATTTTTCAAAAATACACCTCAATTCAATCTATCATCTCTACAATATCTACAATATACATAAATTTTTAAACACTTCATATAAATCAAAACATAAGTATTTCTTATCTATCTTTAACCAACTCAACAAACTCTTTCTAAAAACACTCTTTAATTCACTTAGTTAAAATTAAAATATTTGCATTCATATATTCACACTTCAAACAATCTTAACATAAAATCAATATTGTCACACTCTTCAAAACAAAATTACACTCAATAATAATAATTGTGGCAAATATACGAACATATTTTCAAAACACTCCCGCTCTAAAAATTCTTACGCGCTGCTCCCTTCTATACAAAATTTGTAAAGACCAAAAAAAAATTTCTTAAAGACAAAAAAAAAAAAAAAAAAAACTAACTGTTTTTTTTTTCTGTATCGCAAAAAAAATTTTCACGATTTTAGCCTAACGCAAATTATTTTCTATCCTGGTCGGGACCATTTACCGAACAAAAAATTTATTGTGATTTCATACACTTATTCATATACCTTCAAAATTAAATATGGCAAATACACATTTAAATTTCAAACATCGCGCGCTTTCAAAATAATTTTAATACGCGGCTCCCTTCACTTTGAAAAACAAAAAAAATTTTTATCTCTAAAGTCCCTAACACACCATGAGACTGAGTCACGGTCACCATTTGTCGTGTTGCCTGTCTTAAAATTATTTATTTCTTTGGGCGAGATTCGTATATTATTTGGGTTAGTACAAATTATTTATAATTTATAGGTATTTGGGTGCGTTGTGTTTTTTTTTATTTATTTGGTTGAATACAACCCAAGGTTCTAGACATTCTGGCAAACGATCAGGTCAAATAACTTTGCTTCTAATAACTAGGTAATAACTTTCCTTTAGGTCAACTGCGAAGATAAAGATGACTGACTCCAATGTAACAAAATAAAATTGATTTATTTACAACCTTATCTATTTACAAAAAAAAACTGAATTACCAAATCTTCGCACACAGTTTACACATTTTACTAATCTTTTAGCATTTTCTCCTCGATTCATATCGAATGACATGTATTTAATTAAATCTACACCTTTTGGATTCAGGGAGCATATAATTATTAAACTAACTCATAGCCAAGAACTCCTATTTATCAAAATTATCTTTACAAAAAACACTGTTCCCGCACTAATCTTTCATTTAGCTCGGTGGGGTCTGAACAAAACAAAATTTAACTTTCACTCACTCAGTTTGACGATACAGCACTGGGACTCTGGCGTCGAAGCTCTGCTTAGGCATGGGGTATCGCTTCTTCCTTCTAGGTAGTGGGTGCGCTGCGTCTCTAGGCTGTCGTGGGTATTCTTCTACTCTTTTCAAAATGATGGGGCACTCATCAGGAAAATAATGACATCGACTTCTCTTGATCCAAAGTCACGCTCAATTCCGGGAAGACTCGACCAGATCTCCAACATTAAGGCGCATCCTCTCTATAATCCCGTTTCTATTCTCTTGCTCAAAATCACTCTCAGCTCCGGGAAGACTCGTCCGGATCTCCAATATTTAAAACTGCCAATCTTTTCATCACTTTCGATGCTAAGGCACTAGGAAAGATCAACCGGTTTCCGGAAAACGAAACCTCTTTCTCGTACTGTCGGACAACTCCCGGGAATGCTCAACCGGTCTCAGACGTTTTGAAATTCCAATCTCTTCATCCCCCTGCAATGCTAAAGCACCGGGAAAAGTCAACCGGGCCCGCACGCAGAAGAGAATCCTCGAAACAACTCTAAGTCTTCTATTTATTTATTTTTTTATAACAAAGTCCACGCCTTCTCGTGACTCCTAATCCATTCAGGAAAGCTTTCAAAAGTCCACCACTTAGCCCTCCACCTTCATTTCTCGGATTGGATAATCCCATAACCCATGCACGTCTTAATTACGTCATACAGAGACCACCCAAAGTCCAGTCCACGTGTTTTGCGGTCTACAGGTCCAATAAATCCTTTACAATAGGGTATTTTACTTTAATGTCAAACCCTGGTGCCATCTCCTTATCTGCGTCTGGAATCACCTACCCCCTATCGCGCACCGCCGCTTTTAAATTGGCTGAATGCGTACAGACTACTGTTCCGTCCTCTAATCAAAGGCGGCTTCCTAGCATTCTAACCGAAATGTGATGAAAACAGCCTTCGATCACTTTAAAAATTTTAATTTTTCTTTAAAATCGAAAGCGCTTCATCACAATGAATGCTTGTAACACATGTGATGTTAATAGCGTTCAGTGATCAGAGAGGTTGTAGACGTATGAAGTCACCTCAAGTCATTTCTAAGGCTGCTTTAGCTTGAACAGTCCCTTGTATAAATGCTGGATTCATTGAAATAAGACGTTTTCTTCGCGAACTCTTCCATTTGTCGGAATCAGTTGGAAACAAGACTTGTCAGACGAGGCTACTCGTTTCCAGTCTTCCAGTGTCCAATGGTGGTGGTACCAAGACCAGACGAGACGCTGAGCTCTGTTTCGTGAAAAAAGTAATGGCTTTCGGGTTAGGCATCGGCTATTACTGCCCACACCACAGAGTAAGCGTTTCACAGTCCTCATTCTAATGATAATAGAGAACCCAGCTTTGAACTGACATGTGATTTCCTGCATTCTTACACTCACTTCGTTTGATATGATGGTCGACAGATGACGCCGCCCACGATCGTCCAGTTTCTTTCAACGGCCACACTGTTGCAGTAGGGTCGATGTTTTACCAGAATTCCGTGTATTCGAGGTACACCGTTTAAATGGCAAAACTAGAAAATCCTAAACTCTCTCTGTATATTCGAAATGCTGTGACCCATCTCACAAGATACCTTGTTTTAATTCGCTACAAGCATAATCGCCTTCCGTGCTCGCTGCGCAGTCAGCCCTTTAAACATCTCTTCAGCGCAATCCCTTCTTTTCCGACCATATATGTCTTTCGCGATATGTTTTTCTAATGGCGAGAAAGTGTGGATTGCTACGTTTTTCGAATGGGGTTGTCTATTCCAGTTAATATAGCACTTCCTTGTGTCTGTATATATATATATATATATATATATATATATATATATATATATATATATATGTATGTATATGTATATATATATGTATATGTATATATATATGTATGTATATGTATATATATATATATATATATATATATATATATATATATATATATATATATATATATGTATGTATATGTATATATATATATATATATGTATGTATATGTATATATATATATATATATATATATATATATATATATATATATATATATATATATGTATGTATATGTATATATATATATATATATATATGTATATGTATATATATATATATATATATATATATATATGTATATGTATATATATATATATGTATATATATGTATATATGTATATATGTATATATATGTATATATATATGCATATATATATGTATATATATATATGCATATATATATATATATATATATATATATATATATATATATATATACATATATATATATATATTCATATGTGCATATATATATGCATTTGTATACGTGTATACGTGTATATATAATCGAGATTGCAATCCAACAAAGCGATTCCGTGTTTGACATCCCTCTTAATTCAACAGGGCATCCTTTCAGCTGCGTAACATCGGATGACGGGGTGCGCCCGATTAGCATGGCTGATGAGTGTTGACGCTCCTAATTAGGAACATCGCCGATGGGGGCAGAGTAATATTTGTGTTGCGCGGCTAATTGGATCTCGACATGTTGCAGAACGGGCAATGGGGCGCTGATTAAATACATTTGGACTCCTGGCTGAAAAAGCACTCGTCAAATTGTGCACTCCTGTGACGTAGTTCTCGAAATTAGTGTTGCTAGAATATCTCTTTTAAAAAGAACATGTCATTTTGGAGGGGGGGGGGGGGGGGGGGGGGGTTGGTCCCGATCTTTTGGTTCATTCACTTTATTTAGGCCGATCTCTTTAGACCTCTTTTCTTCTCGGTTACTTTAATGTGACTGCAATCTTTATTTATACCGTACAATGTCAATACCAGATGGTGGAAATGTAGAAATGTTATTTAGACGATAGGGGGCACCGTGCGCAAAGAAGAGACATAGTCTCAAATGTTCAAACAGAAGGATCGGTAACATAAAAATCTAAAAATATAGCACGTAAACCATGTAATGAAATAAAAGATAATCATAAAGGGCTATCGGAAATTATAAGTTTGAAAAATACATATATGTGTGTGTATGTATATGTATGCATGCATGTATATATATATATATATATATATATATATATATATATATATATATGTGTGTGTGTGTGTGTGTGTGTGTGTGTGTGTGTGTCGGCTTTGGTATTTCTTCACGCTCATTTAAATTACGTTAATCCGAAACTCTGAAGAACCATGATGCAGTCTGTGAACCGGTGGCGAAGACACTCGGCATCATTTAAATGATCCAAAAGTTAATAATCCAAGCCTGATCAACACAAAGATAAGTCGGTACTCTTTCCTAAACAACTTTATTAATTTCTAATTAATTACTCAGCTCCATTAAACTAATTCTTAATAACCCCACCCAATTTTAAAACCGTGCGCCTACGTCACACGTCCTTTCCATTCCCTAGTTATCCATGACTCTGAAGATCTCCTTTGTCCTTAAGTTTTATTAACGCGCTACCGACGCTCATTACTTATGCGTGATATCAAATCGAATATTCTATGCTGACCTAAGCACTTTCTTAGCGCCAATTCCAATTCTACGTCTACCTAAAATTCTCCCATGTGGTTCTGTGTTTCTTCGAAATTGAATCAAGCCAACCCATTAATTCTATTTTCACTGCACTACATTACACCGCTTATTTACGCCGCACTC
>OU015495.1:32440142-32442642 GCA_907164885.2 Dolomedes plantarius | reverse complement strand
CCACCCCTTCAAAGGACCTCGTTTTTTTTATTTTTTGGAATCCTGTCTGGCCGCCATAGCGAAGTTTCGCTGTACAAACATATGCACCCATACATTATTATATATATATATATATATATATATATATATATATATATATATATATATATATATATATATATACCATGTATACATATCCTTTACGTAACACTTCACGAATGCTATACCAGTTTTTGTTTTTGAAGTATAGGCATAAAGAAAAATACTCGAAAGCTCGCTACAGAAAGTTGTCTAGACTTGGAAGTTCGTGTCAAAAACTCAAATGGGAATGTTGCCCGCGGGCGCAGAAATTTCCTTTTATCGTTTTCCGACTCAGCCCGCTTCCTGGGGGGGGGGGGTCTTCTGGTGGGGGCCAGGAATTTTTATTTCGGTTCCGATAACATATGTGTTGGAGAATAGCCACTCTTGCATCACCGTCCCCCGCGAGTCAATCTTATCTTGCTTTAGGACAGTTTTCTTTCTCTCCCAAGCGCAAAGAAGTGTGTACGTTCCATTGGATATATATATATATATATATATGTGTGTGTGTGTGTGTGTGTGTGTCTGTGTGTGTCTGTGTGTGTCTGTGTGTGTCTGTGTTTATTCACTTAGACATAAGCCCCCTACACTGAATATATACATATAACAATTTACACGTTATAACAATACGCATTATAACAATATACACACTATAACAATACATGTACCATCAATAAGATAGGTGTGTGTGTACGTGTTTATAAGTTTATATACTGTGAAACTTCTCTAGCCAGCCGCCCCTGAAAACAGCCACATTTTTCCGGAAGTATGTATATTAATAAATAAATTAATATATCTATGGTGCTCAGTATAAATGGCTTAAGCCAAAAGAAGTGATTTTTAGATATTTGTTGGTATTGATAAAAAATAGTTACAAGATAAAAAGAACTTTTTATATACCACGTTTTTCAATTTTCTGTGAATCATATAAATTTGACAATTCTATGTATTAATAAATACTTTTAAAAAAATTTTTTGATGAATTATCCCATCAACTTCAAAGAAAATGAAGTTAATTGAAAGTTAACTTGCGTTTAATTTTTCATTCCCGTCCCGGCCGATAGATGGCTGCTCCAGTCTATAATACAAAATTAACTGAAAAGGAATTCAAAGCTGCTTAAAGATGGCTAAAAGTATTAAAATAATGCATTGTCATCGTGTTCTGAGCTATTCTGAAAGTTTCAAATGTCTATCTAGTCGGGTAGTTAGTTAAAAATTGATTGCAAGATTTGTAAGGGACAAACACACAAACATACTAGAAAGCAAATTAATAAAAACATGGTAAAAATCGTTTGACTTGTATAAAAGGCTTAAGTCTCTATCAATTTTGCATACAAAAGTACATTTCCTTGTACAAAAGACTCAAGTCGAAATTATATTTCTGCGATTGGTATAAAAGCCAAAAACGTGGTATATTTAAATAACTATTTTTGACTTGAGCCCTTTGTACCATCAATATATATATATATATATATATATATATATATATATATATATATATATATATATATATATATATATAATATATGTGTGTTTGTGTGTGTACATGTGTACGTGTACGTTTAAAGGTATGAGAGAAAGAAAGAAGGTGTTTAGCGAAATAAGTCCGGTATTGCATCTCGACCTCATTATGTGTATTTCACGATTTCTTTAGGTCCAGAAGTCCCAATCATAACCTTCAGCCGCGTGATTTCTTATTTCTGAATATGTCCTTTCACCCTGCATTCTGCCCTATATTGTTGGGATTTACGAAAAAGAAGATCTCCTAGTCCTTTTTTTTTCAAGCTTGTAAAGTTGGTGAGAAATAGAAAAGAATTGACGTCATTTTAGCCGCCTTTCTTCCATTTTTTTTCTGGTTTTGTTTACGTTTTAAACGATAAATTACGCCACCAGACTTCGTTCGAAGTAGAGGGGCGATGGAATGCGTGATTGGAATGCCTTCCTGTTTGGTGGAAAATCCTTTTTTTTTTTTTCAATCTGAATTTTTTTTTCTTTTCCTAAATCAAAAAGGAGACGGAAAGAAAAGAACAAATCTTTTTTGGCGAGGTACGGGTGCGCGTTACAAGAGATCTCGGATATTTCCCTTCTCCAATTCATGAACAGAGACGTCACTAGAAATATTGGGTCATTGCGCAGGATAGAAGCAAAGACCCCCCCCCCCCTCCCAAACCCGACCCACTGATACACTCACACCATTGCGATGTACCTTAAAACTTATATACAGTGGAACTTTTCTAGCTCTTCACCTCTCCAAACGCCTCTTTTTATCGGAACTATGACTGTCCGCCTTAGAGAAGATTCATTGTCTATATATACATACATATACGTATATAAAAGAATCTATTAAGCAAACGAATATATTAAGCAAACCACTCCGTCCAAAAATCCATCTTGAGAGCCATAGCTCTCACATCCTCGAGTTCTTCGCGCTAACTGAAATCTT
>OU015495.1:32432642-32435142 GCA_907164885.2 Dolomedes plantarius | reverse complement strand
TTTATTTTATTACTGGACGCTCGTGGAACGATCAGACATCGAACAAAGAAACTTCTTATCGCTCCGCTGCAACTTCGACAGCCCCTGCATCCGCCCCGGGATGGATGCGCCCCCTCGCGAGGAGGTCGCGGTTTAATTGGAAAACGAAACGATATCGATGATGATCGATGCGGCGACTCGTCTTTCATCCTTCACCGGAAACTTTACTCCCGGAGGAAACTTTTGACAGCCGACCCGCGCGAATAATTATTTGGGGGGGGGGGGGGGTCGTCCCTCCACTGGAAGGTCCCACCGCAGATTCGTCACCGAAACGGGACACTGCCACCAGTTGGAAGCGAAATAATAAGAAGTGAGTTATGAAAGGGGATATCACTTCGCTAGCAATAAGCCCTGGGATGGGCGGTGATTATGGGAGTGCCTGCCACCTACCCCACCCCCCAAGGAAGGAAAAAAAAGTCATTTTATAAGATTCGATTTCGATAAATTGCTTTGGTGGAAGAGGTAAATGTTGAACCCGTCAGTCATCAATTGGGTTGTGTATGCTCTTGTATGGATATAATTCCGAACGTCTCAGGAAGTTTGCTGTTCAAATTGATTTGATTTAATTAATATTTCAGGTAAGTAATTGAAGCATGAATTGACGTATGAATTGACGCAGTGTGTCCCAAAAATATTTTTAGGGTTTTAAATGGTTACAGCTACGGAACAAAGCATTGTAGAGAGATGAAACATATGCCAAATTGAAGAGAAAATCTCCGAGTTTCTTATCTGTTTCGCAGACTTCGATGTGTGCTCCCTTAGTTGCCCTGCAGACGACAAGACGATATTCAGTCTCTTCCCATACACGGCAGAGAACATCCTGCGGGAAACAGCTTCAGTGATCCTTTCTTTTAAATGGTCCAGATTTCGGACATAAATGGAATACACTTGTGTTTCTACATAACCTCATAAATAGAAATCCATGGGGGTAAGGTTTGGAGATTGTGGGGTGCCAGGCAATCAACCCTTCTCGTCCGATACATCGCTGAGGAAATGTTTCGATCAGAAATTCGGGAATTTTCCGGCGCTAGTCCAGAAGTCTGTTGGAGTGTGTACGTAAGCTGTCTTACACATAAACTTGGGGTGTTTCTCCTTCATTTGTCTTATGACTCATGTCTGCAACATGGTTTGTTGCATAGCTATAGCCATTTGAAACCCCATCATTATATTTGGGACACATTGTATTGCTTTTGACGAGGCTGGAGATTCTCAGGTGGTTGAAATAATGCGATTAGATGAGATAAAAGAATGTGGGCTGTAATACACACATACATACATACATACATACATACACATACACACACATATATATATATGTATGTATATATGTATGTATGCATATATATGTATGTGTGTATATATATATATATATATATATATGTATGTATGTATGTATGTATATATATATATATATGTATGTATATATATATATATATATATATATATATATATATATATATATATATATATATATATATGTATATATATATATATACACGCTTTTTTCAAATTCCTTCATCTATTTCAACAGAACACCGTCTCTCAATCCTGATTGTGACCTACAGATGGTGGACAAAATAATACGAACACCTGTGAAATAATGAAAAATCTTTATTAATAGGGGTTTGGACCACCCTTTGACTGAAGTACAGATTTAATGCGAGGTGGAGTAGATGCATAAAGGTCATGGACAATATTTAAAGGAATATTAAGCGATTCCTCCTGCAGAGCGGTCTCTAATTCCGAAAGTCCGGATGGAGGTGGAAATCGGGAACGAAGTTTGCACTCCAAATATTGCCATAAATTTTCCATAATATTCAAGTCCGGAGACTAAGGGGGCCAGGCGAGATGTTCAACTGCATCGTCATGCTCTTCGAACCATTCTTGAACACACCTAGCAGTGTGGATAGGGGCGTTGTCGTCTTCAAAAAGCGGTCGCTCTCCAGGGAATACAGTCTGGAAAAAAGGATGGACATGATCCCCTAGAACGCTTAGATAGTGATTGGATTTCATCCTCCCATGCAGAATAACAAGTGGCCCAAGACCGCGCCAAAATATCGCACCCCATACCATAATGGAGCCACCCCCATGCTTCACAGTCGGCAAGAGGCATTCAGGATGAAACGCTTCTTTGGGCGTTCTCTGGACATAAACGCATCCGGTCGTCTGAAATAGGGTGAATGACGATTCATCTGACAATATTACCGGTTGCTACTACTGTGGGGGACCAGCCTTTGTGATCTCTGCACCATTGGCGTCGCTTGAAAGCATTAGTTGCTGTCACGAAGGGTTTACGAATTGCCACTCTTCCATAAATGTTCGCAGCATACAGTTTTTGTTGAAATGGGGTCCTGGAGATGACTGTTCATTTCGGATGTTATCTCGGATAACGATTGCTTGTGCTTTCGGGCTACTATGCGCTTCAAGACCCGTCTATCCCTATCAGCAAGCTTGGACTTTC
>OU015495.1:32417642-32427642 GCA_907164885.2 Dolomedes plantarius | reverse complement strand
TAATGTATCTTCATAAATCTATAAGTTATATAAAAATATAGATGCATAAAAATCAAGTAATGCGTATATTTCTTAACATATTAACACAAAAAATGCCTTTCAACAACAAAATAATACAAACAATAGCAACTTAAAGGAATTTCGTAATTCTATAGTAAAATGTAATATTCTGTAACAATAAGTGGAAAAAAATAACACAATTATGATCTTGAACTGATCTTAAACTGCAAAACACGCGGAAATTAGATTGAACCGATGACTGAGAGTGCTTCTCTAATGAAAATCATCTTTCGCAGCTTGAAGGAATCGGATTCATCTGATTCGTTAACAGAAATTGATTTCGAGAGTTGGGAGTTGGAGATTTATTACGATGTTTCAGAAGAAAATGACATTACTGTACTTGAATAAATATAAATTTTTGTACATAAATGTATGCAGCAATGTATATTGTTGTAAATGAATAAATTTAAATTTTTTGTGCATGAAAAAAATAAGACATCCTCTGAAAATTAGCCCTATTGCGTCTATTGGAGCAAAAATTAATATAATAGTCGGTCTTATTTTCTGGGAAACACGGTATATATATATATATATATATATATATATATATATGTGTGTGTGTGTGTGTGTGTGTGTGTGTGTGTATGGGGGGTATGTATGAGATGTGTGTGTATGGGTATGTATGTATATGAAGGCCTTATTTGAATAGTGGTCCAACTCCACTTTAAAAAAAAATGGAGTTAGCCTCACTTTCATGTTCATACAGATCATTTCTATCTTATTTTTAAACTGGTACACCTCCAGCTTATGTCTGCTGGCAACAGAGGGCATTACAAATCAGACTTCAGCAGACATTTCTCAGCACTCATTAGACTTTAAGGCTTTGCCTATCAAAATAAACAAGAATGGAGTTGGATCACTATTCAGATAAGGCCTTCATATACACGCCTATATATTTAAACTCTCTTTGAAATTTGAACAGTCACGTATAGAAGTCTATTTATGAGAATTTTAAGAATGAAAAGAAATTAAATCGATCTTCTTTTTTTCTTTCAGGTATGTCCTAATGTGTTCCGTTCGAACTTTTAAAAATGCTTTTCTCAAATGCTGCTGAATTTTCCTTCGTCGTTCGTCGTCATCCCGTCCAGGTAAGTGTCTTGCGCTGAAATTACTCCCTGAAAAAAAAAAAAATAGAAGTGGTAAGAATTTGAATGAATATAAGATGGGGAAATTTTTATTGAATGGAGAGGGGATTAGTTGGTCGTAAAGATAGAAAATGAACATTCCTTTGCAACTGACCTCATTTCGATGATATGGTATCGAAAAAGGGACAGCTCCAACATGATGTTAACTATTAATACCCCTCATCCTCCCCCCACGTCTCCCTATCAAATGCATAAAAGCAAGACTAAAATAAAATTAACAACCATTATCTTATACATACATACATACATATATACATACTTGCATACATACATACATACATACAAACAAATAAACAAACAAACAAACAAACAGCAAAGTTGAAAGTGAAAAACCAGTATGAGCTCTAAAGCTACTTGCAGCCTGGAACTAAAAACATGAAAATATAAGTATTAAATAGGTTTTAGATATCATCTCTTCATCATCGGTGCCGATACTGTCTAAAAACCAATGGATTGTTTCTGATTAGTATGATCTCAACAATAAACATACTAAGACACCGTACAATCCATTAGAAACAGAAGAATTGAATAAATAGTTACTAAATCAAAGAACTCCAAGCCTGGCGCTTGACAGAGTGGAAGTTAAAAATAGGAAACCGCAAGAAGACTGACGTCACAAAACTTGCAACCAAGGAGCAAATGGAAACACAGATGCAGACTTACTATGGAGACTGTTTTATAGGACAATTAAACCTAAATTATATTGGTTTTTTATTCTTACTAAGAGTAATATATTATTATTTATTATTTAATATTCTTTTTACTTAAGAATTTAATTATTATCAATTAATTTTCATTTTTAGTAGTTATTTTCACTAATTAATCTTAAAATTTTGTATTACTAATTAATTGCAACAGAACAAGCTATTCATTAAATCTAAAACAACCAATTATGTGCTTGGAAAGTCTATATGGGTAATAATTACGTTTTAGCACAGCTAACAAGTCTAAAATTTGCTTATTCCTATTGTCTTTAGAACAAAGCCTATTTATATGTACTCGATGATTTACAATAATGTTATTTAAAACAGATTTATGTAAACAAGTTAGGCAATTTTGAAATTTAACAATATTAAAATCATAATCTGATTTTTTATCATATAAGTCAAAAGTAAAATTGCAATGAGAATTTAATTTAATGTTAATATCTAAAAAGTTAACATTAATATTAATTTGGATACTTTGTATTAGTTCCAGATTATGAGAGTAAAAATTGAAGGCTATATGATTATTACTTTTATTAATTGCAATTATATCATCAATATATCTAAATATTTTGTAACTGCTTTTATCAATATTATTAATATTATCAACTTCAAAATAATATAAGTATAAATTGGCTAGCATACTAGAAGCATTTCCACCTTGTGGTACCTTTAGTCTGTAAGTATATACTATTATTGTGCATAATATAATTATGTTTAGTAACAAAATCTAAGAGCCTATTGAAATGAGTAAGATTAATCTCTTTGCTTAAGTATTGAACATTATTTTGTACTACCTTTATAATTACTCTATTTAAATCATTTTATTGATATTATTGAATTATTCTTTAAAATCAAAAGTTCCAATTGATTTACATATATATATATATATATATTATATATATATATATATATATATATATATATATATATATATATATATATATATATATACAATATATATATATATATATATTTACATTGTTTCCTTAGATAATATATGTCCATGTTTATATATGTCTGAAACAAATCACCCTCCATGCAATTCCGCAGCGATAAAAGTAGCCGCTAACCCCTCGATAAGTATTTGTTAGGAATTCTCTTTCTATTTCATTTCATAGACTCGCCGATCCGAGATTTACAAGAAACTCAAGTATTAACGTAACGTGACCCACATGATATTTTTTTCATCTCTGAGCCGTACCCCTCGGGAGAAATATGAAACTTATAAATACGCGAAACAAAATTATAGACCTTTTTTCTCTCGATCGTTTCTCTCTCCGCTTTCGGCGATTTGCTTTTTGGGAGAACGTTTTTCTCCAAGCAGTGAATGAGCCAAAAGGAAAAGTGTTTTCTGGAAGAAACTGGCGCTTTGTGATTTTCATGGAAACTATCTTACTTAGAAAAAAAAAAGAATATATGACTCATGGCTTTGAGAAAAGTCGTCGAACGTTTTAATGTGGAATTATTTTTTCAATTTTGTAAGTGTATCGGGCGATTACATCACGATTGCGTTTCGATCTGAGTGGTGCCGAAATAAGAACGCGATATTTTTTAAGATGGAATCTGGGATGGATGTAATTTTCAGAAAATATAGTATATAATTTATAATTTATAATTTGTTATTAATTAATTATTTCATCGTCATTAATTTTTTTACATCCTCTAAATTGCAACTTCGGGTACCCGAAACATACAAACATACATCCATACATGCAAACACATATATATATGTGTGTGTGTGATAATATCGGCCCACCATTATATAAAGCGTATTTAAAATTACCCTGTTAATAAAGCACGACCCCTTTTCTAAAATTTCAACCTAAAAGTAAAATAAGATACATTATATTATCCCTGCAGATCATTATACAGGCATGTGAAGTAGCTGAACTCAATAACATCCCCAGATATGAGTGTTAGAAGTTATGAGATTCCGAATGTCAGTATAGTGTCAAAAATCTTGAAGAGCCCTCGAACCAGTCTGAATTTATAGGTTCTGTAACGTCAAAAACCACACTTTGCAAGAATTTTATGGCCACTTATCCTACACTCAGGTCAGTAGTTCACGGTTCTAACAAGCGCGGGATCTAGCAGTAAAGTCCCCGATAAACTTAAGTGAACGCGTGAACTCCACGAATCTAAAGTCACCCAATTAAAATATTAAGAAATAGTTAGGCCCTCTGGCGTCAATATCGCAAAGCACTTATTTACTAGTTGCGTGAAAAGAAGATTTCTGTCTCTTGGGGTCTAACTCTCGTTGCTGTCGGACCTGCAGTCCGCTCCTGTCTTAACTTGTAATGTAATAAGAGCTCTGCGCCCCGCCAGGGCAAGTCCAGTGGACACTGCAATTATAACGCTTTCGTAATGCTTCATAGTTGAATAAAAAGGTGATTTCAGGGATTCGTCTGAAAGCTGTGTTCTTTTTCTATGGTTCCATGTGTGTTTCTCTCCAAGTTGTGTGCAGCGATTTACGATATGGTCAACACTTAGCCCAACTGCAACACACCCTCGTGCCGGCTACGCATCCGATAAGTGCTATGCCTCTCCTCCGCGGCGTGAGGTACGGGCATCACATATATATATATATATATATATATATATATATATATATATATATATATATATATATATATATATATATATATATATATATATATATCTGTGTGTATGTGTGTGTGTGCCAATCCTTTGACTTTGACTAGCATTTGGCACAAAACAGTACAGCGGAGGTCAAATCTTGGCAGATGTTTCTTTGAAAATAAATGCGGGATAAAACGCATAGGTTATTCAGGATAAAATAAAGTAAGTCCCTTTGAATGGTCTTTTGACAAGTCTGCATCAGACCGTCTGTTCATTTTGCTTGTTTTGTCTGTCTTAGTGCTCAAATATCCTGCAAAATAACACAATGTACGACACACTCCGTCATGGAGTCAAGAAAGTAGACTAAGAGACCTGTGACTGAAGATACCGTATAGTGATATTTTTTTAATCACAAAATTATTACTTTTAGCCTTTAGTATAATGAAGTGATTTTTTAACTGTTCTATTCATGAATGTTTCATTCACTGTTCTATTCATGAATGTTTTTATTTGAAAAAGGTAATCATATTTTAATAACAACGTTCCATTCCCACAAATTGTATGTTTATTTACGTCATTAATATACGTAAATGATGGTCGACGGGTGCGAATCGATATTCTATTCGCCAGTTTCCGTACCCTGTCCGCTTTTTGTGTTCTCTCAATTTTTAAATTATATATATATATATATTTATTTATTTATTAATTTATTTACATACACAATCAACTTTCAATTCGCCTATTTCCCTGACCCGTTCCCTATTTTTTTCCCTTTAATTCTCGGAAAAATTTGTCTTTATATACTCTCAACTTCCGACATCCCCAGATAGGAATGAAAACGGTGCACCCAAAGGAAAAGAAATTAGGGACACGGTGCGGTTAGGGTTAACCAAATTTAGAATGTTGCATCGTCCATAAAATGCAGCCTGTGGGGATATCGCGATATCTCGGATTAAAATTTTCTCCGCGCGTCTCGGAAGCACCATTAATATCGGCAGATAACGTGGCGCATTTTTCGCGGCGCATGTTTGGGGTAGGTAATGATCCCTCCCCCACGCACACACACACACATACACACACCCACACACTTGAGCCCAGACGATTTATCTCACTTCTGGCGGGCATAATGGATAAAATGGTGGCTTATCTCGAGTCACTTGATCACGATACTTGCTTGTACTGACTGAGCTGTACTTTTTTTTTCTGATGTTTAGCTGAGTTTTCACTCTGCGCTGTGAAGGTTGACTGACTCGAGATAGATGACGCTTGTAATTGTGTGGCTGATTTCATGTGGAGCTGGGAAGGGGTGTGTCAGAGACAGAGCTCGAGGGATGAGGTGTCAAGGGGTCGGGGAAGTATTATATATATATATATATATATATATATATATATATATAATTAAATTCGTGGGTTCATGGCATCGACGAGGAAGGTCAAACTTGAGTTGTCACTGCTCTCATTCAAGTCTATTTAGGCCCGACAGTATCTCCTTGTCTCCGGCTCCAGCGTCACTCTGTATAACTTAATCTCTGAATCACTTACTTCTTCTTAACTCGCGTCCGGTGACTTTATATACCTTCGCAGTATGTTCTCTAAAGGTCTGGAAAGCGCCACCTTTCTTTTTTCAGTTATTGTTCCCAGACGACTAGGCGCCTCCGGTCGTCAACTTCCCTTTTTGTAGCTGACGAACTGTTCCGCGAACTGTCGGTAGCACTTCCGGTCTTTATGTCGCCAAGACTGTCTGCCTCCATCCATCTCAATCAATACTGTGCACAAACAGTGCGTTGATTGGTCTAACCGAAATTTTCCATGCACAGAATATTCGCTAATGTACATGAGTCGTTACAATATATATATATATATATAGAGTGGAATCTTGATCGATCGTTTTCCCGTATGTGTCGTTTACTGCACCCACTCCCGACGATCATATTGCTTTGTTATGTTCCCGGATCTATCGTTCAGTTCAGTCGGTCCCTTGAAAAACGATAGATAGAGATTCCACTGCATATATATAATATGGGATAAAAATGATAAATGTATTAAATTACAAAAAAAAAAAATCAAAAAATTCCATGAATACAAGGTGTGAAAATTTATAAACGAGAGTGGAGCAATTTAGGAAATACAAGGCATATATCTGGCAAAACTGTTTAATAATTTTCAAAGTGGGTACCTTCTGAGGCTACACACTTAAGAGTGTCCATACAAGTTTAGGAAACGTTCTTTAAAATCTTCTATCTTAATCCTTCCAAGTTCGGCTGCCACGTTCTTTCTGATTTCCTGTATATTCTCAAATCTGTGTACTTTCTGACTTATTTTCACCTTTGGGAAGAGGAAATATTCTGAAGGAGACACATTTGGGGAATAGGGACGGTGATAAAGCTCTATATTTCCTTTACTGGTTAAGAATTCTTTGACAAGTACTGTTGTGTGCGGCCGGGCATTATCCTGCAATAAGAACTCCCTTTTTCATGAAATTGTGGCCTTATTCGATAGATTCTCTTAATCAGACGCTGCAAAACCTCTTTGTAATACTCCTTGTTGACTGTTTGTCCAGTCGGAACAAACCTTTTATGGATAATTCCAATGCTGTCAAAGAATGTGATGAACAAGACTTTAGTTCTTGACCGGAATTTCTGTTTTTTTTTTCTTTTCTCGAGGATTTTGGAGACCGCCATTCCATGCTTTGCCGTTTTGTTTCGGGGTCATATTTCCATCAACAGGTTTCGTTCCCTGTCACAATTGACACAAGCTAGTGCATCATCACCATATACTTGCTTTATCAAGTTCTAAGTTTCCGTAGCAGTTTTTCCAACTTTAAAACAAACTTAATGTCTGCTCTTTGTTCCACGTTGCCGATTGGAACTTGACTGAATGACTGAATTCGGCCAAAGCACGAGGCGCGCGAGGCATGCGCAACTTAATTTGTTCTAACTTGTTCTTACTTGTTCTAACACTCATGGTCGATCATGCTTGAACGCGTTCAAAGTAGCGTCAGACTCGTTTATTAATTGTAGCACCTTGTACATATAGTGTTATATTATATACATATAGTAAATTTACACATATATGTTAGTAAGTATGTCTGATACACTCACACACACATACATAAATATATGAGTGTGTGTGTTAGTAAGTATGTATGCATGTGAGTATATATGTAGTATGAATCAATCTCTCTCTCTCTCTCTCTCTCTACACACACACATATATATATATATATATATATATATATATATATATATATATATGAATATTTTTTTTCTGTCTGCACTGTGAGAACACCCATTTAAAAGGTTTTCACCACATAAAATAACGAGATAAAATTCGCGGCCTTCATTAAAAAAGTTAAACTTCTTTCTTATTTAAAGAAAAATAAACTTAAGATTTATTTTTTTTTCTTCTAAGTTTTTGTAACCGCGGAGATTTTGTGGGCGGACTTGGAGACTCCGGTGTAGCAAATTTTCCCAACGGGTTCCCCCCAAACTTGTTATTAACTTCCGCAGGTGTTTTTAAAAATGCTTTCGTCTTCTCTCTTTCTCGCCTCATCCATCATCCCCTGTTTCCGGGCGACGAACGATCTGTCATTCTTCGACATTATTTTCGGATGCCGTCGGTATCTGCTCCTCTTTTTTCGCATCTCGGGAAGGAATCGGATCCCCATGCACATTTCTGTTCCTTAGTAATGTTCCTGTGGGTGGATAGACAGGCGTATATATAAGTATCTATAAAGATACGTTATATACGTGTTTGTGTATAATATGTATATGCAGTGCCCTAACTAGCCATTTCTTTGGCCTGGGCAAGAATTTGCCTTTCGGCCCCTTAATTAATTAAGTATGGGAAAATAATAAAACAAATACAGCATTTTGGGTCCCCCTACCAAGTGTGCCCTTGACGACTGTCCCTGTTGCCCCTGCCTAGTTAAGTATATATATATATATATATATATACATATATAAACACAATGACGGCGTTTTGAAGTATGTTACAGCACACATAAAAGTACAGGTAAATTCCGTACCTGCCAGAGTATTTAGCTACTTTACATCTTGATGGACGGAGAAGGGACTTCGCGTGCGGCGATTGAACACACAACACAAAAGAGTGCGGCGATGACACAAAGCATGGACGGGACAACATCAACATACGAGGACAGTCACGAAAAAAAAAAAGCCGCGGAGAACCATTGCTCTCACTTATACTAAGGGTTCATGACCTTTGACACCAGGGGGCCCAAAATTTCTTATTGGTTATCGGTGACCATCTGACGTCGTGCGTTAGAAGTCGTATGATCTTTCGGAAGGCGCGAGAAAAACTCGTGATGTTAGATCATGTTTTGAAAACAATTTTTAATGTTTAGCGCACATGCGTCAAGGGACAATTTAGCGAGTCAATGCGCTTATCCTTAGGTCATAATTTGAAATAGGGGGAATTCAAGAAATATACTTTATTGAAACGTTAACGGAAAAATTTAGAATATGCGTTAATTAATCAAGGTGGAAGGTTATTAATACTTACTTACTTACACACACACACACACACACATATATATATATATATAGTTATAGCATGCATAAATATGTATACATGTATGTACCTATACACTGGAAGATTTTGCAATATTTCAATATCTGAAAACTGAAACTCTGAAACCGCCATTTCCATGAGAATAAAAAAATAAATAAATGGAACAGATATGGCTCTCCCACCATGCCCCCCACCCCCCTCTAAGCTCGCAATTTATGGGAGGCACTCGCAGTTTTCAGCAGGCTAATGACGGGGGGCATTTATAATTTCATACAAGAAAAATGAAATCTGAAATTTATTGGATGGCCCCAATTAAAAATCACGAGGGGGGGGGGAGCGAAGAAGAGGCTTTAACGTCGCGCTCATTAAGAGCCTTTTGCATTTTCTTCTTAATGGGATCCTTTTTTTTTCTTTCTTCCAGTTTTGCTTATTAACGGTTCGGGATGCTTATTATGAGTAGTGGACGCATATCAGCCAAAGCAGGAAAAAAAGGAAAACAACATTCCGTGGCTTATGAATTAAGTTTCGCCCCTTATTATTCATTAGGGGAGCTTTAATGGCCTTGTTTTCGAGAGCTGTTGGGAAAATTAAATCGAATCGGTCAGATTTTCAGTCTATGTCAAGCCGACAGGAGTTTTCGTGTCTTAAATTTCCTAACTGGGGATATGCCAGTTAAATATATATACATATATATATATATATATATATATATATATATATATATATATATATATATATATATGTATATAATATGTGTTTGTATATATATATATATATATATATATATATATATGTATATAATATGTGTTTGTGTATATATATATATATATATATATATATATATATAAACTTCTGCTAATTTTTTTACGGAACCATGTCTGGTTGCCATAGAGAAGCTTCACTGTATATATATATATATATATATATATATATATATATATATATATATATATATATATATATATATATATATAT
>OU015495.1:32375142-32412642 GCA_907164885.2 Dolomedes plantarius | reverse complement strand
CCCCCGAATCCATTTCTTATCCAGGCGGCGTGGGATGTTGGTGGGGGTGGGGGGTGGAGAGAGTTTTTTTTAAACGAAGCGGAAGAACAAAACAAAAAAATAAGGAATTATGACAGAACATGGATTCATTTACGGAATATGATTGATTTCAACTTTTTTCTTTACGTCTGAAACTCGAGAAATATTTTTTTATTAAATTTATTTTATCTTTTTTGATTTTTTTTCCCTCGGAAACAAGTTCGTCGATAGCAAACAATCGAGTTTTTTTGTTTTCTTTTTGCAGTTTGTTAATTAAGTACAGAAATAGCCGTAATTACTTTTAAAGGGTCCGCATACGCTTTTTTTAACCATCACACACACACACACACACATATATATATATATATATATATATATAAACATATGTTACTGTAAAAGCCCAAAGTCTGGTAAAAGCTAGGTTTTACCGGTAAAGCCTAGGATTTATCAAAGTGGCTTGGTAAAAGTCCGAAGTATGCTTTAATATGATTCCATTTCGGCCTTTTACCAAGCCTTTGCGGTAAAACCTAGGAGTTACCAACGCTTTCCGGTAAAATCCCGAAACGAGGGATTACTTATGATAGGATTTTCCATTCGCAGATATATTGTATACAGTGTGTCCCAAAAACGTTAAAACACACTTCAATTTTTTCATTGATAATATAAATTGTAAAAGTGATCAAAATAAGGTATGATTTGAGATTATGTCGATGGAACTGTCTTACAATTATTTTTCAAAGAGTTACAAGAAATAAAAATTTAAAAAATGCAATATTTATGCTATTTCACAAATAAGATCCCATTTGAAAAAGCTGAACTAATGCACAATTCTCTCGATAACTACTGAATAGATTTCAATAATTTAAAAAATAATTTTTGCAATAGTTAAAAATTTAAATTTTAAGCTCAGAAAAAAATAACACTAAAAATTATGAAATTTAAAAAATAAGAAAAATGTAGTATGTTTTTCTTTTATACTACTACTCTTACTTCTTGTTACAACAAGGTTGACTGTTATGGCATTTTTAATTACAAAGTAGATCAGCTGATTTGCACAAACACTGCTTCGTAGTACACTTCTTTGAACAGTTGCATTTTCTGAGTCCTTGTCCCCCTACTAAAGACAGTTTTTTTACTACTTCATGTACACTTATTTCTTCTGTACCAACTTCTTCGATGTTTAAAAAATTTTCTTTGCAAAAGGTAAACTGGTTTCTTGTGTACAACGATTTTAATTTACCAAACTTAGTACCAAGAACATAAAACTCGTCATCTTTAATATCAGTAATAACGGCTATTACTGATTTTGGATCCATTTTCGATCTATCAATATCAGGTACTTTTTTTCTAACATTTTGTCCAAGAGTAGGTTTCGTAAAGTTTTTAGTAGACGCAACTTCATCTTTTTTGCCTGCTTCTCAAGTCCTTCCTTAACTGTCTCTCGAAACAGTTTCACATTTTGAACTTTGTTGTTAATCGCACCCGTTGTGTCAGAGCATATATCTGGTTCCTTTTTTTAAATTTGAACTTTAGTTTCTACTTTCATCGTTATGCATTTCATCGTTATGCATCGTTATGCATCGTTATTCTTTATCACATGTATTATTATTATCTTGCGATTCTAAATCAACTGTTGATTCGAGATAAGTGCCTTCATCTTCTGTATTAACCATACATTCATTATTAATATTTCTATTTTTTTCTAAGTCCTCTTCAGTAGCAATGTTACTAATCAAATTACGTGGCAAAACTGAGTTAGCAAGTTCCGCTTCATAGGACAACCAAACATAGCTTCGTAAGGTGAACATTTGATTCCCTCGTGATATGCTTTGTTTTTCATTGTTTGAACAAATTTTAATCCTTCCGACCACTTTTCTGTCTTATTTGTTTCCATCCATGATGCCAACATGTTCTCAACGTCTTGGTTCGCCCGTTCGACAGAACCTTGCGATTGAGTGTGTCTCGGTTTGCCGTGAACTATGTTTATATCACTCCACATTTCACGTAAACTGTTTTTGATTTGGTTGCAAAATTCCCTCCCACTGTCGGATTTGAGAATGTTCGGGGCTCCAAAAGTTGTGAAAATATCCAGAAAGTGATATGCTACTTCATCAGCTCTTTTGCTGTGTAAACTTTGGAGTAGGGCGAATTTTGTAAGATGATCTTGATACACTAAAATGAATTTCATATCACAATCAGGATTGGACTGCACATCTATTAGGTCGACTTGGCATCGAGAATTCATTTCGATATGCACAATTGGTTTAATTACAATCCTCTTTTTCACAGTTTTTTTTTTCTGACATGGTTCACATAGTCTCAAATACATGACGATATATTCTACTGTTACATTCTTATACGTGCGATTCAATTCCTTAATCATATGGGTTCTTCCACCATGGCCAACTGCGATATGAGCGTCGTGTATGACGTTGAAGAGTTCATCAATTGTAACATAATACAGAATTTCTGATTTTTCTACAGATAGTGGTGCTATAAGTTTGCCCTGTCCTCCAATATTTAGAATATCATAGCGTTTCAACCTTTGGTAATGAACTGTTTGTTTTTCCTCCACACATTTTGCTTCTTCATTTATTAAAGAAGTGTATTTCTCATTTGTTAAATAAAAGCTGTTATCGTGCTTATTTTTTACAGATTCAGACAAAATGTCGTAAAACTTTTTCATCATAACATCACTCATTTACTTTCAGCAAAGTAAAAAACGCAAAATATGTTAAAATGGAAACAAACTGCTTCTATTTTAGATCGTAGCCGCTTACATTTAATTGAATTCGCTCGAAGCTAGACTGCAAATGGCGCAAATAAGCAGGGACAGGAACAGAAAAGTGTCGCGTCGGAATTTGCGCGAGCAGGCTTATTCAAGGTCGATTTATATCCCTCGTTTCGAGCTTTTACCGGAAGGCGTTGGTAACTCCTAGGTTTTACCGCAAAGGCTTGGTAAAAGGCCGAAATGGAATCATATTAAAGCATACTTCGGACATTTACCAAGCCAGTTTGGTAAAAGCTAGGTTTTACCGGTAAAACCTAGGATTTACCAGATTTCGAGCATTTACAGTAACGTATATATATACAAAGGGATTTTTTTAAAACTGACATTATTCAGAGCAGTCTGTAAAGTGATCTATCAGCCGTAATTTCATCAAAATTGATAGAGGGACTTAGGACGACATGCGAAAAAGTTTCCATGAAAAAATAATTAGTTCCAATAGTCACCGGTAGGGGATGATATGGCGCTTTTATTTTCGGCTTATCCCAGAATTTCCATAAAAGGCAAGTAAAACATCAAAATAAAAATTCACGACAATGTAGTCGACAGCAGCGCCAGTATTTCGGGGTATAAAGATAAGGGATGAATACCGAAAAAGTAGTAAGCAGACAAATAAATAACAAAGAAATTTCACTGCAACACCACTTTATGCAGTAAATTCACTTCTCCATCTTCCTTCAATGTGACCACAGTCCTGGTGGACGACACATTGCATCTTGAACACTACGTTCTCAACGGCCGAGCGTAACATGTCACCAGGAATCTTCATTAAAGTCCGAGATATGTTGTCCTTTTGAACTGCCAAGTTCGAGACTCCACCAAGATACACCTTATACTTTAAATAACCCCACAGAAAAATGTCACATGGGTTAGGTCTGGGGAGCGAGGTGGCCATGCAAGTGAAAAAAAAGACAGGTGACCCTTCTGTAAAGCGAACGCGCAACAGACTCCGCACCAACCTTTATAGCCCAAAATACTACATAGTCGTGAATTTATACTTTGATCTTTTACTTGCCTTTTATGCAAATTCTCGGGTGCGCTGACAACAAAAGCTCCATATCTTCCCCTATCGGTGACTTTTGGAGCTATTTTATTTTCACGGAAACTCTTTACCACGTCGTCCTTAGTCGCTCTATCAATTTTGATGGAATTCTGGCTGATAGATAGCGCTACAGATGGCTATGAGCAGTGTCAGTTTTAAAAAAATCCCCCCGTATATACCATATATATATAATATAAGTTTAATTGATTAACAACATGATTTTGTGTCCCCTCCAATATTTTCGGGATCTGTTTTCGACGCAACTCATCCGATTCTCGTCCATGTGTGAAACACTCAAACTTTTTTACGACCATACATAATGAGTTTCTTGAGCAAACATTTTTTTTCAGACACCCTTTCTAATGAAGTTAATTTTTATGCCGCCCAAGCGACGGGCTGAAAAATAAAAATCAATTATCGAGAGCACACAAAATTTATTCCGTTCTGCCGGCAACACTGGTTTCTTTATCAAGAAAAACAATTTTTACTTTAATCCCTTCATTATAAAATATGTTTAATTAAAAAAAAGCATTGAAAGAAAATTCATTCTTCTTAATTCCTTTACGAGCGTAAAGTCCTCTGTGAAAGAAATCGCTTCCTCTTTAGCTTGTACTAAATATGTTGATCCTTTTTACTTCAATCTCGTGTCTCAACAAGAAAAATAAATTTATTCTAATATAACATCGCTTGTATGTCAAAGGTACAACATCTTTGTTTCTGAAATTCATATAATGAAATTTTGAACAATTATGTAGTTCAGGTACATTTTACACATTATAAATAATAATAAGAAAATTAATGAATTTGGAAGACAGTATATATGATGATATATAATATGATGATATTATATATGATGATATATATATAATGCTATGAACGTAGACTACAATTAACTAGATTTAATTGAGTTAAAATTAGTCACATTAGCGTTAAACGTAATTTATTATGAAAAATTCACTATTTATTAACACCGACTACGCTTTCAATCTCTCCGTTTAAGAGTGATCTTGAGCGGCTAGCAGAGGATGTGACGTCAACAACTGCGTACTCCTAGAAAGATCCGGGTACTTCTGAAAACATGTGAGTGTGAATCATGTTGATGCGACGCTCATTGCTAAGCAATTGCAAACAAATATAGATTAGGGATTATTTTTCGGAGAAGTAGGACGCGCGTGTCGTGCGCTGAGATGAGGGAAATGACGATTTAGCTGTGTTGACAGGGTATTTAATTAATGTTAATAAATAAAGTTTTTAGATGTGATTTAAATAGTCTTTCTTTACCACAGGCCTATTGTTAAATATCTACCATTAAATATATATATATATATATATATATATATACACTGCTGGCCACCCAAGTTGCAACACCAAGAAAGACAAGAGATATCACAACAAAATTTATTTTGTAGGTAACATGTTGACCAAGTATCAAATGATTAAATTTATAGACTTCTCTGAAGTGTGGTTCCTGCCAAAATCAGTAGCCAGAGTAGCTGCCATTGTTGGAGATCACCGCTGCCACACGCCTCGGCATTGATTCAAAGAGACTTTGGATGAGTTCTTGGGGTACAGCAGACCAAGCAGCTTCCACACGTTGCCAAAGTTGATCTGCTGTGGCAGCTGGGGATGGAATCTGGGTCTGGATGGAATTATAAATATTCTATTTTATTTGAAAAAGGGAATTGTGGTCAAATAGGAACGATATCTTTCCAAAATTTCTATTTATATCTACGTAATAAATATAAATGATTGATGACAGGCTGGTATCAATATTCTATTCGCAGGTTTTCGTACCCCATCCTCTTTTCGTTCTCTCTTTTTAATAAAGTTTTTGTTATACACACCCACACACATATATATGTATGTTTGTATGCATGTATGTATGTATATATGCATATATATATATATATATAATATATATATATATGTATATATATATATATATATATATATATATATATATATATGTATATATATATATATATATATATGGGGAGGCAACGGCCACAGCAACATTGGATATAAACATCCTTTATTAGTTAAATATTAGAAAAATGAAAATAAACAGCGTCTTCCCATCTCGGAGTACAGCGATCGTCTAAAGGCGATCGTTAACTGGCGCACGCACTGACGTCACACAGACAGTAGCGCCGCGTAACATTTGGAGATTTAGATGGGACTGAATTTCCCATATTCATATATATGTGTGTGTGTCTGTGTGTGTGTATGTATGTATGTATGTATATATACATCTATAATAGAATGTAAAGTGAAGTAGTCACTTTTACCTAGAGCCTTTATAATCGGAACAAGGACTTCACTCGATCGGCGTCCAATTCTTCGTCTTGGGAGAGGCCTTTGTCGGCGCAACCCCAAAGTTGTCCGTTCGCCTATTGATGATCGAGGAGCAGAGAAATGGCACCGAAGTGTCACAATGGCCTCGAGGCGGATTTCGGAACGAGCCCCGCGCCATTCATGTGATAATGTTCGTCTCGTTGCCGCGCATTACAATGTGAAAATAAATTTTCCCCGGCTCGAATAAATGCATTATCTATTCTTGAGGAGATTATAAAAGTGTGACTGGGAAGTCCGCGCTCGAAAATAATTAATAGAAGATTGTTTTTGTAAATAAACACAACGTCGTTTCGCTCGGTTTTCGACCGCGGGCGATTTTATTATTTTTTTGCACTCAGTTTCTACCTCGAACAGGTTTATCGCGAGATCATACAGGGCGACTATAATTAAAGTTGAACTTTCAAAAATGCCGGACCAATGGTGGAAGCTATGAGACTGTTCATTTATATATATATATATATATATATATATATATATATATATATATATATATATATATATATATATTTATTTATTTATATATTATATATGTATATATATATGTGTTTATGTATGTATGTACACAGCACTTCAACAGCGTGCATGTGTGGGTAGCATAACTTTTATGAAAGAAACCGGTCCTCCATACCTTATAAATCCATTGAAGCAGCTGCTCAACATGCACTTCGGAAGTCATAGAATTATCAGTCATCATTTTCCAATTGCCTGGCCGCCAAGATCACCCGATCTTAATCCTTTGGATTTCTGGCTAAGGGGTTATCTGAAAAATCTTGCATTCAGTGGTCCGCTTGTTAACTTAGATAAACTGAAGACACTCATTGCACAACACATTCACAAGGTCACCACTGATACACTCCGATCTGTTATGGAACATTTGCACAGGTGTCCAAATACTTATTGGTAGATACTATATATATATATATATATATATATATATATATATATATATATATATATATATATATATATATATATATATATATATATATATATATATATATATACAGGGCTCGATATGAGGCTGAACGCGCTGGAACGGCATTCTAGTACCTCTCTTTAGGTAAAAAAAATATGGTATTTAAAAACACGTATTTAATCACATATGGTCTCCACGAAAAAGAAAGTATAAAAAACAACCAGCCTTTGAACTCCATAATGATTTACGAGGCCCTTAAATAGTCTACTGAAACAAAACTTCTCAGGGAAAAAAACTGTGAGCTTGATGACACCATCAAAGTAACGGATGAAAAATAATGGGCACAAAATGTCCCAATAACGTATGGGAAAAATGAAATGAGGAAACTTGCCTCCAAGTTAAACCTCAATGGAAGGAAACTAATTACAGGATTCCGAGAGTATTTCCACACCAGAGTGTTCCCGGAATGCCTCACCCCGTTGAAACAGTCAATCAATTCGATAGCCATGCCGCCGAGTGAATGTGAATGCGATTTTTCACAGATGAACCTCATTATCACACCATTGAGATCATCACTGAATATTGCAACAGTTTCTGGCCTGTTGTTTGCAAAGATCAATGGACCTCCCCTTTGTCTCTTTGACCCAGCTAAGAATGTTAACTTTTGGCTTGTGTCTGGACACCATTCAGCATTAGCCGTAAAGAGTAAGGAGAGGTCAAGGGACAAGAAGCATGATGAAAACAAGTTGAAGTTTTTGTCAATCTTTTAGGAAGGGCAGACAACTTAAACAATCATGAAACTGTGCTTTTTTACTGCTTTTATCACTTTACTACAACACATTTTTGTACTTGTTTTGCAAAATAAAACTTGGAATTAAATAATATGTTGAAGTTTTTGTACAAACAAAGATTTCTTTTTTTCAGGCCAATAATTTGGAATAGCCCCCACACACCCCAGAAGGATACAGTTCCGGCACCTCTATTTCTAGAAATCGAGCACTGTATATATATATATATACACAGACACATTCACAAACATATTCACACGCACACAATCTTTCATGTAAATATACGGCTTTAAAATGCGCTATCCATGCATCCATGCATCCATGCATTCATGCTATCCAGAGTAAAGCTTCGCTAAAATACAATTTGTTTCGCTAAGAATGACTATGTGCCACTTTCTCTCGCGAACAGTTCGATCTGTTCTGGAATCCCCCAGTCCATCTATATGTAAATAAAAACGGGCAGCTCGATTTCCTCGCTTGGTTCCTACATTAGATGGATTTCGTGGCTTCGTTTATTTTTTGAGGAGTCAAAATGGAGGCAACGAGCAACCCCTGGGAAAAAAAATGCGTAAACGACGAGAGAGGCTAGTCTCCTTCATGCATTGCGAGTGACGTGAGAACCACAGGGACACTCATCATCTTTAAATCAACTACTCTATTCGACTTACATCGCACGATATCGTCGGTACTATATATATATATATATATATATATATATATATATATATATATATATATATATATATATATATATATGTGTGTGTGTGTGTGTGTGTGTGTGTGTGTGTGTGAGTGGGATAATAATCCCACAATGCATTAATTCTATTTCTTCTTTAATTTTGTCTTTTCCCTTCTGTAACAACTATATGAACCATACCTTTAATTCTCAATTTGTGCCTGTGCCCTTCGCGTCTGTATTTGTGGCACCTAGCTGTCGCTATAGTAGGTCACCCCATGTATTGTCAAATGTAAAAGGGAAACTAAATTACCATTGTCCAGGTAGGAGAATTCAACTGCGCGGTCTCTTAGCGTTTCGATCATGGGATGAGATAGACGCGTTGGGCCACCTCTACTCTGTTCTATATATATATATATATATATATATATATATATATATATATATATATATATATATATAATCTTTCAGTCCCTCTATTTATTATAACTGTATTAATCAATTCAATATCAAGGTATTTCTCCAAATGTGTCCCTGAAAATAATGTTTATTATTCCTCACCCAACTGAGCTGAAATTACTCAGATTGGATTGCGACATCGTAGACTACAGTAATATCTCCTTCTGTTTCTTGAGACGTTACATATACAAAAGAAAAAGCAGAATTTCAGAACTGCTCTCAAAGCGAAATAAGTCTTTATTTTACACCTAAGGGACATAGATTACCTATTTTCTTACTAAATATATATGTGTGTGTTACGGCCGAAGTCCAAATTATGGACGAAGGCTGGCCATATCTGGCATTTGTCAAGTCATTTGGCCAAAGCCAAGTCACTTGGCTTTGGTCACTTAAGTAGGAAAAAAATCACTTCAAATCAAAGAGAAAAGGATAATTTTTCTTGAGCAATACTCAAACTGGTCATTGATTGTTGGGCGCACTGCGAATTGGTCGGCCAAAGCCCGAAATAGTCATCATTTCTCCATTATTTCGGGCTTTGGCCTAGTGACTTGACCAATTCTAGAAGTGGTCAAACATTTCCTGAAATGGTCAGTTTCGGATTTTGGCCATAACATATGTTAAAAGAAAGGCGTATGCAAAGTAGATTTCCATACAACATTAATCTGCCAATCTTATGAGCAGATGGGTTGTCTTTTACAGGATAGTGAACTAACTTTGAAATGCAATGGAACAGCAATAAATATTAAATGTTGTTGTTGTTGTTGTTTCTTATACCCCGGTCCATATAAGCTTCGAGCTGAAGTGTGCGGCTCCGGTTTATACAGCACCATAAGTGTCGGAGTCCGTCTTAACTAGTTGCCACCTCAATTTTGACCGAGCAATCCCAGGAGCGACATCTGATGGGACCGTACGCTCTCTCACCCCCACTGACCTTCATAGAGGGACTTTCTGGTCTATGGATTTAACATGCCCATATTCGGGTAAATATTAAATGTAACATTAACAAAGCATTATCACATTAACAAAATTACCCATCATCAATAAAGATCGGGAAATATAACTGGAGGTAATGAGAACCCAAAATTTATCTTTAAAAATATGGAAAGTCGCAAATATTCATACAGATAAAATATCAAAAGTTTTAAACAACCAGGCACTTTCATAATGAATATTATTTCAAAACAATTATATATATATATATATATATATATATATATATATATATATATATATATATATATATATATATATATATATATATATATATACATATATGTATACATATATATATACATATATATATATACATATATATATGTATATATATATAAATATATATATATATATATATATATATATATATATAAATAAATATAATATATATATATATATATATATATATATATATATATATATATATATATATATATATATATATATATATATATATATATATATATATATATATATATATGAGTGTGTGTGTGTGCATGAATTCGCGGCGTTATACCAAGCGAGGGCTTAATAGCTCTGCATCGAAATATTTTAGGACAGTTTAAAAATTCAAGCCACGGAAAATGGATATGCCGGCGTACTAAATTGGGGTATGTCCTACCTACTGGGCTCGCAAAAATGAGACCTCCTATTTCTACAAACGAGGGTGCACCGAAAAGATATTGCGAACGGTACGCGTTCCGCGAAACGAGCAGTTACAACTACTCATAATTAACTTCCGAGTTCGAGATTTAGCCCGAGAATTTTCGATCTATATGCAAATGGCGGCCGCCATTTCGAGAAATTCGAAAATCGGAAGTTTCGCCGACAGCTAAACGATGGCCGGACACTTTCCGCAGTGATTGCGTGTCGCGTTTCGCCGACATTTCTCGCCCGTCGAATGCGGGATCGTGTCTTAACATAAATGAGAACACGTGAAGGATTTTTTTTTCATACGCAAGCTGTTCAGAATATGAAATCTGAAGAGAGGATGAGTCAAATGCGTCACCTGTCTTTAATACGCTTCTGATGACGTTGGTATCGTCTGCTTCAGCCTCGACGTGTCAGATCAATCCAGGAAATCACCGAACGCATCTTTCACTAAAAGTTCCACGTAGGGTTTCCAAAATGTCTCTTATAAAGAGAACATGTCCTCTTTTTGGGTTCCCACCTATATGATATCTCTCTTTTTAATCTCATCTGTTATTGTCGTCTCTTTTGTCTCGATTACTTTGAGTACTGTGCTCTCTTTCTATGTTATTCGGCTCCTCGTTTGAGTCTACCTTTCTTCATCCATCCTTCATTCCTCATTGTGTTTATGTGTTTGTGGACTGTCATCGTGGAGACCTTGTGGATAAGTGCCTTGGTCAATTAATGCATAGACATACGAGTTACTCATAGGTATATATTGTTTGTTGTTGTTGTTGTTGTTAATTCCCCCTGGTTAGTCGTTGCATTTACCATGTTCTAATAGGCTACTGGGCTGAAAGGGGCGGTTTCTGTTAGGAATTAGTACCAGAAAGGTCGGAGTCCGACTTGGCTGAATGACCGGTCCCGCCATTTTGAATCAAGTCAAGTGACGAGACCGGAACACTTGACCCCGCACCTCCAGAGGTAAATTTTAGATCTTCGAGGCTGTTGCAGCTACCACCTTTTTTACGTAGGCCACCATTATTGAACACGGGGGTGGATTTGCAGCGACGAGCATCGTACCAAGGACGTTCAGATCGCTGGCCCGCTGCTCTTGCTAATATCTTGTTTAATGATAAGTATTCACAGTGACAATCATACAACAATTTCGTTCAGTAGAACCATCGTCACACACAGTTTAGGGAGAGCTAGGTTGATAACACAGTTCAATAGAGACACTCTTAATTCTCCGCTCTCTCCCTGTCCGTAGCTTAGAACATAATCAAAGTTAAGTCTATAATGCTCTCGGCTAATCGTCCTGCGTTCATTTATCCTTTTTCATTCGTCAAGTTCCCGAAAGTTTCATTCCTATACGTGGAACATCAATAATCCTTATCGTGAACGACTTTTACGGTTTTTTTCTCCACAGTTGTCCTTCTCCACCGCTGGCATTGGGTTCAGATCCTGTGGGTTCGAGTCCCCCTGTTAGCTTGGATGTTTGTAGCCGTTCTGAATCGGCTTTGAACTGTAGGTCCCGGTCTAAATTGCCCTCGTGTAGCAATAAGTTGACCATAGCGCTCCAAACCAAACTAAACCATTCCTTGTGGTTTATCCTTTGTCGTCATTTCTGTGCCAGATCCACAGTTACAGTTTCAGCTTCCGCCGTGATTGTTCTGGGTCGTCCGCATTGTGCTCAAGCCGTCTTTGCTAAGGAGTTCTACCGACCTGTCAGTTTCCCTTAGTAATGGTCCTTTTCCCACTTACGGAACTATGCACTGCACCATCGTATGTTAACGATTTGTCCATTTTACTTGAAAAATAGTCACATTTGTACCGCCTTATTCAAATTAGGAATGATCCTAGCTCCCCCTATATTGTCTGAGTTTGACAGTGTTATGGTATGTATATATATATATATATATATATATATATATATATATATATATATATATATATATATATATATATATATGAGTGTGTGTGTGTGTGTCCGTCGCTGCTGAATGAGATTTTGAAGCCGTCGCCGAATTAAAATTCCTCTCACGGAGTGCCAAGCCGGGAAAACGAGAAATGGACCCCCACCCCTCGAAATTAAATTTCCTCGTGTTGTTCTGTTGTGTTCGCATTACGACGCCGTCCTTTTTTACTCTCCCGCCACGGGAGATGGAGCATTTGCTCTTCGGAATGGCGTGTTTCGAGAGAATTCATTTCTTCCGGAACGCAACAACCGTAATTGCGGCGTTTGTTAGCCGAGCGTTTTTGGTTGTTTTTTGTAGTTTTATCCTGAAGGAGAAAGCGGGTGGGGCGTAAGAGAGAGAAACGGTTTCGCGTCTTTGTGGTGAAATTGAAATTAAACGCACATTAGTAGAATGTGAACTCTCTCTCTCTCCCTCTCTCTCGGTCCAAATATAGATGGCACCAAAGGAGTTGTGTTGACTCACCTGTGTGTTGCTCTTAGATAAAAGTAGTCAAACATTTCCAAGGTTTTCGGTGCGAATGTTTCAGGGCAAGTACTTCCAAATTTATTAATATATATATATATATATATATATATATATACATATATATATATATATATATATATATATATATATGTGTGTGTGTGTGTGTGTGTGTAAAATTGATATTAAACAGAAGTGGTATATGGAGCACGGCACGCTTTTCTACACTAACATTATTTATTAACGACTCACAAGACGACTCACAGAACAAAAAAGAACAGTTAAACAAAAACTATAGACTATTTGACGTTTTAACGGTAGCCGTCTGCCACCACGTAATTATTCGAAACCTCTTTCTTTCTCCGCGTCTTTTCCTCTTCTCCCTCGTTGTGCGTCCCCCGTAGCAAGCCGAAGCTCTCCGTCCGGCGGGAAAGCTTTTGATTGGTCACGGGTGTTGTGGATGCTGTTGCCACAGCTCTGTATATCACACACACACACACACACACACACACACATATATATATATATATATACTAGGACTGGGCTTTATATCGATGTAACGCAAATATCGATTTAGTACTAATATCGACGATGCGATTTAGAGCTAACATCGTTTGCGAAATATCGAAATTCCGATGTAACGCACTACATCGATATAACGCCGACATCCGCGACCGCGATATTCCGGAATTCCGATGCGAAAACGAAAGAAAAATGCAGTTACGGCCCGCGCCAACATCGATTTAAGCCGTGCATGCGCCCTGCTTGCTAAATCGCCACCCCGATTTAAGGAAGACGATCCACGCTCCAGAATTCGATTTAAGCTGCGCATGGGCACTGCTTGCTAAATCGCCACCCCGATTTAAGGAAGACGATTCACGCGCCAACATCGATTTAAGCTGCGCATGCGCCCTGCTTGCTAAATCGTCACCCCGATTTAAGGGAGACGATCCACGCGCCAACATCGATTTAAGCTGCGCATGCGCCCTGCTTGCTAAATCGCCATCCCGATTTAAGGAACACGATCCACGCGCCAGAATTCGATTTAAGCTGCGCATAGGCAGTAATAATTGTAATTTTATTAATTATGTATAGCAGAGATGTCAAATAGAATTTATCAAGTACCAAAATTTAAGTACTAAATTGAAAATATGTATGTTTGTAATAAATAATAAACAAATTAAAGAGATAGAGTACAATATTAAATAGTACAGTATTAAATATATAAGTGTCAATAGATAGTTAAATATTTTAATAGTACTTACTTATATTTGAAGAAAACTATTATGATTTGTTACAGTTTACTTAAGTTTTTTATTTCATGTTACTTTCAAGATTTTTGCTATCAGGTTGGTATGTTGTTGATTTCAAGGTATTAATTATAATCCACTATTCTGTATTAAACAGCTCTTTAAAATTATTCCTGTTCAACCTATTTAAAACGAGACTTATTTTTCCAGGCAATTCACACTTTTCTTTGACTTGAGCATATCAAGCAAAGCAACTTATTTATTTTTATTGAAATTTCAAATTTTTTTCTGGCATGTAGAACCTTGGCAAGAAATTTGCCATTGTGCAACAAATTTGCCATTACTGATGTATAAGTAATGTAGAAGAATAATTATTTCATTCAATGAATAGTTTAATTCAGAGAAAGTAATTTTTCTAATCTTTATTATATTTCAAATGAAATTTCCCCCACTAAGTTTAATTAATAAAATTAATTTATTTATATTGTCTTTGTTATAAAAGATGGCTAACATCTTCAGCTTAAAAACATATACGTGCGGGGGGGGGGGGGGGGTCAAGATAGGGACATATTCTACAGCGGAGTTAAATCGATTTATCACTAAATCGCGATGTTAGACTGATGATAAATCGATTTAAGAAATCTCTAAATCGCCCAGGCCTAATATATACATACACAGGTGGTCCCAGTTAAACGTTTCAGAACTTCTACGAGGGGTAGAGTGCATCCTGACGACTCGAAAACATATAGCAATGTGGGGGTCGGAAATGATTTCCTGAAGCGGTGATGTACACAGAAAACCATAAAGAAAGAGACCGTAAGTGGATAATCGTTTTAATAATAAATGTACACGGGTTAAAGTAAGTGTTCAAAGTTTTTTCCACCGACTGCAATGCAGACCTCACATCTCCGGCGCATGGAATTCCGAACATTCTGGAATAATCCAGGCTCATCTCGAATTTCTCCGGTAGCTACTGAGATTCTTGCAACCAGCCCCTCACCATTGTCAAGGGGGGGGGTGTCATAAACCTGTGTTTTCATATGCCCCCATAAATAAAAATTCGCATAATTAGCCATCCTACTAACTCTGAGTCCTTGTGCGAAATCACGATTCCTTGCGCTAACGCTCGGAACTTTCCCGCAACGCCATCTACCGCTTCAGGAAAGCATTTCCGTCCCCGCATTGCTATATGATTTCGAGTCGTCAGGATGCACCCTACCCCTCGTAGAAGTTTTGAAACGTTTAACTGGGACACCTTGCATATATATATACACACACTGACTGCCAGAAAAGCTGGGATACCTGTCTAATACCTGATAGTTCCACTTCTGGGTCTTCAGAAACGGGACGGGGCATTGACTCCACGAGATTTCTGCAGTCTGTAGACAATGAAAACCGTAACTCCTGAGGAGCGGTCTACAATTATATAATATTCCTAGTTGTTGGATATCTGCTTTGAACAGAACATTGCATGACATCCGAGATATGTTCAATAAAATTCACTCATGTTGAACGAGGGGGCCAATTCGTGTTCCCGAACTCGAATGAGTGTTCCACAAACCTTAATTTGGCATCTGTGGATGTGTGCGATGGCGCATTGTCTTTTTGGAAGACACCAAACCCATGCGGTGAATGCAGGACATCGATTGCTGTAACATATCTGAAAGGACGTTTACATAGCTTTGACCGGTTAGAAAAGTGTTGGACGTAGGAAGGGTCAATTTTGGCACAACCCATACCATTACTGAATGGCCACTAGCCTCTATAGTCCCTTATTGATATGTTATATACATTGATTAATGGCGTATTATTCACATGCGAACCCTTCCGTCAGTTGGAACAGAGATTCGTCAGTCCAGGCTTCTCAAATGCACGGGATGGGGTCCGACATAGTAGCCAAGGCCTTTCCGTTTGAAACCCCCCAAAGTCCAGGATTTTCGTTTCTAGTGTTAAGTAGCAGTACTCCTAACACCTACGAGGAGCAGAACTCTATGCTGTGAGGAAGGCAACGGGATTCAAGTTAGGTTCGGCTGTTAAAGCCCATATCATGCAGTTAACCCCAAACCAGCCCATGAATTTGCTGCCACTATCAGGACTATCGGTCAAATTGACCCCCAAGCCTAAAAAGCTGCTATTTTTGCGCTATTATGATTGAACTGCATGTTGATATTGTGCACAGGGTTGTTTGATTTATATTAGTGATGAATAGTGAGGGAAAAAATCTTCTACACTTATTTATTCAATTTATTTAATTTATTTTGATCTGGTATCTACATCATCAAATCGTAGGGCTCTTAAAAGAATTGCACAATGTTTCTCAGACATAATTGCTCAAGCAATTAGCCTGCCAGTGATTGAGGTAGAGAAGAGTGATGTCAAGGCTTCACAGGATACTTTAAAAATCGCACAGAACACTGAAATCCCTATCAGGATCGGTAGGCCTGTTACTGCTTTTGACCGCCATTCTTTTACAAAATTTCAACTTACTGGCAAATGGTGTTCATTTCTGAAACCCTGGTGTGCTCTCCCTGATGTCCAGGAACTGGCTGAGGATGTCAAAGCCAGCCAAGCGTTCACGCCTCTCCCCACTCCTGCCCCACCCCTTAGTTCCACCGCTGCCGGTCATAATGACTGGTGGGCCGGTTTGAGGGTTAATATTGTACAGTTTTCCCGCTAATGTTAGTAGACGTCCCAACATTGAATGGCGATGTTATTTGCGCCAATATTGAACGCATTTTGCTCGAAATGATTCTGGACAGAAGATGCCGGTCACAGTCATCTAGAGTCTTTCGATTCTGACACCGTTTGAAGTGTTACTATATTTATTGTAATCGAGATGCACCCTTGAAATGGTCGGACGTGTAATTCCAAACTTCGCCCGAACCTCCTAAATGACATGACCCATTTCACGAGCACTCACTATCATACCTCGTGTGTATATATATATATATATATATATATATATATATATATATATATATATATATATATATATATATATATATATATATATATATATATATAGAGAGAGAGAGAGAGAGAGAGAGATAGATATAGATATAGATAGATAGATAGATAGGTAGGTAGGTAGGTAGGTACGTAGATATCGATGTGTATATATATATATATATATATATATATATATATATATACAGTGATATCTCCGAAAAGTGGACAGTCACGGGACCAAAAGTTTTGTCCGTTATTAGGAGGTGTCCGCTATTGGGGAGGACAACCTTTTTATAAAAAAAGTTTTTGCACTTCTTTTTCGCATTTGATTGAAAATTACGGATGCAATTTTAATTAAAATGGAAAAATTAATTAGTTAAGAAAAGAATAACTATTTACTACTTTACCTTTTAATTGTGGCTAATCCTTTTATCTTGCATTAAAAAATCCCAAAATGCAATGTATTGGATCTAAACTATTTTAATTACTACTGAAAAAATCTGTTAGCAAAGCTCTTTTTTACACAGCAAACCTGTTTTTCAAGGTGCATCTTCACAAGGTTTAGCTTTGCTTGTCCCTCCGAATCTTCATTGTTCAGAAAGAACTGTTTTGATTGTTCGCTGTATTTCAGTGCTTCCGAATAATCTTTGATTTTGCAATCTTCCATTGGCGATTCCTCATCATCAGCCTCAGAAAGGGCCAGTGCTTCAGTGGTGTTCCGATAAATGAAATTTTAAACATGCAGGTTTTCTTCCTCAATGGATAAATCGTCGTCGATCTTGACATACTCTTCAACGCTGACATTTGAATCCAAATTGACTACTAGATTCGCAAGTTTTTTTCGCTTTTTTCAGTAGTACTGTCAGTTGCCACTTCGGTTGTATTCAAAACTCTCGCCTTCTTAAAACATTTTAGAACGCACCCAGGTTCCACATTTTTAAGGACTGGCGTAGTCCAGGAAATTGCAAAGCAGATACCGATTTTGCCAACTCTTCGCTGGATTTGAAGGAGATAATCCATGAAACCACAAGTGTCAGAAGCAGCTTTCTGTATCATACTTTATAGCTGCGGATAATTCCCTGATCAAGTGGCTGTAGCATCGAAGGGGTGTTAGGAGGCAAAAAAATTAAATGGACACTTTTAAGTTTTAAATGATCAGGATGGGAAGTAGCATTGTCCATAAACAGAACGACTTTTCTTTTTTGTTTTTTCATTTTGTTGTCTTAACTCCACCAGTCAATCGCTCATTATCTCAACGGTCATACACGCTTTCTTATTTGACTTCCACGAAACCCTAAGTTTTCTTACATCAATGTTCTTGAAACATCCAGGCTTCTAAAGAAACATCTAGGCTTTGTAAAGACGCATAAGCATATATTTTTAGCTTGCTTGTTAGAATAAATTTGAAATGTTTTCCAAAACAATTGAAATTTTTTCAAAAATATCTGTCCGCTATCCAGAGGGAATAACATGGATTGCCCTATATAAAAGGACTGGGACTCGTAAAAATGTCCGTTAAATAGAGGTGTCCGCTATTCGGGAGTGTCCGTTAAGGGAGGTACCACTGTATATATATATATATGTATATATATATATATATATATATATATATATATATATATATATATATATATATACAGAATATAGGTACCTCAAAAATATTGATTGCCTGCCGTGTCCATTGCGCAATGAGGTGTTAAAGCTTTTACAAATATATATTTATACATTGCTTTCTGCCGAAATGATTTACGAAAAATTGTATGTTAGTACGCATTTCAAATGGGTTCGTCAATCCCAGAAATTCTGGCTCTTTAGTGTATGTCTGTGTAAAGTGACCGAGCAAAAAAAGAACATGACTTCTGAAAAACTGATTTTATTTTTCCATTTAAACAGATTGAAAATTTCACGCAAATAAACCTTTATAAACTGCGATTGCAAATTATTTTGAACCCCTCGTGTGCAGAAGAGTACGCTCTGTTTACGAAATCCTGTCCCATTTTTTCAATAGTTTCGACGCCGAAAAGGGCCGATTAAAAGGGAAAAAAAAATCAAAATAACTTTTTTTTTTTAGCATAGCGTGCTTTCTGACGCGTAAAGTATTTCGCGCACACTTCGAGGGGTTTTGGTAAAAACTCAAAATTGAATACTTTGCGAGAAAAAGAGAAAAAAAAAGAACTAAAAAAGACTGATTGCATTGACTTCGCTCTTCTTATACTTTTGTCCCCACTTTCTTCCGGCGTCCGAAAAAGGGAAAAATATCTTTCGAACTTTCCGAACATTTCAATAAGTTGAATGCGCTCCATTCATAAAGTGTCTTTCGTGAGGACGTCTTAGAAATCGGTTCCTAGACAATGTGTTCGGTGTTATTTCTGGGTGACGGTTACAGAAAAGATGGGAAATTTTTCGTTTCTGTGTTCGTCCGATGAACGGTTTTTCTTCCGCAATCTGTGACTGCGAGATGTTCGCGCCTCCTACCAAACAAGTAGACCCTTTACAAAGTGATTTTTGACTGGAAGGTATACCTTCTTTTGAATGACGGGAAATGGAGCGACGATGGTTTTCTCTAGAAGGAACGTTTAAAATATGCTTATATATATATATATATATATATATATATATATATATATATATATATATATATATATATATATATATACATATATACATATATATACATATATATATATATATATATATATATATATATATATATATATATATATATATATATATATATATATATATATATAATATAGGATAATATTATTAATAATCTTTAATCGCCCTTATCTGAACTTTCTTTCTCATTTGGTAACCTTTCTGACACCTTGGCGAGGTGCTCCGCCTAACTTTCTCCGCTAATTCCTGTCAACCCCTCTTTGACCTAATTCTACATTCGCGCGCAACGAGAGACGCGGGCTGACTTCGAAGCGAATAAGATTGAGAGTAAGATGTTGCTTTTTTCATGGAATAAACTTCAATTGCTCGTTGTGACTTGGAACAGCTTTTTAATTCCGGCCTCGATTGCGTTATTTCAAGAGATGACCATTCGGGTCATTTCATATATATATATATATATATATATATATATATATATATATATATATATATATATATATATATATATATATATATATATATATATATATATATATATATATATATATATATGTATATATATATATATATATGTATATATATATATATATATATATATATATATATATATATATATATATATATATGTATATATATATATATATGTATATATATATATATATATATGTATATATATATATATATATATATATATGTATATATATATATATATATATATATATATATATATATATATATATATATATATATATATATATATATATATATATATATATATATATATATAAATCAAATGAAATTCATTTGATTTGACTGTTTGTTTGAATGGGGATCTCGGGGCATAAGGATGTCTTTTGGTTAGATCTGCATCCTATTCAGAAAATTACCCCTTGAGGTAACTGATTTGGTTAGGCCTCCTGATGAATAGATCCTGATGAATAGGCCGGTTGCCCCGTTATATGGTTTAGTTCTTATACTGCTACAGAATCTTGCATTTATGGTGCTTTGAGCCCTAAGTGCGTGATTTAAGTTTATTTTATCTGCAATCTTCCTGTTAGTAATAATTTTTCTCTGTTGATTTATATACTTTTAGTTATATTTGTCTATTTTCAGTATGATGATTTCTTGCAACTGCGCAATCTTTTATTGGAAAGTTAAAATTTTTCAACGATGCGGTAGGTTTTTTGTTAATTTGTTCGGCTGTCTATACCTTCTTTATATGTAATATTTCCTGTTGAGTTATTTACATAATTTATGTTATATATATATATATATATATATATATATATATATATATATATATATATATATATATATATATATATATATATATATATATATATATATATATATATATATATATATACTCATACACAAAGACACACACTCACTCCGTCACAAATCGTAACTCCTATGAAAAAATACTGGAACAATTCTTAAGGTATTTTAAATCGTCCAAAACTCCAAATTTCAGCACGTCTAGTCCTCGACCTCGTTGCAAAACCTCGATGATTTTAATAGAAGGCTTTTGTAACCGGTGGCACTCACAGCGAACTATTCCATTGTGAAAAGTGCCGAATTGTTTTCTCCTGCCTGAAGGATGCTCCACAACAGCGTCGTCAAAATAAAGCGCACTCAGTACACACTCGTTGAACCTCAATAAAATGCGAATCGAGTGCGGACTCTGGAGTCGAGTGCGTGCTCGTTGAATGAATTTCCACGCCTCGGATGCCGCTCTCATCGTGATTTCCGAACAGGGTGCACGGTTCCTGGAGTGGGTTTCATTCAACTCATTTCTGCTCTCGAGCACCTATATCTTCAAATGATATAGATATACAAAATCGGAAAGAGAATGTATGTGTGTTTTTATATACAGTGTGTAACAAAATTATAAGACCACCCAAAATATCACTCATTTTAATATTACACTGCATAAAATGAATAATTTTAAAATTAGAAGCAAATGAAAAAAGTTATATTTTCTCAAATGAATCGCTTAAAGGAAAAAAAATTGAGTTAATTTCACACAGCAAACGATTTTTTGAAATCTCGGTGTAACATAAATATAAGCCCACTTATTTTTTTATTTAAAATCGTTTGTGTTTTTAAAACTATTTTATTTTTTCTTTCAAAATCGTAGATAAACTGTAACTTTACATCACAAAAAAGTCCAAACGATAATATTGTAAAAGAAAATAGAATTTAATTTGTTTGTTTTACTGAGGAAATTCACAATGCCGCGTGGAAGAGAATTATCTGAACTAGAAGTTCGAAATATTTGGTTTTATAAGGGCTCTGGAAAATCGGAACGTGAAATAAGTAAGATACTTAAACGTTCTAAAACTGCTATTCATAACGTTTTAAGTAAAAGAGATTTTTATGGAAAATATAAAAGATCTGGAAGAAAGAGTAAATTATCAGCTCGCGATAATAGACGAATTTTCAAGCTTGCAACGAATCAGAACTTGTCTACTCGTAAAATAACACAGCAGGCAAGTAAAACTATTTCACATATGACAGTCTGGCGCATTTTAAGATCAAATTCAAATGTTGCTCTTCGGAAATTAAAAATAAAACCAAGACTGTTAAAGCATCATAAAAAAGGAAGGCTGAAGTGGGCAAAGGAAGTCATGACCTGGGATGCTGCTTAGAAAAATATTTTTTCCGATGAAAATAATTTAATTTGGATGGCCCGGACTGTAATATTTCCTACTGGCATGATTTACGAACGGAACCTCGGGTTTTCTTCAGTAGACAGATGGGTGGTGGCTCTATGATGGTGTGGGGAGCTTTTGCATATGATGGGAAATGTGATCTGCAGCGAGTTCTTGGAAAAATGGACTCTGGAATGCTTTACCAACACCTTATACTTTTTGGCCCATTTTTATGAGGATCAAACTGGAAATTTCAGCAAGACAATGCGCCATGCCATGTGTCTAAATCAACTAAAAACTGGTTTCAAAAAGAAAAAAATCGGGGTCTTAAGCTGGCCAAGCCTTAGTCCAGACCTGAATCCCACCGGAAACTTGTGGGGCTATTTGGCTCGTCAAGTGTAAGCAAATAACCGTCAGTGTGATTCTATGTATGAATTGGAACTAGCTATCATGGATGTATGGGAAAAAATTCCCAAATATTTGCTCGAAAACCTAATTAATTCAATGAAAAATCGAGTATTTGAAGTTATGCAGGAAAATGGTGGATCAACATCATATTAGTTTTATTTAAAAAATGTGTTTTAACTAGTGGTCTTATAATTTTGTTATACATATTTGATTGGAAAAAATTTGAAATTGTTGATAAAATAATTAGTATATTTAAATATCTCTTAAAAATAATATACATATATTTTATATTTCTTTTATTAACATCAAAGTAATTTAATTTTTAAAAAATTATACTATTTATAGTAAAAATCATATATATATATATCTATATATATAAAACAGTTCCGTAACTGACTCATTCATTCATTCATTCATTCATTCATTCACTGACTGACTGACATACAACGCACAGACCAAACCGCTGGACCTAAAGGGCTGAAATTTTGCATGGCGATTCTTCTTATAGTGTAGGGGTGCACTAAGAGAGATTTTTGAAAAATTCTTCTTAGATTTTTTTAAATTAAATTTTTAAGCTGTTTTTTTTACTTTTTTTAAGTTTGCATTTAAAATAATAATTTGAGGGTTATAAATTTATATCACGAGAAAGATCATAAAAATTCCTTTAAAATGAAATCTTTTTCGAATCTTTACCTTCATTTCCTGATTTTTGGTGAATTTTTAAAGATTAATTTTTAGAATTTAATTTATTAAATGCTGATCACGTGACTTCTTTTTCTGGTACTTTAAATAAATTTATCGTCACGTGCATAAAAACTAAATAGACAAAAAATAATTTTTTTTTCTTGCTAATGCGGCAGACGATTGGACATTACCCAAAAAAATATTAAAATACAGTAAAAGAAATGTTCTAGAAACTGTACTATATTAACTGTACTATATTCTTTAGTATTCTTTATATTAGATTTAATTTGAATATCTTCTTCTACATTATTTTGTCTAGAAAAATATCCCTTACGATTTTTTTATAAATATATATATATTTTACATCAATTATATACATTGATCGTCGTATTTATTATATATATATTGGCATTAATTGCATACATTCTCCGATGTTTTTACTTTGAATGTACTCCGTAGCGAAGTGCGGGTTTTCAGCTAGTATATATATATATATATATATATATATATATATATATATATATATATATATATATATATATATATATATATATATATAGATATACATATATATATATATATATATATATATATATATAAAATATATATATATATATACATATATATATATATATATATATATATATACTATATATATATATATATATATATACATATATATACATATATATACATATATATATATATATCTATATATATATAATATATATATATATATGTATATATATATATATACATATATATATACATATACATATATAGATATATTTATACACACACATATATATATATATATATATATATATATATATATATACAGTGATTTCCGCATATAAGAATCACGTTTGTTATTACTGTGTTTGATTCTTATAAGCTGTTGATTCTTATAGCCGAAATTTAGGTTTTTGGACAGAAACGCACACACACCTATATATACAAGAATTAGATAGTTTACCATAAAATACTCTTTAATTTACATTAATTATCTTTTATTAAAATTATTTTTTTATAGTTTTAAAAAAACAACTTAATTTTTAGACCTATAAGTAGATACACATGATTATAGTAAGGGGAAAAAAATACAACATTTGTTACAAGTTACAACATATCTGTTAATAGTTTTAACATTTCAACTACAGGAAGGGAGCAAGAAAAAGTTTTCTACGGTAGTTTGACGTAATGAAGTTTTCAGGAGGCTGTTTCAGGAGACTATATTCCATCACATCATATGAAACTTTCTTAAATAAAAAAGAAAGAACTTCGTGCTTTTTGAAGGTTTAAGTAGCTTTTATGAAAAAATGAAAGGAAAGCGAACACTGTAAACTGATTCTTAAAACCGGTGGGTTGATTCTTTAAAGCGAAAATTTTAACATGGAAAAGACACATTTGTTTTTGTTTTCGCAATATTGATTCTTATAACCAGTGATAACTATAAGCGGTGGTTACTGTATATATATATATATATATATATATATATATATATATATATATATATAATATATATATATATATATATATATATATATATATAAATATATATATATATATGTATATATATATATATATATATATATATATATATATATATATGTATGTATATATATATATATATATATATATATATATATATATATATATATATATATATATATATATATATATATATATACGGTGTCTAAGTATGTTTATTGCTCAGATCATACTTATTTGAAACAATCCATTGGTTTTTAGACAGAATTGGCACCGCTGATGATAAGATACATTCTAAAAACCTATTATTCACTTTTCTATTCATATTTTTCACTTATCTTTTGACGTCTTTGGTTCCTGGCTATAGTGGTTTATGGCTTATACTGGTTTTTCACTTACAACTTTGTCTAATATATATATATATATATATATATATATATATATATATATATATATATATATAAATTTGCCAAAAAAGTATTCTTATTCCCTAGCGGAATTAAACGCATTCCCTAATTTAATTTGTCCGATAAATTACTAATTATATCAACCCCTTTTAAGGTTTCCACAGTTTTTATGTCCACCATCAGGCGAGCTCTGAGGTAAAAATGACCCGTCAGAAAATAGTCATATTGCAGTTTTAGATATCTGTGTTGCAACCATAGCAAGGAATCACGTATCCATGAAATATGCTTACTCTGTCGATCCTGACCACAAGAAAAATTCATTTCAAGAATTGTTCCGTGACGTATAATTGCATTTTTACATTGGCACTCTTCACACAGACTTTGAAGATTTTTTCAGGAAAGACATCATCTCTCTCGCTTAGAATGTCTTAATAAAGATGTTGGTATGTACGAAACTGTGAAGTATTATTGAAGGTTAACCATGTCCCCTTCGACTACAGATTTAAGATGAGTATATATATATATATATATATATATATATATATATATATATATATATATATATATATATATATATATATTCATTTATACATGTAGCAATTATTGTGATTATTACATTTCGTTATTCCAACGGTTTTGTAGTATACTCAAAATAAAGTATGCACATTAACAGCACACCTATTGTTAGTGTGTGTACTTTAATGTGAAATTTTACATTGTGGAAATTTTACATTGGGTATTATTCACCACAGATTCTTAGAAACTTTGTCTATACGTCATACATTGTGATGTACGTCTATACATTGACTAGAAGTCTTTTTGTTTTAATGAGTTAAGTCGATACTAAGATTCGCTGGTACATAAAACTCGTGACTGCTGTAGTATAAATGTGTGTATATATATATATATATATATATATATATATATATATATATATATATATATATATATATATATATATATATATATATATATATATATATATATATATATATTTATATATTATATATTTATATATATTATATATATATTTATATATATATTTATATATATGTATGTATATTATATATATATATATATGTGTGTGTGTGTGTGTTTTTGTGTGTTTGTTTGCATATACGTAGATATATGTATGTAAGGTGCATTCAAATGGGAAACGATATCGTCAGTCTCCTGTGCTGCGACCGTGACTGCAAAACAAGTAAAATCATTTTTCAAGGCATGCCTGTGTGTGCCCGGACATCTTCCGAGATTTGGATTCGTCCCAACTCTTTTATGACCTCCCGTAATGAACGAGTTATGACGAATGACTCTCCTCATCATACGCGCGCAGCACAAATTGAAAAGAAAATAGATTATTCAACTGTTTCAAAAGAAAGAAGGATTTCACTTTAATTGGGTTGGCAGTAGTGAAAAGTCCATAAAGAGAGAGAAAGAGAGAAAAAAGGGGGCTTGGGTGGAAACTGGCGAATAAAATATTAAGGCACGCACCCGTTAACAGTCATTTATACGTATGGCGTTTTTGTTTTAATAAAGTTTACTTTTTCAGATAAAAGAGAGCAATTATAAATAAAAAACATAATGATCTATTTCTCTTCACAATAGTATAATCGCTAATAGTCATAATTATATAATCTTTTTAGATAAAAATTCACAAACAAGGTTTCCTTTGGTTACAAGTTTGGCGTTTTCCCAAGTTGCTTTTGGTAATCACTTCGGACAGCCATTTGTGATGACTTTTTTATGTCATTATGAAATGACGCGTCTAATATTTTAATTTTTATACGCTTCTGATGAGGCTCATTGAACAATTCCTTTTTATGAGATGATTGTCCACGGTGCCCCCATCGTCCAACACAATCTTCCATCATTTCCCGGCGATTAAAAATAATGTTGACACATTATATATATATATATATATATGTGTGTGTGTATGTATATATATATATATATATATATATATATATATATATATATATATATATATATACCCTATCATTGTATAGAAACATAATGAGGTCTACCGGTTCGGACTCTATAGGGTAATGTTATTGCGATTTTAAGCCTTCCACCCCTATTCGATGGCTATCCTTAAAATCGGCTCTTCTTTTTTTTTCTTTTTGGAAGCATAACTGGCCGCCTCAGATCTCTCTCTCCCTCTCTCTGTCTCTCTCTCTCTATATATACATATATATATATATATATATACTAGTTGAAAACCCACACTTCGCTACGGCGTACATTCAAATTAAATACAACGGTAAAGGTAAACAATTGATGTAAAAAAAATATTTACAAAAAAATGGTAAGGGATATTTTTATAGACAAAATAATGTAGAAGAAAATATTCAAATTAAATATAATAGGACATACTAAAGAATTACAGTTAATTATAGTACAGTTTGAGGAACATTTCTTTTACAGTATTTTTATATTTTTAATGTCCAATCGTTTGCCGCATTAGCAAGAAAAAAAATATTGTTTTTGTCTATTTTGTTGTTAAGCACGTGACGATAAATTTATGTAAAGTACCAGAAAAAGAAATCACGTGATCAGCATTTAATAAATTAAATTCTAAATATGAATATTTAAAAATTCACCAAAAATCAGAAATTGGGGGCAAAGATTCGAAAAATATTTCACTTTAAACGATGTTTTATGATCTTTCTCGTGATATAAATTTTATAACCCTCAAATTATTATTTTAATTGCAAACTTAAAAAAGTTACAAAAACAGTTTAAAAATTCAATTTTAAATAATCTAAGAAGAATTTTTCAAAAATCTTTCTTAGTGCACCCCTAAACTATAAGAAGAATCACCATGCAAAATTTCAGCCTTTTATGTCCAGCGGTTTTGTCTGTGCGTTGTATGTCAGTCAGTGAGTCAGTCGCTTACAGAACTGTTATATATATATATATATATAATATATATATATATATATATATATATATATATATATATATATATATATATATATATATATATATATATATCTTCTGGTAAAAAGAACTTCAAATGAGCGCTTCTTAACTTCTCGCAACGAGGATTTTAGCTTAAAAAAACATTTTCTCCCCGTTTTACTAAAACCGGCGGAATCAACCGAACCGGTGTGATTCCGAATTTTTCGCGTCTGATTGTCTCTCGAAAAAAGTAACTGTTGAACGGCCGTTCGTCGTAACTCAATGCTGCATACATATACATAATATTCATATATAAATATACAAATACATACATACATACATATATATATATAGATATATAATATACCCTTTCATTACAAAGAAGACTTCCAGCAGACAGATCAAAGAATATGTCCAGTCGGAGAAACTTTCCCCCGGGTAAAAAGAACTCCAAGTGTGCGCTTTTTAACTTGTCTAAACGTGATTTTTGCTGAAAAAACTACCAACAATTCTCCCCGCTTTGCAAGAAAATAATCCGACTGGAATTTTCCCCGGCTGATTTGCCCCCCGACGGAAAGTAATTAGAGTTCGTCATAACTCATTAGGGGAGGTAATCGTGGAAGTGTTGGAGACCGTCCAGATCTTGCGGGACGTCCGGCGGTGTCATTGCGCCTGCCGAGCAATGACTCTATACTGAATTGTGCATGCTGACATATGCATACTCTGCATATATTGGGGTGTATATGTATACAGAGGTAATATATATATATATATATATATATATATATATATATATATATATATATATACCGTCAATGTGGGAAATTAGGCATTGTATAGAATGCCAAAATAGAGGCATCAAAGTACGAAAAGCTTAGTATTTCATACATTTCCCAGGCATTCTATGTAATGCGAAAAGACAATCCTTTAAACCAGTGGTTCCTAACTCGTAGAAGTCTGCGAACCACTAAGCCAGAAATTGAGTCATATGCGAACCCCCCCCCCCCCCCCAACTTGAGGGAGGACCTTCCAGTGGGTCTTGGGGTATAGAATATCCCTCAGGGGAAAGGGATACAGGATTAACGACTGACATTCTAACGTATCATAATCTAATAATAAAACAATGTTAAACCTTTAAGAAATTTTAATTCAACACCCGAATGTCATCGGATGTACGAGAAAAGTATAAATTAAAAGTATAAATTATACGTATTTGGCCCATTTAGTTTAATGAACATTTTTTTTAATTTTTCATTTCGAATGGCGGGCTACATAAACATACAAAAAAGATAAATATAAACATAAGAAATACAGCAGAAGAAAAAGAATAGTTCAATGAACATTGCTTTCAAACTCCCCTTTTATTTGGCAATTTTTTTATATGTGGTGCCGGACCACCCCAGAGGCTCTCGCGGACCACCGGTTGGGAACCACTGCTTTAAACAGACACAACAGGTACAGGCACACAGGTAAAGTATAAAATATTCACTCCAGTGACGACTTTATTTTCATCTGGGGAGCCACGAAACTTTCGATACTGGCCTCAATCGGAGACTGTTGATGCAATAATACAAACACAATACAACAAAAATATACAGATCATTATATGCGAGAGAGCCTTGTGCGAAAAAGACGGATTAAATTGAAGTCTACGAAGGAAGAAACCAAGGTAGGGCTGAAGACACTCTTGCCGAAGAAGCTTCCATTTCTACTACCAGTTGTGTCTGTTTAAAGCAGGGGTTCCCAACCCTTTTCCCTATATCGACCCCTTTTAAAAGAAGGATTTTCTTCATCGATCCCGTCGCATTTTTCTCTATAATATACAGCATACAACGTAATTATGATACTAATAATTGCACATAAAACCCTTAAAGATAACAATTTGACTAAGAATATGAATCAAAAATTAGAAAAATGTTTATGTTTTTTTTATTTTTGTTATATTTTCATTTTTAAATTCACAAATATAAACAAGATTTCAGTCACATAGATTGTAATTGCACAGAAGTTCTATTTCAATCAATGTGGTGGTTGAGCTTGATGTATCAATACAATTTTTTTAATGTTTGGCCCGAAATTTCTTATCATTGTATGGTCACAATAACTAATATAACGAATATAAATATATATTTATACATATTAAAACGGAATATTATTATCTAATAATAACATTCTTAAAAAATTAAATTAAATTTTAAAACAGAAAATTTTATTTTTCACCCCCAATAGACCCCTTGAATACTATAGATACTTTTTAAACTTCCATCGACTCTCAAGGGGTCCACCTGGAACCAGTTGGGAATCCCTGATTTAAAGGAAAGCAGTGGTGTCCATACCTGCAGAATTTGTGGCCGAAACTATATTCTTTTTTTCACTGCATGAACACTCTGCTGAAGGTAGAAAGAGTTTTACAGGTGAGAAAGTCGTGTGTGTGTGTGTGTGTGTGTGTGTGTGTGTGTATGTATGTATGTATATATATATATATATATATATATATATATACAATCAAACCGTGTATATAACGAACTCACGGATATAACGAGCGAAAATTTTGGTCAAGCTGTTTTCCTATTGTACGTAATTTAATAAGTATTGTGCCAGTTTAATGCAATCGATTTTCGTCGATTTAATTCATTAACGATCATTTTTAATAGATTTTATCATTTTTTAATACATCATTATTAAATGCACATTGCAACTAATGAGTTATACATTTTTTGAACTCTAGCATTTTTCTTAACGGTTCGGATATAGCGAACCACCGGATAAAGCGAAAAAAAACCTTTGGTTCTTGAAGTTCGTTATAACGGGGTTCGACTGTACCTCATCAATGAGTTGCTATCGGCTATCGGTCAGTTGCTATCGGTCCCTACGAAGCTGCTAAATAGTCGTGATGTATACTTGCCATGCCAAATACCAAAATAGGAAGAACTCTTGTGTGTAAAAAGGCAATAAGTGCAATACAAGATGCCATTCTACTCTTCCTCGTTGCAACAAGCATGTCCATATTGGTTTTCTTTTTCTCTTACTTTTTCAGTAAAGCCCTGTACAGTATTTTATAATTCTTCCTTGATTTTCTTATACATAATTTCCATAAGGGCCTTTTCCAGACTCTCTTTTCGTACTTTCCCTTAAATATCATTAAACTTTCTCTATAATGACTACGTATTATATAAAAAGGCCTGGGAAAGTATAAATGATATTGAAATAACACAAATATTTCATATTTTGCCTAAAAGTGTCACGCATTCTATAAATATCTGCTTTTCACATTTTCCAGTAAAACACATACACACACAAACATATATATATATATATATATATATATATATATATATATATATATATATAAGCTCCGTAACTGACTAACTGACATATAACGCACAGACCAAACCGCTGAATCTAAAGGGTTGACATTTCGCATGACGATTCTTCTTATATTGTAGGGGTGCACTGAGAAAGATTTTTGAAAAATTCTTCTTAAATTTTTTAAAATTAAATTTTCAATCTGTTTTTGAAATTTTTTTAAGTTTGAATTTAAAATAATAATCTGAGGGTTATAAAAAGAGCTGATAAGACCTGTTGTCTTATACGGGAGTGAATGCTGGGCCCTGAACAGGGCAGAAGAATGTTTATTGATTTTCGAAAGAAAAATTTTGAGGAAGATTTTTAGACCAATTATGCAAAATACGTTTGGAGAATCGCCTATAATCACGAAATATATAAAAAGTATGGCGAACCCGACATCGTAAGGGTGGCAAAAGCATCTCGTATTAGGTGGCTAGGCCACATATTCAGATATGATGACACGTCTCCCACAAAAAAAGTCACCTTTTCACATTTGGAGGGAAGGCGACGAAGAGTAAGACCCCAACCAGATGGTTGGATGAGGTAGAAAAGGACCTAAAAACAATTGGAGTGAACCGATGGACGGCCACTGCACGGGATCGAGCTAGGTGGGGAAAAATTGGCGAGACAGCCTTGGCCTGTAACAGGCTGTAGTGCGAAGAAGAAGAAGAGGGTTATAAAATTTATATCACGAGAAAGATCCTAAAAGTTACTTTCAAATGAAATCTTTTTCGAATCTTTACCTCCATTTTCTGATTTTTGGTGAATTTTTAAAGATTGATTTTTAGAATTTAATATATTAAATGCTGATCACGTGGTTTCTTTATATATATATATATATATATATATATATATATATATATATATATATATATATATATATATATATATATATATATATATATATACAGTCGAACCTCCATATATCGAAGTAGCAAAATACCGGAAAAAATTTCGATATATAGAAATTTCGATATATAAAATTGATCTTAGTTTTATCATAATTCTCCTAAAACATTAAAATTAAAGCTAATTTTCGTATACGAAACTCCATTTATAATTTATATGCGAATCCCATTAAATGAAAGTTAATATCTAAAAAATGAATTAATATGAAAGATTTATTGAGTTCTACATACCTTTAAAAAACAATAATCCAGACAGTGGTTACAATGATCACAGTTACATTTTTTATTTATTCAGTCCACTTAAAACTAAATCAGGGACATTTTCCGTTAATTGAAGTCCACGACATATTGTTTCAAATGCCACAAATTGAGAGATTTTGTTCTAAAGTGGAATAAAATCTCCCAATTTGTCTTGAAAAAATTTCGATATATAGAGATTTTTTCGATATATAGAAACAATTTTTCTATGTAATGAACATGGAGATTTGCTAAGAGTTCGATATATAGAAAATTTCGATATGTGGAAGTTCGATATATGGAGGTTCGACTGTATATATATATATATATATATATATATATATATATATTATAGGTGGGAAAAGGCATAGTGTTGTAAGTCAGTAAGTCAAGTGGTGTAAATCCAAAGCGTTTTACTGCAAAAACTACAAAAAATTCCACTATATATTTAACAAATTATAATTCATAATAATTATTATAATATTGCAAATAATAATTATTCGCAATTCCACTATAATTTGAACATGGAGATTACATTTTTACGCTCTAAAAACAAAAGTTGAAAAAGTGACTTACACTACTTTGCCTTTCACCACCTTATATATATATATATATATATATATATAAACAAACACACACACACCTACACTTGCATAAAAACTTACATGCACATTCCAGGGGTGGCCGAGATAAACAGCTTTAAGATCCATTCGGAAATGTCTACACACTGAGGGAAGCCAAAAAGAGAAATGAACCCAGTGAATAATGAGAGGTGTATTGCGCATTTTTCGCCGGATAATGGACTCGTCCGTGAGATTCGTTCCTTTCATTTCGCACAATAAAGATCATCTCACCTCATTCCTCCGCGGACACACAATCGCCTTTTACCCCTCCCGTCGCTCTCCTTTTGTCAACATTCCGGAATCCGTGGGTGGCAACAGGCCCGGCAAGATGGCGCCCCCATCCATTTCTTCCAACCCAGATAACAACGAGATAAAATTCGTCGGAATTTGACCGAATATTTCCGAGTCTGGAAGTGAACAGCTCGAAAAGGGGTGTCGGATTTTTAAGGGGCGTTTAAAAAGCACCCAAAGAAAAAAGAAGTGAAGAAAATATTTTCTGTAACATTCTCTGTGAGGTTTTTGAAACAGAAATTCCAGTTCTTGATTTTATTAAAAAAAAAGAAAACGGAGATGTAAAGCACTTTGTAAAAATAGAGTTTTGGGTATACGAAATAGCTGCATTCGAGCGTTTTGTACATACGTGTCAATGTGCATCTATGTTTGTATTTTATGTGTGTGTATATACAGTGGTAGCTAAATTTGGGGACACTTTTTGAAATTTGAATGTTCTTCAACTTTGAATACTTATAAAAGCTCTTACACTTCATACAGTGCAATGATTTATAAATGAAATGTAAGGAAATTTAATACTAAATTAAACACAATAAACAGAGATCAAATAGTTGCAATAGAAGGGAAGTTATGCATTGAAAACAACACATAGGGGTAAAATCCCTGTGTACTTACTATGTCACTGTCCTATCAGTATTTCGTTGGGTATCCTTTATTATTCAAGACAGTAACACGGCGACGTGGCATTGAGTCAACCAATATTTGGAGCTCTTCCTTCTTTTTAATGTGGTACCATGAGACAATTATAGTCTCAATTAAATCTTTTTTATTGGATGGACGTCTCAGATGTACTAGTTTTTTTCAAACGTCACGACAAATGTTCTATGGGTTTCCGGTCTGGGCTCTTTCCCAGTGATCACAGCACTTGCATGTCATTCTCTGAGAACCACTGTTGGCATATCCATACAGTATGGCAGGGATCTGAATCCTACTGGTAAAAAATACGGGGTATTATCTGGAAAAAGATCCCTGATAGAAATTTGGGTTGTAGGATGGTGTTAATGTTCTTTCTGCTATTCATTGTGGTATCTATGACATAATGGCGTCGTGCAGCATCTGCTGACAATACAGACCCAGATCATAACTCTTGTAGGATTCTTTGTTGTCGCTTGAATTCTGTCTTGATATACCTTTTCCCCGATACGACAACTCACATATTGGCGCCCTTTACAAGTACGCTCTTTCCCGCTTGAAACCACAATCCCGCGCGATTGAGTGCACGTGTGAAGGTGTCGGAGAGGAAGAGAAAGCTGCTTTGGAGCGTACTGCAAGTTTTCCCGCGCACAATCCCGTACGCTCCAAGCACTCGAGAAAGAGCGTACGTGTAAAGGGTGCTATTTTCTCCCATCACTACGAAATATCAATATTTGAGTTTCGTCACTCCATATAACTTGTTTCCACTGACTTTCTGCCCATGCAATGTGTTCTTTTGCACACTGTATTTGTTTCTACCGTTGCTTTTTATTCAGCTATTACTTTTTTCGGGGAATCCTACCTTTTATGCTAACCTCCGTTAGTCTTCTCCGTACCATTCTTCCACTGACAAAAACACTAGTTGCCCTCAGTTCACTGCTAGTGGCCGCAGATGACATCCATCTGTCCCTGAGGTAAATTCGTTTCATTCTTCTATCATCGACAGCTGTTTTGCACTTTTTCAGGCCTTTTCTTGCTTTGTTTTGTGTTGACTGTGTTTTCTGATAGCGTAAACAAAACTTTCGTACTTCTGATTTTGTTGCATTTCCATCAACTTCTTTCGCAATTGCTGCACACGAAAGACCATTTTCACATAATACAAAAATTCTAGATATCTTCCTGGATGACTAGTCACACTTTTCCTGGGCGACATTGTTTTATATATTTTTTACACTATCAATAGCTCTAAACAATATTCACAAACATCCAACCGTAATTGCACTTCAGTAGCCAACTTTATTCCGCAAAATGAAACAGCCAAACTGATCTTTATCATCCTTGCACATGACTTGCTCATAAACGACAGCGGATCACTGGTCCTCAGAATGATGATTCCGATTGGCTGGTAGCATTTACTGCAATCCGCTTCTTGAATTTCGCGCATCTATGCTTCTTTGTCTGACTGAAAGTAGCATAACTTCCCTTGTAATGCAAATACGTAACAATGATCTCTATTTATCATGTTGACATCAATATTAAATTTCCTTTCTTTTGATGTACGAATTATTGCAATGCTTCAAATATAACAGATTATATAAGCATTCAAATTTGTAAAACATTAAAATTTCAAAAAGTGTCCGCAATTTTGGCCACCACTGCACATACATATACAAAAAGGAATATATATCTCTCTCTCTCTCTCTCTATATATATATATATATACTCTTCACACACACACACACACACACACACACATATATATATATATATATATATATATATACATCTATCCGTATGTGGACGCGCACTTAACATGGCAGGCACAGATTCCTTATCTCCAAAGTAAGTGGCTCAAGATAACTGCCCATAAAATCAGAAAAGCCCCCCCCCCCCGCACTTGGCGCAATTATCCTCCCCTGTTTTGCGCCCCTGCAAAGATCGGGGATCCCGCAATTACTGTGCTGCCGCAGGCAATTAACTGGGCGACGGGAAGATCGCGTGCGGGGCGCGTGACAAATGGAGTGTGGAACACGGAAATGTCTGGACGGTGCTGTTCGTTGCCTGTTGGACTCGCCAGCCTGGTGCTTACTTACTTACTCTCTCTCTCTCTCTCTCTCTCTCTCTCTCTCTCTATATATATATATATATATATATATATATATATATATATATATATATATATAATGTATATATATATATGTATACGTATATATGTATATATGTATATATATATATATATATATATATATATATATGTATATATATATATATATATATATATATATATATATATATATACATATATATATATATATATATATATATATATTCTTTAAAAATATTAAAAACAACATCGATAATTCATATATATCTTAATCTATCCATAATAAACAAATGAATAATTAAAATCGCTTCCATTCACTTCGGTGCTCAACACTGTGCATGCCTCTGTCTGTCCGTACAGGGGTCGGTTGGCATTTAAAGGGGGGGGGGTATAAAATTGCTTATCTTTGCGGACAAAGGGGGGTGGAAGGATGGGAGCAATACTTACGGGAGACAGAAAACATGCGTGCGAGAGAGTGCGCAGTGATGGGTTACTGAACATGAAGCTCCTGTGCCATCTTTTAACGTAGGATTACGTTCCTCAATAACGGTCCTTCGGAGAAAAAAAAATGTCCTGCGTCGCGAATTAAAAGTTTGGCAGCGCGCCAAACCCAGTACCGGTAAACAGTTAAACAGAAAAGTACCAAAATGCCTCAAAAAAAGAGAAGAAGAAAAAAAGAGAGGTAAGCAACGCTAAGTAATCCTACGTTAATAACCTGCGGTAGTTTCGTTAGAAGATACTACCTGAAATATATTTTTACTGTATATTTACTTGCTTTCGTACACTATTGACTTTCGAATAATGAATGAAACCCTCAGAGCGTTGATATCATTGTGACCGTTTTCAACGATTTTTCGATGTATTGACTTCTAAGGTTTTAATATTTG
>OU015495.1:32311209-32374642 GCA_907164885.2 Dolomedes plantarius | reverse complement strand
AAATATTATTTTATTTAATGCAATCTTAATTTAATAAATTTCTTCCTCATCACTGCTCAGTACAATCAAACGAGAACGTTTTTTCGGTTGAACGATATCACCGTCACTTTCAGAACCTTTTTCTTCATTTAGATTTTTTGCACCTTCTATCCTCTTTAAAAAAATCTGCAATTTTGGTTTATTTGCTGGTTACTATAAGGTCATTGTAGATTTACGGTATGGGGATAGACAATTTTGCAGTTCCCTTTTGAATGTTCGGCTTCTTTCCACGGGAGGGTCTGCATGCAGGAAAAATGATTCAGAATTTACAGCTAAGCTTAGTCCTTCTTGTAATTTTATAGAGTTATAAATGAATAAATTATAAGTTGTTTATACATTTTCCTATAAAGTCACTATAGTTCATTATTCCTTCCGTCATTATTTTAAGGTAATTCAGTTTTTAAATGTGTAAAACAAAAATAAAGTTATCTAGTGCTATAGAAGTACAGTGTTGTACAAAGGTTTTCGCAATTTTTTTATCGTGTTAGAGCGAAGCCATGTTACGGGTTGCAGTGTTATACGAGAGTTCCCGCAACTTATCATGTTTGAGCGTGTAAGATGCCGTGCTGTAGGAGGTTTACCTGTATATATATGTGTGTATATATATATATATATATATATATATATATATATATATATATATTCTGTGAAAGTGAAATTCCGGCAACACCGCTCATGACCATTTAAAATTGATTTGCTCTCCGTGAATGGTTTACACAAACGCATGGTAGTGCATGGAATATTGGACTTTTTTCGAAAAAAGATATAAAAGCCTTCTCCATTCTTACAGGGAACGCCATTTTATCTATATCTACGTATAAAACAGTTCCGTAACTGACTGACTGACTGATAGATAACGCACAGACCAAACCACTGGACCTAAAAGGCTGAAATTTTGCATGGCGATTCTTCTTATAGTGTAGGGGTGCACTAAGAAAGATTTTTGAAAATTATTCTTAGATTTTTTTAAAATTAATTTTTTAAGCTGTTTTTTTAGCATGTATTAAAGTTTGCATTAAAAATAATAATCAGAGAAATTTGCATATAAAATTGCAATTTAAAATAATAATCTGAAATTTATATCACGAGAAAGACCATAAAAATTCCTTTAAAATGAAGTCTTTTTCGAATCTTTACCTATATTTTCTGATTTTTGGAGAATTTTTAAAGATCAACTTTTAGAATTTAATTTATTAAATGCTGATCACGTGCTTCTTTCCCTTTTCTGATGGTTTAAATTAATTTTGTGTCACATGATTAACAACGAAATAAATTGATAAAAAATATTGAAATACGGTAAAAGATAAAACTTAACCACTAGACTCGTTGAGATGGAAGTTTTTTAAGAATTAAAATCAAATTAATTTGTTTTGTGGATATTAAATATACAAAATAATTGCATACATTGACCGTTGTATTTAATTTGAATGTACTCCGTAGCGAAACACGGGTATTCTGCTAGTATATATATATATATATATATATATATATATATATATATATATATATATATATATATATATATTTATATATATATATATATATATATATATATATATATATATATATATATATATATATATAAAATCGTTTGTTTTACCGAACGGCCAGTAAATATACACATATATACTTTCATTTTTATTTTCACTACTAGTGGTGACATTTCTTACGCTGAAGAAACAAAACGTCATCAAACGTGACGAAACGAGTCCATCTGAGGCTTTCAATTCTGTGGTGAAGTGCAGGGTCCGGTAAAAATTAACGAGCTCGTTCATTTAGATTCATACGAAAACCTCGTTTACAAAGACAATTTGTTTGTGCAGCCAACATGCCCGTATTAAGGAATGGAGTCGGTTTGAATAGAAAAAAAGAAGAAGAAATAACCACGGTTACAGAATAACCCGCACAGTTCCGCAACATGTACATATTTGTCGCAATTTAAAAGAGAAAATTTCGGCTTTTAGGGATAATAAAACATAACCTTTTATAGGTGCAGGGAAGAACAAGTTTTGAATACTTCTTTTACTCACAGAGTTATGATTTTTTTCGGATACGTGTTTATATTTTATTTTGTATGTATTATGATTTTAAGAATATTTATATTTCTTACTCAAATATTATATATATATATATATATATATATATATATATATATATTTATGTGTGCATGTGTATGTATGTGTGTGTGTGTGTGTGTGTGTGTGTGTATTTATGTATGTAATGCATAAATCAATGGGCTGATTAAGATATCAGTGAGCAGTAGTGAAGTATCTCCTCCACGACGTGTCGCATTAAAATTTCACACGCCACCGAAAAGTTTGGCAGCAGCGGTAATTGAAAGCTTTTCGTCTTAAGACGGACGAGTTCGACTCCCGCTGACCGGAATAATTCGATTGGAGAGTGATTAAAATGGATGGCGGGGATCAAAAGACGTGAATAGATCCAACACAAATGCGAGACGAGGCTGCATTGTTAAACTATCGATTCAGAGAGCTCTATTTTTGGTGAAGGAAAGTCCTTCCAAATCAATTCATCACACACACACATATACATAGGCTTGTACATTATATATATATATATATATACAGTGGACGCTCGTTAATTCGAACTCGAAGGTTCTCAGAAAAAAGTTCGAATTATCCGAAGTTCGAATTATCCGATGTTAAGAGAAAATATATAACTTTAAATGTGTATCACTGAAGAAGAAACTCTCCTAGTATGTATAATCCCAGAAAATATATTATACTATGTTATCTAAAGTTAAACATATTAAAAAGCAATACAGACTTACCTTAATCATAAAATGAAGCAGAAGATATGCAGTATAAAGTAAACTTTTATTAAAAATATGAATTTCACTTTGGGGAAAAACTGTAAAATGGATGTTTGGTTCTGTTTATGATGCCTACATTGTTCAGCCAGCTTCTCGATTTGAAGGAAACATTTCAATTCATTTTCAGACGAAGGTTCCATCTGAATAAATGCTTTCAGAGTTTTAATAGATTCCATCATGGCTTTTTCTGTTATGGCCGCATTAAAAATATCTTTCGGCAGGTAAGTAGAAAAAAGCCCTGGTAGTTTCCTACCGAAATTCGTGCATACGTCTTCGTTTACATCAGAGCTTTGGCCACATTCAGTTTGATAAGAAATATTGTGCCTTGACTTAAATCGAGAAAGCCATCCATCACTGCATTTAAAATCTTCAATACCCATTCGACTTGCCAATTCATCAGCCTTCGTCAGCACTAGGGGTCCATTTATCGGAAAATTTCGAGATTTAACATCCTGGAACCATAGCAGTAGAGCTATTTCTAGAACTTCTTGGGACGCATTTCCCATGCGTTTCCTTCCTCTAGCAAATTTTGATTTTTCCCATGAATCTAAAATTGACTCCTTGTTTTTCAAATTAGTTGACAAGGCATTTTTTTAATTCCATAGTCAGCTGCTAACTTTGTTTTACATTTGCCATTCTCTACTTTGCGCTACCTACTTGTGCTAAAATTTCTACCTTTGTCTCCAAAGTTAGGGTTTTGTACTTTCCACGTGTAGACATCCTGTATTTTTACACGTTCACACCACACAATGAGGAAGAAAAACTAGACCACATTAATTTGTCTGCACTGCAGTTATAACTGACACAGCTCTCTAGAATCTGTAGTAAAGACTAGTTTTTCTGAAATTCTAAGAAAATCGATCCAAATAAAGGAAAATTGCTTTTTCCGTTTAGCACTAATAAGAAGGACAATAGCTACTAACGTTTAGCGGACATGCAATAGTCTAGGAATGCAGGCATGTGCCTCTTTACACAGAAAAGAAATTTTGACACACAAAATAATAAATACAGTGTGCATTTTCTCCATTGAACGAGGAAAAAGATTTTTTTTTGGTCAAATTTTTAGTTCGAATTAACCGAAGTGATAAAAATTTAGTTCGAATTAATGAGATATTTTTAACATTAACTCCAATACAAGTTTTTCGGGACCTTTGGATTAGTTCGAATTAACCGAAAGTTCGAATTAACCGAGTTCGAATTAACGAGCGTCCACTGTATATATATATACTTATATATTTTTTTTGTTTGCGAATACCGAGCACTTGGCTACTGTGCCATTCGCTCGCGGAATCTCTGGTACCTTTGAACCACGTCACTAAAATTCTGTAATGTATTGCACCTGTCCAAATGTTTTACGTGAAACTCTTGTCCAGAATTAAACATAAAACAAGCAAAGCCATAATAAACCAGCATAAAACTCGCAAAGGAGAATCTGCTAAATTAAAACTAAACAGATGTGCAGTCTAAAATGTGCATCTGCCGCTGAAGGACGACGGTCTGGGTCAACGTTTTTCTCATAAAGAAGATGTCTCATATTTTTCTCCCTGCAAACTAAGAGAACTTGAGTCTTATCACATGACTTCTCTTTGTATTCTTAAGATGTCTACCTGAATAGAGGGGCTGAGCAAGTCTCGGTCTTTGAACGATGGTTGCCCGCTAAGGAATCAGCCATTTAAGTTTCCTGCAGCCCACAGTGCGCCAGGACCCACTGTATGGTCACACTCTGATTTAAACTCTTTAAAATAATAATACACTCCAATATACGAGGATAACCTATGTGACTGTCATTAACTATGTCCTAAAGGGCTGAACTTGAATCGGGGAGGACCACAGTTCTGGTAAAGTCCCCTTGCTGGATATGCAGCTGCAGGGGTGCAATAAAAAGAAGCTTCGACCTTCCCATGGAAATGAGTTGTATGAGATCCTACAGGCAAGAATAAGGACAAAAAAGGGCGCTAAATACGACAGTCCTACTCCTCTCGTCTTTGCACAACAAGGATCCATTCGTGAATACGTGGAGTCATTTTAATACGTGAAGTCATTCGTGAATACGTGGAGTCATGCCAAAGTCTTTCGAAAAACGGCTTTCAACTGTTGTCATCGCTACAGCATGTATTTGTTCAAAACTTGTTATCGACATCCAGATCTAAGAATATATTGAATTTAACGAGGTCTTAAGGACATCCAGGAGGAGTAACAATAGCTATTTCAGACAGGTCATCAAGTTCCTTGGTGCAAAAGCACCCTGAATGAAGCACTTTTGGATCTTTGCCTTTTCGTACGTCATAATCCCACCACTGGAGATTATTAGGGAGTCTTATTAGCTCCTGGCAAAGGGGAAACCGCATTTTCCCCATCGTTCTCGTGAAAAAAAGGTATACTCGTTAGAGTATACGTAGAATCGATGAGTAGTTCTGATAGACCCCGCCACCATTCTAAGAGCTTCTTTGTGCGCAGTTTCCAAAATTTTAATGACTGTTTGAGTAACCGTAAAAATAATTTCACATCATTGGGGAAGCACAGGCTGGATATACAATTTGAAATTTGGTATTAAAGAGCTATGACTACAGGCCGGTTTTCAATCCGATAGCTTTTTCTGTCTCCATCTTGGACTTAATATGCTCGGCATGCTTTGACCAATTTAAACGGGAATATATATATATATATATATATATATATATATATGTAACATAAACTAAAGGCGAAACTTATATTCCGTGCCCTTGAGCGGGTAAAGATGCTACCTCTCCGAAAACATTCTCATTTTCCTGGATTCCACCAAAGAACTGTCCGCGATGCAACCCCCCCCTTTTCCCTCAACACCCTCAGATTCCCCTCCTCCACCCTCGATATTATTCCAACGCCGAGAGTCATCCCGTTCGGAAAACATCGCCGAAACGAGAGGAGGAATGCGAGATTTCTCCTTTTGGCACCCTTTCCTCCCTAGAGAGAGAGTACCTAGCTCTGTTTATTCTAAATTATATCCGATATATATATATATATATATATATATATATATATATATATATATATATAAATATTCGGGTGTCGAAGGGAGAGATTTGGCGCTTCATTGGAAGAGGAGGAAACAATATAGCTGGGGTTTCGAGAGACTCTAGTGAATGGTCTTTACTCGTATATCGATAATATATATATACCATTCAATGTAAGCAGGTTTTTGGTCCTTTTATATCCCTTTCCTCACACTGCAAACAAAAATAAGATATCCGGCACACCCCTTTTTGCTTTCGTAAGATTTAGAAAATTTCCTGTCGCTATTCCAAAGATCAAACGATTTTTTTCAGTTGTTAAATCTATCGTGTAATTCTAAGTAAAGTGCTTAGATATTAAATCAGGTACAGTAAATATATTGAACCATAAATGAAAGCAATAATTATTGTATAGACCTCCGAAAGGTTTGATTATTTCTTTGAAAGTAACTAGTAGAATACAAAAGTAAATAAGTGTAAATGTACATATCAAATAAAGTGACGAAGAAAAATCTTCATTTACCTTTAACCTGTGGACCTAGTCCCTTTGATCCACACTTCAGATTCATCCATAATTATATTTGTACTGGGTTTGTTCGAACTATGGCTGGATTCTCCCCAGTCGTCTACCCTTTGTTCACCATGCTATTATATCGTATATCATCATATCCACTTTGAACATGAATGCACATCAGCTCGTTGGCACGTCTTGCAAGTATATGAACTGGACGTACTCGTGTTTCTGTATGTAAAACCCTTCAAAAAGTTTCTGATATTTTTTCATTTGTCAGTGTTAGACGGCATTTTCTGCTCTACAAAACATAGCCTCAAACATAGCGGCAAAATCAAGAGACGACTGTACTGAAGAATGTGATTAAAACATAGCATGTTCCCTTGCGATACCTGTTAACACAAATAATTTTTTATATTGGATGGGAGTTGGTGTGGTTGGGAACGCACACTCTTGCGTGCATGTTTTCTGTCGTACGTCAGCATGGCTCTGACACCCCCCCCCCCTTCTTAGCAAATAGCCCCTTCATAGCTTGAACCCCTCTCTACCCCCTTGGATTCTTAATGGTTTCATATACACTGAAGTGCCAGAATATCTGCGATAGACGATTCTATTCGAAGTACGTAGCAACACGCACTTTTTCTGAAATGGTTTCTCCCGAAAGCATTTTATATTTTGAGAGAGGCATTTATGGAAGGTAAACAACTGATTGCGCAGTGAACATGGCAGGTGATCATGATTGAAGCGAATTTCAAGGAGGTATGATAGCTGGTGCTTTGAGATGAATCGTGGCATTTCAGAGATGCGGGCAAAATTTGATTTTTCCTTTCGACCATTTCAAGGGTGTTCCTCGAATAGAAGAATTCATCTAAAACAATGAATATATGGCAAGTTAGATTCATAGTCATCCCGCCGCGATGCATTCAACAAGCTTAAAACCTGAAGACGTCCGTCGTTGCGTGCGATCCATACTCGCACAGAGTACACAGGTCCGTCGTTAGTATAGGACAAACGGAGTGACAGGAGCTAACGCCATGTGACGTTAGTCGAGGCCTCAACGTCCATTGTCTCTCTTAACCAGGACCATCGCCCGGATTCCAGCCGGACTACGAGGAAGTCCAGTTAACCAACACTAAAATGGTGCTACAGCAATTTCTTCAGAGGATACAACTCCCAGGGGACTGACAGTCGCGCTTTCCTTTACCAGCATCCTGGTTCTTACAACGAACCTTGGCGCCCTGGGAACAAGCCACACAACCGCCGTCCCCGGTCTCGAACCTATGGCAACAATGGGGCCGTCAAAGAGACTCTGGATCATCGTGACTAGCGTTGTTTGTCCAGAAAGGAATGCAATTTTATTTGCATTGCTGTAAATAAAATTGCAATTCATTTCTAGGGCCTCTATCAGTGTGAAGACTGTACAACGTTCATTGCATAATAAAGGGTTTAATAGCTGATACTCAAACCGAGTGCCACTGCTTTCCTGATGACACAGATTTTCTGCTCCACAATCGGAATAGTAAACATTGCCCCTGGATACTGGAAGACTGGAAACGAGTATCTTGGTATGCCGAGTCTAGTTTCCAATGGATTCTGGCAGATGGATATGTCCACCTGCAAAGAACACACCGCAAATCAATGAATTCAGCATGTCAACGAGGGACTGTAGAGTCTGGTGGTCCGTCAGTAAGTGTATGGAATGTATTGAGTAGGCACGAATGAGGACCCCTCATATGTCTACAACTTCTCTGCCTGGTTAATGCGGCGTTAACAGCCATCCAGATGTGTTACAACCATTCAAGTCCTGCATTCACTCTCATGCGTTTCGGCACTACACACACCCGCAGCCATCACATTACGGTTTAAGGAACATTCATCCATTGGGAACATGAAATGGCCTCCTTGTACACCAGATCTCAATGTTATTGAATATATTTTGGATGGCGGTTCTGTTCAAAGCAGAGATCCACCATCTTGGGAAGATCCTATATAAGAAGGTCCTATTTAGAAAGGATCCTATATTACAGAATTAGGAACCTTTCTTCAGGAGGCATGGTGTTCGTTGCCTACAGAGTTCCTCAGAGAGCTCATGGAGTCCATGTACCGTTGCGTGTCTGTAGTTCTACTTTCCAGAAATGGAACTATCAGGTATAAGACAGGAAGGAACTCCAGTTTTTCTGGCACTTCAGTATACATTTATACATATACATATGTATTTATACTTACTTATATATATATATATATATATATATATATATATATATACAGAGAGAGAGAGTTAGTTAGTTATAGATAGATCGATAGATAGATAAATAAATAAATTTAGAAAATAAAATATTTCCTTCTTCTAAAATATCTTCCCCGAAAGAATCTCGTGAAGAGGCAAATCTGATAAAATATCTCCCTCCTCGCAAATATATAAATGCCGTCTGCCGGATTCGGACGGACATATATTTCAAAGTAATCACGGGGCCATTACAGGGAGAGAGTAAAGTTTCGTTCGGTAATAAAAATAAATAACGGCCCTTCCATCTCCCTGTGTCTGCGCGCCATTTCATAAATATAAACATCCGTAAGGCTTTTATACGCCGAATATGTTTTTGAGGTATTCGCCAAGTGAATGTTTCTGCGGGCTTAAAAATCGATGAACTCTTAAGTCTGCAGTGTCCAAGGAGGATCCTAGGAAGCGCATGTGTTCGATCTTCACAGAAAAAGTTCTTTATTAAAAAGGAGCGTTTATTATATATATATATATATATATATATATATATATATATATATATATATATATATATATATATATATATATATATATATATATATATATATATATATATATATATATATATATATATATACAGTGCTACCTCGACTTACGAGGTTTTCGAGATACGAGCATTCTGTCGGTAGATATTTTGCTTCGAGTTACGAGCTAAAATACGGGTTACGAGTAAACTTCGTATATCCCACCTCTAGTTTGAGCAGCGGATACCATGTTACGTTGTCATCAAATGAGAACACAAGAAGCATATAATATTTACAACCTCTATGTACAATTATTATACAATTTTATACATATTATTCTGAGACTACTATCCAGTCTTAAACCGAGAGATTAACACTCAACAATTACCACCAGGGGCAGATTTTTCTGCCCAAACATGAGTCGCCCTCTGAAACCGAGCAGCGCCCAGAGAGTAGCTGGTAATAAAAGCGAAAGTGAGGAAAGCGGGACGAAAACGTCAAAAATCAACGAATAAGATTTAATTTTTCAGTTCAGCCTTTCTCCTCTTCCATCAGCATCTTTAAGTCTGATCTCCAAGGTAAATGTTGTACCTTACACTTAATAAAACAAATTTATTGCAGTACATTCTATTGTATTGCGTTTTTATACAATGTTTGTCGTTAATAAATACAATTTTCTTATTTAAAAACATGAAACAAAAAATTGCGGTGTTTTGGGAGAGCCCGGAACGAATTAATGGCATTTCCATTCATTTCGATGGGAAAAATTGATTCGAGATACGAGTATTTCGAGTTACGAGCTCCGCCATGGAACGAATTAAACTCGTAAGTCGAGGTACCACTGTATATATATATATATATATATATTAGATAGATAGATAGATAGATAGATAGATATAGATATATAGATATATAGATTTATAACAAGTTCATACATATAGATTACATATAAGTGGTATAGAATTAAAACTAGCCATCTCCCCTTTTTAAAAAATGTAGTTAATGATTCTTTTTTTAGTATTCCAATCAGTTAAAAAATTTTAACCGAGGGAAAAAATAACGAGCTAGCAGTTTTTAGATTTCTAATTTCTAATCATATAAGGGATCGCGTAACGAAGAAATAGCCGAGTTAATAAAAATACTGACCACAAGGAAAGTACCTTTTCAAGTATTCCGGGATGTTATGTGACGTATAATTGCTTTTTTTCAATGACATTCGTCAGATAGACTTCGAGGATTCCTCCGAGAAAGACCTTATCTCCCTCTCGCAGAATGTCTTAATAAAAGTGGTTTTATATACGAAATTGAATTATTATATTATTATTGACTTTTGATACTCGTGACGCTTAAGACTAGACATTCACCACGAGTTCTAGAATTAAATTTTGAACTAATATATATATATATATATATATATATATATATATATATATATGACGAGCTTAATTCTCGTGCTTAAAATTCTCGTACTCCCTCTTAACTTGTTCCCATTTTAATAACTCTTAAATATGCAGTCAATGATCGTAGGCCTGTGGAATTAAATACAATTAGTTTACATCTAAAACCTTTATTTTAAATACTACTAATTAACCTGATTCAATCCGAGCCATTGTTCGATCTCTCACCTCGTGACGCTTGCTCCGGTCAATTCATAATCCGAGAAACGCTCTGCCAATTAACCCTTTGTTAAAACTTAGGCGCAAAACTTTTGCGCATCCTTTGTGATGTCTATGGAATGTTCGAGAAGCCCCTCCATTTCTGAAATTACGTAATAGTTACACTCCTCGCAAGCCCGTGCTTACTCTAAAAATAGATTCTTTCGCTCGACCACAGACGCGAGTCAAGGTTACATCTAATGAAACGGGGAAATTCCCTAAAAAACACGGCGCGCTCGTTCTATGCTCTGTGAAAATAGTGGCGTTCGGCGCCACGAAATAAATTATCCGGAAGCCCACTTTAAGCTTTAACTTAATTATTTTTCCTTTCCCAATTAATTCTTTACATATATATGTATATATATATATATATATATATATATATATATATATATATATATATATATATACATACATACATATATATATATATACATACATACATATATATATATATATATATATATATATGTATATATATATATGTATATATATATATATATATATATATATATACATACATATATATATATATATATATATATATATATATATATATATATATATATATATATATATATATATATATATATATATATATAAATTTTATGGTGCTTTGTACTGGCATGTTTTTGGAGCGAAGTTGTCTTTTGCCGCGTTTGTCAGCTCGGCATAAATCCGAGGTAAACTCTCGTGACAGAATGACTCTGTCCTGAACTCCATTTCTCGTTCGATTTTGGCGGACGTCGTCTTTGATTTCTCATAAAAGGCTTTCCCGAAATACTCCTCATCCTATTGATGGCAATGAAAAAAGACAGATGGTAAAACGAGACGGCCCCGAAACAGTCACTCCGATATGTTTTCCGAATATATTTTCTGACAGTGGTTCTCGAGTTTTTATAACTTGCGTACCTCTTGGAAGGTGTACGACATGGCTGTACCTCATCATGTCCGGGCAGTGTATGTCCGAAATTAAAAATTTTTTTTACTCAAATTTTAAAAGTTGTTTTTTTCAAAAGTGGTATTTTCTTTTAAGTTTTGCTTTCGATAAGCTGTTTCTCCCCCATTTCCCAACCCATCAAGCAAATTTTTACCTTGTTTTTATTAACTTGTATTCTTGTTTGTGTGTGTGTTTGTCCAGTAAAAATCTTTCAATCGATTTTTAACTAACTTCCCGACTAGCTAGACATTTGAAACTCTCAGAATAGCTCAGAAGGCGATGACAATGCATTATTTTAATACTTTTAGCCATCTTTAAGCAGATTGAATTCATTTTCAGTTCATTTTGTTATGTAGACTGGTGCAGCCATCTATCGACCGGAATGGGAAAGAAAAGTTGAATGCAAGTTATCTTCCAATTAACTTCATTTTCTTCCAAGTCAATGGGATAATTCATCAAAAAAAATTTTAAAAGTATTTATTAATACATATAGAAAAATGAAGTTTCTATGATTCAACAGAAAATTTAAAAACATGGTATATAAAATTTCTTTTTATCTTGTAAATTATTTTTTTTAAATACTCCCTCGAAATCTGCCGCGTAAGATGCACTAAAAAGCTGAAAAATTGATTTTACCGACTTTAGGTACATGTTTCTTTTAGGTTGCACCACCTATTTAGAAAATTTCAGAAAATACGTGATATAGCCCTTAGTTATGTTATCTCAAAAATGTTTATTTTCACACTGAGATAACATCTTGAGATCTCTGTTTTAAAAAAAATTGAGGAAACTTTTTAACATTATCCCGTGATTTATGGGAACGGCACAGTTTTGCATATAAATTGATTCCACCTACAGTTTGATATACAGATATTCTTCGACTTAGACCGAGATAGTGACCGAGACATTGGTTGTAAGTTGAGTTGGTCGTAATTCGAGTTTCACACTTTTTACATACATATATTTTTTACTTTCATACGTAATCCAAAATACATTTTATTTAGAAGACATATGTTATTCTTCGTCATCACTACTTATTATGTTAGTAATGTTAGTACAATCCATTGGTTCAGAATTTGCGACAGAAGATACGGTGAAAGTTTTTTTAACAAAGTTATCCGAGGTAGTTTGAGCAGTTTGCGTCTTCTTTTCCATGCATATTATCTGGTAGCAGACCAGATTTTCCTGAATACGACGATTTACACTTCTGAATCTTTCTTCATTTGGATCCATTGCTTCTAATTGTTGTAGTCCTTTATTAGTATAATGAAAAGCTGAAGCCATTTCTGAAGCCGATGAAGGTTTATTTGATTTATCGTATGGATATCAAAACTATTGCATCATACATTTTTATTACTTATAAACCAGCTGCGCAGGATCGATTTTCAGCTGTACTGTTGAGTGTCGTGTTAAACCCATTCAGTGAAAAACGTTATAAATATTAGCCACCTCTAGCCTGAATAACAACAGTAGATTCTCCGATGCCAATGCTTCACTTGCATTTTCAAACTCAACATAACATATCATTACAGTTAGATTTACAGTTAACATGTGAGTGAAATTTTCATGTACAAGAAAAACAAGATGTGAAAATTCGGAATTCGCATGTACAACTAAAAGTTGTGCACATGCGCGAAAATTAACATAACAAAATCGTACAACTATGCTTCGCGTGCACATCTAGCTTCAAATGGGGCATCTCAGTAGGAAATATTTCTGTATTAAAATTGGACTTCGACGAGTGAGCCCGTGTCTGTGCACTCGCAACAAAATTTGATGCGCTGCTGTCGACTACGTAGTCATGAATTTGCATTTTGATATTTTTCTTGCCTTTTATGCAAATTCTCGGGTGCTCCGACAACAACAGCGCCATATCTTCCCCTATCGGTGACATTTGGAACTAATTATTTTTTTTCAGGGAAATTCTTTCCCATGTCGTCCTTAGTCCCGCTCTCAATTTTGGTAGAATTCCGGCTGATACATCGGGCTACAGATGGTTCTGAGTAGTGTCAGTTTTTACAAAATCCCCCTGAATGTAATTATTTTCTCCTTTAAAATTCCTTATCGACATTTCGAACTCAGAAGCAACAACTTTTATTTTACCAAGTATTTAAAATAATTGAACGAAACATCATGGAGCCGTAATTAGCTGTGTCGTGGCGCCTTATCTGTGTGAGTTTGGGCCCGGAGCACTCTCGTTTCCCGCTAAATGGACACGAACAAAAAAAAATTAATAAAAGAACGTTTTATCTTTATTAGATCCATAACTTTAGAAATACTTATCTTCATAATGAAAAATGTACGCGTCCTATTTTTCAGTTTTTGCCGCACATGTCTTTCTGTTTTAACGTTATAAATATTTTAAAAGTTTTAGTTCTCGGAAGAGTATCGAGGAAGAAAGAAAAAAAAAGTTCTTGAAAGAAGAGAATCGGTCCGCTTGTTTTTCGTTTTTCTTTTCCTTTATAGGCGCATTTATCATCCACTTACATAAAAAGTAAACTGGATTCAATTTTTTTTTCTTTATTGGGAAAATTTTTGCACAGCTTTCAGTGACGCCGTAACATTTCACGCTTCGCGGCTTAATGTGTTTATCGCAGCCGCGCAACTCGCATTCAATTCCCTCTTTTTTTATGAAATAGAAAGACTCGAAAATTTTAAATAAGAAAATATCAGGAAAATTTTAATCACCGAAAAAGCGTCAACGGCAGAGAAAGGGTATATCCTCGCTTCTGGAACACCTCTCTCCTCTGTAGTTAAGATTTTAAAATGTTTCTAAATATTGAAACAGCTTTACAGAAAACAAAATTTGCCGAAGTTGAAGGCTTAATAACAGTATTTATTAACCTTTTCCGAGACGCGGAACACTAATAAATATTTGGTGTTTTTTTTTTTTTTTTTTTTTTGGGGGGGGGGGGACACTGACATTAATGCTTGTCAATTAGCGAAATCTCAAAATGAACAATATAAAAAGGGATGCGGTTGTCAACATAATTATATTCTATTAAAAAAAGGTATATATATATATATATATATATATGTATATATATATATATGTATAGATATATGTATAGATATATGTATATATATATATATATATATATATATATATATATATATATATATATATATATATATATATATATATATATATATATATATATATATATATATATATAGTGTAACAAAATTATAAGACCACTGTGGATTTTGTGATTTTTACTATAAATAGCATAATTTTTTAAAATTAAATTAGGTTGATGTTAATAAATGAAATATAAAATATATGTATATTATTTTTAAGAGATATTTAAATATACTAATTATTTTATCAACAATTTCAAATTTTTCCAATCAAATATCTGTAACAAAATTTTAAGACCACTAGTTAAAACAAATTTTTTTAATAAAACTAATATGATGTTGATCTACCATTTTTCTGAATAACTTAAAATACTCGATTTTTCATTGAATTAATTAGGTTTTCGAGCAAATATTTGGGAATTTTGTCCCATTCATCCATGATAGCTAGTTCTAATTCATACACAGAATCATACTGACGGTTATTTGCATACACTTGACTAGCCAAATGGCCCCACAAGTTTTCGGTGGGATTCAGGTCTGGACTAAGGCTTGGCCAGTTTAAGACCTCGATTTTTTCTTTTTGAAACCAGTTTTTAGTTGGTTTAGACACATGGCATGGCGCATTGTCTTGCTGAAATTTCCACTTTGATCCTCCTAAAAATGGGCCAAAAGGTATAAGGTGTTGGTAAAGCAGTTGTTGATAACAAATGGAGTCCATTTTTCCAAGAACTCGCTGCAGATCACATTTCCTATCATATGCAAAAGCTCCTCACACTATCACAGAGCCACCACCCATCTGTCTACTGAAGAAAACCCGAGGTTCCGTTCGTAAAACATGTGAGTAGGAAATATTACCGTCCGGGCCATCCAAATTAAATTTTTTTTCGTCGGAAAAATAATATTTTCCAAGCAGCTTCCCAGGTCATGACTTCTTTTGCCCACTTCAGCCTTCCTTCTTTATGATGCTTTAACAGTCTTCGTTTTCTTTTTAATTTCCGAAGAGCAATATTTGAATTTGATCTTAAAGTGTGGCAGACTGTCATATATGAAATAGTTTTACTTGTCTGCTGTGTTATTTTATGAGTAGACAAGTTCTGTTTCGTTGCAAGCTTGAAAATTCGTCTATTATCGCGAGCTGATAATTTACTCTTTCTGCCAGATCTTTTATATTTTCCCTAAAAATCTCTTTTACTTAAAACGTTATGAATAGCAGTTTCAGAACATTTAAGTATCTTACTTCTTTCACGTTCCGATTTTCCAGAGCCCTTATAAAACCAAATTTTTGAACTTCTAGTTCAGATAATTTTCTTCCACGCGGCATTGTGAATTTTCTCATAAAAACAAACAAATTAAATTCTATTTTCTTTTACAATATTATCCTTTGGACTTTTTGTTATGTAAAGTTACAGTTTATCTACGATTTTGAAAGAAAAAATAAAATAGTTTTAAAAACGCAAGCGATTTTAAATAAAAAAAATAAGTGGTCTTATATTTATGTTACACCGAGATTTCAAAAAATCATTTGCTGTGTGAAATTAACTCAATTTTTTTTTCCTTTAAGTGATTTATTTGAGAAAATATAACTTTTTTCATTTTCTTCAAATTTTAAAATTATTCATTTTATGCAGTGTAATATTAAAATAAGTGACATTTTGGGTGGTCTTATAATTTTGTTACACACTGTATATATATATATATATATATATATATATATATATACAGGATGCGTCATAAATTCGTGATAAAAGAAATAATGCTCGGAAAGATTTTCTGTTTGCGCGAATAGGATCAGAGGGACATTGGATTTTTTTTTTCCATGTAAAAAAAAAAAAACGTTTTCAAAAGTAACCGAAAGAGGGCGCTTTTGCGTGACCACGTTAAGCTTGCATTGCAGGAAAGCCATGCGTTACCTGTTGTCACCTTCATACAGGATGGTGCCCCGTCCAACATTTCACGTGATATCAAGACGTTCCTGTTGGAATCTTTCACTGAAGACCGAGTTCTATAAGTCGTGGTTGTAATGTTCAGTGGCCCTCACGATCACCAGATTTGACACCAGCAAATTTTTAGTTGGGGGGATACTTCTCTCATGTGTACCGGAGCTCCCCAAACACTTTGGCGGAACTGAAAAATGTCATTCGACAGACAGTCGCTGCCATCGATGCTAGAAACCACTGTAATGGGCTTAGTGACGCGCCTCACTTGCCTATTACCTTGTGCTGGTAGAAATGTTGAACATCTCATACTTTAAAATAAATGCACAGTCTCATGTTAATGTGTTCTGTTTGATTTTCTGTTTCAGTTTGCCTGATTTGCATAAAAGTCTCAGTATTACGTGTGAGTGCCCTCTTTCGGTTACTTTTGGGAACTTTTTCTTTTACATGGAAAAAGAAAATCCAATGTGCCTCTGATCTTATTGGCGCAAACAGAAAAATTTTCCGATCATTACTTCGTTTATTATGAATTTTTGAACTTTGCATGAATTTCTGACGCAACCGGTATATGAATATATATATATATATATATATATATATATATATATAATGGTGGCACGTATCATTGTTACGGAAACTATGGATTTCAAACTGACGGTCACATAGCAATAGATACTAGTACGAGATTTACAGATAATGACTTGACTTTTGTTATATTTGAATTTTAAAAAAAGAATGATATGGGGAAAAATTATTTTAATAATTCCTTTAAAATTAAAATACTTAAAAGATTAAAAATAATTCACGACCCACTTCGTGAAATACTTGTGACCTGTTCGCGGAACACCGGTTAATAACCACTTGCTTAAAAAAATGCCAACTCGGCAGAAAGAAAAAAAAATTTTCTTATCTATGAAGCTGGTAATTATAAATTTGACGTTTATTTACTTTATCGGCTCATCCAGTCTTGAAGAAAAATGAAAGAATATGTACCAAATGGAATCCACAATAATTAGCGTTCTTCATAAATAGTACTAATGAACGATACAAGGAAGTACCTCAGCCAAAATTACAAGGAAAAAAAACCTATAAGCAAGAAAATTGATTGGAACACTCGTCTTCGAATTAATTCCGATTTAAAGAAGATTAATCGAGACAAAACAAAATGAAGCTTAGTTCATTAAGGCAAAACCGCGTTAAAAAATAGTTTCCGGAATAATTATTTTTCGAGACGAGGAGGGATTACTAGTTGCATTCTACGATGCAATGCAGATTCGGCTCCATTCAAGTGCATTCAGTTTCGTGATAGATCCGGCGTTTCTGGGGTATTCAGAGTGTTACTCCGCAGATAAGTGTTGTAAAATCGCGAATACATACTATATATATACAGTCGAACCTCCATATATCGAACTTCCCCATATCGAAATTTTCTATATATCGAACTCTTAGCAAATTTCCATGTACATTACATAGAAAAATTGTTTCTATATGTCGAAAAAATCTCTATATATCGAAATTTTTTTCAAGATAAATTGGGAGATTTTATTCCACTTTAGAAAAAATCCTTCCAATTTTTGGTATTTGAAACAATACGTCGTGGACTTCAATTCTCGGAAAATGTCCTTGATTAAGTTTTTAGTGGACTGAATAAATACGAACATTTCTTTGAACTTTCCGCAAAGCTGGCTGTTCAGCAAGATATTTGTAGTTTTTTTTTAAAGAATGTAACTGAGATCATTGTAACCACTGTCTGGATTATTGTTTTTTTTAAGGTATGTAGTACTCAATAAATCTTTCATATTAATTAATTTTTTAGTTATTAACTTTCATTTAATGGGATTCGCATGTAAATTAGAAATGGAGTTTTGTATACGAAAATTAGCTTTAATTTTTTTTAGGAGAATTATGATAAGCTCAATTCTATATATCGAAATTTCTATATATCGAATTTTTTTCCTTGCAATTTGCTACTTCGATATATGGAGGTTCGACTGTATATACATATATATAGACAGCTGGTTATCAAAATAATGGAAACACCTGTGAATAAAAGTGATATTTAAGAATGCGCTTCGTAAGCATCAAAATATAATCCAAGCTACCAGGTTTTTTTTAATATAAAAGGTACATATAATCATGGTAGTATGAGGTAGGTTTCTTGAAGTTGTATACGTCTTGGTTTTTTGTCAAAAGCGTAAAATGTCAGACCTCACAAACTTTCAAAGAGGCCAAAGTGTAGGAGCCGGACTAGCTGGAGCAACTGTGACCGAAACATCCCAGCTTTTAGGCGTTTCTAGTGGTACGGTGTCTAAAGTCATGACAGTGTACACACAGCGCGGCTAGACAAGCTTGGCAAAGCAAAATGATGGACGGAAAGGGAAGCTGAGTGAAAGAGACCAACGGGTATTGAACCGGATTGTAATGTCTTAAAAGAAAACAACTGCAGACAAAGTGAGCGCAGAGCTCAATCAGCATCTGGATTCTCCAGTGTCAATAATTACAGTAAGGAGGAACCTTCATAAACAGAACATTTACGGCAGAGGGTCAATTCCCAAGCCATTTGTCACAAATGTTAATGCCAAACGTCGCGTACAGTGGTTCTACAACCACAAAACCTGGTCGATTAATAAGTGTAAGACAGTTATATGGTCAGATGAATCATCTTTCACACTTTTCCCCACAACAGGACGGTTGCACGTTTGGAGGACACCTGCACAAGCGTATGAACGTGATTGTCTCCTTCCAACTGCCAAGCATGGAGGTGGATCTGTCAGGGTATGGGCAGCCGTGTCGGGAGTTTTCTGCTGGCCCAATCGTAACCCTGAAAGGAAGGATCACTGGGGAGAAGTATAGAGAAACTTTAGATGACCAGGTCCATCCTATGATGCAAACTTTGTTTACTGCAGGAGATGGACTTTTCTAGGATGATAATGCCCCTTTTCATGCAGCGAGACTTATCCAATAATGGTTTGATGAAAACGAGGATGAAGTGAAACATCTAGCTTGGCCCGCACAGTCAACCGACATCAATATAATCGAACCATTATGGTCTATTTTAGAGTGTTCGATCCGGAATCGATATCCTCCACCGGCATCTCTCACAAAACTTTTAAAATTTCTCCATGAAGAATGGTACGATATTCCTCTAAACACTATTTAGTACTTGCATGATTCGATTCTCATCGAATCCAAGCTGTATTACATGCCAAAGGCAGTCCTACGCCATATTAATAAAGGATTCCTTAGAAAGCTAGGGTGTTTCCATTATTTTGATAACCATCTGTATATATATATGTGTGTGTGTGTGTAGGTGTTTGTTTTGTTGTTTTTGTTGTTAGTGTTGTTCCTAATGCCCCCTTGCCAGAAGTTCCAGACCAGGTCCATAGAGGCTTTGAGAGCAGAGCAGCGCGGCTCCGGATTTATAACAGCACCACAAAGGTCGGAGTCCGACTTGGCAATGTGCCACCACCATTTTCACCGAGAACCCTGGAAGGAAATCAAGGGGGATCGTACCTTCCTCACCCACTGACCTCATAGATAGACTATCCGGTCTACGGATTTAAGATGCCGCTATTTGGCCTCGAACAAAGGTATTCAATGGCAATTGTCGGGATTCAATCAGAGCACCCTCAGTATCGAAAGCTACGCGTTTGTGAGAGTCATATATAAATTTATATATAAATATGTATATATATATATATATATATATATATATATATATATATATATATATATATATATAATATACACACACAGTAAATCTTCTCTAAGGCGGCCAGGCATGGTTCCGAAAGAAAGTGGCCGTTTTGTGAGGTAGTCGTCGAATAGTGGTGGCCGGCTGTAGAAGTTCCATTGCATATAACAATGAACCGCACCGATCGCATGAGTTTGACTTTGCTGCTGTTCGCTCACTGATCGGCCCGTCGATGAAAGTGCGTCACTCTTCGATCGGCGTCGTTCGTTGGATGTGTATCCGCCTTTAGAGCAAGCACGGAATATTCTGTACACTATTCGCGTACAGTGTTAAACATCAGGTCCCCATCCATGTAGAAAAACAATGACGGGTAAAATAATCAGTATCGTAGAAGGGGTAAAAAAAACATGAAAAATAACAGTAACAGATACCGATATTTTTTTTCCTACCTAAAATTGTCCTTTATGAAAGAAAGCATTGAAATGGATGGGGGTAAATGCGTTAAACATGGCTGCTCAATTAATAAACGATAAACAAAAGCCATTCGTAAGGTGACAGCTTGCACCTCGCTCCAAATTTATCGAGTTAACGGACAATTTAGACTTTTTCAACAGCTGCTCGCAACAAGAAAAGGAAATCGTTTACTCGACAAAAATTAAAACATTCGTTGTTAATCGGCGACTTTCTATTTTTTAAGAGTTTTAATCACATGTTTATGTGTTTGCTCGCTTAGGCGCGTTTTTAATCTTAAATAAACAAGAAAGAAGAAGTGCAGTTTGTCTTATCGCAGGGTTAATAGTTTATTTTCTCTGAAAGAAGATGCCAGAATATCTCTTTAAAGAGAACATGTCCTCTTTCCCATTCCCGATCTTTTTTTTCACTCTTTTTTTTTTTTAAACCTTTTTGAGTTTTCTTTTCCCGTCAGCTACTTAGTCCGTCTGCACACGGAGCAACTCAAAAGAAACTGATAACTGACTCAAATCACAAACCAGTCCGTTATGAGTCGCAACCTATGTAATTGAATGGAGCCACGCACACGGCGCAACTGGTTACAAACCCGTCGGACGGGTATATATATATATATATATATATATATATATATATAACAGTTCCGTAACTGACTGACAGATAACGAACAGACCAAACCGCTGGACCTAAAGGGCTGAAATTTTGCATGGCAATTCTTGTTATAGAGCAGAAGTGCACTAATAAGGAATTTTGAAAAATTCTTCTTTTAGATTAAATTTTTTTAGATTAAATTTTTAAGCTGTTTTAGTAACATTCTTTAAAGTTTGCATTTAAAATAATAATCTGAGGGTTTTAACATTTAAATTTCGAGTAAGATCATAAAAATTCATTTAAAGTGAAATCTTTTTCGAATCTTTTACCTCCATTTAATGATTTTTTGGGAACTTTCAAAGATTAATTTTAGAATTTTAATTCATTAAATTCTCATCACTTGGTTTCTTTTCTTTTTGGGATACTTTATATTAATTTTGCTTCACGTGCATAACAACGAAATAAATTGACAAAAAAAATAAAATACGGTAAAAGATAAAATTTTACCACTAAACTAATTGAAATGGAAGTTATTTAAGAATTTAATTCAAATTAGTATGTTTTATGGATATTAAACATACAAATTAATTACATACATTGACCGTTGTATTCGATTTGAATATTTTCTTCTACATCATTTTGACTATAAAAATATCCGTTACGATTTGTTTTATAAATATATTTTTTTGTTATTTTTTACATGAATTGTATACATTGATCGTTGTATTTATTATAAATATATTTATATATATATTTTGGTATTAATGCATACATTGACCGTTGTATTTAATTTGAATGTACTCCGTAGCGAAGTTCGGGTTTTCAGCTAGTATATATATATATATATATTTTTTAAAAAATAATTCTTGAAATACATGGTAGTTTTGTAGTCGTTGGGCCAGACGGTAGCCAGCTGGAGAAATTTTAATGTATTCATTTTTTTCCATATCATTTTGTTATAATTTTCTTTCTTTTCAAACTTAGTGAAATAACCGTTCTATTTCATTTAAACTAAGAATGGAGTGTGTTGGCACTGGGATCAGAGTCTGCAAAGGTTAAGGGATAATTACATCAATCGAAATCCATGTCGATAAGTATTGCAGTCACGTCCCTACCTGAATTCGTTATTATCGTATTCTTTTCTCCCTCAGGGGTGTGCAAAAACTTCGGTGCAGAGAGTTGGCTCAGGTGCTGGAAAGGCCTCGAGATTATTTGTCGACCTCTCTTCGAAGCTTTTACGAAAACAGCCTCAAATGAGGAAATATTTGTTTTAAATATTGGTTGTGAATGCGATTTAAGTGATTTTGACTCGCCTTAATATATATATATATATATATATATATATATATATATATATATATATATATATATATATATATATATATAATATTTCTGTTCATAATTCTCGTATCTGCAATACATTGGGAAATATTTTATATTTGTTGACAAAGGCTGAAATTCAATAGAATTCGTAATACTGCTTTCTGTCGAGTTTCTGAAGATTTTTCTGGGGGAAGTTTAAAGAAATTTTTATTTTAATTCAGATGAAGTGTAATTATTTCTTTTTCTTTTAGTAAATATTAAAATACTTCTGTACTCATCAACATGGATTACTAGAGTTTCATGTACGTGTGTCATTATATATATATATATATATATATATATATATATATATATATATATATATATATGTTCAAGATTTACTGCTGGAACTCATCGTGAATTTTATAGTCGTAGAGTCATTGTGGTTTGAGCTTAATAAAACACACAGTTCATATATTTAACAACACATTTATTACGCGTTTCTGGGAGAGAGATTTCTGGTGTTCCCAGCGTGGGATCCCTTGTCAATCTGAAGAGAGTAAACTTAGAAAGGCAATTTTATGTCACGTAACGCCCCGACATTCTTGAAATGGACTTTTCCTTGTGGTCACAGTGATAGCTCATCTAATTTCATACTATTTAAGACCATATAAGAGCAATGCTCTGGTGTCGAAAACTGCAAAGCTAGCTATTTTCCCACTGTTATATTTAGCATGATTATCTCGGAGCACGCCTGAAGGTAGACATAAAAATTACGGAATGTTTAACAAAGGTTAGTAAAACTAAAAATGAACGGGTTAAATTAAGATAGGGGGTGAGGTTTATAACATTAGAGACTGAGGGATATTTTTTGGCATATTATATATATATATATATATATATATATATATATATATTTATATATCGTATGAGACGATAGATATTTATCATCTCTTCATAGAACATTGTCCGTATGATTATATTGAGTGGGGCATAAACTACCCCTCTGAAATTTTTTTCTAATAATATACATTGTACGAGGTAGGATTAAAAAGTTCCCGGACTGAGCCTATAACTAAAAAAATTTTTGCAGTAGAGCGACTACGATAACGTTTCTGTGTTACTACGTTCTCCTCCTCTTCTAAAAGTGGTTTGACCCAAATCTCGTGGTCGGTGGCTCACCACGGCGTCGTATTTTGTAGGTGGGTGCATTTAGTAACTGGCGATTGAAAGAAATGGCATTTGTTGAGCAGAGAAATGATATCAAATTTTTTGTTCGCTTGGGAAATAGTGCTACGGAGACTTGCGAAATGTTGAAGCATGTGTACGGCAGTGATACATTATCGGGAACGCAAGCTGTTGAGTGGCATCGACGTTTCAGAGAAGGCAGGGAAAGTGCCGACGGCGAATGAGTTGGCCGTACGCAGTCCTCCCGCTCCGCTGAAAACATCGAAAAGGTGTTCTTTGACATACAGGACATTGTCCATCTGGAATTTATTCCTGAAGGACGCACTGTGAACAAACAACTCTATATAGACGCCCTGCGTCGTTTGCAAGTCGATCCGGAAGAAGAGACCAAAATTGTGGGCTGAGCAGTCATGGTTGCTTTTCATGACAACGCTCCTGCACACCAATCCCTCCTCGTAGCTGATTTTCGTGCGAAAACGAAAACAACTATTTTGCCACATCCTCCTTACTCCTCTGATCTCGCTCCCTGCGACTTCAGCCTATTTCCTGAACTTGCAAGTCGCTTGCAGTTTCGTCGATTTCAATCTGCAGATGAAGTTAAAAGTGCATCGCAGGCCGAATGAAAGGACATGGCTAAAAATGGATTCCAGAAATAATTCAATGACCTTTACAAGCGATGGCAAAAGTGTGTTGTTGAGCAAGGGTCTTATTTCGAAGGAGGATGTGTTTCAGCAATTTTATTGATAATACTTTTTAAGTTGTAGACTCAATCCGGGAACTTTTGAATCCTACTACGTAGATATAACATGGATTAAAATGCGTCATTGATCCTGATTTTAATTCGTTATACATAAATATTATTTTTTGATTTCATGTCACACGTTATTTCAATGAGTGAGAATATTAATTATACCTTCTTCTGTTTCAGGTATGTAGTCTTTCACGAGCCGATTTCTCTAACTTCGAGCCGTCCACTTCGCACTTGAAGAGGTGAGAGTTTATAATAGTAGTAGCTCTTTCAAAAGGTGGCCCAGTAATGTACTCAGTAAGTACCCATAAATTGGCCACTCAGTACATGTGAATGTGTTTAGCTGAAAATTTTTCAAGCAACCTAATGATTTTCAGCTATCGTCATTGTGTATTTTTAGATCTTATTTTACTTTCAATATACATCTGATTCCTTTCTGCGTAACCAAATTATTTTAAAATCAGCTTAGTGATATAATATTCTTATATTATTGAGCAATTTTCAGTTATATATATATATATATATATATGTGTGTGTGTGTATTATGATACATAAATAAATAAACAAATATACATTTATATACATATATATATTTATTTATATATATACCCCTTCTTCATCTATCAATATTTACAAGGAGAATAATTTTTATGCGCAAAATCCCAGTTTCGACATAGCAACACGTGTGATTTCTTTTTCAGTCAGTTGCTGGTATTTCTAGAACGAATAAAAGAAGACTCACAAGTTAATAGCACGTTTTAAGAAGCGTTATTTTAAATAAAAATGCATAAAAAGGAAAAACACACAGAAGTCTTCTTGTTTGCTTAAATATATTATTTTATGACACACTAAAGCAAAAAAAAAATCCTTTAGTTTCAACTAAAAGCGTAAGAATTTTTGGATCGAAAATCATTTGTTTTTTCGGGGAAAAAAATTACTTAAATTCATTAATTATCCAGTACAAAAAAATTGTTTTATTTGGACTATAAAAAGGTTTATTTTGTGAAATGAAATTACTTTTGAATTCTTGTTCGTGCAACAAAGAAAATGATTTTTATGTTTATCCATATTAGATGAGAAATGGGTTGCCTAGATAAAGAATTTATTTTCAAACAATTAATTGTTCCGTAAAAATCAAACATTCTGGGATTTTCTTTTCTTCTCATCTGTGGGGAAAATCTTGAAGGTTAAAAGGTGTCAATTCCCTGGCAAATAGATAATAAATTAGGATTAATCATCATCGAGAATATTTTTAGTTTTTTAGAGATCGATATTTATGCTTTTCAAGCTCTTCGAGGCGTATTTAATCTGCGGGAAAGTGAAATCCCTTGACGAACTGTTGGGTCTAGGGTTGTATGAAGTTGGAAGTAAACCTGTACGAGATATTAATTTAGCCCGCTATTTTGTACAGAGAAAGAGTTTATATATATATATATATATATATATATATATATATATATATATATATATATAATAAGAATATCTGTCGCTCCCCCTCTCTCTCTCTCACATTGTTTAGAAAATGAGAAAATTTGCACAGTAAAGTGACCTGCGGCTGAGGTTGCCAGAAGTTTTAGGTCCAGAAAGAGAACATTTCCAAGAAAAGAAAAACAAAAGCAAAAAAATTTATGGGATATGTGTATAAGCGAATGCCATAATTATTGTCATACGTCCACAATAATTTATATTTGCTTCATGAATAAAAATATAATTTGTGAAAAAAAATTTTTTAATTTAATATCATACTAATAGCTAATAGTAATAAGTACATAATTTAAAAAATCGCAACAAGTTTATCTCAGTAGCAAGTCTCTCCGTCTCGTATTTTTCGGGGGCTAAAAATTTCAGCTAGGCATATGTGATCGCCCTTTCCTTCGTCATGAAATTGCATGTTACATTTTTATAATTATATGTTACTCATCATATTGATTGAACACTTTCTGTGTCGAAACGATGTCTCTCCTTTGCCCGTGGTGCTCCCATCGTCGAAAATAACTGTCCTGCATTCCCATCATGTCCCGGTACTAAAAAATAGTGCCGACACATTTTGCGGTATAAAAAAAGGATTGGAAAAAGGAAAGCAAGTGAGGGTATAAAAGAGGACATGCTCTCTTTAAAAGAGATATTCTAGTAACCCTAGTTGGGACTCTGTTCAAATGACGTAGTATATTCGAGTTAAAAGAAACCGGGGGTATTTATAAGATATCCCGTCACTGAGAGACAACCGAGGATGGCCTGATCACATGTCTTCAGGACCAGAGTCTGCTGGTTCGACTTCCGCGGTGAGGCTTGGGTGCTGGTGAGTCGTTCGAAGCTAGCCTCTAGCGGTAGGTACCGTACAGTCGAGCGCTCGAAATCGGAGCTGAAATGAATGCCGGGTAACTGTTCGCGTTCAAAAAACAAGTTCGAAAAATGAGCGAGTTTGTAATCTGGGGGCTCTTAAAAGCTTTAAACTGCTGTATCAGAGAGACATATGGATAAAATAGAATAGTGAGAAATTAAAGAAAAAACTGTTGTGCTCATATATATTTATATATGTGAGGTATTGAATCAAAATTAACCCTGCTGATTTAAATAAATAGCCGTTCGAAAAGAAGAAGCGCCTTATCCAAACGAGCGGCGCTTTTCTACTAGAGGGGAAACCCCGTGGATATCGTACACGTGCGAGAGTGAGAGGTAACATTACGAGGCGAGGTCGGACGGAGGCGAGCGGCGAACAAAAAAACAATTGGAGTGAAGATCGCTTTGCCGTGAAGCAGCCGGACATTATCAAGTTTACCGAAGGCATTTTGAAGTTAGCTATCGTTCCGGCGACCTGAGGATATAGTGAAGACAGAAAGGTTAGTTTGGCGTATGTACAAGCAGTGGTATGACTGAATTCTGGTAGGGTTTCCGTAATATAACTACCGGGATTAACACACGCGATAAATAATTACCCGTTGCCTGCTAGCAATTGAGTACGGTATTTATGTAGTCTAATTGTGTTGCAATAAATAGTTTAGTGTAGAAGACCTCGTCGGATCTTGTTAATGGTGAGTCCATGGTTTAGTATATACATTACCTTAACGGTAAAGGAAACAGTGAACTTCACATATATATATAATATATATGTAAAACTAATTTTGAAACACTCTATCAGTGCTTGAAATATTTATCACCATGGAAACTCGAAAATTCACTTGTACTTTAGATTTAAATACTAAGTACTCTAAAATTCCCAAGTGATTGAAGCAATCTAAAAAAATATGTATAAAATATTGCATTCTTGCATTTATATTGCATTTTGTCTTCCTACCAAAAAAATTGCTCCACTTTATTTTTCATTCTACTCATGCATTGACGATAATTCCAATTTATTGGCAATCTGCAAAGTTCGTTTTGCCAGGACAAAAAAAAAGAAAAAAAGAGAGCATTTTTTGGAAAGTCGGCAAAGTGTTCGATTCGAGGCGTGTGCGCGCGCAGCTGTCAATTGGCCCCAGCCAGTAGTAATCGCCCTTTCCCATCCGTCACTATCTCGCAACATACAAGTGTCTGGGGGGCAATGATATTAAACGTATGGCGGAGCGCGGTGCAAAACTATAAAAGGGGGGACAGTGAATGGAATTTGATGCAGCCGCTTTTTGCCAGGAATTCTTTCGTTATTTGTTGCCGGAGGCGGCCTTATCTCCAAAATTTATTCCGTATTGAAATAAGCCCGTGAAAAATCCTTAGTGGTGAGAGAATATTTATAGAGAACAGGCGGAGCTCATTTTTAACCCGGGTTTCGTAAGGTCCTCAAAAGACCTTAACAGCTACTTATTTTGAGTTTCTGTTTTTAAGGGCCCAAAAAAAGATTTTTTTTTCGTTCGACGTCTTTCAATCTTTTTTCGCTTTCTTTCTGGTCCTTAAAAAGTAATTTTCGAGTTGAAATACAAAAATTTGGCGGTCAACGATTGCCTTTTAGGAAAATGTATATTTTTTCTTTTATTGTTACTGTTGAGCAGGACGAGAATGATGATATATTACTACTCGAACTTTTATACTACTCTGTAGTGATGCTAACAGTGATGCATGTGCTATGATATTGCAGTTGAAAGCAAATAACTGTGGAGTTAAGTTGACATTTGATGAATATTTACCGACATCTGAAAACGTGCATAAAAGATTTACTTCGAAAACTTTCACTTTTCATTTCTGCATCTTTGAATATCCTCTAGCTCAATGGGTCTCAACCGGTGGTACGCGTACCCTTTGGGGGTACGCGGTTAACTACCAAAGAGTATACAAAATTATATTGATACATGCTAGAATTTAAATGTGACAAAAGTTTGAGTAATAATTTAAAAATGAAAACTATCAGCAAGCAGCAAACAAACACGTCGCTCGTCGTAAGCAAACACAAAGAACTAGCAGACATTGCTGCGAAGTACCTTCTGGGGTTAAGACAACTTAGTTGGGTGAAAAAGGATTTTCAAGTTTAACTTACCTGAAGAACAAGTATAGAAAAATGCTTAATGTTGAGGTTGATTTACGGCTGTATTTGACCATGCTGGAGCCAAATATTGATGAATTTTGTAAACAAAAACAAGCCCAGCGTTCCCACTAATTGTTTTCTGAGATTTTTTTAATTTTATGTCGGATTAATAAAAACTTTGTAATAAAATGTCCATTAAAATATTTTATTGTTTTTAATTTATGTTACCTGTTCGAAATTAAAATTTAACAGTTTAATATTTGAACTTTAACTAATATAACACATTTTAATAAAATTCAAGTGTTTTTGTGTGTCGTTAATGACACACAAAAAGGGGTACGTGGGTTGAAAAAGGTTGAAAACCACTGCTCTAGCTGATCAAGTTTGTGTTTCTGGTCATACATTCCTATGTGATTCCGTTTTGATTTGGGTTTTCTACTTCCTCCAGAAAAATGTGATATTTCCAGCCATCCAGTGGGATTGGTAAGAGGTATGGTCCGATTAAGTAAACAGCGCTCTCCAGCATCAGGTTTTCGTTTCCGGTCATACTGTCAAAATAATGCTGTTCATCTCTGTCATTATTGTTCGTATTGATGCCTACTATCACCCCTCTGAATTTGTCTGTCAAATTCGGCAACACCCTATATATATATATATATATATATATATATATATATATATATATATATATATATATATATATATATATATACACATACGCATACACACACATGCACATTCTGAAATTGTTTTCAGTCCCTGATATCCATCGTAGCGTGGTTTGCTACACATTCTCAAAAGGTACCAGAAAAAAATACATGTAAATGGATATTTTAAAGACAGACCTCCGTGAAATTTCGGTGTCTCTTTCATTAGCCTGGCACGCTTCATTAGCTCTCTCGTCGTTTTGTCTTGGCGCTGTTTTTTCACGCGGGCTAGCAGATTGATCTCTTCCTAGGCGGAAAAACATTTCTGGTGATTTAACAACACATTTGAGAGAAAAAAAGGAAGAAAAAATACTGTTTAATCTCCGCTGTTCAGGAATAGATTTTTTATTATTTTGTATTCGCCATCTTATTTCGGTTTTATAATTTAATGCTAATTGATATGGAGCTGTTCTGTTTATTTTTTTACTTATGTTTTTTTTTACATTCTAATGAAGCAAAAAAGTACTTTTTTCTCGTCACTCTAAAGGAGTTTCTTTTTTTTGTCCCCCCCCCCCCCAAGAATATGCAAATCTGCGGAATGTGGTGAAACAGTCTAAAGAGAATAATCTGCGAAGGGAATGAAATGATGATAAGATGGAGAACAAACGATCCCTAAATGACACAGATTTATGCATTATGCCTCCGGTAATGGTCGCCTTTAAACGTCATCTGATGAACGATGACATTAAGATAATCTTTTAAACTAAGCCTGTCAATAAATATGCATGTCCCATATCGCAATAGGGACATATATGCAAGTCCATAACATGCATGCTTTCGTTTGGTTTGGTTTGGTTTTGTATGGTTTGGAGCACTACGGTCAATTTTTGCTACACGAGGGCTAATTAGACCCATGCATGCTTTGGATTTACATATGTATATATATATATATATATATATATATATATATATATATATATATATATATATATTATATATATATATATATATATATATATATATTTATATATATATATATATATATATATATATATATATATATATATATATATATTTGTCTGTCTGTGTGTATGCTTTATAACACCTTTTTAGTCATACAGAAAGCTTCTCTCGAATGTCCGAGATGCACCTCTTCGCTCATCATAAGATTTAGGGGCATCGATTCCATTCATGAGATTCCGCAGAGCTCCCTGCAATGCAAATCGCGCTGACCGGCAAGGGAAACAAAGTATTCGAGTTCCGAGGAATAATTCAGAACCCGCATTCTGCGGGATGATTGGGCGCATCCGCGGCATTTTAATGAGCGCGCTGCAACACGCGCTGTTCGTAATGTAATGGATGCCACCGCCGCGAAATCGATGCCTGGCGCATGGATAGCGTTCTATGCCGACGATAGAGAATGAGCAAGGTTGCTGCGTCAATACGACAAAAGTGTATATATATATATATATATATATATATATATATATATATATATATATATATATATATATATATATATATATATATATGTATATATATATATGTATATATATATATGTATATATATATATGTATATATATATATGTATATATATATATATGTATATATATATATATGTATATATATATGTATATATATAAATATATATATATATATATATATATATATATATATATATATATATATATATGTAATAATAACAATAATAATAATAGTATGGTTGTTGCCGGGCAAATAACTTGGCCGTTGAAATCATCAATTTTGTAGTCGTAGCTAAGGCAAATGGAAACTGTGGCGGGGCGAAGCAATGGCCGGGAGCTTCAAACATTTTGTATCCATAACGTGCAAAGTAGCGAGTGGCGAGGTAGATGGAGAGGCAATAAAACACCTCGGAACACATCAGGAAAAAGGCAGCTGGTTCATACAAAGTCTTTATTTCCGACACTGTCTCGTAGAACATCAATTAAATTTACTCGAACACCTACCGCGACGCTGGCCGGGACGGGGATGCGGCCCCGCCCGTACAAATTTGACAAGAGCGAAAACTACATCTTTTCTGGCTGTGAGCAGACACCCCAAAGCTACGGAATTATTGAGAAAAGCGCGAGTTTTTCAGGCGGGCTGAACTTTAATTGGTTAAAAACTGACACGTGATTAAGTCGCGTCATATGAGGTGATGGTCTCGCGATGCCCGTTATATAATGCTTATATAATGCTTTCGCACGTGCAGCCGCTTTAGGGGAAAAGATAAATTTATGTTGGTCGATTATAGGTCGCAATCCAAAGTTAAGGGAACGTATTCTGTTGCGTTATGATAAAGAATTTGGAAAGGGCGTGTTAAAAAGTAAAAAGGATTAAAATTTGTTTCATATATATATATATATATATATATATATATATATATACATATATATATATATATATATATATATATATATATATATATATATATATATATATATATATATATATATATATATATATATATATATATATATATATACATATATATATATATACATATACACACACGAAGAAAAGTCACTTTATATGTCTATGGAGCATGAAGCGGGGGATTTTTTACGTTTTGTTGGCAGTTTGAAAAGCGATGATCTTAGACCAATACGAGGGACCTGGGACAGAGGAACGTTATTGGGTTATTTTTAATTATATAACTATTTGTATTCGCTATTAGTATTATGAATTTCTTTTCTTTTTTTTAATATAAGTGTTCTATTTTATTTTAAATGAATCCTGTTGCGAGGTGCGAAAAGTTCAGGCTATCTAAAAGTGCCATTTTCATTTGATAATCGGCATTTATGTAGCTGTCAATGGTAGACATATTTTCTTCGTACGTTAACATTGAGGAGAGCGAATCCAACAGGGTTAGCACACAGTAGCCTTAATAGCGGAACTTCATGGGAATGTAGAAAAATTGCTTCCGATAATTGGGCCGTAAGGGATAATTGGACAAAGGAGAGACATCGTGCCAATGTAGAAAGTATTCTATCAAATATGGTCAGCAACGTATAAAATATAAAAATATGGCATCTAAGCAGTTTTAAAATGAAATGAAAAGTGATCACGAAGTGCTATTGGAAGTTGTCAGCTGAAAGACTGAGAGATCAGTGACCGGTTGAAAATTTACTGTGATTTTTGTAAAAAATTATATGATTATGACTATGAGCTATCAGTATTATGAATTATAGGTGATTGTATTGCTTTTCCTTTAATGCTCTATTAAATCTGGAAAAGGGAATTATGTTTAAATAAAAATCCTCTTTTTTCAGAAATTGTATTTTTATTTACGCAATAAATATCAATGATTGTCTATGGGTCTGAATCCATCTTCTATTCGCCTGTTTCCATACCCCATCTTTTTGATGTTCTCGGTTTTTTTTTTTCTTGGAAAGTTCTCTTTATTTACTTTCAACTTTCAGCACCCCTAGTTGGACCGAGAAAACATTCCAAATCGATTGCGATAGTGATGGTAGTCATGTTTGCAGAACAACCCGATTCTTTTTCTTTTTCACGCAGATTTAATGATTTTTTTTTATAAAAAAATATTAATTTGTGTTTCAAAAAAGTTTGGTGTATTTGTTTCAAGAGCAAAACGGTGAAAGAGGATTGCTTTAGCTTCTGTGAAAAGTACGATTTCGACCTTGGTCAAGCACTAGGCCGTTGCTATAACTAATGTATGAAACTAAAATCCCAATCTAAAATTAAACTGTTTCGCAAATATATAGATTCCATACCACACAGTCGTGCAAAACTTTTGAAAGTAGAATATATATATATATATATATATATATATATATATATATATATATATATATATATATATATATTATTAAAAAAAATAGATTTCGCAACAGAAACTCAGGTAACACTTTTGAAAGTACAATATATGTAAATATATTGTTACGTCCTCGTGGTTGAAATAAACACACGAGAAACAGACTTATAACACAGAGCTTGTATTTAAAACTAATTCTGTACAGTATGTACAAAGTCAGAGAGCCTATCCTCTTCTGCATATGAGAGATATCACAGGAACAGAAACAAACTTTCACGAAGAATCTCCCAGTTTTTCCACAGAGAGGTATCTCTCTAACAGTCTCTAATCGAGGAAAAATGACCACCTTCGCTGATGTGGTTTACCGCAGCGAGCTCTTCTTACCGCAAAACTGCGGATCTCTCAAGCTACAACTACACATGCGCGATTAAGCTGTGAATAAGCCCCCCCCCCCGTCGCCTCTTGACACATTTTTGTGTAGATTAGTCCTCCCCCCCAATGTGGGGGAAGTATTTCGTCGCTTTGATCATTCGTCTTAAAACCGCTCTCCGGAGCATTTGATATGCACGGTCTAATATTTTTGTTCTGTCATGTTTAGCCTGGTTTCGCATAATCGTACCACTCTCATTATTTGTTCGTCGTTGGTATTCCTTAATCTTTTAGCCCCTGAAGTATCCTATTTTTGGAAACTTATTCCAAATTCTCCGACTATTCAACATTTCTATTCTTATCAGCTATGGCTCACAGTCAGCCGACCTGAGCGGTTTCTGCTGTCCTCTGGCTTTTCTCTTGGCCTTGGGATGGAGACGCCCTGGTGTTTAGTCTAGGATGTGAAAAGTTTCTAATTGCTGCACTCTACACTGGACGGTGAGGGTTTCACCCGGAAGCAGAACTTCCTGTTAGTCTTATGTCGGACCCCATCCAGTGCAATGGAATTGTTCTAGTTACAAACGATTCACGGCTGCCGCTTCTTTATACTCTCACACAATAACCGATACCGAAAGGAATGCAATTTGCAACACAGAAAAAAATATTGTTTACTTGTGGAGAGAAAACCGCAAAAAAAATAAAAATAAAAGGAGAATATTAAGTACTTTTATTTGAATGAAAATTCCTGTGCACCTACGTGCATTTCTTTTTTTGTTGCTATTATCTTGGATTTCAGTACAACTTTGTAATTTTATCTTCAGTTACACTACAGGTATGTATGCTTTTATGTATGTGAATAAATATATTTTAGGGATATCAAACTTTAAGGAATGTCAATACTTTTTTGTATGTTCCCGCATCTATCGTTTTCCCGCATCCATCGTTTAGTTCAGTCAGTCCCTTCGAAAACGATAGATCGAGATTCCACTGTATTTGTAAAATAAAACCCCATGGCAGGTTCTGGAGTGTCAGGAACATTCCAAGCGCTCTGATTGGTTCATTGGTTGTTGATTGCCATTTTTCTGTTTGCTAAGGAATCGTTCCCCCTTTTGAATTCGTCCTTTTTAGAATTCAGACTTACATTTACTGAGTGTGAAAATTATGCTACGTGGTAATTTTTTTTTTTATTATGATACTTTTTCATTAAAAAAAAACACCGAGACAGCGTAAAACATCGAGCGTAAAAAACATCGATGTTAAAAAAACATCGGCTTCAATAAATCGATGTTTAAGACATCCCTATCTCGGTGACGGGACCAATAAATCTCTGCTTTCCCCTATACGTCGCTCTCTGTTTCGCAAATATTTATTCCCAGTATCAGAGCTCAACCCTCTCTGGGGTTCGCGGACCCTTCTGGCTTTCACCTCCTCTCCGCACAGCACACTATCTGCACTGCTGTAGACGGGACTCTGCGAGGCTCAACACCAACTTCATGGTGCATATACATTGGTACAGAGTTCTCTCCCCGACTCCTGTCATCACATTAGTCACGGTAACATTAGACACGGTATTTAGAACCACCCCCATTCCCGCCCGCAAGATTTCTTGCGGGTGTCTTGATGTGGTGTCTCCCCCGACCCCGCTCGACACCATTTGACCCGCTGACCCCCCTCTCTTTCTTTGATGGACCGCCAGAGGAGGAGATCAGCGCATATACAGAGTACAGAAAGAACATTAATCACTGGCAGATGCAGAGAACTCTGTACCAATCTGTACGCGCTATCAGGGGCAGTCTTCGGTGCCCCTACTTATCTCTTCTTCCGGCGGGAGAAATTTCCCGCGCTTTTCTGCACTGCGGCCCACCGGCGCTGGTCAATTTCCGCTTCCACGGGGGGGGGGGGGTGAACGGTCAACGGATGCGCAGCCCTTTTCAGTGTCCACGGGGGCCAGCGTCACTAGATTTTCGTTTTGTCAGAGGTGTTTTGTAGAAAAAAAGAAGCGAGGTGACCACTGGTAAATTAAAAGGCCCCTTGATTTTCTCGCAACCAGGCCTCCCTCGAAAAAGAGAGCTTTAGAATTGGGTGGTCCTTTTCCCAGAAAAGACCCACGATGTTACATATATATTATTTAAAAAACCGTACGAGAAACTCGGGTAAAACTTTTGAAAGTACAATATGTTTTAATATATATATTATTAAAAAATATATATTTCACACCAAAAACTCGGGCCATATTTTTAAAAGTACAATAAATTTAAATATATAGCATCAAAATATATAGATTTCGTACTAGAAACTCATGGAACATTTTTGAAAGTAAAATATAATTAATTATATATTATAAAAAAATCTAGATTTCGTATCAGAAACTCGTGTAACACTTTGAGAATAGAATATATATTTTAAATGATTAAAGCATTTTTCTGTAACACGAGTAAAGACTGGTTGAATAAAAGACAGCGAAGAAAACTAAGAAAAGCTACGTAATTTTATTAAAAAAATATTCTTCAAAATGCATGTGTACAAACGATATGACTGCCCCAGGACTCGATCTCCCTCTCTAATTCGCCGCTGTTTTGTCAATGAAATCAAACAACAAGAGTACTTCTCCGCTTGTTACTTGCTAATTAAACGCAACTATTTGTCTTGCTCGTCCAAAAAATATATAGAATAGAAATCTCATTTCGATAAAGCCGATGTGACGACACGAGAAACCTGTTTCCAGTGGTTGTAAATTCAATCTTTTCTAATTAATTCCGCCGGAAAAAAAAGCGCCCCCCCCCCCCTGCTATAAAGAAAACAAAGCGGACTCGAATTACATGCGCAATTATTTCCATCTAAGAACTCTTGCCGCAGATAATTAAATTACTTTTGCCAATCAAATTATTTTAGATACATCGAAACGCGGCGGTTGCGGGTTCAGTCGATACCGGAACGGAGCCCAGGTGCATTATTCCGCCGATAATGAGGTGTTTTATTGGATTAATGGGTCGGAGCTGCTTTGCTTTTCATCGCGCAAATACAACCGATTTTTTTTTGTTTAATTATTACCACGAGTGAATAAGTCAGATTTTTCGCAGAATATCTTAGGTTTAATTTCAAGTAGGTGTAAGTCAGCATAAATAATATATATATATATATACACAGTGGAATCTCGATCGATCGTTTTCGGATCCATCGTTTTTCCGTATGTAACGTTAATTTTATCCAGTCCCAACGATCATATTGCTTTGTTATGTTTCCGCATCTATCGTTCATTTCAATCGGTCCCTTGAAAAACGATAGATCGAGATTCCACTGTATATATATATATATATATATATATATAACTAGATAACGCGTCTTCCTAAATTACTCTTAAAGCATATTCTCTATTTAATAAAGCACGACCACTTTTCCAAATTACAACCTAAAAATAATGTATGTTATAATTTCTATTGGCCCTGCAGATCATTAAGTAAGCATTTGAAACATCTGAATTCCATAACATCACCTTATCTGGCCCGAACCGAACGCCTCATTACGTTTGAAAATAATAAATAAGTTCTGTTTTCAAATTCTTCATTTTGGTAAAACGCAGAGCAAGCGCGTGATCTAGCAATTAGTTAATACCCGGGAGAACCACGACGTGGACACGTGAACTTCACGAGACTAAATTAGTCCAATTAAAAAATAAGTAATTTTGGCCCTTCGGTGTCAGTATCACCAAACAGTCATTTAATATTTGCCAGAACATAAGACTTCTCTCTCTTCTCACTTAACTCTTATTGCTATCAGATCTGCTGTCCACGGACGCCAAAAGTCCTGTGGTCACAACGGCTTTTGTCTTAACTTTGTCATGTAAACAGCTCTTCGCACCCCGTCCTGTTGCATGGATGCAGGGCAAGTCCAGTGGCCACTGCAGCTAATGCCTTCTGATAAATAAAACACGTCTTGGAATTTGTGTTTCGCTTCTATGGCTCCCTGTGTGTGTTTCTCCTAAATTTCTTCAGTGCTTTCCTGGATGAACACTTCCCCCGACTGCGTCTCTCCAATAAGTTCATTCGCATCAATTCCCGTGTGTTAAATTCATTACCATTGTGATTATTATCACACACACACACACACACATATATATATATACATACATACATAAATATAGACATATATACACACACACACACAAATATATTATTCATTTATACAGAGGAAAATCAAAAAAAGTAAAGTAAATTTTTAATTTTTCAAAACTCTTTGACATTACCAAGAAATGTTCTATAGAAATGCCTAGCCGCTGTCATAAAGGATTCATTGGGAAGCAATCGCCCCGTCACGAAGCATTCCACGAATGAGAACTTATTCTCCGCCATTTCTGCCTCTCTGGTCACGTCCGGCAGGAGCAAATATGCAGAGCGGTGACGGCCGAGAATCACGAATAATCGCGGAGCCGGATTACTTTATTCCTTTCTTCATTCTCTGGGGGTCTTTCTGATTTATTCCTCTCAGTCCGCTTGCTCACGTTTCATAAATCTTCTATGAAAATGTGTTAATTTATGCAGCGTTTGCCAGTCAGGGTATACCGTGACGGCCCAATGCCCGCGCTTCGCTACACAATCCACGAGTACCATGCATTAATGTCATTTGGTTCATTTAACTTAAATTAACTTTATCAGTACAGCGTTGTCAAGCCTCAGAGAAATTTACATTATTGTTTAACGGCCGGGTTCCGATATTAAATATGTGTTTTATGTTTTTATGTCATTTTGAAGGATTTAAGCCCTTTTAAACCACCTTATAGTTTGATTTTTTTTAAAGATTGTTTAGTGAACACCTAGGACCTAAGAGGAACACCTCTCCCCCCGCAACATTTCATCTTCCTAAGCCTTATGGTTACAGAGAGATACACTGATTAGGCAGCCATTGTTTTATTTTGAGATGTTTAAGCCCATTTCAAATCCCTTAAAACTTGTATTTTTTTAAATATTTAAAAAAAACTCCTCTCATACCTGATTGTGCACCTAAGATAAAAGAGGAACCCCCATGTAAATTTTCAGCTCCATAGCCCTAATGGTTCCAGAGTCGCAGTGATCTGTGAGTGAGTGAATGTGTGGTAATTGGATTTTATATATATATATATATATATACTATCTACCAATAAGTATTTGGACACCTGTGATAGAAAAGAACAAAATTTATTCATGTTCAATAGTTGGTAGAGCCTCCACGAGAGGCAATTACAGCCTCAACCTTTCGTGGCTTGTTCTCCACAAGTCCTTTTATGACGGCTTGTGGTATTTCCTTCCACTCGGCTTGGACAAGCCATCTAAGTTCCTTCACCGATTTTGGACGGTTGTTGCACCCCTTAATACGGCAATCCAACTCGTCCCAGAAGTTCTCGATAAGGTTTAGGTCGGATCTATGGAACGGCCACTCCATTCGGTGAACCCCATTGTCACTATACCAATGCATGGTGGACCTCTCAACATGACAGCTGGCGTTGTCGTCCTAGAAGTAATATGGGTGCAACCCGTAAAACTGCCCAAACGTAGGAAGCACATTGTCGTCCAATATAGTGCAGTAGGCGTAAGCGTTTAGCATACCATGAATTTAGCCTAAGGGTCCCAGTCTTTACCATGAGAAACACACCCCCAAACCATAGTTCCACCTGCACCGAACTATACTGTGAACACAATGCATTGTGACAGGAGGCATTCTCCAGGCAGACGCTAGACCCAGACCCTGCCATCCGAATGGCAGAGTGTAAACCTAGATTCATCGCTCCAGAAAACCCATTTCCACTTATCTACGGTCCTCTTTGGACGTTCTTTGCACCACTTTAACCAAGTAGCGCGGTTGGACTTTGCGATCAAAGGATTATGTGCGGTAGCACAATCATGAAAACCAAGCATATGTACTTCCTTACGGATGGTATTCATCGAAACAACACTCCCGGATGCCTATTGAAACTCCTGGAGTATGTGGGCCATCGGTTGGGTGCGGTTCTTCCGAATTTCTCTGGACAGCACCCGTCGGTCTGTATCTCCCAGTTTCGTGGGTCTGACGACACGGGGCACATTCTGACAATCACCTCTCACCTCCCACTTCTGAATCACATAGGTCACTGTCGTTTTGAATAATTCAGGTCGCTAGATATGTCCTTTAAGGATCGGCCATTTCTGTGATACCCAACGATCACGCATTTCTGGAAATCAGGTAACTCTGCACTTCCTGGCTTCATGCCAATGTTGTTTCCTACACGATATTTAACGGCGGAGGACGTGACATATATCAGGACAGCAGATATCGTCCTTTGCATGGGTGTCCAAATACTTATTGGTAGATAGTGTGTATGTATGTATGTATATATATATATTTATATATAAATATGTGTGTGTGTGTGCGTGGGGATGGGTGTTTATATATATATATATATATATATATATATATATATATATATATATATATATATATATATATATATATATATATATATATATAGAGAGAGAGAGAGAGAGAGAGAGAGAGAGAGAGAGACAGAGAGAGAGAGAGACAGAGAGAGAGAAAGAGACAGTGTCATAATTCCAAAAAATCCGTTTGGAGGGGTGTCTGTGTAAAAGTTGGTAAAATAACATTAGCTGTATGGAGTGTAATGAATCGTTTTTGAACAAAATTTGATCGTTTAGCTTGGTGGCCGACTAGAGAAATTGCTGTGTATGTATACACACACACACACACTTGTGTATATGTATATATTTCAGACAACATAGCAGGTGTGTGGTCTGTCTAACATTGGCTACAGGACGCGGTATTCCGAGGGCCCAATTATCCTCGCTGCTGATGACGTCCGAAATCGAACGTGTGTGTTCAATCTGTGCATGCTGTCCTCTCTTAATCACGGAATTCGAACCCGGGACCCCATCGACGAGCGATTTCGGGATGCCGACCTCTCGAGTGTGCCAAATTCAAAACATGAATTGCCAATATCACTCAGTGCGCAGTTATTCCCTCGTCACATTCATTCATATCGCTTTAACATTCATACCCCGATTCGGCAGCAACCATTCTTTTTGGTTTTTGCGTCCGTGATGTATGAAGTCGGCGCATGCGCGGCGTGAGTAGATGCAGATGATGTCCCATTTTCCGATCACGTCCGAAGAAATCCGATTAGGGCCGACGCTAACCGGAATGTGCGGTGTCATCTTTATCCCGAAATAACACAGTCCTGCCCACCCCTTGAGGGAAGACTTTTTGCGCAAACTTTGTGCTGAAACTTCTGATTCGTGGACTGCGATTATTGGAGGGTGGTACGCTAATCCATATAATGATTATTTAAACATAGATGAATACGCACATACATACTCATGCCTAATTAATATATATATATATATATATATATATATATATATATATATTTATATTTATACACGGAGATATGTATAAAAAAACTCTTCATGAAAAAAAATTCGATATTTAATATGATGTTAGTATTTAAACTTTTTAGGAAATTTATACACTTTTGTTACTATCCATGCGTGTTATTTCGGTAAAATTTTGTTCTTTATCAGTGTCCATTTTGTACTGGGGGATACTGGAAGTGCCATCATTTTTAATACTTGAAGAGTGTGTATGTTTGTTTAGTTAAAGTTTTATATTTTTTTACTTGCATTTCGTGATGAATATTTTCGTCATGCGTCTTTGTATATATATGCACATGAAAAATACTCGATGGCATAGATGTAAAGATCACTGTGACTATAAAATGTGTTCCAGTTATTCGGCACTCAAAGCATGTTTAGCTTTTGATACATCAGCCTCTCCAATAGGCGTGTTTGCATAATTGCTTCATTGATGGACATGAATAAATTTTCCAATGCGTTCAGCTTTTGTTCATCAGTTAGTCACCTTTTTCGGTACGGGAATTTTAAAAAACACTTTTAAGGGGACTCACGACTCTTTAAGTCGAGGAAATAAGGCATATTTTCATACTTTTTGACTCTTTGTAACAATTTCAATTTACTCCCAATTTTTCCAAATTTTGTGTGTATGATAAATTGATATATTTATTTTAATAAACAAATTTTCAAGTCTCAAAATAATTTTAAATAATTTTTTAATGCTTTAGATATACCTTGTTTTTTAAGTATTTTTATTGTATACTGGCAACTATGAAATTAATTTTCACTTAAATGTATAATTCCTGTTTTATAATTAAATTAATTAATTCAAAATACAATTAAATACAAAAAATTCAACATTCAAATGTTTTTTCAATTTTTTTAAAAGTGCTCAAAATATACTTAAAATTTCCTTAAATTTCTGCATTTATTTACCCCTGGAAAAATAACAAAATGTGCAGTGATTGCAATAATTCTAGTTCACACGCAATAAAATAACATGATTATGCAGTGATAAAAATTTCAAGGAATTATGTTTCATAGTTTTTGAGATATCAGTTGCGGAATGATGAAAAATTGCATTTTGAGAAAAATGAGTTCAAAATTTTTCTTACCATAAACTTGATCAGTAATTAAATATTTAGAATATCAATATCTCCGGAACTAAGCGGGATATATTCACGCGGTTTGCTTTATTTTGTTCAGAAATAATCAGGCGATTTTTTTTAAAAAATCGAATGTTTTAAAAGTTTAAGGGTAGTGAGTCCCCTTAAAGCATCGGACAGACTTTGGCATTTCTTACATTGAAAATAATATTTTTTTAAAGAAATATAAGCAAACAAAGTCATCTTGGAGAAAACTGTTTGTACATCCCCACACACACACATACACACACACACACACACACACACACACACGCACACACACACACACACATATATATATATATATATATATATATATATATATATAAACACACAAAAACAAACAAACATATTTTGATAGGTCAGTCATTCGGCCCGGTGATCCATTCAATGAAAAAATAAGCAGACTGAAAAAAAATACTATAATTTGCCGTCCTCTCAGTCTTCTCCGATTTCAACCTACGTGAGAGAAAACTTTTGTTTGTTCTGCTGAGCTTTCTTCGGAGAGAAATTTTTTTTCCAGCCCCAAAGTGCGGCAGAAGTTCGAAAATGAACTTTTCATGAGATCGATGGCCCGTGTCTGTTTTGGCAGCGATTCAACACCTGTCAGAGGAATAGAGAGAACGTGGAAGCGCTACAGCAGTTCTTCCATGAATACTTTTAACGAAAGTACAGATATGTGATTTTTTATGACTTTGGAAGAAACATAAGTTGTTAGTTCGATACACATAGGATGAAGAATTCCGTTTAGACGGACTCAGTTTCGGTGACCTCAAAAAATGCTGAAATTCATCATTTTAATAAATATCCAATCTTTCAACCAATTTTTACATAAATAGTAAAATGACAGAGGTTACAACTTCGACCCTTTTATAAGAGATAGGTTGATTTTACGTAACGCGTTAGGCTAGGAATTGGGAGTGCTTGGTTTGAAACCCGGCGATTGCCATTCCGTACCTTTGTGTCTAGGCTGGATAATGGTACGTTCAATTCCTTTACTAAGAAATCCTTCTATAAGGTAAGAGACGGTGGAGGAAGGTACGATACCCCCACCCGCCCCAGATGTCGCCCCTGGGGTTAGTCGGTCAAAATGGAGGTGGCATCAGGGGATGGTGTTGCTCCACCTATACGGTACCCCCATTGAAAGCGACCTACGATTCTAACGGTTATTCATCCAAATGTCTTCATTGACTGAATGACTTTGCCCCGCATTTGCAAACAACAACAACAAAATTAATACATTATTAAACCGCACATTCGTGTTTGTTATATGTATGGATGTCTTTTGTAATGCTTTGTCTTTTGTTTTACGCATATCCTTCCCATTCTAACATAAAAAAATTCTAAATAATTGCTTTATGATATTGATATTGTCCAAATTTTTGTTTGTAATGATTCATGATAGGAGTCTTTATTATGAGAATGAAGGGTCCATAGGTTTCAACCGATCATAAAAGGGGTACAAGACATTAAGAAGAGATGCTTTAAATTGCTGTAAGTGGGTTGTCGAATCAGAATTTCAGTCTCCAAATGCTATTGTAATATAATGAGTTGAAACATGTTCATTTATAATTCTGGATGCACTGATTCACTACACATTAATGTTGGCTTTTTATGCGTAAGTGATCACATATTGCATTTATTAGTTCAGCTGGAACTACCCGTCACAGTAGACAACACTGATCACTCCGCTCTCCCCCCCCCTCCCCCTCGGAAAACTCTCCTCGAACTGAACCGGCACTGCCTGGACACACATCACCTTTCATGTTTTATATTAATGCAAGAATCAACCCCATAGCATCATTCATGCGTCGGGCGAACTGTAATTTATCACCACCTTCATGTTTATCAATCAGTTATGCATTACTATCGTAAACTTAATTGCTCCGAATAATTCAAATTTCATCAACGAAGCCTATATCTAGAATTCATAATTTTCCGAAGTCAAGTTCTATAGCGAAAAATATTATACTAAAGTGGATTCCTTCGCACTGCGGTATATCTGGAAACGAGGTTGCTGATTATATAGCTAAGAAAGGCCTCGATATAATTAAATGACCTTTTTTTTACTGTAGAGAGATCGCTCAAAAATGCAATGGAAAATAATGACCTCACGGGACAGTTGCAACTCGTGCAGGACAAAAGCCAGAAGGATACTTTAAGATACCGAGACAACTTTCTGCTGCAGCCTTTAGGCTGGAAACCGGACATAAACTGACCGCTTTTTCTTAATCCAAATGTTTCCTATCCAATGCTGTATTTAGTGAAAGTCTGGCAATGTTGCACGTCAGGAGATAACCAGCATCGTCAGGGAATATCTGTGTAAGCCGGATACTGACTCTCGGCCATTCACATTATTTGATTCTTTTGTTTGTAGAAGTTTTTCCTTGTTTTGTGTCTTCCATTGACAGTTTTAGATATTATCTGTTTAACTTTTACGTATTATTATATTATTTTACACTGGGCTGCGTGTTGATACACGTTGGAGAAGGATTTTATATCAAGTGCCACTATTAGAGAAAAAAACATTAAACAGGGCATCCTATAGCTTACAATCCGTACCTCAATATGAGAACATGTAGAGTTTCGGCCTCTTTTTATTGAAATATTCCTGAATGTTTTCACGTCTGATGCGTGGTGGAAGACTCCAAAGAAATGCAATGAATGATGAACGAAACATTTACCGTTTAACCCTTTCAGGGTCAACAACGTCCGCTCTTTACACGGTGCAAATTTTTTTACGATTTTTTAACCTAAAGAATCTGGAAATTTTTTTCCAATTAAAGGTTGCAAAATGTTTTTACTTCTTAGAACTGATAACAGATGGCAGTACTAAACGATTTTCTGCTCATTTAACTGGAATACATTAAATGCAAGTGAAAAAAGACTAGTTTTAGGCGTTTTCACTGTGCAAACGACGCCCCTCAAAGGGTTAAGGCTTCTGTGTACTAACCCTATTGGATTCGCTCACCTCAGTGTTAAACTATGGAGAAAATGTATCCAAGGATTGCCGACTTGGATTGAAAGATATTTTTTTAATTGTACTTCGCATTTTTCGTTTATTTTTTAAATGCAACTAATAGTATAAAATTTTAATTATTGGGGGGGGATCTGGTATAGTGTCTATTAAACGCTCCTCAATTCCTTTAGGGGACGAAATTTATAAAATGAATCCTGTTGCAAGGGGCAGAAAGATCAGGCTACCTTAAACTACCATTTTTGTTTGATTATCAGCATTTATGTAGTCGTAAATAGTAGACACATTTTCTCCGTAGGTTAACATTGAGGGGAGCACATAGGGTTAGTATACACCAACCTAAACCACTTGACTGTTTTGTCCGAACTTAGCTCAGGCAAGTGATCTGCATGGTAACTTTTTGCTATGCCCGAAATATACGCCACTATGTAGGTATATACCGGTGGATGATTTTATATCACTACTAGAATTTTTTTTTCTTTTTAAGAAGGTTCTATTTGCGGCGGTTTAAAATTCGTATCTTCGAAAGAGAAAAACTGCCCCGCCATTTCGAAGTGGGACGTTGCTTCCATCAGAGGTTTTTCCTCGAAGCTTGTGTTTTCCAGATTCTCTCCCGACACCACGGATGTAAATCATTTTGACGGAATTCTCCCCGATACGTGCATTTCTCACGCTCTTGTAATGAGTCGAATTCCTGCGGGGCCATCTGTTACAATGAGAGGAAATCGTTTTGAAAAAAATGGCTGTTCTTTCTTCATTTAAAAAAAAAACTTGGAAAACGTGGAGGAGCCTATACGCGATATCATCTGTGTCGTGTCTTAAAAATTTATCATGTTTTCACTGTAGTTTTGGAGTGTTTCATGGGTGTAAGTCCGTGTGGCAATATTTTACTTGTTTTTAATTCACTGAGAGAAATTATTCTGAAGTACGATACTCGTACCGTTGTGGAGAGATTTTGACGAGATTTCGCTCCGAAACGCCAATTTCGGCGTTACTCTGCCATCAGTAGAGAAGGTATAAATCGCAGGTGTGCAAGATGTTTTATATGCACAGAAGTGAAAATGCGCTGGCGGGAGATAGCAACCACTTAGTTTCAAGTGGATTTCTGATTTTAGGTTATTTTGAGAGTGTTAACAATCCTATTTATCAAAAAATGGGAGAATTGTTTTTCGTTTTAGTTGTATAGGAATCGGAGTTCATACGGTTCTTAGAAGTCCCAAAGAACTCCATATTTTCAGTGTCAGTTTTTAAGGGCCCTAAATTTTTTTTTAAATACTTATTTCTGCTTACGAGATACTTTACTCTAGGGTTCTTAAAAACCTTATTTTCGAGTTGAAATACCAATAATTCTCAGTTTATGTCTGTCAACGACTGCGTTTAAGAAACTGCTGATAATGCTTTTTCTGTGTGTGTGAGTACTGTTTGTTGAGGATAAGAAGTCTTATAAATTATCCTTCTCCCCCTACCATCATCCTTCCACACACACACACACACACACACACACACACACACACACACATACACACACACACGCATATATATATATATATATATATATATATATATATATATATATAGAGAGAGAGAGAGAGAGAGAGAGAGAGGGGGAGAGAAAGAGAGAGATTGATTGATTCGTGTTTATATTTGTGTTTGCAGTGTATAGAGTGTCAAGTCCAAAATCGTAGTTTTGAGAAAAACGGGATTGAAAAAAAAACAGCTCTTGTAAAGTCAGTTTTTTTAGTTTAATTTTTAATCTTTTGTTTTAAAGTAAACTTTTCTAGTTTTAATTTTGTTGTATTTAAGTTCTTGATTGGGACATAACCCCTTGAACACTAACATGTTTGGGTTTTGTTTCATCCAAATTTTCGGGAATCCCAAATTTTCTCTGATGAATAAAAATATTTAGGAGTGGAATTGGACTCAGCTTTCTGCACACACCAGTAGCCCTTCATTTTTCCAACATGCCATGTTTGATAACACATTTTAGCCCATTTTGGACTTAACACCCTTTGCACTGTAAACAGATATATAAACTCGCCATGACACTGCTTAGCGATATCAATTTGTCAACCTAATGCAAGGATAACCCAATAGATTGTAACCCATAAAAAGTAATTTAAAAATCTATATATTCGTATTAAGGTATAAAATCTCTGTGACGCTGCTTATCGGTACAAATTTATGAAGTTAATGCAAGAATAACCCGATTGATTGCAACCTATAAAAAATAATTTATAAACATGCTTAATGAAATCAATTTATAAGTTGGTAATATAGGTTGAATTCAGCATGAAACGTTATATATAAAATACGTACTTTTAAATATCTAAATTATTGGTAAATAAAATATGCTTTTAATTCTTTTTAAGATCCTTAAAAATTTCTTATGAACTCCTTATTTTCCATTTATAGAAAAGTGTACTATTCCTGTGTTTTAAATGTCGCTTATTTTTAGTTCATTTAAAGGAAAAAAGTTTTCATCGTACGTATCAAAATACGAGATTTGTTTGCGTAGTAATATTTTGAGAATTTTTTTGAATCAGTCACAGGAAAATAAATTTATAAAATATGTATGACAATACGAGATTTGTTATCGTAGTAAACTTTTGAGTGTTTTTAAATCATTAAAAGGAAAATAAATTTATAAAATCTCGTTTCAGTCATAATTCATTGTGTCGTAGTATTTTGCTTATTTTAAATTAAAGAAAAAATCCTCAATTAAATATAAAAATTTGAGACAGTTATTAAGAGTCAATATTTTTCGAATCTTCACATTTTTCGGTGCTATGTTTCTAATTATGTGTCATCTATTACTTGGGAAATATGAAACTCATCCGGAGAAAATTTTTTGGATTCAATTTATTTTTATTATCTCGCCGTATTTTGCAATTGGTATTGTTGCGAGTCATTTTCTTATCTTTAAATAGTTTGTCTTTGATCTAATAACGGCAAAATGGTGGGGGTTTGAAATAGCTCTTCCACATTGCCTCAAAATTAAAAAAAAATTGCAAAATTAAAAAAGAATTGCAAATTAATTTTTATCTGTTACGTTAAACGAGATTCAGTTTTCCCTAAAGTTGAATTTAATTGAAAAATCTCGGGTGAGGAAAATAAGAATAATTAAGAAGTTTCCCGTTCTTTTTGTTTTCCATGCAGCGAAATTTAAATAAAAAATTATTTTTCAAACATTTTACAATGCAAACGTTTGCACTGCGCTGTATCTGGAATCGAGGTTGTGGATTAATTAGCTAAGAAAGGAACCCATATAATGCAATTTTTACAGAAAGCAATAACGTTTTTCTTTTATAAAGAGACCGACAAAAAATGCAAAGGAAAATCATAACCTCATGAGAGAGTATGATCTCATTAAGGACAAAAGCCTGAAGGATACTTGGGTTAAAATGCCAAGACGACATGCTGTGACAGCCTTCAGGCTGTAAAGCGGTGCATAACTGTTTAGCTAACCAGAGCCGAATTCAATTTTTTTTAATCCCATGTTGTATTTTGTGGGCACGTTATAAGAAATGTTCTGCATTATCACGGAATGTCTGTACTAGGGCTCGAATGTGAGCCATTCACACTAGTTGACTCCTTCAGTTTGACTCTTTTAATTTGAAAAATTATTATTAGTTTTAAGTCCTTTGTGTCCTTCATTGACAGTTTTTAGATGTCATCTTTTTAATATACAGTCAGACCTCTATTTAACGAAGTCGCTAAATCCCGAAAAAATGTTCGTTATATGGAAAATTCATTAAATAGAGATTCACCTTTTAAAATACTTTAAACTACACAAAAAAGATTTTAAATTCATGAACACTAAATAATATTTTTTTTTTATCCAATGCGGAGGCACTTGTATTCAAACATTGGTCCTTACTACGCCGCAGTTTTACTGTCCATTTTATTGTGGGGGCACCATATAGGCGGACAGCATTACCCCCTATGAAGGGACGACACGAACGGAGGCATTTTTTTTGTGGCGCAACGCTGGGACTCGATCTGAGCACCCTCAGCACCGAAAACCAGCGCGCTGTACCACTGGGCCGCCACAAGCCCTCACTAAATAATATTAATAGAAGTAATTAATCACACCTTTATTTTGTAAATCAATGTCTATTTTTTATATATATCTTACCCCTCGAACAGAAATCTGCAAGGAAAACAAGAATAAAACAAAACATTGTCCGGGAATACAATGTATTTTCGATGAAAAAAATTATATTAAAATTAATGAATTTTAATGACTTTATCGCATTTATTATAACAAGTAATTTTAAGCATATTACCTCATGTGTCCTTAAATCTAATAACTGATAAAGTCTTTTAATTTTGTCTAAGTTTTTTGTTTTAAAAAATGTTTTCTCTCATAATAGGTCTCGCATCTTTGCAATGTACTAAAAAACCCTATCAGGCGTATTTTCTTCAAACTGTAATTCGCGTCGGAATGTGTTAAAAGAGAGTTAATGTGTTAAAAGAAAGAATAAGTTTGAAATGCTCAGAAATATTTTGAGAAGTATGGAGGAAAAAAATATTGGATCACAAGAAAAATTTCATTAAATAGAGAATGCATTTCTCTATTTGGAGGTTACTTTACGAAGAAATTCGCAAAATGTTCTTGGTTCCAAGGAAAAGTTCGCAAAATAGAGGTTTGTTAAATAGAGTTCCGACTGTATATGTATTTTATTCTCTTAACGCTGTTTGTGCCGTGTTCCGGTACACACTGGCAAACAATTTTATAGCAAGTGCCACTGTCAGAAATAATTTAAAAAAAGGAAAAGTTTCATTGAACTATAAACTTTGAACGTCATAGAAACAAAACTAAACGCATCGAGGATTAAAATAAAACTTTTGTCAAAAAAAGGCTAAGTGTCAGACATTTTGAAAGTTTTCTCTCGCTGAACGTGGAATGGACCTGCGGGCTCGCGTGTGTGCAGCATTTAAAGCGGCCGTCTTATTTCGACGGCACTCACGTCGATGCAAATTGTCATCGAATCGGTATGCAAACTGCTCTATGCAATAATATTTACTTATTTATAGAAGCTCGGAAGCACTCTTTTTTGTTATTTATTTATTTCCCGAAAGTATGCGTCGACTAACAAACAACATCAACATTTCAAATTCTAAGCCACGGCAGATGTTTTTTTTTTTTACTTCAACTCTGCTTTATAAGAGAAATGCGGCAACATTTCAAGAGCACTTCTTTGTTTATTTGAACCACTAACCCCCCGCCCCCGACTATTCTCTCAAAAATACAAGCTAAGTTTTACTGCTACTTTCAGTCCAGAGAATTCCAAACGAAAAAGGGCTGCCTGAGCGACACATAAATACATAAAATAAACAAAATATCGTCCTATATTTAAATCCCGAATTTGAGGCAGCTGTCGACTGCACACAGGAAAAGAACGATTCCTATATTTTTCATGTTAAACAAAAGCGCGGAATTTTAAACATTGCGGCAAAATATGGAATGAATACATTAACTCGAATTTCCGACCAGCACCGTCCGATATATATATGCAGATTTATTTTTTTTCTTCCTTGGAGGGGGCGGGAAGGGGGGGGGGAATTTTTTGAAAAACTGGCTTCGGGGGGAAATGAATAAATTTCCCCAGCGAGAGAATATCTGAAATATTTGTTCCGAAATAACACGTTCGGATTTCGTTCCCGACTCATTAGCCGCGAGAAAGACGTAAAATCACATTCCCCTCTCTCTCTCGAGAAAAGAAGGGAGTTTTAAATTTTTGCCGTCCGTCAGAATTCGTTTGTTGTGATCAGAGTGTTCAGTGTAATAATCGTCTGCAGTTAAAATATTCCAGACGAAGCTGTTGAAGACGGGACAAATCTACCCCTTTCTGTCCCTTAGTTATACCCGAAACTATGAATGTATGTATACACAATACATACATACATACAGTAAAGCGGCCAGTCATGGCTCTATAAAAAAAGTGGCCGTCGGAAGGGGTAGTTTCATCGTGTATAATATATATATGTATATATATATATATATATATATATATATATATATATATATATATATATATATATATATATATTATATATATAATAGCCGTTGTCTCTATATAACACTTCCGGGCTGTACTCATATTTCAATTGAAGTCCTCAGTAAACAAACAGCCGGTTAGGCTTAATTTAAATTTCAGATGTGGATCAGAATTTTTTCTTACCTAAAAACTAATATCTTCTCCATCAAATCACGTTTGTGCAACCTATTTTTCTATAAAACATTCAGAACTAAAAAAATTGAATGCTTTTAGCTGTATATTTAACAGTTTTTAAAAATCTGTTTACATTTGCGATGAATTCTGAAAGCAAACAAACTTGAATGTGAATGAACCAAGTAGCTCAATTATTCATATCGTGTAGTGAGCTGTAAAAAACTGGATGGCAGTCTACTACTCCAATCGCATGAAAAACTAAATAAATAAAAATAATGAAAGGGTTTGCTTTTACAACGTGTGGATTAAATGCAATATTGTTAGATAATTCAGGATATTTTTTAACTTTCATATACTTTTTTCCATTATGACGTCATTATTAGTATTATGACGTCAAAATGACGGGTTACCTTCTAGTATATATATATATATATATATATATATATATATATATATATATATATATATATATATAAATATCAATATATATGTATATACATGTATATATGTATATACATGTGTATATATATATATATATGTGTGTGTGTGTGTGTGTGAGTACTAGCTGTTTACCCGGCGTTGCCCAGGTATTTATTAATCTCAATTTTTTACTACACAGGAAAAGGGATGAATTCTACCTATAGTGTAAAATTGAAGTAATTTTATTTACGGGTATTTAAAACTATATGTACAGTATACAAATGATAAAATAAAATTACAAATTCACTCTATTATTTAACTCAAAACTTGATGATAAACACCACCTTTAGTTTCCTATATGGATCTCAGTGACTCCGAAAACAATGGATTCAACACTACTCTCGGATATTTTCGACATTTCATTTTCCCCTTTTCCCCCCTTCTCCCCCAATGCTGATGGGGGTCTGAACTTGCACTTAAACGGCATCAGTTGTGTTATTCGTCTCAGTGACCCCAAAAACTATGGATTCGACACTATTGTCGGTCATTTTAAACATTTTATCTTCTCCCCCCTGCCTCCCCTCCAATGTTGATGGGGGGGGGGGTGAACTCTCACTTAAATGGCACTGGGATTGCCACTGTTCCTCTCGGCGACCCCGAAAACTTTACAATTTCGACTCTACTCTCGTTTCATTTTCAACTACTCTCGGTCATTTGGGAAATTTTATATTCCCCTCTTTTTTTCCCTCCCCCCCTATGCTAACGGGGGGCTGAACTTGCACTTAAACGAAATTGGGAGTGTCATTATTAATCTCAGCAACCCCGAAAACTATGGATTCGACAGTGATATCAGTCGTTTTCAATTATTTTTACATGTGCCCTCTGCCACCCTGCTCTCCTAGGGTGCTAGGGGTGTTCTTATTGGGAATCTAAACCATTCTCGAATCAACTTAATCGCACAGGCAAAATTTCATAAAAATCAGTCCTGCCGTTTAGGAGGAGTTCAGTGATATACACACGGACATTGTAATGTCCCGAATGGACATCACCTGAGCATACTGCAATCGAGGCCGTAACAAAAGGATTCCAAATCATAACGAACACTTCAAATTTATTTCTGAATAAAGTAGCACATCAGTCGTCTCCCTTGTAAAAGCGCGAAAATAGAATTAGGTCAGAGAGGTTGCCAGAATTGGCGGAGGAAGTCAGTATGTGGAAAGGTGAAGCATCTCGCCAAGGCGTCAGAAAATGTGTTTCCAGATGAGAGAGAACGTTCAGAAAGGGCGATTATAGGTTGTTAATAATATTATCACACACACACATATATCATATATATATATATATATATATATATATATATATATATATATATATATAAAATATACGAAAATGATCCAAATAGATAGAAAATGTTGGTTTTATGTCTGTTTGTGTTTATGTGATAAAATTTCAATTTTCTCCGGACTCCTTTTGTATACGTCCGACATCCTGACTCAGCAGAAACAAAATAAACAACTCTCGACTTCAGCTCTTTTCCTCTCATTTCGAGATCGAATTTGTCCCTTCCGAGGCGGCGCTGATACCTCCAAACGTGATGGAACCCGAGAATGCGATTGGGTTGTAAAATTTCGAGAGGATTTTTAGAGGCCGCATGAAAGGTGAGGGGGGGGGGGTTCAAGCCGTCCGCTCCGAGGGTTCGCTCTGAGTTGTATATTCAAACCATCCCCTAAGCGTCGGATTGGTATGTTTTTGTTCTTTAGCACGCTTGCAATCCCGCCATAGGGGTCGTTCCAGTATGAGATAAACACATTTTCAGTCATTTTAGACACCCCCCATTCCCCATTGTGTGTATTAAATAAACATTATGCATATATATATATATATATATATATATATATATATATATATATATATATATATATATATATATATATATATATATATATAGTATACAAATGCAAAGTACTTAATAGAAAACAAAGAATGAGTAAATAAATTTTAGGCGCTAAGCTGCACACAAAAATATTAACGATATAATAGATATTTAAAATTAAGATAACTAAAAGGGACAGATGCGACCATTTAATACTCCAATAACCTAAAACAAGATTTACATTTAAGTATTTAAGCAGAAAAGAAAGTGGAGGTGGTATAGTTGATGACTGAGGGGGGGGGGTGTGACCTCCAACCCCGGTTAAACATGTTTTGCGCCATGGCAACACTCCCGGAGGTCGGCTATAACACCAGGACAGTTAAAAAATTATTTGAAGAAAATGTTTTTAAGATGAAACTGGCCTATTTAAACCATAGAAATTTAATATAGAGTAATCAAAAACTTAATTACATGATGAATAGTATTTATACCTTTTAATACTAATATATAAATACAGAAAAACAAAATACTTAGATATAAAAATACAATAATACTAAAATACTAAAAAATTTCACGTTAACAAATACTATACAAAAATATTAAGATACTAAAATGCTTAACTCCACACCAAGCTAGAGTCACGAATCTCATAGCACACACACATTTATAGTCATAGTAGGGATTTTTAATGCCGTATTAGGGAAACTTTTAATGTTGCCAAATTTACGTTAAAACGTTTCTCGCAATCGGAATTATTTAAATTAAAAAACTGGGTTAGAATTGATTTGAGGAAATTAACAGGAAAACCCTGGTCAATGGCCAGTGCTATGAATTTACTTATTCTGATGTCCATAATCTTTGTGTTTGAAGGTTAAAAGGTTGGCAACGTATTAACTGGTTAATAACTACATTATGTTTAATATTTAAGTGTAGAGCGTTATTCCAATTCATAATCCTGACAGTTTTAAAGTTGTAATTCTCGCGCTTATCATAAAGACAGTACGACACCAGATTCAGATTAACATCCAAACACAAGTCCAAAAATACCAAATTGTCTTCGCTATCTTTATCAGTCTTTTCAGGGTAAAAATCAATATCTATTGAATTTAAGTTTTCATTAAAACATATTAGTATATCGTCAACATATATATATATATATATATATATATATATATATATATATATATATATATATATATGTGTGTGTGTGTGTGTGTGTGTGTGTGTGTGTGTATATCCCAGTTGGCCATTTCTCGTCGCTCTTTCATACGCCAAACGATATTTTTCAATCAATAAAGTTATTGTATGTTTCTGATTAAAAGTGTGTAGATATTAAATGATAAACAGTCAAAAATGAGTAACTCATTTTCATTACTGGTTGGTGTAGTGTTTCGCGTGTTCAGGGACACATCGCAGCGCGTCGGAAGAGTACAGTCACGGTTTGGATGGATTTCGGTCTTGAGCAAGTCAGGAGTTGAAAGCATGTAAAGAGAACTTTTCCAAGACGGTGTGGTATGGAAATAGGTGAATAGAATATCGATTCACACTGTCGATATCCTTTATATTTATTGAGTAATTAAAAATGCAATGTGCAAATTGAAAATGCAATGTGCGGGAATTATATATAAGTAAAAATGCAATTTTTTTAACTTATATATAATTCCCGTTTTGAAATAAAACAGAAAATTTTTAATTAAAATAAAAACAATCCCTTTTAATTCGCAATACTAATAGCGAATAGACATAATTATATAATTAAAAAAATCCCAATTGTTTTTTCTCGACATTGGTCTCTCCGTCTTTTAGTTTTCGAGCTAATAAAACTTCTGATAGCAATTTATCATCACATTTTATGTCATTATAAAACTGCTTACGTGTTTGTTTTTTATATTTATACGTTACTAGTAATACTGGCTGAATACTTTCTACGTGGATGCGTGTATATATATATATATATATATATATATATATAGGGTTCAGGACGTAGCGGTATACAAAAAGATCGGATAAAAAGTAATTGTAGGAAAAATAAGTACTAAAAAAAAACAAAATAAAAGAGACAAAGTCAAACCAACAGAACGGTACCCAAATAGAGGACGTGTTCTCTTTAAAAGAGACATTCTGGAAACCCTAGTCAGCGACGCAATAATCCAATGTAAAATGAATGAATGACCTTCGTTTATAAAGAGTGGATGGGGGCTATTAAAAGTTTCTTATGGAAGGAACTTTTATGGCTCAATTTCTTCTCACTTTATACCCGGAAACATCCCCGACTCTGTTCTGTTTTCGATTTCAAAGGGACCCATTCCCGAGGACATGTTTACGACTTTGCAGGATCGATTTCAGGCTCAGGTGTTTAAATTCGGTCAAATGAATATTTCCATTCGAAAAGAGTTCTTATGTAGAAAAAAAATGTATGAAATTCTAAAGCTATAAAGTTCAAGGTTTTATTTTTCCTCTGGTGATCTGTTAATCTTTCGAAATAGATTTCCTTTTTGTGCACGTTTGCCTAGAAATCAGAGTAACCACTTAACTGCTGGGTTTTTTTTCCAAAATAGCGTTCAAATAATGGTCAGGTTTTTTTTGTCTTTTCCATTTTTCTATACAAGTGTTAAATGAATGAAAGTAGTTTCACTGCAATTTTAACAAATGAACGTAAATGGCGTTTTGTACACTTATAGGTTCTCCTATTTTTCGCACCATCATAGATGGGTAGAAAAAAATTTGTTCGACATTCGGGGGGATATAAATATGAATAAAGCAGCACTCAAAAATGTAAAGATACACCGCTTAGACTAAATGTTCTATTTACATAAAACTGTATATATATATATATATATATATATATATATATATATATATATATATATATATATATATGTAATATATATATATATAGATAGATAGATAGATAGATAGATATATACATATATATTATATATATTATATACATATTATATATATATTATATATATATATATATATATATATATATATATATATATATATATATATATATATATATATATATACAGAGAATACAGAGAAGGGGTTGCTGTAAAAGATTATCGTCACAACTCGAGCTGCTAGTCCAAGTCATGCCCCTAGTGGCGCTGTCGTCTGCGTGGTAACTCGATTCAATATTCTAAGGCGTTATGTGATAATACAATCCCACATATATGTATATATATACAAACCTACATATACATACTAACATATACTACATACATACATAAAAATGCGTATATTTAAGACATAATGCCCTCATTTATAACCTAAACGAATATTTTAGGGAATATTTTGAATAACTAAACGGGTGGCTTAAACATGAAGTATTCATTTTCAGTAAACACACCGCTTCGTAACTGCTTCAAAGAGTCCGCTTTTGAACGACGAGTCCTTCTCTCTGGCGCAAAAGATTTTTCCAAAGTTTCAGGGCCCTTCAAAATGTCGAGGGCATCTCGGCGTTGATCTTGGGTATCCAGAAGAGGTTCTTCTTTTGTGTTTTCGATGAATCGCCCTCACTATCCATTTGCAGCCGCTTTATTTTCCGCACGCCCCTGGAAATGTGCCAGGAATTTTTAATCCGGAGTTCCGCCCGAGAGAAGTTTTTCCCACAGTGGATTTTCGCGGGTTGTGGCAAGACAGGTGCATTTCCTGGGAAATAAGGGAAGCTCTGATTTTACCTTTTATGTCCTCACACCGAGATGTATATGTTCGTATAAGCATATATATATATATATATATATATATATATATATATATATATATATATATATATATATATATATATATAATATAATATAAATAAATAAATAAATATATATATATATATATATATAATATATATATACGAAGGTCATTCTAAAAGTAAAGAACGTTTGTTTCTCTAGTCATTTTTATTCAAGATAATGAAAGAAAACTTATTGTACAACACATTTTGGTATCTTACCTATTTTTCTACGTAGTTGCCGTTCAAATTGAACCATTTGTCAAAGTGCTGTACCTGCTTTCCTATGCCTCCTGCATACTCACTTGCCGCCAAGTTTTTGAACCAGTCACTAAATTCCTCTTTCAGATCGTCATCATTTCCATATTGGTTTCCGCCCAAATAATCCTTCAATTTGAAAAAAAGAAAGTAATCACTGGGGGCCAAGTCCGGACTATAAGGTGGGATGTTCAAAAACTTCCCAGTTAAATTGCTGACGCAAATTCCTTCGTCAACGCAGCAGCATACGGACGAGCGAAGAAACACAATGCCGCTGGACAACAATCCACGGCGTTTGTTTTGAATGGCACGGTGTAGTCGGTGAATGCAGTAGGTATTTAAAAATAATGCACCATTTTTGAACTGAAGCTTCATTCATAACATTTTCCATAAACTTCATATATCTGTCTGTAAATTTCAATAGGCCGAACGTGTTTTTGCATTCAGGAAGCGTATTACGCTACGAACCTCACACTTGGCTGGATCCTTAATTTTGTCACACATTTTAAAATCACATAAATAAACAGTAAATGACCGCAGCTGCTCGCTGTTGGTGTCAAACTGGCGGAAAAGATTTGGTAAGTAAATTTCACGGCAGCGGGTGGTGGGAGAATTACGCGGCTCGTCAGATCATAACGTTCTTTACTTTTAGAATGACCCTCGTATATATATATATATATATATGTATATATATATATATATATATATATATATATATATATATATATATATATATATATATATATATATATATATATATATATATATATACAGTGGAACGTCGATCTATCGTTTTTCAATGGACCGATTGTGCTGAACGATAAATGCGAGGAAACTAAGGATGAGGGAACAGAACTAAGAAATATTATCATTGGGAAAACACATAGAATCTGTTCATATAGAATCTGCCAGTGTCAGCGTTACACTTATTAGCTTATTTTAAACCAACACAGGCCTCAACAATTTCGTTTCTAATCGTTAGGAGGTTTGTAATTGGTTAAATATATTCCAATAAGAGTAAAGGCTTGTTCACATTGCGTCCGCCAGCGTTATAGTCACTTGCATTGAAATACAGGGTGATTTTTATTAAACTAACACTACTCAGAGCCATTTGTAGCGCGATATATCAGCCGGAATTCTACCAAAATTGATAGAGAGACTAAGGACGACATGGGAAAGAGTATCCGTGAGAAAAAAATATATATTTCCAAAAGTCGCGGATAGGGGAAGATATGGCGCTGTTGTTGTCGGCGTACCCGATAATTCGCACAAAAGACAAATAAAACATCAAACATCATATGCAAATTCACAATTACGTAGTCAACAGACGCGCCAGTATATTGGGCTATAAAGATTAGGGGTGAATACCGAAAAGTTGTAATAAGCAGAGAAATAAATAACAAAGAAATTTCACTGCAACACCGCTTTATGCAGCAAATTCACTTCTCCCTCCTTCAATGTGACCAGCGTCCTGGTGGACGACACATTGCATCCTGAACACCACGTTCTCAACGGCCGAGCGTAACATGCCACCAGGAATCTTCATCACAGTCCGGGATATGTTATCCTTTAGGGCCAAGTTGGAGACTCCACCAGGACCTTGGACTTTAAATAATCCCGCAGAAAGAAGTCACGTGGGTTAGGTCCGGGGAGCGAGGTGCCCATGCAAGTAAAAAAAAAAGCGACTGATGACCCTTTATTCTGTAAAGCGATGGCGGAACAGATTCCGCAACAATCTTTATAGCCCAAAATACTGGCGCTGCTGTCGACTATGTAGTCATGAATTTGCATTTTATGCAAATTCATGTCTACTCAGAGATGGCTCTGAGTAGTGTCAGTTTAATAAAAATCACCCTGTATATTTAACCAATTCCAAACCTCATAACGATTATCCACGAAATTGTTAAGGTCTGTGATTGGTTTAAAATATCTCAATACTAGCAAAGCTAACGACAACGGATGCAGAGTGAACGGGCCCTTAGGTATTAACATTATGAATTGAAAAGATTTGTTTTATTTTTCACCTATAAATTTTATTTCATAAAGTGAATTGTTATTTAGATTTAAAACGTTCTTTTTTACACATTTTGTTTTCATTTATGTAATAAATATAAATGATTGTCCACGGGTGGGGGTGGGGTGGGGGAATTAATATTGTATTCGCCTATTTCCTGCCCTCTTTTTGTTCTTTTTATTTTCTTAGGAAAAGTTCTCTTTCTACACTTTCAACTTCTGACAAGCCCACACTTTAAGAAGTCGGAAACTTTATAATCGGAAATTTCTCCCCGCAATTTATAAAACAAGGAAGTAGCGATAGATCGAGTGACAAATAAGAGAGGGTGAAAATGTTCACTCTTTTTAGTTTAATCGAGAAATCTGATACCTTAAATTATCGAGAATTTGAGCGCATTCTGAAAGCAACACCGGCCCTTATTAGCTACCCGATTTTCTTCTTTTTTAAATATAAAATTCCAGAACCTCGCTGCTTCGCGTAAATAAAAATTGGATCGCATTTTTCATCCTGTTAGCCGAAAGTTGAACCGAACTTATCCCCAAAAGTTTTAAGAAACTTTCCGGGTCCATTTTTCTTATCGACGTCTTTCATTGTAATTAGAAAACTTTCCGCCAGGAGCGTGCAAGCAACACATTTCGGGAAATCGCCGTGACACGCATGCTTTTTCACGTCATTTGCATTTATTTATTTTTAAGTGGGGGGGGGGAGGGGGCAAATCTGACTCATCCGCTGAGACGAAGCCGCAATCGGATGTTTGAGATCCGAGCGAGAAGTTTCCGCGAATATTTTAAAGTTTGCTTCGTTTTCCCCGTTTAAGTGGCAACAGTATAATCTTCACGTGCCCGTTACGCGGAAATTTATCAAAGTAATGCAGGCTCGGTTGGGAACGTAACCTGTAATTCGGTGGCTTTTTTTTTCTGTTTATTTGTGTGTTTCACTATTTTAACTATAGCTATCCGAAACGATATTTGAGGTCTCTATTTAACTTTATAAATAAATAAATAAATAAATAAATGAATATATATATATTATATATATATATATATATATATATATATATATATATATATATATATATATATATATATATATATACATTATGTGTGTATGTATGTGTAATATACACACAAGCAGTCCTATTCTGCCTACATTGCAGAGGGCTGCATTTCATATTGCAGCCTCAGTGCTTGAAGCGGTTGTACAATATGAATATCTTATGTGTTTTGTACTGATTTCAAACACTCGTTTCATAATAAACAGTGCAAAATTTATTAAAGTAAAAGTAGAAATAATAAATCATGTTTAAGAATTTTTTGTTTTTTCTTTAATTTATGATTCGGTGGGTTACGACTATTTCCTAATTTCCTAGAGCATGCACGTACGCTATTTACTGTGTAAATATCATACACGCGTTGAACACTGACACTGATGCATAGAGTGGCGATATATATAATAATTAATTGTTAATAATTAAATAAATGTATATTCTCACTACTTTATACGTCCGTGAAAAAAATCCCGTTTCACTTTTCTTAGGGCTGAGTATATTTTAAGCCTGTCAGAAAACATAAATAACGATATTCTTGTAGAAGGAAATAAAACATGATTCTTTTTAATTTTTAAACTACTGGCTTGTAATATACAGTGTGTTTTAAAAAGAATCATCCAATTTAAAAGATCATAACTATTCATCTTTTAATCCGTTTTGGTCGAATAATGTATAGGCAGAAAGATGGAAATTTCGAGTGTCACGCAGTTGCCGACAAGTAGCGCTAACGCTCTCCCTTCGCCCGTCACTTCAGTGTTTGTAGACATAGCGACTGCACAACAGAAATCATTCTTCGTTAATTCTACGCTTTGCAAAGTGTGAGTCCGTAACAACTGTTCGGTGTGATTTTCGTCGACAATATCCTGGTAGAATGAAGTCCCTGCCTCTCGGAGCATAAGGCGACGGTATAAACAATTCCAAGACACGGGTTGTCTGTATACGCATAACAGACAACCCGTGTTGACAACCGCAGTGTATGAAGCAGATTATGAAGACATACTCGCAAAATTTTGGAACGAATTGGTCTACCATATAGACATATGTCGTGCATGCAAAGGAGGGCATATTGAGCACCTTTAATTTGGTTTGTAAAAAAACTTTATGATTAGCCATGTCATATAAAATTAATTTTAATTTCCTATGTTCAATATTTTTCATAATATACTCATTTCATATCGGGTGATTCTTTTTGAAACACCCTGTATTTAGAATGTACAGTACAAAATAGAAGCAGGTGTGACAATATAAGTTGAATCTCGTCTATTTCTATAATTCGGGTCCCCACATCTGTTAAGAGAGGCCCCTTTTCTCAGAATAGCCCACCCAACAGCAAGTGAACATCTGCAAGTTCTAGTGGGATAAGCACAACAATAAATTATTTTCAGTTGATAGAAATACAGAGCCGTGCTACCCAGAAGTATTAACAAAACCCCCGTCTCTAGTCATCTAAACCCGCAGTTCACAATATTTCAGAGATACTGGCTGCAGGTGCCATTAGATAAAGGTGCAGAGAAAAAGTGATCAAAGTGTCAAACAATATCATAAAGATAAAACGCACCCAATGTGCTTCTTAGAAGTATAGCAGCCTTACCACCCACGACAAACATCTGTGTTGATGTAAACAGTCGCTGACTTTTGGTACAGCCTCTGACTAAGAGAGCAGGGATTCTGTGGTTGTCTCTGTATCTGTACGCACATGTATGTTTCGCGTCATGCTAGAAGGACGCTCTGTCCACTATCAACTCTTGCGAAATAAAGAACTGCAATTTTAAAAGAACTGTTCCTCTTCATTTGGGCATATTGTGTGTTATTATGGAAAGTCATGTGGTGAAATGCCACACACACACATATATATATATAGGTATATATATATATATATATATATATATATATATATATATATATATATATATATATATATATATATATATATATATATATATATATAAAATTAAATTAACAAAGATATGTTACTGACCAAATAATAGTTAAAAGGCTGAAAAGCCAATACTTAAATTTAAATTTAAATTAACATAGTATATTATTAGTATAAGACATTAAAACAAATTACTTTCAAGTAAGGCGCTGAATGCTGTCCTTTTATTGAAAGAAAATAAATAAGACAAAGTTGAAAGTGAAAAACCAGTATGAGCTCAAAAACTACTTGCAGCCAGGAACTAAAAACATGAAAAGATAAGTATTAAATAGGTTTTAGACCGCATCTCTTCATCAGCGATGCCGATACTGCCTAAAAACCAATGGATTGTTTCTGATTAGTATGATCTCAACAATAAGCATACTAAGACACCATACAATCCATTAGAAATAGAAGAATTGAATAAATAGTTACTTAATCAAAGAACTCCAAGCCTGGCGCTAGACAAAATGGAAGTTAAGAATAAGAAACCGCAAGAAGACTGACGTAACAAAA
>OU015495.1:32291209-32308709 GCA_907164885.2 Dolomedes plantarius | reverse complement strand
ATCTCCGAGTTCGCCCAAAATTTCGTGTGTTCGAATTTCAGAAGCGTGCTTCCCCCCCCCCCCCTATTTGGCCGCGAGCCAAGAATACAATTGAATATTTTTGCTGTTCCCTTCCGCGCTCGAAAACGAAATGAAACAAAAACAAGGGAAAGAGCACAGAAATTTTATGAATTCGGTCATGTTTTTCTTTTTCCCCACAGGCGGAAAGAGATTTGAAATCCCCGAAAAGTGGACAGATTTAGAAGTGGAGAGCACACAAGAAAGGGATTTCTCCTCGTGCTCCCACAAAGAAAATAATAATACCCTTCGGAATGCGAGACAGGGAAATTTAACAGAGTATGAAAGGGAACCGAGTTATGAAGGCGAAAAACAAGAGCGGGATATATTATTTCTTTATCCATTGACTGTGTCCATGAAATATCGCAAAAAAGGAAACATGGCGGAATAATAATATTTTTTTTTTTAATATATGTCCATTGGAGGGAATGGGCGTTTCAAGCAGCTAAGACGATCGAAATCTTAATAAAACATCGTCCATTATATTTACGAATGTTAGTTTACACGTTTTGACGAAAGAAATCAGAATGCTGCTGGGTAAGGAGGGTTGTAAAATACATCTTTTACAGAAAAAATTTCCTCTTTTTCTTGGATACCGATCTTTTTTGCTAAGTCACTTTTTTTTAAATTCAGATCTATTTTAGTCCTGTGTATTGTCCCTGTGTATAGTCCCTGTGGCATTATTTTTCAATGTCCGGCACATGCTGGAAATGTAGAAAGATTAGTTTTGACGATAGGGCACTATGAACTGAGAATAGAAATTTTCTCAATATACAAAATGTTCAATAAAGGGTATCGGCAACATACATATAGATACAACACGTAAACCATTTATTAATGTAATAAAAAGAGATCACATGTGGTTAAAAAATAAAAATAAATAAAAATAAAATTAAATAAAAGAACAACAAAAAAGGAGTCTGAAAGACCCTTCCCGGAGAAAAACCTATAGTGATTGATTTTTTAAGTTACATAATTACGGCTATTATGGCCATGAGTATTTACAATTTAAAGTGATTATTTTATTTTTTATTTACAAATGTTCTATTTTATTTCAAAACAGGAATTATACCGAAATAAAATTCTTTTTTTCACAAATTGTATCGTTAATTTTTATAATAAATATTAATATGTCGATGGTGGGGGAATCCATATTCTATTCGCCTGATTCCCCACCCCGTCCCGTTTTGCGCTCTTTTTTTTCTTTTAAAGTTCTCCTCATAATTTTTCAACTTCTGACAACCCTATGGGTACCAGGCCTATTCGATTCGCTGAGGTTAACGCATAGGGAAAATATTTCCAAGGATTTTCGACTTGGCTTGAAATAAATAAATAAATAAATAAATATATATATATATATATATATATATATATATATATATATATATATATATATATATATATATATATATATATATATATATATATATATATATATATATATATATATATATATATTTATATAAACACAGTGGAATCTAGATCTATCGTATTTTCAGGGACCGACTGAGCTGAACGATAAATGTGGGAACATAACAAAGCAATATGATAATCGGGACTGGGTGAAATAAACGAAACACGGGAGAAATGTGATTCGGGTAACGATCTATCGAGATTTCATTGTATATATATATATATATATATATATATATATATATATATATATATATATATATATATATATATATATATATATATATATATACACATGGTGCTATTTTTCTGGGGGTACGCGGGAATACGGCGTATACCCATCTATTTTTAAGTATTATTTTGGCTTGACAGAAATTTTAAGAAACTTACGAATCTATTGCTCATATAAAATAAAAGTATTTTTAATTTTAATTGTGAATTTTTTGTTCCCCTGTGATGTGACGTGTAAAAACACGGTACTAAAAATACGCATCTTTATTTGAGAAAACACCGTATACCCATCTATTTTTCTCTAGAAAAAAGCACTGTTTAAATTATATATATATATATATATATATATATATATATATATATATTAGCTAGATACCCATGCTTCACTATGAAATACATTATTACCATCCATTATGTAATTTGATTCAAACCTAATTAAATATAAATTAAGGGGGTTCAGGACACAAAATTTTTCGAATTTTCGAAAAATATTTATAGCATTAAAACTTTCTGTGTTCTTTTACGCTTAAAATGACGTTTAAATCATGTTTCTGTTTTAATTAGGACGGGGTAAATTATTATTTTTTTTGCAACATTCTAATAGTAGCCAAGCGTTGTTTAAATTGGTAAGTGCGTTTTTCTGCATGAAGGGTTTTTACCCCATTTCTCGTCTTTAAATTGTTATAAGTCAAGAACCGTTAAAGATAAATGTTTGAAACTTGGAACATGTCTTTTTCAGCTATTTTAATTTAATTTTGATTCAGCAAATTAAAAAAAATATTTACTTTTGAAAATATGATTTTTTAAAAATACGTTACATTAATTTTTTGTAATTTTTAATATAAATATTTTTAATTTTTTTAAAATTAATATTTTAAAAAATGCTGGATCAAAATTAAAAATTGAATATTTCTGTTTAATTAAATAAGAAAGAATTGAAATTCGACAAATAATATTTCGAGTTATAACAATTTTAACTTACCCCACTTTTTTTACCCCACAAAAAAATTCAAAATTTTAACTCAATAAATAAAAAAAAATTTAAATGTGTCCCAGACCCCTTAAATTAGGTTTGGTGACATATAATTATTTAAAATGTAACATGTATGCCATTTTGTAATGGAATAACGGAGTGATTTCAGATGGTATCAGCTTAAAAAATTAATTAAATTACATAATTATAACTTAGCTGTTAGCATTTAGAATTCAATTTTATTTTTATTTACAAACGTTTTGTTTTATTTGAAAAAGTGAATGAAATTGAAATAGTAACGCCCTTTTTTTCCCAAATTATATTTTTATTTACGTAATAAATACAAATATTCGTTGACAGGTGGGAATTGATATTCTATAAGTCAATTTCCATACGCCGTTCTGTTTTTTTTGTAGCTAGTTCTCTTTGCACACTTTTATCTTCTGGCAACCCTACCCCCCTGAAATGACTGCTCCCTATAAAATAATAATCGAAAACTTCATCAGCATGGGTTTACGTGTTCCGGCCTCCGAATGGACCTTAATGGGCGCGGAATTATTCAGGATTTATGAGGAGCTCGTCATGTATAATCCGAGATGTTTTTTCCCCCCGCAATTTTCGGAATAATAGAAAACACAGGGACGCTGGAAATATTCCACCGTTTGTAGAAATGTCACGAATTTTACAAATGCCTCCTCCGCGGCCGATGTGTTCCGGGTGGGAGGGGGGAGCACCCCATTTCCACGGTCCGAAAGCGGTTCGAATATTTGTCGGGGGTGGAGGGAATTTGCATATTGAAATCGAATTTTTCGAGATTTGACTCCGCCAGATGGCGCTGATGACCTTCGTAATCTGTGGAATTCTTAAGAGCCTCCCCGAATGCTCTTCCTCCCCCTCCCCTTTTCCTCTTTCAGGGGTGGTGCCGGGAGAGGACCCGAAATTTATGGCATATTCCCTCTGTATTTACTTTGAATATGAAATGGGGGAATTTGCGGATGCTCGAGCGTTTTGTCTGGACTGGAGTGCAGAATGACCTCTCTAATGCGCTTGATTAAAAATTTCAAATGGATTCCCAGGCCACGAGGGTTTGGTTCATGCCTAGGGTTGACAGTATCAGCCTTATATATATATATATATATATATATATATATATATATATATATATATATATATATATGTACAAGAAGTGCCGAAGTCAGTTTTCTCCAACATGACTTTGCTTGCTTATGTCTCTTTAAAAAATATTATTTTCAATGTAAGAATTACCCAAGTCTGTACAAAGGTTTAGGAAACACTTTTAAAGCATCGGGCATATTTCGTCGGACATATACTATATATATATATATATATATATATATATATATATATATATATATATATATATATATATATATATATATATATATATATATATATATATATGTATGTATGTATGTGTATATATATATATATATATATATATATATATATATATATATATATATATATATGTATGTATGTATGTGTATATATATATATATATATATATATATATATATATATATATATATGTATGTATATATATTTATATATATATATATATATATATATATATATATATATATATATATATATATATATGTATGTATGTATGTGTATATATATATATATATATATATATATATATATATATATATATGTATGTATATATATTTATATATATATATATATATATATATATATATATATATATATATATATATATATATATATATATATATAGATAGATAGATAGATAGATAGATAGATAGATATGGTTGTCAGAAGTCGAAAGCAAATAACGAGAATGTACCGCAAAATTTGTTTGTATCGGTACCAGGACGTAATGGAAATGTAGCAAGATTTTGTTCGACGATGGAGCACCATAAACGAAGAAGAAATCCCCTGAACGTGGAACGTATTCGATAGATAGTATCAGTAACATATAATAACTTAAAATACAACATGTAAGTAATTTTGCAATGAAGTAGAAAAAAATATATAAAACATTTCTATCGTAAGTGATGAGCTCAAAAGAGTAGGAGACCGAGGAAATACCTTATCGGGATTTTTTTCAATTAGATCCTTACCTCTGTTATCTATCAGCATTATGAATTGAAAGTTATGCCAGATGCCCCGGATGCGTGAGCTGTTTAACCCATAACATCGCAACAGTCTGGCAAAAATTGTTTATATAAAGAGAATCATCGGTTGTGGGTTTCAGCAGATACAAAGTGCATTCGCTGGAGGGTACGGAGTTTAAACGAAATTTTACGTAATTGGAATATATTGAAAAAAATATATTTTAGTGCTTTAAAACATTTTAAAATTTTTTATATGTTTTATGGTTTCCAGATTTAAATGTGATGTTTTTTATCATATTATTGTTAAAATTCTAGAACAAACTACATTTTCCGTGTTCGATGCTGAGCAGAGTACACGGTGCAATATGTATAATGCAAAGAGTAATAAGTATTATAAAAAGTAATCCTGTCAGACGAAATGATATATTAAACTATATGTATTCTGTGTTCGTTCTGAAGTTAAATGTGTTAAACTGTGTCGCTTTGCATTAGGGCTCGAAAGAATTATATATATATATATATATATATATATATATATATATATATATATAATATATATATATATATATATATATATATATATATATATATATATATACATATATATATATATATACATACATATATATATATATATATATATATATATATATATATATATATATATATATATATGTATGTATATATATATGTGTGTGTGTGTGTGTGTGATAATAATCACAATGGGTAATAATTTAACACACGGGAATTGATGCATATGAACTTATTGGAGATGCAGTCGGCAATGCATCGGGCGAGGGTGTTGATCACACAGATGCAGTCGCTCGTTGGGTGATGAGAGAAACAAACATGGAGTCAGAGAAGAGGAGCACAGATTACAGAAGATATCCATGAAATGACCTTTATTCCATCAGTAAGCATTACGAAGGCATTAGCGGCAGTGGCCACATGACTAGCCCTGCGTCCATGCCAGGATGGGACGTGTTAAGAGCTTTACTTGCATGGCATATTTAAGTAAGAAGAGCTGTCGTGACCGACGGACTTCTGGCGTCCGTGGACAGCAGATCTGACAGCAACCAGAGTTAGGTGCGAAGAGAGAGAAGTCTTCCGTTCAGGCAAAAATTAAATGGGTGTTTTGCGATATTGGCGTCAGAGGGCCTAAACTACTTAATTTTTAATTGGGCGACTTTAGGTTCGTGGAGTTCCCGTGTCCACTTGTGGAGTTCACATGTCCACTTCGGTTATCCCGGGGATTACTTTATTGCTAGATCCCTCGCTTGTTAGATCTGCGAACTATTGACGCAGGATAAGCGGCCATAAAGTTCTTGTAAAGTGCGGTTTTGACGTTACAGAACGCATAAATCTAGAGTAGTTCGAGGGCTCTTCAAGAATTTTAACATTACACTGACGTTCGGAATCGCATAAACTTCGAACACTCAGACCAGAGATATTTGGGGATGTTATTGAGTTCAGATAGTTGACATGCCTGCTTAATGATCTGTAGGGCTAATATAAATTATAACTTACTTTACTCTTAGGTTGCAATTTTGGAAAAGGGGTCGTGCTTTATTAACAAGATAATTTAGAATACGCGGTAAATGTAAATTTAGAGAAGGACATGATTTCTTGTTACATATATATATATATATTTATATATATATATATATATATATATATATATATATATATATATATATATATATATATATTATGGTAATGTGGCCCATAGCGATCCATAACCAACTTCGTGAAACAAGTTAAAACACGAAACGGAATAATTTGAGAAGGAAACTTGTTTACCTATGTACAAAGGTTTTATTAAACCTTAATATATTTACAAAACATCATTTATTACAAGAATTTCCCTGGCTAACACAAGCCAAATATCCTTATCCACGGTCTCGGTTCCGAGCAAACCCGTGCAATCTCTCATAAGATTAATCACAGACCCGGCGCACTCCAGCGCTGTCGGTCTCACACCAGTCGATCAGCTAAAAAGCCCCCCAGACAAAGAAGGGGAGTCCTTTTATCCTTTTCTTCCAATTTTCTAGAAGAATCCAGAAGACTCCACAAATTGCTGGAACAACCTGGACTTCCGGGCCGATGGAGGTCACTTCCGCTCGTGCCGACCCTTTCAAGGAAACCTGAAATCCATTTGGGCCCGGGACATACTTCATTGTTAGTTTAATAGATGCCGCCGCTGATCGGCAACATATGTGCAGACTGCGGGAAGAAGAAAAGAAAGGTTATTTGGCGACTTTTGCACATTAGCGTTCCTTTTGATGTGCCTGCAACACATGTGTAAAACTCATCAATTCCACCGGCTGAGTCGAAATAAGGAGTGCCGATGTCCACGATGTGACAGCTCCTCCTCCCATCAAGTCTTTTTATATTTTAAAAAGACTAAGGTCACAGGTGTACGTCCAAACGAGGTAATCCTTCGGAGAGGTCTTTCACACAATGACTTATTTGAGCCCTATCTTAATGGCTTAATACCAGACCTACCGCGTACTCGAAACTCTAACACCAAACCCTTCTTAGTACTCAGTTCGAGAGCCTACCAGTCAAACCTTCGTCTCTACACATTATGTTGACACATCAGAAACATTTTATAGCGGTTACAAAAAGAATAAACACAATTATACACTGAAATAATTTCTACTCACAACTTCTTAGAACATGAGATTAAAACACCGCTACCATACTTATATAAAAACATACAGTCACTTTACACTTATTGACATGCTAAAAATTCCAATCATTTTACACATAATCAGTTTACAACTTAGCACCTTTAACAATAGTACTTAAAACTTCACCTTAAAAATTCAACACAATGATAACTTACAACCTGCTCGTCAAACGACTCACAGTTTTCTTAAATTTTTCCATTTGGTCGTTGGTTCACAACTGACTCAACCACCAGAATTTACACAATTCATTTGGACTTTCCTTTGTCCGTTCAACCTGAACCAGACATGACAATAGGCAAAACCGCCTCACATTCTATTCACGGAACAGGAACAATCATACTATTAGACCTAACATACTAACAAATAAATAAAAAAAAAACCTTAACTAATTTTCACTGTGAAACGCAATACAAATCTTTAAATAATTTCCATAATCAAATAATCAAAATTAATTGGTCCACTTACTTATGGATGCACAAACAAATTAAAAATTAATTACTAAGATTTCATCACAATGGATTAATTTCTCCATTCTTAGGTTACGAATTTACCATCATACCTAACGTAATACACTTCATTACAATAGAACACATTCAATTCTTAACTAGGTATTCACACTCACAACCAATTTAATACATTTCATAACTATAATTTAATAACATTAATTTTCTAAATTATGCAATTACAACAGTACCAAATTTCATACAATTATAACTCACATTTCATACCAAAAAATATGTACATACATAATATTCAGATAACTCTCTGAACTTAACGTTCGATTTCCCGAGATGACTGACTCGGTTCATGATTTTCACACAATTTTATTCCTTTAATTTTGGAATTAATCCTCCTCGAAGCATCTCGCTTACGCTGTATTTTCATGGAAACCCTTTCCTTCGGCCTCCTAAAATCAACCTGTCCAGAATCTCCCAATGACCAGAGTCCAATAATCTTCGCCCTCGCGAAACTTTTCAATTTTCGGTTTTGTCTCAGTCTTCCGAAATTTCTAGGTTGCCTTCCCGAGTATTTCTTACACGTTTTTATTTTGAATTTAACGGAATACTTTCTTCCCCTAAATTTCCTCTTAAATTTTACAAAACCCTGGCTTCCCGCCCTTTTTCTATGCCTTACGCAATTCGGCGTCCTAAATGCTACCAGAAGTAATTCCCGTTTTAGTACATTAGCCCTGAGTTTCCCAACCTTGGATAACCTCCCTGTCCAACTGTATCTAATCAGGCTCGCTGTCCTTCTATTTTCTACATTCATTTTAACCAGACCAAACTGCCAGAATTTTTCTAATTCCTCCGAGTCCCCCTGTTTCGACTTTGTAACCCGCGCGAGTCTACCATTCTCCCTTGGGAATTCCCCCGAGTCACCTGTCTTTACCTTTTCTCGTATGACAGCTAACGTGTGACATTCCTCTTGTTCCCGCGCTAAATCCTCGGGGATTTCAACTAACGGAGACTCTGAATAGGGGCCGTTTAGAAAAACTTCGGGTTTAGACTCCTCTATTGTCGGGCTCGCTTTGACCATGTTTTGTTCAGTCTCTTTAGCTGGGCTCCGCGTAAAAACCGCATTTATTGGAGCACTATTTAATTTTTTCTCAATTAACTCAGCGGTCTTATTTCCCAGCAGATAATAACCCTGGTCAACCCCGTTCGGTTTGACCGCCGCTTTTGTCCAGACGCTCCCAAAATCACTCTCAATTTGAACCCAAGCCAAAGGCAAACGAATACATTTATCGTCCAGAGGTTGTCTTACCCAAATGCCTTCTCCTATCAGGTCCTCATTCGTCACCCATGACCTATCACATAGATCAATTTCCGCCCCCGTGTCCCTCAAATATTGTCTGGGTACACCGTTGATTACCGCCTTTTTCAAGTAAGGATTAAAGCAACTGCTTAGATCTACCCCCGTCACGACATGGTTAATTACTTCGCCTTTCGTTGAATTTTTTTGGTATTTCGGGCACTCATTCTTGAAATGCCCAGTTTCCCCGCAAAAATGACAAGTCAAAGCCTTCTTCCTCTCATATGACTGCTCTTTTCGCCAATTCGTGTTACTCGTTTCCTCATTTTTATTTCCTACCTCTGATTTAGATTTACTCTCGTCTTTATTTTTGCCGTAAGTCTGACCTTTTGTTTTTTCCTGGCCCGGTTTTTTTCCCCATAACCTTTTCTCTTGTTTTTTTCCATTTTGGTGTACGCTTTCATATTTGTCGCACTTATCCGTGATTATAGCTACATTCTTCAACTCGTCCCACTCTTCTACATATTTTTCCCTAATTTCCATCGGGACGCGTTTTTTTAATTTGTTCCGTGACCATTAGCTCTTTCAAAGCCTCAAAATCGCTAACGTTCACTGACTCAAGCCAATTTTCCAAATATCCTTTTAACTCATAAGCTAGGTCGGACCACAATGCTCCCGGTTTCCTTTGATGGGTTAGGAACTTGGCACGCAAAGCACCCGTGCCTAGTCTGAACCGTTTTAATAACAGCGATTTTATGTGAGGGTAATCATCCCCTTTTTCTCCCGGTTCCTTCACAATAATTTCTGATATTTCAACCGGTAATAGCGGGATCAATTGACTGACCCAATGGATAGAGGGCACCTTTGTTTTTTCCGCTTGTCTTTCGAAAAGCATAAGGAACAGCGTTATATCTCCTGAGAGGGGGTCAAATTTGGGGACCAAATCTCTCAAACTGGTTCGAAAACCTCTATCTGTCTCTAAGTTAGAGTCGTTCGAGCTTACACTGCTCGTTTCGACAGTACCCTGGATGCGCATTTTTTCCAACTCAAACCGCCTATCATCCTCCAGCTGTTGCCTATAAGCCTCTTGCTGTTCTTTCTCACGACGCCTATCAGCCTCTTGCTGTTCTTTCTCACGACGCCTATCAGCCTCTTGCTGTTCTATTATCGATTCTATAAATGCTTCAATTACATTTTCTTTGAAATCGGATGCCCCCATAATTTTCTTTGCAAGCGCTAACTTTTTGTCGTTTACCGAAACCTCAGTATCAAATTCCTCGGCCAAAGCCAAGAGAACATTTTTAGTCTGTTTGCACAGAAAAGCTTCCATTTTTATTTTTTTTTGTATTAACCTAACCGGTCACCCCTAGTACCGTAACACAATTTTCCCGGTCTAGAATACACTAGCTACACATATACAATATCCTAGCACTTTAAAAATTTAGGCATATATCACCTTCTACCAATACGTCTAAAATATAGAACCAAAATCACACTAGCACATATATCACACTAGAACATATATTACACTATACACCTATAAATATTTTTATAGCACAATTCAAACAACGTCTCCCAAACTGAGTACCGTTTTTCTCTTTCTGCACAAACGTGCTGTGAGATTCCGTATGGATTACTCACACATACCTTGATTACCACTAATCAAAATTCTATCTTCCCCTAAGGGATTTTTAGTTTTCCCAAACTAATTTTTTATTTCACGCGCCTGGCGACTTAAACTCAGACCTCTCTAAAAAGATTTTCGAATGGACTCACCTTCTTATTCGTTGCATCCAGCTCGACCCGCTGATTGACTTTCTCTCCAAGGTGTCCTCTTTTTAGGCTGCTCGGTCTTGCTTCTATCCTAGTCTCCGTGCTGCTCCCCGATCAGTGAAGACTTTCTCGATCGGGGAAAGCACTTCTCGATCCTCTGGAACTGCAGACGCACCGTCCTACGTGGACTCAAATTCCAATTTATTGTGGAATAATCCCAACGGACTGCCACCAGCTATGGTAATGTGGCCCATAGCGATCCATAACCAACTTCGTGAAACAAGTTAAAACACGAAACGGAATAATTTGAGAAGGAAACTTGTTTACCTATGTACAAAGGCTTTATTAAACCTTAATATATTTACAAAACATCATTTATTACAAGAATTTCCCTGGCTAACACAAGCCAAATATCCTTATCCACGGTCTCGGTTCCGAGCAAACCCGTGCAATCTCTCATAAGATTAATCACAGACCCGGCGCACTCCAGCGCTGTTGGTCTCACACCAGTCGATCAGCTAAAAAGCCCCCCAGACAAAGAAGGGGAGTCCTTTTATCCTTTTCTTCCAATTTTCTAGAAGAATCCAGAAGACTCCACAAATTGCTGGAACAACCTGGACTTCCGGGCCGATGGAGGTCACTTCCGCTCGTGCCGACCCTTTCAAGGAAACCTGAAATCCATTTGGGCCCGGGACATACTTCATTGTTAGTTTAATAGATGCCGCCGCTGATCGGCAACATATGTGCAGACTGCGGGAAGAAGAAAAGAAAGGTTATTTGGCGACTTTTGCACATTAGCGTTCCTTTTGATGTGCCTGCAACACATGTGTAAAACTCATCAATTCCACCGGCTGAGTCGAAATAAGGAGTGCCGATGTCCACGATGTGACAATATATATATATATATATATATATATATATATATATATATATATATATATATATATATATATATATATATATATCAAGAAAAATAACCGATTATTTTTTACATCGTTTCTTTTCTTTAACACGGTTTAAAGATCTAAGAAGAATAAAAACTATTGAGTGCAATGTTATCAGAGAGTATTTTATACAATGTAGATGTTTCGACGTCAGTTTATACTAGTGATGATGAAGGAGCGATTCCACAATCTGGAAGTACAATTCTAGAATATATCCAGCTAGCCAGTAAACTTGGAAATAATTTTCTTACTAATGATTTCAATGTGGAACGAGCTGTACCATTCCAAGATGATTTTAAAAATGATTAATTCACGTTATGAAGAATAGTATAAAGAACTATCAAAAATAAACTCTCAGCTTCTAATAACTGAATTCGTATTCAAAAGCAGAGAAACAAAAGAAACACAAGATGTTCATTTTAGTCAAGATACACATGTAGCTATATCGCAGTTCACTATTTCCAGTGGCGAGAGAGACAGCCGCCAAAATTCAACATTAGAGGGCATAGGCGTAACGTTGAGGGGGGGGGCACGGTCCTTCCCAACTTAACTTGAAATAAATTAAAACGTTATTAGAATTTTAGTTAAAATCGGTAAATTGTAGAAAACTTTTAAGAAAGTTGATATTTTTTTCAAACTGTGAAACCGAAGAGTCCGATTCTGTCTTTAGCCTTAACATAGTTTTTAACAATGATATGATCCACAACAAAATTTTGATGCTATATATTTTTTTCTCATTTTATTTATATTATATTTAATTTTCTCATTGCATAACTTTAAAATACTACTGAAACATCAATTCTATTGTTATTCAATTTCAAAAATATCATAATATTTCATATTTTAAGAACCGTTCTGCAGTCAATCTGCTGAGGAGGATCCTAACTGAATTCAGTTCGTGACTCCTCAAAAGGAAGAGGGGAACGTTTACTGTCTGATAGTGACACTTAATAACTGCATGATTTTATTATATGTGTGTATGTATTAATAAAAACTAAATTCAAGATATTTTTAACTACTTGCGACTGCCGCACTTTTCATTTAAAAAAATAACCAGTATAAACATATATAGAGATTCTATTGCTCACTTCTACCCAGACTTGGGTGTATATAATTTGAAGTGGCACTCTATTTGAATTTTATACAAACGCAGTTTATACATGAAACAATGTTTATTGAATTCGTTGCACATATAATTGGCTTTTACAGCAATAAGCATGCGTACTACTTGTACGGAATGTATAAACACAGCTTTCAAGAACAATATATTTTTATACTCACGAACAGTAAGTCAAACCAGCAGTACTACCACGTAAACTTCTGGCCCGCTAAGCACTAGCGCAGGATAACACCTTTTCAACCTTAACAACCTCCCCTTCTTTCATTAATGACGCTGCGTGGTATTTATACTAAGCGCGTATGCCGAAATTAGCATATCTAAAGCAGCTTCTTTAATTCACTCAAAAGTTCGATTCTTGTGTATACCTTACACATACTTAAAATATGATTTGTGGATTCAAGTTCAGTCGATCGAATCCAAATTTCGTATGAAAGGTAGTATTTTCTTATTAAGTATTTTGGATGGAACCCATCTCCCATTTTTATATGTTCATTGTATTTTTTTGTTGTTGTTGTTGTTGTTTTTTTGTTGCAAGGTAGTCTCTGGAATGAACTCTCCGTGCAAAAATAGAATTCAGTACATACATATATATATATATATATATATTAAAAAGTTATTACTTTAATTTTTATTTATAAATCTTCTATTTTATTTCAAAATGGAAATTATATTAAAATCAAAACTTTCCATACCCCGTCATCATTTTTCTGTTGTACATTTGAAAATTTATCTTGATAGACTTTCAACACTTGGCAATCCTGCATTCATTCCACAGTGTTAGGGATGCGACATCGACAACAAAAGATCGATCTTTAGAAAGAGCGATGTCCAATATTAAAACATCGATGCTAATAAAACATCGCCAAAAAACCATCTATGTTTTTAAACATCGATGTTTTGAACATCTATTTTTTAAAAACTAGTTTAGTAACCTTTAACATTAATGTTACTTAGTCGTGTGTGTGTGTGGGGGGGGGGGGAGGTTTATTTAATTTTACTTTTTGATTGGGCTGACACAAATGACCAAAACTTGGTTGCTCATATCACAGTCAGCGCATATCACAGAATTTTCATGATACATTTTATTACTTTTACAAGAAAATTGAGGAAGAAATTATTGCTATAAAAACAATTGATTTTACCAAAGCCTTAAAGAAAAATCTGTGATGCTTTCTAATTTAAATTGGTTGAATGTGAGAAATTATTGTAAAAGGCTTAAATAATTTTGTAAAAGAAAATTCTGAAGTTCATGACTGTAACACAAGACAAAAGGATTGGTTTCGTATCAATAGAGTAGACGGCAAAATCATGTAAAAGAATTTTTGAGTTTACATTTACTGAGTGTGAAAATTATGCTAAGTGGTTGATTTTTTTTATAATGGTGCTTTTTCATAAAAAAAAACATCGAACAACGTAAAACATCGACCATAAAACATCGATGTTAAAAAAAAATCGGCTTCAAGAAATCGATGTTTTTATCGAAACATCGATGTTTTGAAAACATCGACATCGATGTCGCATCCCTACACAGTGTCTAACCCTTTGATGACTCTCGTGTTTGCCTTACCACCCTCCAGAATTTCGCTATCAGGGAATGGCAATACGCCCCCGTTCACCCTTTCGCTTACCTCACCCAGGAAAAACTCAATTTGCATCAGCAGTTTAGCTCATCCGAATTAAAATACTTTCGTTATCGCGCACGAATTTCGCCATTTACTTCTTTATTCTTTTTAGAGGGGCGCAGGTAAAAGTGGGACGACTCATCGTCGCAGAAAACTCGAAATTCTCAGAAAACAACGGAATAATCACCGAAGCGCAAGAAGTGGAAGCAACATGTACTTGGATAGTCGGAGAGACGGTCGGTTGACAGCGCGCCAGTTCTTCCCAACAATTAAGATAGAGTTATTTTTAAAATTCATTTCCGTTCCCCGATAAACCCATCGTACAATTTCTAGACTTTATTCTTTCCATAACCTCCCCCCCCCCTCCCAATTAGCCGAGTGAAACAAATGGAACATAATTTCTGCCAAATAGCTCCATTACTCGTTTAAAATATTCAGCACGATTTCGCCATTGTCTCGCATCCAAAGAGACGAAAAATGAAGACTGCGACGTTTCTTCCCTGACTGCACTGCCACAAAAGGGAGACCCGAAAAAATCGGCAGCAAGGAATGTTTTTCCGCGCTTTTGTCGAAATATTTTAATTAACTTATTAGGGGGATTAGAGGAGGCAGATTCCCGCGAAATCTTTTTGTCATTTATGAATAATTTAATTTCTTCGGAACAAAAGAATCATTACTTCTTCTTCGGCGCGACTTCTGTCATTCGGATGGAAAAATCTCTCCTTTCTTTCCCCTTTTACCTTATAATTAATTTTTTTCCCGCTTTTCACAGACGCAATTTCGCTTTCATATTTTTGCTGAGTTTTAGGAACGATATTTTACTTTAGAGCATGAGATGGGATTAGAAAGATTCTGAAAATAATCTGGGGTGTGTGGGAGGTCTGCTTCGAGCGATCCTGTACGTGTGTCATTTATATATATACATATATATATATATATATATATATATATATATATATATATATATATATATATATATATATATATATATATATATATATATATATATATATATATATATATATATATCATGCTTTTCATCTATTGAGTGTTTCGATAAAATTAAGAACAAGTATACTTGGGAACTAACTCTGGGAGTCCCGCGTCAGGTTGACCATATGACTGAGATATATGCTGTATGGCACCCTCGGTCACGAAAGCGGAGATGGGCACCGCAGGCCTTGGTCCATACTGCTGAAAAGCAATTCGGACTGTTGTGCCATGACATATATATATATATATATATATATATATATATATATATATATATATATATATATATATATATATATATATATATATATATATATATATATATATATATATATATATATATATATATATATACCAAAATTTGTAGGGTTTAGGATGGCTTAAGGACAACATTCCAGGGTTAATATAAACTTAACATTTATTTACAATTAACATATAGTAGGATTCATCATTACTTCATCAACTACAACCAAACGATAATTAAGCTTTGCCTTCTTAAAATTTCAACAGCTTCTGCTGGCACCCAAACCGGTTATTTGGCGCAGCATCCAAAACTTGTAACAATGGAGCTCTCCTGCCGCTGGACCAAGGGTCCCTGAGCATGCTTATCTCTCCCTCTTTCAACTCCCCCCCACTGCAGCCTCCGCTCAACACAGCGTTTCCGAATTATCCCTACTCTCATGTGCCGTCTGCCCCGTCTAACGTTTCAAATGTTTCTCTCTGCCGTCATCCTACTACCGCGCCCACGAAAGCCTTGCTTTCAGTATTGTCTTTCAAAGATTCTCTCTCTCTTTAGCGCTAGAACGCCCTCTAATCTTCACGCCTCTGTTGGTCTACCCTGAAGCTTTGATCGGCCCTACGACCTGATGTACAATTCCGCTCCTACACGTACACACACACACACACACACAAAGCATGAGGATTAAAAAGATTTTGCTTCGAATCTTCATGTATGTTTTTGATTATAGTTTTTCAGATTTAGGGGCACGCTTGAACATGCCAGCAGATACCATCGGTTCTATGGTTCTTCAAAGTGACCACTAAAGGTGTCAGCAGCGTGCACGAAGGAGAGACGTCGTCTCCACATAGAAAGTATTCAATGAAAATAGTATGTTACATATATAATTAAAAAAACTTAACATGTAAGCCAAGTTATAATGAAATATAAAAGGAGGCTAAGAGACGTGTGACCGCAAAAACCTTATCGTGATTTTAGATAATTAAATTATTAGATATTACTATGATTATTAATTTAATGAACTTGTCTTATATTTTATTTATAAATGTTTTTTTTTTGTATAAGTAAAGTACTGTTATGTGAAAAGTTGAAGGTTCAAAAGAAATTTTAATTTAATGCAAATATTTCATTTAATTCACAAATTAAATTTTTATTTATGCTGCATTATTTCATTATGCGTGTTATTATCAATTACATTTTAATTGTGTTTTATATTTTATTTATAAATGATTTCCTTCATTTGTAAAAATAAAGTATTTTTCGAAGAAAAGTTAAATTTTCAAATTAAGTTTTAATTTAGTGCACACATTTCATTTAATTCACAAATTAAATTTTCATTTACGCTGCATTATTTCATTATACGTATTATTATCAATTAAATTTTCATTTGTGTTTTATATTTTATTTATAAATGTTTTCTTGTAAAAGTAAAGTACTTCTAAACGAAAAGTCAAATCTTCAAATTAAACTTTTATGTAATACATGCATTTAATTTAATTCACAAGTTAAATTTTCGTCTATGCAATAAATGTGAATTATCGTCAACAGGTGTGAATCCCTATTCCATCGCTTTTTCCACACAACATCCT
>OU015495.1:32278709-32286209 GCA_907164885.2 Dolomedes plantarius | reverse complement strand
TATATATATATATATATATATATATATATATATTTGTGTGGAGTGAACGGGTCATTAACAATGTAAACTATTAGGTGGAAGGCAAATATTTAAGCTTTATAAACGCAGACGAACTTTAATCTTTTTACTTTAGATAACTTTAGATACATTCAGTTCAATTGTAGTTGTCTCAAAGTGTTTTTGAAAACTTTCCAAAATTTCCAGTAAATTTGTCTGATCAGCGTCAGTCTTTCGAAAGTAGTCCATTTTTTTCTCCACCTACGTCCAGGACTCATTTAATTTAGGAAGACAATAAAAGGCCATTGATCGTATTTCGACTTTCGAGTCGGACTCTCGCCGGTGATAAAATTTTTCATTATTATCGAGTTATTCTTCAGCTATTGTGGAACGTTTTAACTCGATCACTCGCTTTGTCTTCCCGGCGGTCGATCGATGTTCTTTCTCCGGTTGAGAGGTTTTTTTAAAAATATTTTATTTCGTTCCCGTGAAAAGATAGCTTTGAAATGCGGTGGTGAAAGATTGCCGAAGCGCGTCACCAGTTCGGGGGTGAATTCCAGGTAATGGAAGATTTTGATCCGCGAGACATACGAGGTGGTTTTCAGTTCCTTCCAGTGAAAGTTGTAGATTAGAGACATAAGTCGCCGCATCAGTTAGCTCTGCCTGTATTATTATGGTATGGGGAATTCGGTTCCCGATATTTTTCTTATTATGGGCACAAACACACAGACAGACAAGCATATATATATATATATATATATATATATATATATATATATATATATATATATATATATATATAGCGTTACCTCTGTACTCGTCGTTAATTGGTTAACGAAGGTACGACGAGCACTGAACACATTTTTCTCTTAAGGAATAATATAAATTTAATTAATTCGTGCCTGAAAACTTTGAATTTCCCAATTTACTGGGCAATTTATAAATGGGTGGCGTTGTTTTTTGATACAAAATCTTTAAACTAGACATAAATTTTAAATAATAATTACATAAAATCAAATTGATCTTCACTTAACCTGTAATGCAAGAGTTGATGGCCTAAGGAACGTGATGGGTTATTGCTTCAAAGGAGAGTCTCCTTCCAATAAAAAATGAGGCAGTTGTGAAGGGATTCTTTCCCTTTTCTGTCACTTACCACCACCGTAATATTCGTACTACAACACCACCGTGTTGTTGAGTCAGATTTACAGAGTTTCACTACAACCCTATCAAGAAAAACTGGCTTTTGCCTACGTTTCAAAATCTTTCTAAAGCGAAACTTTGTTTGATTATTAAACAATTCCACATTTCGGCTTGCTAGAGCTTATAAGGGAGCTTAGGGGGATACTTTTGAAGAAAATTTTGGGAAAAGTTTGAAAAATGGGGGGGGGGGGGGTCTTCGAAATGCGTCGTGTACGGAATTCGACAGAGAACTAAAGGAAACTACTGAGGTATATTCCTATTTAGACATACCTCGGTACTTACCGAGTTCCGAGGTATGACTCTCTATACCAGGGGTGGGCAACCCTTGGCACGCGTGCCAAACGTGGCACTCCGATGAATTGTTTCTGGCACGCGAAACAAGTCCTTGCCAAATTTATTTTCAATTAGCACCTATCGTCTGAAACAACAGCCAACAGGTGCTAATCGAAGCATGGTATAACTGTAAAACACCAATGACTATTTAATCGAAGTTAATAGTGGTAACTTTCTGTGTTGATACTAATAATATTGTCTTTAAATTATGTGAATATGTACGGCTGCAAAGTTTAGTCAGTTTTACATGATTCATATAATCACTTACAAATCAAATATTAAGATATTAAATAATATGTTCTCAAGAAACTTTGGTTGGCACGTCGAAAAAGTTTTTGTCAGAGATCTTGCAGATTTTGGCACACACTCTCAAAAAGGTTGCCCACCCCTGGTATATACAAACACGCGCGCGTGTCCTAGTGAGCGTGTATGTGAGTGTAAGTGTACGAGTGTGGTTTGATAAGTCCGTGCGAAATCCGAGAGATGTAGCAGAAAAATCCGAAAAGATTTCCGCCCGAGGTAAATGTTCGTTTATTGAAAAGAGGGAATTCGTCTTAATATTTTGAGTTACCACGAAATGAAATGTCTTCCCGTGAAATAATATTTGCAACTTTGTGAGGCGTGGGAGAAGAAAAATTCGGAAAGAGCAAACTGTTGCGGATTTACATCGGCTGATATTCCAAAGAATCGAACTTTCAATTGGATTGGAGTGTCTTTTTGCCGTAGCTCAATCCCTTAAAAGAGGCTTAAACATCGTTGTTAGGAGGAAATAGTTCGGTAAAAAACGGAAGAATTAAGCTGTTTATACATCGTCCATAAGCTTCGAATATTATCTAAATACTCGTCTGGAAAAATTTCCCTGTTAACGGATTTGGGAATATGTGAAACAGCATTTTAAAAAGTATTCCATCGTTGTTTACTGTGCCGGTGACGTTTGAAATCGTCGAACGGAAGACTACCCCGTTTATTCATTATCCAAATACGTACACACACACACATACACACACATATATATACATGTATATATATATATATATATATATATATATATATATATATATTTATTTATTTATTTATTTATTTATTTATTTATTTGTGTGTGTGTCTGTCTGTGTTACGAAAGGAGTAATCAGTGAAATAAATAAACAGTTCAGTTCTACGAGGTATGGATAACATTGTGAATAGGAATACATCTAGATAAAAAAATATGGAATCAATAGTAATAATTGTATAATTTGGAAAAAAAATTGCTGTAAGGTTTCCTCCGTCCGGGTCTCTCAGTCTTCTATTTTTTTGAGCTGATAACTTGTGATAGAAGTTTATAATTTTTTGATCATTACAAAAGGACTTGAACGATAAAAGGCGTAAAATTTTGCGCTTCTAAAGGTCGAATCAATACACACACAGAGACAGACATATATATATATATATATATATATATATATATATATATATATATATATATATATATATATATATATATATATATATATATATATATATATATATATATATATATATATATATATTTGTCAGTTTTTTCCAAGATGCCTTTCTTTGCTTATATCTCTTTAAAAAATATATTATTTTAAATGTAAGAAGTACCCACATCAGTCCGATGCTTCAAAAGTGTTTTCTAAACCATTGAACAGACTTGGGTACTTCTTACATTGAAAATAATATTTTTTTAAAGAGACATAACAAAGGCATCTTGAAGAAAACTCACTTAGACACCTCTTGTACCAATATATATATATATATATATATATATATATATATATATATATACTTACATACACAACTCTAATTATGGTGACATAACAGCAATTATCTGGTGATATGTAATTGTACGCGTTTTTATTTCTCATTTCTCGGGCCTTCTCCCGGAAATTTCGACATTTGAGAGAGAAAGAATTCCAGAGCAGAAAGCGGTGTGTATAACGTCTTCCGCTAATGACCCCCATCGCCTTTTAATTTCCAGCCAGGAATCGGCCGCCGCTGATTCCGCGCCATCGCAGTAAATGGCATTATCTTAAGTGGCGGAACTACTTTCGGTGAATTATGCAAAATAAAAACGAATACATTTTTATGAGAGGCAGGTATGGCAGCCCGGGTGAGTCGTGGCGATGTATTACGAGCGCCGGGGAAGGGGGGAGGGTGTTGTTGTAATGACGGACATTTAAGTAGCAGCGGAGCCGCGGTTGCTAAGACCGATATGCTGAAATCGGGAAGAGAGTTCTTAATCGCTCGGCACGAGCATACGTACCGGGAATATGTATCTAAATGTTTGATTGGGTGGAAATTTTTTTCGCGTGTTATTGCGATGTGGTCAGGGTTGCCCAGGATGTCTCTTTTATAGAGACCGTGTCCTCCCTGAACCCCTGATCTTTTTGTTCACAACATTTTTTTATGCTGATCTTTTTCCCTCAGTAACTTTTTCTATGCGAAATATGTCACTATTTTATAATTAATATATATATATAAATATATATATATATATATATATATATATATATATATATATATATATATATATATATATATATATATATATATATATATATATATATATATATATATATATATGTATGTATGTACTTAAATAGACGAAGCGGAGCAATCGTCTCAAAACAGAAGATATTCAATCAATTGTATCATTAAATATAAAAATATAACTGGTATGCCATTTTAGAATACCAGGAAGAGTGAAAAAAGAATTCCATCGAAAGTGATGAACTCAAAATCATAGACCCTATTGATACCAAAAGACCGTTGAGGGAGGAGATATCACTGTGAATTTTTTTAATTATTTAATTATGACTTAACGACTTAGTTATTAGTTTTACGAATTGAAAGGGATTACTTTGTTTTTCATTTATTAATGCTCTGTTTTAGTTGAAAAAGTAAATTACTCACACATACACACACACACACACACACACACACACACACATATATATATATATATATATATATATATATATATATATATATATATATATATATATATATATATATATATATATATATATATATATATATATATATATATATATATATATATATATATATATTTAAATAGGTATATCATCTGTATCAAATGATTGAACTGAAATATCTTTGTAAAATTTCTCAAACCATACGAAACTAATGTGTACAAAAACAAACAGAGAGACATTTTTAAGTAATTATTATTTCAATTTCACATTCTTGACTGGACTGCGAAATATTTGGAAACAACTGACTGTCACTCTAATCCTTTCTCTGTAGAATTTTTTTTTCTAAGAGATATGTTTATGTAGTTCAGGTTCAACTCGAAAGATATTTTAAAAAGAAGCTTCACGGACTTTCCTATTTTTACCACAAAGAAAAAAAAGAGTGAAAATTTAAATCCTCTTTCATGCCGGAAACGGATCGAAACGTTTTGATATGAATCTCCTTTGTGCATTCTGGCGAAATATTTTCCCCCTTTTCCAGAATAGTGGGTACTTGATGGAAGCATATTTATATTATTATGTATTAAATTTTTCAGTAAAAATATTAATTTATCCTTATCTTGTGGTATACATACATTTCACTTTCACTTTCACTTTCACACACATAAATATATATATATATATATATATATATATATATATATATATATATATAACCGATTTCAAAAGATTGGATGCCAATCTGTTGTTAAAATTTCTCAAATCCTACGAACCTAATGTCTGGAAACAAGAATACAGAGAAGCTAGCTGAATACCCGTGCTTCGCTACGGATTACATTCAAAATAAATACAATGGTCTATGTATGCACTTAATTTATATGTTTAATATCCATAAAACATACTAATTTCAATAAAATTATTAAAAAAACTTCCATCTGAATAGTGTAATGGTTAAATTTTATAATTTACCGTATTTTAATATTTTTTTTGTCAATTTATTTCGCTGTTATGCACGTGACGCAACATTAATTTAAAATATCACAAAAAGAAAAGATACCACGTGATCAGTATTTAATAAATTGAATTAATTCTAAAAATGAATCTTGGAAATTATGAGCTCAGACAAATATGACACTGAGGGAGCCTGACTGGAGAAACCTTATTGTGATCAGACGTCATTCACCAGCATTGATGACATTCTCACCTGTAAACCTTTTTCCACCTTCAGAGGAGAATACATACAGAGAAAAAAAGAATCACTCAAGGAGATTCTAGGTTTTAATATATTATATATATATATATATATATATATATATATACATTCATATATATATATATATATATATATATATATATATATATATATATACAGTCGAACCTCCATATATCGAAGTAGCAAATTGCCGGAAAAAAATTCGATATATAGAATTGAGCTTAGTTTTATCATAATTCTCCTAAAAAAAAATAAAGTTAATTTTCGTTTACGAAACTCCATTTCTAATTTATATGCGAATCTCATTAAATAAAAGTTAATAACTAAAACTTGAATTAATATGAAAGATTTATTGAGTACTACATACCTTTAAAAAAACAATAATCCAGACAGTGGTTACAATGATCACAGTTGCATTCTTTAAAAAAAAATACGAATATTTTGCTAAACAGCCAGTTTTGCGGAAAGTTCAAAGAAATGTTCGTATGTATTCAGTCCACTAAAAACTTAATCAGGGACATTTCCCTCAAATTGAAGTTCACGACATATTGTTTCAAGTGCCAAAAATTGGGATATTTTATTCTAAAGTGGAATAAAATCTCCCAAATTGTCTTGAAAAAAATTTCGATATATAGAGATTTTTTCGATATATAGAAACAATTTTTCTATGTAATGAACATAGAGATTTGCCAAGAGTTCGATATATAGAAAATTTCGATATGTGGAAGTTCGATATATGGAGGTTTGACTGTATATATATATATATATATATATATATATATAAATTCCATCTTAATTAGTCTAATGGTTAAATTTTATCTTTTACTGTATTTTAATATTTTTAGTCAATTTGTTTCGCTACTGTTATGCACGTGACGCAAAATTAATTTAAATATCACAAAATGAAAATAAATCACGTGATCAGCATTTAATGAATTAAATTATAAAAATTAATCTCTAAAAATTCACCAAAAATCAGAAAATGTAGGTAAAGATTCGCAAAAGATTTCATTTTAAAGGAATTTTTAGGATCTTTCTCGTGATATAAATTTTATAACCAGCAAATTATTATTTTAAATGCAAACTTTAACAGCTTACACATTTAATTTTAAAAAAATCTCAGAAGAATTTTTCAAAAATCTTTTTTAGTGCACCCCTACATTATAAGAAGAATCGCCATGCAAAATTTCAACCCTTTATGTCCAGAGGTTTGCTCTGTACATTATCTGTTATTCAGTTTCGGAACTGTTTTAAATAATATATAGATTTATAGGCAATTAATATTTCTACTAATACTTGGAACGAACTGATGAACCTTTTTGTCACTCTAGTCCCTTTTCTCCGCCTCCCCTCCCCCCGACAGATACGTCTCTAAATTATTCAGTTTAAGATCTTAAAATCGGGCTGTATTTAAAAACGGGAGATTTTAAAATATTTTTTGCCGAAATGGAAAAAGTTAATATCTGAATTTTTTTTTATGCTGAAGCAAATCGAAACGTTTTGATGTGAATCTTCTTTGTGTATTCTAGAAAATATTTTCCCTTTTTCCAGAATAGTGGATGCTTGTTGGAAGCATATTTATTAAGTGTTAAATATTTAGGTATAATTAATTTATACCTATCTTGGGGTACACACACGTACACACACACACATATATATATATATATCCTTAAAATGACAAAACGTAATAAATTTTGGGAGATAATCTCCCTTAGGCAGAAACGATGCGATTGTTTGTGCCAGGCTTATTCTTCTTACCACGCTCTCATCGCCCCCTCCCCATATTTATGGAGCTTCTGGCATCGTGATATTACGTCATCA
>OU015495.1:32241209-32273709 GCA_907164885.2 Dolomedes plantarius | reverse complement strand
ATTCTGAAATCGAAGACTCTGCTTCTGATGCTGACGAAGAGGAGCACATAAATGACGAAATCTCCACTATCTCAGATGCTACAGCAGCGATGAGTGTAATTAATAAGTTTTTGTCTACACAAACAGTGAAAGAAAGAGTGTTGGAATCATTTGATGTATTGGACAAAGAAATTCATAAAATGTTTTTGAAATCGGCATCACGTCAGCAGAAGATTACCAATTGTTTCTGTATCAAGATAGTGAGCAACAATTAAAGATAAAAAAAATGTATTTCCATTTGTCTCTTTTTAGTTAATTTAATTAGTATTGTGTCTGTTTAATGTAATCGATTTTAGTCAGTTTAATTCATTAATGATCATTTTTAATAAATTTTATCATTCTTTCAATACATCATTATTGAATATACATAGCAACTAATGAGTTATACATTTTGTGAACTCTAACATTCCTCTTAATGGTTCGGATATAGCGAACCATCGGATATAGCGAACAAAACCTTTGGTCCTTGAAGTTCGTTATAACGGGGTTCGACTGTATATATATATATATATATATATATATATATATATATATATATATATATATATATATATATATATATATATATATATATATATATATATATATATATATAACTCTATTGTGGAACTCACTTTCCGATAACGAACAACGGAGCTAAACGTTGTAACGTGAAATGAAAGTTTCGAACCAAAAATAAAAAGATTCCGAGCTGTACACATTCGAAGAACGAAGATTCTTGCACTTCCTTCTAAGAACCGCCTCATGAACGAACTGTGACAAAAGGCAACGTAAGTGTTCGGTGGGATTCGTTGCTATGTGTACATTGAGCGAACTACTTCGTTCGTACGCTGTATGTATACTTTCCTTTCGTACAATATCTAAAACATTCTTGTATATGTCTTTTGGTCATCTGAACATGCCTACGGCCAAACATTAAACTTATATACATGCATTATAGTGATTTATATATGAACTAATATATACATTTCTTCTTTCCAGGTGAGTGAATTTACATCAATTTTCCTTTTATCGTAAGGTAAGTTAAATATCTATTTTTGTTTGAGAGTAAAATATTAATCACTTAAGTGTGCATGCAGCTTGGTGATACTAAAGTTAGTAGACAATGAGCAACATAGCTCTTGATGAACGGAAGAAAATTGCATGGTATTCTTGACAAATTCAATAACGTTGTAGTCTAGGAGAAACGGGGCCATTTAATGTTCCAAAATTCAGATGACTGATCCTCAAACCAAAACTTGGTGGCTGTGAATGTGTGTGTGGGAGCATTCTCTTATCGGAGGATGCCCAAACACACGAGGGGGAATGCATGACATAAATGGTTGTAACACATAAGGATGTTAACGCAGTGTTCACTGGTAAGAGAAGTTGTAGACATATAAAGTGTATTAATTCCTACCAGCTCAACAGACCTCATACCTTTACTGAGAGACTACCAGCCTGTACAATAGTTTCTTTGTCCCATGGTCAGGTGATGGCCGAATTTTTAGGGCACTCGTATTCGGTTCAGATCCTGTGGGTTCGAGTCCCACTGTTGGCATGGATGTTTGTAGCCGTTCGGAATGGGCTTTGAACTGTAGGTCCCGATCTAAATAGCCCTCGTGTAGCAAAAAGTGGACGGTAGCGCTCCAAACCAAACCCAAACCCAAATCTTCCTTGTCTCATGTACCTTGTTGGCATGCTGGATACGTTGATTTATGACGCGTTCTTCACACGTAGGGCCCTTCCACCTGCCCGAATGAGTTAGACACACGAGACTCATGAGACCAAGCTACTCGTTTTGAGTCTTCGAATGTTCAGTGGCGGTTTTCCTGGGACCAAAGGAGGAGCAGTGTGTAAGGACAGCAATGCCACTCGGATTACCCGTCGGCTATTAAAACCCATATCGTTCAGTGCTCATTGTGAAGTATACACGGTGATGTTAGTAGAACATTGAATTGCGACGTTATTTGCGGCAATGTTGCATTCTATTCTCTTAGAACGATTTTCTACGGATGGAGCCGGTCGCGATCATCTGTCGCGAGTGTTTTGACAGAAACACTGCTGTCGTAGGGTATGATGTTTTATTGGAATTCTTCTATTCAAAGTACACTCTTAAAATGGTAGATCGTAAAAATCTTTGTATCTCCGAAATGCAATGATCCATCTCTTTGTGCATTATCTACCATACCTCGCTGAATGTCGTTTAAATCATTATCACCTGTTATGCTCTATGCGCAATCAGCTCTTTAGGCTATCACAGATGTCTGTCGCTTTATATACAGGGTGTCCACAATTAAAGTCCCACTTTCAAAAGGCTGCAAAAAAAGAACCACTGGTCAGAATGACTTCAAATTTGAACTGAATATACTGGAAGAAGGGGGAAACGATTTGGCATAATAAAAAATAGTTCCGAAATGTTACTGATACATTTTGGGACTTTTTTATTATGCCAAATCGTTTCCCTCTTCTTCCAGTATATTCAGTTCAAATTTGAAGTCATTCTGACCAGTGGTTCTTTTTTTTGCAGCCTTTTGAAAGTGGGACTTTAATTATGGACACCCTGTATATTTTCGGTCGAAATCGTAGACGAGAAAGTGCGTGTTGCTATGTATTTCGAATGGGACCGTCTAGCCCAGGGTTGGCAAACCTTTTTCTAACGCGTGTCAAAAAATGTTATGAAACCATAGAAATTAACACCGCGTGTCACTAAAAAATTTTTTTCGCCCTTTGGAAGACCTTCGGATATTCAAAAAATTGTACGATATATATTTAAAACAAAAGCAAATTTAATTTTTTATTATGGTTTGCTTAAAACTATCAATATCAGGAAGAAAATAAGTACAGAACTCTCGAACTTAATGTGACATTTGTTGTTGTCTTTCGGCCGATAATTTATTTATACGTGGTTCGATATTTGCAACTTTAAATCGTACGCACACATCGAACAAGTCGTTGCCGAGGCGATTTCTATTCTTACTTTTAATAAAATTCATTGTCGAAAACAACTGTTGGCAAACGTAGGTTGATCCAAACATTGTCAAAGGAGCTCTCGCTAAGTTTTTCTTCGACATTAGCGAATTAGTCAACGAGTTCCATTCAGTTAAAATAATATTTTCAGTGCTTGTTGAAATGCATATATTCGTCACAATTTTCCAGATCTTGTAAACTTTTTTTTCCAAGTTTACGTTTAGTTCAGCAAATTTATTCGTCCATACAACACTGTATTGAAATTCAACCATTTTCGTTTCTAAGTTATCAATTAGAAGCCCATCGAAAGAGGAGAATTTAGGATCTTCAAATTTAAGTTTCTGTGGTAAATTGACAAATTGTAAAGTTTTCTTCATTTCACGAAATTGGGAGAATCTTCTGCTAAATATTTCTTTTGCATTCGGCAATATTGAAGAATAGTGTTTTAAGATTTCTGTTTGGCAAAAAGAGGAAAAAATAAATTTCAAACAGTTATCTTTTAAAAATTATTTCTAGTATAAATTAGATTATAGATCTCTCAGTCCGACGATTGAAAATCAAAATTTGAAAAGTTTAATTGATGTTAAAACAATGTGATCATCTCGCATGTCGTCTAAAATTGCTTCGCGTGACACTATGTGACCCGCGGGTCACAGGTTCGCCATCCCTGGTCTAGACCTTAGGTATATATATATATATATATATATATATATATATATATATATATATATATATATATATATATATATATATATATATATATATATATATATATATATATATGAACGGTCGAAACAGACCTCCCACAACCCTCATATTCTTCCCAAAATCTTTCTAATCCCACCTCGTGCTCTGAATTAAAACATCGTTCGTAAAACCGGGAGAAAATATAAAGGAAAATTGCGTCTGTGGAAAGCGGGAAAAAAAAATTAATTATAAGGTAAAAGCGGAAAGAAAGTGAGATATTTTTTCCGTCCGAATGACAGAAGTCGCGCCGAAGAAGTAATGATTCTTCTGTTCCGAAGAAATTAAATTATTCATAAATTACAAAAAGATTTCGCGGGAATCCTCCTCTAATCCCCCTAACAAGTTAATTAAAAATTTTCGACAAAAGCGCGGAAAAACGTTCCTTGCTGCTGTTTTTTTTTCGGGTCTCCCTTTTGTGGCAGTTCAGTCGGGGAAGAAACGTCGCAGTCTTCATTTTTCGTCCCTATGGATGCGAGACAATGGCGAAATCGTGCTGAATATTTGAACCAGTAACGCTGCTATTTTGCAGAAATTATGTTCCATTTGTTTAACTCGGCTAATTGGGGGGGGGGGGGGGAAGGGAGGGTTATAGAAATAATTATCTTTTGAAAGTGTAAGATAGTGATACATGTCATCATGTTTGCAAAGATATATACGTATTTATTTATGTATAACTTTGTATGTGAGTGTATATACTCGTATGTATATATATATATATATGCAGTGGAATCTCGATTTATCTTTTCTCAAGGGGCCGACTGAATTGAACGATAAATGCGGGAAAACGATAGATGCTTGAAAATAAGAAAGCAATAGGGTTGTCGGGGCTGGGTGAAATAAACGACACATACGGGAACACGATGATTCGGGGAACGATCGATCGAGATTCCACATACACACACTTGTCTACCTCGTCCTCTGCGTTTAATGTTAAAAGGTGATATTATTACGATCCGTTCTTTTGGAATGAATGGAGGTATTTTTATCTCTAATAAACGGTGTACTAAGAAGTTTGGCCCGATTGCATTTAAATCTAATTTTTATTACTTTCAATCTGAGTCTAGCTCCAGCCACGTAAATATGAGCTTATTTTCCCTTTCAGGTTATAATTTAAGGACATGATGTAATGAGGATATTACATATATGTGTGTATATATATATATATATATATATATATATATATATATATATGTATGTATGTATGCATGTACGTATGTATAATTAAAATATGCAATTGAGTTTATCGCGGTGTGAAAAAGGAATCTGGAAAAACCCTTTTTAACTGTCTGGAAGAAAAGTCACCCGACTCTCCGACTTTAGTACATGTTACTAGAACTTCTCGCTCCGCGGTGATTATTTCGTTGTTTTCAAAGAATTCCGAGCGTTGATCTATTTTAGTCTTACCTGCGCCTCCAGCGGAAGGAAAATATGTAAATTGCAAAATTCGTGCGCGATAACGAAAGTATTTTAATTCGGATAAGCTGAGAGCATGAGCCCGGTCTGAATTGTAAAAGCAAATTGAGTTTTTCTCCTAGAGAAACAACAGCATACGCTGAGGTAGGCGAAAGGGTGGAGGCGAAGTGTTGCCATTCCCCGGCAGCGAAATTCGGGAGAGTGGAACGGGGTTGTCAGATGTTGAAAGTCTGTAAAGAGAACTTTTCCAAGAGTTAAAGACAACAAAAAGAGGTCGGGGAAGATTGATTCACACTTGTTTCGAATATGTATTAAGTAAATGAAAAATTGTGAAACTATTTGTGGAAATAGAAAAATGTATTTAAAACTCCTTACTTTTTGAAATGAAATAAAATATTTATAATTAAAAATGTAAAAAATTCCTTTTAATCCGTAATACTAGAAGATAATAGTACTAATTATATAATTAGAAAAAAAAATCACGGTATGGTTTCGTCCGTAATGGGTCTCTCGGTCTCCTATTTGTTTGAGCTCATACTTTTTATTCTAGTAAAAAACTTCTTACGTATTGTATTTTTATATTGATATGTTTCTGATACTATTGACTGAATACTTTCTATGTTTAGACGATGTCTCTCCATTGCCCATGGCGTCCCCATAGTCGAAATTAATCTTCCTACATTTCCATTATATCTTCCTATTAAAAAATAATACTGATACTTTTCGCGGAGAGAAAATACATTGGACTCGAAGTAACTGAGGAAAAAAGATGACAAAAAATCACAATAGAAAGATAATGAACAAAAAAAGAGGACTTTTTCTCTTTAAATTAGATAGTGTGGCAACTCTCGTTGATTTCGAACAGAACACCGTCGTGAACGAGGGATTTCAGGGTGGACGATATCGCCCCCTCCTTACGAATGGCTCCGGTCTTCCAATTAAAAAGCTAATCCCCCAGAAAGTGGATTATAGTAAGAGAAGAGGGGGGGGGGGCAGCCGGGTTGCACCCAGTCAGCAGTTTCCACGATTCCGTTTCGCATTTGACTTGGAAGCGGCTCAAAATATCGAGATTGTTTTCAAATTCCGCCGACGTTATTTGCAAATGTTTACGGGTACTATATGTATCTAGAGGCGAATGGAAGACAGCTGCATGCTATTCAAGTTCTTCGTCAGGCCGTCGGGCGTGTATATATATATCTATATATATGCCCAAATGCACACACACACACACACCTGTTAATTATACAGGAAAATAGACAAAGATAAAAAGGTTTTAGCAATAAGCCGATACAAATCGAACATTGACGTAGCGAGCAAAACTGACGCACGGGCCACGATACCTTTTTGGCGCCCCCCGAAAAACATATAGTAATATAATATATAGAATAAGTTAAAATGATAGACCATTTGGCGTCCCTCTGCGAGTGACGCCTGGGGCATGATAGACCCCCTCCCCCCTCGCTACGGCACTGAAATCGAATTTTCTGCATGTTAGCTATTCTTCTATTTAAAAACAGTGCAGATACAATAGCATATTCAAAAATGACTTTGAGGGGAAAAACAAACGAACGAAAATTTGGACACAGCGATTGGTAGGCGAACAAGAAGAACTTACAATCGAACACACTCTTACATAAACTGCATAGATATATTTGCCAGGCTTTTCAAGGTGCGCATGTACCGATAATACATTAACATGATTGGCGGTTGAGTCATAGTGATGCTGTTACGGCAACATCACCCTTCTTTTACGCTCTAATCAGCGGGAAAAGCAATTTGCTCTTCAAAGGACTCTGGTGCAACAAAACACTACGTTGAAGTTGTTTTCAAGAAAACTTCGTTGATCATACCGCACAGACTTCCCTAGCCCGTGAAAAGCGGGCAAATAAACCGAAAAATTCGGCTTTGATCAGCCGTTAAAAAGTAAGGGTGGCCAGAAAAAATTGTGTCTCCAGAAAATAGCCTACAAAAATAAGCTTGCCAAAATAGGAGGTCAACACCTCATACCCCTAGTAATTCAAACATAAGGACCCGAAGTGCTGGCTTAGCTAAGGTAGCAGCCGGTCCCCAAGACGGTAGCAGATATCCAAGATAGGTGGCCGAGTCGATGGCCTCCCGGTCAGCACACTATTCGACAAAGACTCCTAAACAAACGTTCTGGGAATCGGAAGCTACGAATAGGAAGAGGGATCGCACGGTATCTACAAACAATATATATATAAAACAAACAAAAATCATCACAACAATACAGTAGATGACTTTGTATAGGAGACGCGATATGTAATAGATAATAATGCCAGAAAAATAAAACTACATATCAAACTATTTTGTTTTCTCTTCATAGCAACAATAGAACCTCCCTTTTGGGGTAAAAGTTCCAAATCCATAGAATAGGTCCTTTGTGTAAAGCGGCAGAGAAAAAAAATAAGGATTAAATATGGGAAAAAAGGACAACAATTTCTGAGGCTTCGGAGGAACAAAAACCCTTGCATTAATAGTATTAAATTAAATTATTTTATTTCAGTCGCCAGTCAAAAAACAAACAAATCAAAGACCAACGTTCCTCTAGTGGAAATGTGCGACCTAACGAAAATTCACAAAGGCTCATTTAAATATTTTCGAACCGTAAGCGGATAGTTTTCATAACTCATTTGATTTGTTATTTCTGTTAAAAATATAATTCGTTTTCTTTTGGGCGAAAATGGGCCGATTAATTATCTTTGAGGACGTCATCAACAGGGGAGGTGGGGGGGGGAGAGAAAATAAAAACCATTTTTGATGTTTTCACTCGAATGCGCGAAAACAATTCCGCGGCGGCAGCATATCTCGGAGAGCTCTTGTTAGGTGGCAAAAAGGAAGTTGGTGCCTCGAAACTGCTGATTGGGTTCTTTTCCTTTTTGACGATTTGAGGTTCTGATATTTTTCTTTTTTTCTCACGAATTAATCACGTCTCAGTACGAAAGAATTTTGTTAAATTAGTATGCTTGTGTATAAACACACAGAACACACGCATATATATATATATATATATATATATATATATATATATATAAATATATATATATAATAGTACTGTGCAAATTAATTGGGACGAGCTTCATGTTTCATAAAATTCGTCCTTTCCCAGGCATTTCCTGCCTGAAACCGTTTTCAACAGCATTTTGTTGCGAAGGGAGGTTGGCCTTGACTAGCCTAAACTGGTTTCACCACGTGATCATCACGCGTTGAGCATTTTCGCGTCAGTTGCGATTCAGCTGCTGTAGGAAGGGGTCGATTGTGTGGGTTGTCTGGTTCTCACGTGTATGAAAAAATGAATATCACTCCCAGGAAAAGGACTAGAATTATTATCCTTAGTCAGCATACCTCTATGACTGTGAGGGATATTGCAGCAGCATTTGGAGTTAAATAATCCAGTGTTTCCAGGATTATTAATCAGCAAAATTAATTTGGGGCAGTTTCTTCAAAATGGAAGAATAAATGTGGGCGCAAACGTAAGACAACACCTCGTACAAACAAATTTCTTGTACGAAATAGCAAAATGCATCCTCGCAAGGCACGTACAGATCGTTAGAGTGAGTTATTGGTACTGGTGTGATCGTTGATTGATCGACAGTACGATGAAAGCTTATTGAAGAACAGAGATGGGCAAGAACACCAGTCCAAAAACATTTATTATTACATGCAATGAAGAGGAAAGTTTGTATAAGAATGGAAAAAGGTTGTATTCAGCGACTAAACGCAATTTTTAGTGCAAGTGTTTCGATTAACATTTGTCAGGCGAAGCGCTGGAGAACCTATTAGGGAACAACATCTTAATCAAACAGTTAAGCACCCTCAAAATCAGATGTTTTGAAGTTATTTTGTATCTGGAGGACCTGGCAGCTTAGTACCAGTGGAATGAAGGATGAACTCCAAAAAATACATTTCAATACTAGAAGACAAAATTGTGTCTTTTATGCAAACGTTCGCTGGCGGTGTTGGTGTGTTTCAACGAGATCTTGCCCCATGACATAAATCTAAGCTAGTAAAGAAATTAACAGTTTCGGATTGGCCTGGTGATTCTCCAGATGTAAATCCTATGGAAAATTTGTGGAGCATTGGGAAGAGACGCGTCAGTGAGATGGACTGCTCAACGAAGAAAAATATTATTGAGATGTCATAAAAGTTGGAATTCTTGATGAAGATGTCAAAAATTTAAGTTCTAAATTTGTGGAATCCATTCCAAAACGTGTATAGGATATCATAAAAGCTAGAGGAGGACATATTTGCAACTAGATTGCTGTACCATGCATGTAACTAAACTTATACAAACTGAACAACATATATGAAATTTTTGTGTTTATCCCAATTAATTTATATATATATATATATATATATATATATATATATATATATATATATATATATATATATATATATATATATATGTGTGTGTGTGTGTGTGTGTGTGTGTGTGTGTGGATACATAGATAGTTATTGCAAAGCATAATTTCTTATATAAAATTCCAAAATAAATAAAGAACATACATTTGCTGAAAAGCCTGAAACTGACTTCACATGTTCAAAGAACCGAGTCGTTAAAAGAAATATTTAAGACGGAACGCGATCGAAACTATTTAGAAAACCTTCAGTTATCGCCTTCTGGAATTTCTTTGGAGGGTTTTAAAAAATGAAGGATGCAATCATTTTGTCAGATCTGTTTCAGAACAAAGCATTTTTGTTATTCATTATTTCCAGCGAGAGAGATAAAAAAAAGATAAAAAAGCCTTCTGCAAATGACACTTCCGTTCCTCTGGAGCAGCGCTGTCAAAATTAAATTATCACGAGCAGCGAGTTCTTTAGAACTATATAATTTGTTTCGTTTTCAAAAGACGATGAAATTTTTTAAACGCATTTTCTCTGAATGGAGTGTCTTCCGACAACTAGAGGAAAGGGGGAATATGATTTTGGATAACTAGATTTTTGCAACTTGGTTTCTTTTTTTCCGGGAGTCTGTTTTTAAGGGAGTGTATGTACTGTCGAAATTATCTCGGAGACAATTATCTGAGAGTGAGTTCAGACATCGGTGATTTTTAACGTGAATTTTAGTGGAAAGAATCTCTGTAAAGCTAGTACATAAGAAACGGATTTCTATCCATGATATATATATATACTATGATGTATGTATGATGATGGACTATGCTATTCCAATAGAATGAATGATAAGGGATATGATTTCTGTCATAAATTACTATATAGATAGATAGATATAATCCTCTTCCCTTTAAATTTACGTTGTTGAAAATTATTAGGCCGGTGAAAAATTTCATATCAGTCTGATGAATATATATATATATATATATATATATATATATATATATATATATATATATATATATATATATATATATATATATATATATATATATATATATATATATGTGTGTGTGTGTGTGTGTGTGTGTGTATATATTGCGAAACATAATTTCTTACGTAAAAGTCCAAGCAAAATAAGTAAAACGAACGCGATCGAAACTATTCGGAAAAGCTTCAGTTATTACCTTCTGGAATTTCTATCGAGGGTTTTGAAAAACGAAAGATGCAACCATTTTGTCAGATTTGTTGCAAATCAAAGTATTTTGTTATTCATTATTTCCAGCCCGGGAATTAAAATTTAAAAAAAATAATGAACTTCTGCAAATGACACTTCCGTTCCTCGGAAGCAGCACTGTCAAAATTAAATTATCACGAACGTAGCGTTCTTTAGAAATGTATAATTTGTTTCGTTTTCAAAAGACGATGAAATTTTTCAAACGCATTTTATCTGAATGGAGTGTGCTTTCCGCCAGCTAGAGGAAAGGGGAAAAAATGTTTTCGGATAGCTGGATTTTTGCAGCTTGGTCTTTTTTCTGCTTTTAAAGGAGTGTACTGTCGAAATTATCTCGGAGACAATTATCTGCGAGTGAGTTTAGATATCGGGAGTTTTTAACTCAATAAACAGGACTTTTAGTCGACGGAAACATTTCAAAGGTAATGCGTAATGAACGGATTGATATCTATGTTATCTATGACAAAGAATATGATTTCCGTGATATTATATATATACGATAATATCCAGTCTGCAGCGTCGTGGTAAGGCACTTCAATACTTAAAAAATGCAACATAATCATTTTCCATAAGTTTATTACTTCAGTTCATAATGAAACCACTCTCCACTTAAACATAGAGTCTGGCGCTCGCCAACTCAAAACACGGAACGTTTCACTGCGTGTCCATCATAATCGATTTCATTCCCCGGTCTGACTATTCTTTTCCCGCTACATCAAAATAACGCTCGCTAAATATTCGTATCTAGATTGTTCGAGAGCTTTATGAGCTGAGCTCACCAATTTTCAACGTTGTCCTTTCCCGCCGATTTCTTCAAGGCTGCTCAATTCTATTAATAGCTCTCACGACATTCTCCTCTAGCCTACTCGAGCTTGTCTTATTAAATGTGAATAATACTGATGTTCGAGGCCTTAAAAGTCAGATCTGCTCTGAAAGTCCCCCTTTTGAGTCCTTAAATTCTAACCTCTCTAAAAAAATTCTTACTTACACACACACACACACATTTGTATTTTACCAATGTGGAGGAACTTTTCGTGAAGACATTCTCCTATAATACCTCGCTATTTTACTGGCCATTTTATTATGGGGGCACCATATAGGCGGACCAGCATTACCCCCTATTAAGGGACGACACAAATGGAGGCATTTTAGTGACGCGACGCAGGGATTCGATCCAAGCACCTTCGGCACCGAAAGCCAGCGCGCTGTACCACAAGGCCGCTGTACCAAGGGCGCGCTGTACCACAGGGCTTTATATATATATATATATATATATATATATATATATATATATATATATATATATATATATATATATATATATATATATATATATATATATATATGTATGTATGTATGTATGTATGTATGTATGTATGTATGTATGTATAGGATAAAAGGGTTGCTAGCCTATTCCAAAGAGAACAGTTCAATTAGTCTCTCACTCTGTATTAGTCCTTGAACTCGAATAATTACTCCCGAAGTTTGCTGGATGGAACATCGAGGTATCACAGATTAACTTTTCTACGCGGTCCTGCCTCGGCACGCGCTCGGAAAAATACAGAACTTTATTTCCAGAAGCAGTAATTAGAAAACGCAGCCGACAATCGATAGTCCGGGGAAGAAACCACATGTTACTTTCCACGTTCAAGGCAACTTAACTTCTCCGCAAATTGCAAAACCGCCTCTCGGTAAAAGCTCTCGTTCGGTGGTTAATGGATTCACAAATCAATGATTATAGGGGCTCACATAAATTGCCCACTTAATCAGCCCCCCCCCCCTTCTCGATGAAGAATGCAACGCGTTGTTTTCGGTTTTGGGGGGAAGGACATGGTCGAAAGGAAGGAGTTGTATTGTAAAATTAGATATGATATTGAATTTTTCTCGGTGAATTTGATAAAATGAGTTGGTTCCTTTCTATAAAATACTTTATTTTCATCGTTAGGTCTCGACACTGTCCTATATATTAATACATATTGTTGTGCATATATACTAATAGTATTTACGTGTGTGTGTATGTGCATATTTATACACACACACGTATATATATATATATATATATATATATATATATATATACAGTCGAAGTCATAGCGAACCCGGTATATAACGTACTCCAGGATGTAAAGAACGAAACTTTTAATCCGGCCGTTTTCCTATTGTACGTAATTTAATTAGTATTGTTTATTGTACTCAATTTTAGTCGATTTAGTTCAATAATGATAATTTTTAATATATTTTATCATTTTTTAATACATCATTATTGAATACACATTGCAACTAATGAGTTATACAGTTTGTGAACTCTGGCATTTTTCTTAACGGTTCGGATATAGCGAACCACTGGATAAAACGAGCAAAATCTTTAATCCCTTGAAGTTCATTATAACGGGCTTCGAATGTATATATATATATATATATATCCCTGGAACTAAATGTAGAGGGGATTTTTATTTTGTTCATTGCCTGTCTACAGATGCGCACGTGTTCGAAGGCAGAAAAACGCTCTTGGGGTATGCCGCAGAAATCATTCCACACTTATGCATGCCGTGTAATGTGTGTTTGAGAGGTTTGCTGAAAATTCCGAGATTCGAAACAAGCGGTATTTTTTTTCTTCCTCGTATTACCATCTCTTAAACTGCAGATTGATGATTTCGAAATTCCGAAAATGGAGTGTTCGATTTTAAGCGATTCTAGATCGCGACGGTTAAACAACCAGTGGAAGCCTTACTTCCAAATTGTTGCGAGTGAACGCCAGCAGTGGTGGAGCCGAAAATAGCCCGCTATTAGAATAATCGCGGCCCGCTATTGAATACATTTCGAACTGCTCGGGCGCAATAATCCAATTTATTCGGGCGCGCGGCCACGTCGCTTTTTAGGCAGATTCCCGGGTTTGAATTCCATGGCAGACGCGCGAACTCCATTAGGCATCATTAGGGGTAGGGTTTCTCACAATCCAGCGCATTTGCGTAAATGAATTAATTCCTCAGTTATTATGAAACAGGACAGTGGAGTAGATAAGGAGGGGGCATGTTCGGCCTCCGGATCGGTTAATCGGTCTCCTTCACGACTGGACTCCATAATGAAGACGCCCAATGAATATTTTGGCGAGGTATGAATATATATATATATATATATATACACGTACGTACATTCATACATATCTACATACATACACACACACACACACACACACACACACACTCACACGAACACACACACATATATATATATATGGTCAGCTTTTTTTGACCCCCTTCTTTTTAACGAGCCAGAATATGTGATTAATTTACTTAGTGGTAATCGAGACCTTGAGCGTATATATATATGTTCAATTTCAAGAAAAACGTAACTTTCAAGACTTCTCAACTATTACAAAACGGGAAGAATTGTATTTTAATATAAATTGTCAATGCAGCCTTTTACTACTTAAGAAGAGAAATCTAAAAAGGTCAAAACTGAAAACCGAGACGTGGAGATTAACTTGAGCAGTAACAGATCTGAACAAGTGGTCACGTTCTGCCTATCTTGACGTAAGAAACGTTCCATCGATTAACGACAAAAATTCGGATTGTCGAAACTATCGTCAAACTGTTATTTCTGGTTTTATTGCTTCTTTTTACCCTCAGGTTTGTGTGATCAATTTCTACTTGTATGTGTGGATACTAGTGGATACTAATATGACATTCACAAATATTGAATTTAGTTACACATGTATTAAAAATTATCATATGGAAATAAACTATTATTTTTATAATTTGTAATAAATTAAAATAATAAAGATGAAAAAATCACAACACCTTTCATAGACTAGATGGGACCTGATATATATATATATATATATATATATATATATATATATATATATATATATATATATATATATATATATATATATATATATATATATATATATATAAAAGAACCACTGGCATAAGGAGCTTCCTGATATTCTTTTTCTTTTTGGAGAAGAACTTGTTTGGCTAGTATCTACTGCAGCATTCATCACCAGAATGGATCGCGGCGCTGCTTAATTTAATTTCTTTACATTCATTAAATTACCTTTTGTTTTTCCTCCAACGAAAAATGTCTCTAAAGAGTGATATTTCCGCATCAATGGTTCCCCGTTTTTATCGTTCGGCGATACTTTTTCTTGTCTCAGACAATCGAACTTTTAACGGAACCATAAATTCAGCCCGGGTTGAAAAATCTTCTTGTTCCTTCTTTGGGAACGTTTAATTATCCGCGGGGCAAAGAAAACTTTTCATTAATTTCTATAAACAATCGATCTCGTTTTCCCCGGGCATAGATTGAAACAATGCCGCTATTGCCATTTTTGGTGATTAGGCGGACATTATTTCTCTGCCGATTCGAGAACGAGAACAATGGTTTCCGAGAACACAATAAAACGGAATTTTTTGTGTTGCTGTGAAAGTCTTCTCTCTCTCTCTACGGAGATATGAACGACAACCACAACAGATGAACTCTGCGATTTATTTAGGAATAAAATTTACCCTTTCTGTAGAATTAGAAGTGAGTGGGAAGTCACGGCTTTGTGTTGATCGTACAAAGAATTGTGGAAATGAAATAGATTCATGGAATTATTTATGATTATCGGATATAAAATTTTATACATCTGATGAAAAATTGTCTATCTCTCGAGACAGCAAAATCTCCGATATCCATCACTAATTGCGCCTTTTGTTCCGGTCATCAAATGCTGAGTGCGCCGATGCCGTTTATCCGCTTTCGGGAACAGTGCGCACGAAAACGGTTCTTCACTTTTCGAAAGTCGATTCTAGGAATCGACTTTAATCCATTTCCCGGGGGAAATGGATTAAATGACGGCAACGAATTTTTATTAATTTTATCTTTTTATTTGTATTTTCGATCGGAGGTGAAAAGGAAAAAAAATGCTCTGTTTATTTTGTTTTTTCATCTTACAATGGGTTGTTGGTACATTGATGTATGTATATGTGTATGTATATACATATACATATGTATATTTGTATGTATATAAATATGTATATAAATCTATTTATGTATATGTACACGCACACACACACACATACATATATATATATATATATATATATATATATATATATATATATATATATATATATATATATATATATATATATATATGACAGGCGTCGAATCACGCTCGCTATTCTAATATGGTTTTGCAGTCTTTCGCACTCATACAAGTTCGTGGAGTCGTAGTAAGGCATTCCAACCCAATAAATGTATACAACAATGTCCAATTTCTTGCGTTTATTCTTCCATTTCAGAGTTAAACCACTCTCCAATCTCATATTGAAAATCTGGCCTTCCGGCCATCTTAAAATTACGGAGCGCTCTCCTATGCGTCTTTCGTACTCTGCTCCCGCTCTGCGTTCTCAAATGTGAATAATCTGGCATTTCACGTTTTAATTCAGAGTTATCGAAGAACAGCTCCTTTTTTAACCCTTTAATTTCTAACCTCTAATAAAATCTCTGACATATATATATATATATATATATATATATATATATATATATATATATATTTGAGAGGAAAAAGAGATATTTACTTAATAGACATAAATGATTGTCAATTTGTATGAATGAGTATTGTATTCATCTATTTTCGTGGCCCCATTTTTTTGTCTTATAAAAGGCCTCTTTCTCTACTTTCCACTTCTGGCAATCCTGGCATATCGCCGATTAAAAAAACTGTCTCTGGCAAACAAAGCGCCGCATTATCCGGCGAGTGTCAGCGGGAACTCTCTCTGTGCCACCCAGGATTCGTCACAATGGAACTAATTACGTCACTCGTCCCTCCGCGTTCATTCAATTACCTTTATTTCTTCTGCATTCGCGTGGAGAAAGATGGCTTCCAAAGAACGTATTTCCGGGCCGTCTGTTTCTTTTTTTCTTCGCCGTTCCGCCACACACTTCGGTTTTGTTCCCCGGCACGACAATGGGAACTTTAATGGTGCCCATTAATCCCGTTCTATTGCTTTAGACCCCGAAATCTTGTTTTTCCCTTTCCGAAACATTTAATTAACTGTGTATGCGAAAACACCCGACGGAAATTTCCGACGCTCTGTTGGGTTTTTCCCTCGCGATGCTCCCTTTTTATTAATTTCGGAAAAAAAAAAGAAAAATCGTCTACTTTGTCCCCCGAGACTCGGATTAAACTGCGAGAAAAAGGGAAATTCAATTTTCATAATTAGTTTTTTTCCCCTATTTTATTTTTTCACGAACTGTATTTTTCCTTCGTATGTATGTATATTTTTTATAAACTCTAAAAGCTAAAAACTGTTTCATCGAGAGTGTAAAGTAGTTAAATCCGGTTATAAAAGATATTTTTTTCTTCTGTAGCGGAGTGTTTCTTCTTAATGAAGCGTCGCTCGGCGAATGTGTCGGAATAAATCTGCTATCTTTAAAATTAACTGTTCGTGTGTTCGAACCCATTTAGATTCGCTTGTCTTCGTATCAGGAGAAATGTACGGCCATACTTTGTTGTCAGTGGGAAAATCCTGACAGTTATATAATTCTTATTGAGATATATATATATATATATATGATGTGTGTGATGTATATATATATATATATATATATATATATATATATATATATATATATATATATAATTCTACGAATCAGATCTAGTAATTATTATTTTTAATGACTTGTCCTTCACTTTGAGTACGACCCCCCGAAGTTTGTAGGGGTTCCAGTTTCTTGCCGAATGACCTACTTTACACGTTTTCGCTGTCCCGGGGTGGCAATCCTAGTACAGGGAGATGAGTATTTGCTTGATACTACTTGGTGTGTGGTCACGACACGTGCGCGTCGCTAAGTTAGATTGTTTGTCTCGAAGTTAAGGGAATTAATAAACTTATTAAATTAAATCGAGTTGATTTCTGCCTTGAAACCAAATCACGACACTATCTATGTATATATATATATATATATATATATATATATATATATATATATATATATATATATATATATGTGTGTGTGTGTGTGTGTGTGTGTGTGTGTTTGTATATAAATATATATGTATGTATGTATATAATTTACAACAATAACTTTAAATTTAAAGCTATTGTTTTGAGTGTGATTCATAAATCTTCCGTTTTATTTGAAGAAATGAATTATACTGAAATCAAAATATTCTTTTTTCATACGTTATATTTTTAATAGTGTAATAAATATAAATTTATTATGAACGGGTACGAATCCGCATTCTTTTCACCTATTTTCTATACCCCGTCTTCTTTTTGTTCTCTTTCTTATTTTTTCTTTTTTTTTTCAATATGTCTTTATATATATATATATATATATATATATATATATATATATATATATATATAGATAGATAGATAGATAGATAGATAGATAGATAGATAGAGAGTTTTCAACTTTTGACCACCCTATTTGTATTTATTCGAGTGCAGGGGAAATGGGGGTGTTCAAGCAAAGTTTAATAGCTCGACGGATTTCATTGGGCATTCGCGACGAAGCCCAGAAAGTGAAGCGAAATTAAAACTTCTGTTCCATTATGTAATTAAGTTCTTGTGCGCAGACCGTCACGAATGGCATTCCAATGAAAAATCTAATTACTTATTTTCGTACTCATCCATCGTCTGAGTCTATTCCGAATTCTTTTCGAACGTTGTGCGGCCACGGATTTTTGAGAACAGATTCCCCGCCCCCCCTCGAGCAACATCAATGAACGTCAATTATAATTGATACTTCATTCGCTGTTATTAATTACCGCTTTCATCTTCAATGTACTTAATTTTAATAGCGTCCATTAATAATAAGCCGCAGTTAATTATAATTTAGGGCATTCTGGCTGATATTCTGGGGGGTGTACTCGTTTTCGATTAAACTAATTAAACGGATTGCTCTTAAAGGAGTCTGCTGTGAAAGCATTTTAAAAGCATTGTAATTGCCAATCTTTGCGTTATTCTGGAGTGCATAGCCGCGGGGGATGCGTATCGATTATGAAATCGAATTTTGCCGCGATCGATATATCCAGAGCGCGAACGGGGGGAGTATCCTGAAGAAAATTTTTCAGGCAAGACTCCGTTTTTCGAAAATCCGGCGCGGTACAGGTGTTCTCGATTTATTAATTTCGCGAAAACGCGTGTTAAGGAATGTTGCGTCGGCGTTTGTGGAACTACAACTCTTCTCTTTAATTATCTTCTTGGGTGCAGGGCCGAGTAAACAGTGAGGCTCATCGCGGTGTGGCCTTCATTTGCAAGAGGAGGCTGCGTTTCATAATGGGGAAGGAATTCCAGATATTAACATCTAACTGCGCACTTTCCTTTAATTCCGAATCGGAATGAGTTCGTCCGAAGCTATTTAGAATTAATTATTTCCCGAATCTGGGTTTTGCTTATTTCCTCGGAGTGTTACAGAGGGAACTAAAAAGAGTGATCGCACAATCTTTTCGGGATTCCGTGCTGTTTCGTCTGATTCGGGTCGATGTCTCGGCTTAAAAATTCAATTTTAACACTTTACATGGAATATTCGGTTTTGACTTTGAGTCTGAGGATCCTTTCGTGCGCTTAAAAATGGTATATTTATAGCCGAAGCTATCCTTTACAGTTATTAACTTTATTATGGATATTGAGAATTTACTTGGGTTGCTAAAATACCTCTCAGCTAAACTCAACTGAAATTCAGCTAAAGAAGAGTATATATATATATATATATATATATATATATATATATATATATATATATATATATATATATATATATATATAATAACGCCTCACAATTATATTGCTTTTGAAAAGCTAATACGTATTCTAAATTCCTTTCAAACTCAATAAATCATAGCCCCTATTTCAAATTGTGACCTAGAAATAGAAGAATTAACCAACTATACCTACTACTGTATATAAATATATCTACTAAAGTTATATAAATATATCTACTAAAATGTTTAGACATGATTCAGAACCTTGTGCGTTTCGTCATACAACAAGCGTCTCGTAACCACATGGTTAGGGTCAGATGTTCGCCAGTAGCCAATTAAAAGAATTTTAAACTCCTAGCGACCCCATAGTATAAAAACGCTGACCAGTGATTTTCGCCCCTCCTTTGCTTTGCTGTCTTGCTTTATGGCTCGCGCTCTCTCGTTCTTCTGACACTTGAGCGCGTACTGCTTCCAACTATACTATGATCTAAATGTCTTCTGACTGCCCCGGCAGATTCTGGTGGCCACTAGTATTGTTTGTGTGTGTCCTGCTGTAAAGGTACCTGTGCTTTGCTGGAATTTCTGCAGAATAATCCAGAATAAATTAATGTGCACCTCATCAGTCTTGTGCGGGCTCTTCAGTACCTCCCTTATGTGTTTATTACAGCAACCACGCCTACCTGTGTGTGAATCCATCACCTGCAAAGTTAAAGTTAAAGTTGTTCCTATATATATATATATATATATATATATATATATATATATATACATATATATATATATATATATACATATATATATAAATATATATATATAATATATATATATTATATATATATATATATATATATATATATATATATATATATATATATATATATATGTAATGATATATATATATATATATATATACCGTTTAAAAAATATGTTACGATTTCTTCTCCACTTATTTCTTCTAGAAACTCGACTATCAAACGAGTTAAAAACTATTGGTTACTTCATCTCATGTCAGGCTGAAGACTGCCAGGATATTTCTTTTTATTTTGTCTCGGTATTTTTGTTCACAATACTTTTTTATTTAGATCCCTTTTCTTTGTCCTTTTTTCTCCTCCGTTGCTTTGAGTCCAATTTTTTTAAAACTTCAGAATGTGTCGCTATTATTTTTTAATGCCGGGGCATCAAGAGAAGTCGAAAGATTATTTTCGACGACTAGTGTACCGTGGACGAAGGAGAGACATCGTCTCCAATCGATAGTATTGGTAACATATCAATATAAAAATATAACGTGTAAGTTATTTTATAATGAAATGGAAGTGATAAGAAATAGCTATTGGAAATTATGAGCTCAGACAAATACGAGACTGAGAGAGCCTGACTGGAGAAACCTTATTGTGATCAGACGCCTTACACCAGCATTGATGACATTCCCACCTGTAAAACTTTTTCCACCTTCAGAGGAGAGCACATGCAGAGAAAAAAAGAATCACTCAAGGAGATTCTAGGTTTCAATATATATTATATATATATAACTTCCATCTTAATTAGTCTAATGGTTAAATTTTATCTTTTACTGTATTTTAATATTTTTAGCCTATTTGTTTCTCTACTGTTAGGCACGTGACGCAAAATTAATTTAAATATCACAAAAAGAAAAGAAATCACGTGATCAGCATTTAATGAATTAAATTCTAAAAATTTATCTCTAAAAATTCACCAAAAATCAGAAAATGGAGGTAAAGATTCTAAAAATATTTTATTTTAAAGGAATTTTTATGGTTTTTCTCGTGATATAAATTTTATAACACTCAGATTATTATTCTAAATGCGAACTTAAAAAAATGTTACAAAAACGCTTAAAACTTTGTTTTGAAAAATCTAAGAATTTTTCAAACATCTTTCTCAGTGCAACCCTATACTATAAGAAGAATCGCAATATTTCAGCCCTTTAGGTCCTGCGGTTTGGCTTGTGCGTTAGTTGTCAGTCAGTCAGTTAATCATGGAACTATATATATATATATATATATATATATATATATATATATATATATATATATATATATATATATATATATATATATATATATATATTTATATATATATATATATATATTTATATATATATATATATATATATATATATATATATATATATATATATATATATATATATATATATATATATATATATAAATTCCATACTTTAATACAATTAAAGGTGCACTGTGGCCTTCAATAACGCAAGATAGGAAGGCTGGATGCCGTTTAAGAGGGGTGTCTAGCGCAGAACGGGATAATGCATGGAGCATTTTGAAGTGTAACGAGATTAAATTTTATGTCTTTTAACTCACATACGTTGTATGATGACTGTTCACCTCGCACGTAGGGTTGCCATAAAATAGTTTTGAAAACTAGAAGTCGTGAGTGAAGAACCAGGGACATTAACTTTGACTCATTCAAAATTTTCTAGTAAAAGCTTACAGTAAAATTAATTATTTGAGATTCATTGGAATTTCGACATGAGCGGGTGTTCATACGTTACTAGGTCCTCTTCGAACTTTAGACACACTTTAGAACTTTAGACACACAAAATTTTACGCCACCTAACATGGAAGCCATTTCATAATAAAATAGAAAGTAATAACATATGACTATCAGAAGTTATAAGCTCAAAAAAATGGGAGAAAACAGTGTTAATTTTTTAAATTACATGATAATGACTATTTGCTTTTGTTATTATGAACTGAAAGTGATTGTTATTTAAATAAAAACGAAATTTTTTCACAAACGGTATTTTTATTTATATTATAAATATAAATTATTGTTGATGGGTGTGAATCTATTTTGTATTCACCTGTTTCCATACAGCGTCCTTTTATTTTAATCACTTTTTTCCCCGAGAAAATTATCTTTATATACTGTCTACTTCTGTCTACTCTTGTTGAACAACAGTCTAAAAATGTTTTATATGGAAATGGAATCATCGCTGAAACAAGTGGGTTCTGTAGTTCGCTTCTAAAATCATTGCATAGGGGTTTTGAGCCAAGGAAATTAAATTTTGCTTTGTCTCGGACCCCTCGAAAGCGGTATATTTTTATGTAATGAAACACACTTCGTATAAATGTTGGCACATTTTTCTTCTGGATTTTTAATTTATCAAACCCTAAGATTGGTCGAGTATAACTCTTGCTTAATAAGCACTTTATATCAAAAATTTGCGTCCATTTATTTAATAAATGTCGGGCAGAAGAGAATTGAGCGGGTAATGAACGTTGATTTCTTTTAAAGACGGGCAGTGATTTTGATGATTTATTATCCTTAAATAAAGGGTTGTTAAACTGTCTTTACGATAGCTCTTCATTAGAATTTATGAAGTATGAAAATACTGTTATTATGTCTGCAATGGTGGATTTATCCTTGTAGAAAAACATCAACCCAAAACATATTGAACGTTGTATTACAAAATTCTCCCTTTATATTTCAGCCGTAAAACCTTTAATTTCTGTCACGGTGCAACAGAAAAAGAATTTCATACTTTAGCACATCTAAGAATTTTAAAATACGTTTTATGGCGCACTCTCCGATTTATGTCCGAGTGTTTGTGAAATATTTCGCCCCGACTTTTACATCAGATAAATATGATTTACGCCGGTTCATTCAGGCAGATGGCATTATCTTTATGTCCCTCTTTACCAATATGTTGGTGTTTCACGAGGTTTTGGAAAACTTTGCGTAGAACTTCGAGGCTATTTTGTTTCTTGAGGTGGTGTGTTTTATGTTCCTTTGTTCCAAAGAACCATAAAGAAAACCGAAAATGGTGATTTTAGGTGATACAGTGTCGCTTCCAAAGTAGGCTCACTGACTTGTTGAAAATGCGCGTTATAAAAACACTGACATATTGAGAATGCACGGTTGAAATTTTTATGTAAAGATACTTTATAAGTTGCAATGTAGTGAATAAAAGAGTTATTCATTAAAGCATAAAATATTTCATTCAATTAACTTCAATCCTTCTCACTCTATGGGGTATTCGAAATTCACGAAATCAAAATCTCTACAAGTTATATATATACATCTACACAGCAGTATATATACATTTATATATGTGTACGTATTTTTATGCATATATATATATATATATATATATATATACATGTACAGTGAATTGTTTATTTCACCCAGTCCCGACTATCACATTCCTTTGTTATGTTTCCACATCTATCGTTTTACCGCATTTATTGTTCAGTTCAGTTGATCCCTTGAAAAGCGATAGATCGAGATCCCACCGTATACATATATATATATATATATATATATATATATATATATATATATATATATATATATATATATATATATATATATATATATATATATATATATATATATATATATATATATATCCTACTATTAACAGCTGAAGGTAAACAAACGTATGTTTGTTAGTGAGCAGACACGGAGACGGGCTAATCTCACGAACCGAGCATAGCAGAATATCGCGACTGGTACAGATGTACGCGGACGGAAGAGACGCATGCACTGATCCTCAACTTTCAAAACTTTAAACTTTTTAAATTATTAAATTATAACCGCCGAACTCTGGCATTCAGTAACAGCTGACATTCCGGGTGAGCCAGCTCTTTTCCCTTTCGCAAATTTCCACTGTTTTCATGCACACAAGATTCAACTTTTTCGTCCTCCAATCGACAAATTTTTTATTTCCATGTGTTCTACAATTCTTCATCTTTAAGGATATACACATTTTTATGAAGTTAAAAATTATTTTCATTGCAAACAAAGCTTCTTCTCCAAAGCAGTTTTCCGAATTTCACGAAATAGACAATTTTTATGGACAAATATTTCGGTTTTCTACACCTATTAATGTCTATTTTACGATTTATCGGCATTTGCTAGATGTTCAGCTTCCAAAATCTATCAAATACATTTAATAATAAAAAAATGTTATCATTTTAAAAAAGCGTACTTAGAAAACTCACTTTTTAAATTTCCCTCGCTGATCGCCATAATAACTCAATGAAATTGAATGCCGACTTCGTAATTTTTCGACATCTTATTTTACTCGCTAATAATTCCAGCAAGTTTGTGAAATTTATTTCTAATTAATGAACAACTGATGAGGATTCTTCCGCCACCATTTTTTAATTCATCAGAACTGTCTTTCTATTTTTAAAGCACTTCTCCCCCCATAACTTATAATATTTACATTTGGCCATGTTGCAAAAAAGAAAAATTATTTGTTGAGAACGAGTGATTTAATAATTGAAATTCAGAAATAGTTTTAAAGTACCAGAAATAATTTTAGTTTTAGGAAATGAGAAGTTAAAACCTTTAGAATTTTTTCTAATTGAATGAACTTTTTTTTGTTTAAAAAGCAAAATTTAAAAACAGAAATTTGAAAGAATTATTTCAAAAGCCAAAAACCGAAATTTTGAAAAGAGAATTTTAAATAATTGTTTCCTTTTTTAAAAATTCTATTATATTTTTAAAAGTGATTAAACAGTTTTTAATCTTTAAGAAATAAAACCATTTCATTTTAAATCGAAAAAGCAACACATCGGGGTGCCACTCAGCTAGTATATATATACAGTCTATTCCGTTTAATCGGGCCACATCGGGTCACAATCATTTTGATTCTAATAACTGGCTGGTCCGATTAACTGGATTCCACTGTAGATATATATATATATATATATATATACATATATATATATATATATATATATATATATATATATATATATATATATATATATATATTATATATATATATATATATATATATATATATATATATATTATATATATATATATATAGATATTTATATATATATATATATATATATATATATATATATATATATATATATATATATATATATATATATATATATATAAAATTTTTTTAGAATATTTTCACCAAACAGTGAGAAACGTAAAGAAAAGCACACTTCTACAGCGGGAAAATTTTTAGAGTTGTCAAAAAGGACAAAATTAGTCCTATCTGAACACACTTGAACGCTGAAAGGGAACAAATTAAAGGACCGATTGAGGAGCAAATTAAGGAAATATTATTCCATATGTAACAAAATCCTTTTAGTGACTGGGCGAAATATTTTCTAAGACGTATTTTCCATTTTTTCTTTAGAACATCGATGTCAATAATTCTCTGCATCCATGTAAGGTTATGTACGAATACAAGTCCTTATCTGTCTGTCATCGCATGATCGAGTCATGAAAAGTGTGGATAGTCATTGTGTGTCATATTATCAGCGCTGAAGCTGATGGTGGCGAAGATAAATAGTGTTAAAAGCCACATGGCCATGCTTAAAAGAGCCCCCCAAGCGGGTTCCACTGAATCTGAAAGAAATTTTATGTGTTGCTTTTTCAAATGCTTTTATTGAATATACCACTCTCCAACGGTTAGGATGATTAATATTTCTAATTCTAAAATCGCTTTAATAATAATTTTTCTTTTAATTATTCCGCCAAATAATTCCAATCGGGCTTATAGTCAGTAGTTGCAGTTTGATGTAATTCACTTAATCATTGACGAGGGATCATTGACTGCTGTCAGTGTTTTACTAAACCGAATGCAGGAAAATTTATTGCCATAAGTTGAACCAAAAAATAAGTTGTACCTAAAAGTGAAAAAAAAAAAAACGCAAAGAAATTCATAAAGTGCCGCATGCGGCAAGATATATATATATATATATATATATATATATATATATATATATATATATATATATGTGTGTGTGTATATATATATATATATATATATATGTATATATATATATATATATATATATATCTGTGTGTGTGTGTGTGTGTGTGTATGTGTGTTTGGCCAGACCCTGGCGAAAGCGATATACTTTGGGAGCCTATGTATCGAGACAAATTCCTTTTCACATAAAGATCCTTTTAAAATCCAACGTTTGATAATTGCCCCCAAGAAAGCGTACCGAAAATAATTCTCTCCGAGCAAGCATCTCCCCCACAGCACCCAGGGGTGGACGTATTAAAACTTGGAAGAATCAGTCGCCGCATCCTCTTAATGCACTCTCAACAAAACACGCACGCTGATTGGCCGAGACATGCCTACCTCTGTCGACGTCATGAGAGCGGCCCCTGCTACTAATGGCTTAATAATGACGGGCCCGCACCTGTTGCTCGTTTTAAATCACAGTCGTCACTCGTTCGAGTGGGCTACTCTGCCTATTTCCGATGCGAGGAGACCCCGAAATCTGACACTGCGTTTCACTTTTAGCGGAAAAGTTCGGATGTAAAGCGATGGGGGAGTCATTATTTCCGAAACTTGGGAGATGTGTGAAATGTTGTTTCGGTGATGGGGAAAGTTTTACGGGCAGGCGATATTAAAATAATGGTGCTTTTAAACGCTCTATTAAAAGGATTTTTTTAAATTTTAATTATATGTTTATATAAATGATTGTTTTTATATTGTACGCTTGTCTGCATAAAGCGTGAACATGTCAAGTTTTTCATAAATAATGAAATGTTTTTAAGAAATAATAGAAAAATCGTTAGAAATGGACTCTGCGTGAAACATGGTAATGTAAAAAGAGACTGTCATCTCGAAATAATATAATACTATATTAGGACAGTTCTCGCTTTAATATGCCCGCTGTCACTCTGCTTTAAAATTATCATTCAGATTAAGGAGGATAATACATTTAATTTATATACTAGCATACACGCATAAATAAATAAATAAATAAATAAATATAAATATATATATATATCATCGGTGATCAGTAAAAAGGGCGAATATGTATGTAAATCTCCATGGGTATTCGCCACTTTTACAGAACACCAACAATATATATATATATACAGTGGAATCTCGATCGATCGTTCCCCGAATCATCGTTTTCTCGTATGTGGCATTTATTTCACCCAGTCCCAACGATCATATTGCTTTGCTATGTTCCCGCATCTATCGTTTTATCACAATTGTCGTTCAGTTCAGTCGGTCCCTTGGTCCCTTGAAATACGGTAGATCGAGATTCCATTGTGTGTATATATATATATATATATATATACAGTCGAACCTCCATATATCGAAGTAGCAAAATGCCGGAAAAAAATTCGATATATAGAAATTTCGATAAATAGAATTGATCTTAGTTTTATCATAATTGTCCTAAAACATTAAAATTAAAGCTAATTTTCGTATACGAAAATCCATTTCCAATTTATATGCGAATCACATTAAATGAAAGTTACTCTTAATAACTAAAAAATGAATTAATGTGAAAGATTTATTGAGTACTATATACCTTTAAAAAAAACAATAATCCAGACAGTGGTTACAGTGATCACAGTTACATTCTTTTAAAAAAAAACTACGGATATCATGCTGAACAGCCAGTTTTGCGGAAAGTTCATCAAAGAAATGCTCGCATTTATTCAGTCCATTAAAAACTTCATCAGGCCATTTCTTCAAAACTTCATTTCCACGAATTGAAGTCAACGAAGTATTGTTTCAAACGCCAAAAATTGGGAGATTTTATTCTAAAGTGTAATAAAATCTCCCAATACGTCGTGAAAAAAATTTCGATATATAGAGATTTTTTCGATATATAGAAACAGTTTTTCTATGTAATGAACATGGAGATTTGCTAAGAGTTCGATATATAGAAAATTTCGATATAGGGAAGTTCGATATATGGAGGTTCGACTGTATATATATATACAGTGGAATCGCGATCTATCGTTTTTCAAGGGACCGATTGAAATGAACTATAAATGCGGGAAAACGATAGATGCGGAAACATAACAAAGCAATGTGATCGTTTGGACTGGATAAAATGAACGACACATGCGGAAAAACAATGGATCCGACAGTCGAAACTCCATATATCGAACTTCCCCATATCGAAATTTTCTATATATCGAACTCTTAGCAAATCTTTATGTTCATTATATAGAAAAACTGTATCTATATATCGAAAAATCTCTATATATCGAAAAATCTCTATATATCGAAATTTTTTTTCAAGACATATTGGGAGATTTCATTCCACTTTAGAATAAAATCTCCCAATTTTTGGCGTTTGAAACAATAGCGCCCTTTACACGTACGCTCTTTCGCGAGTGCTTGAAACGTACGGGATTGCGCGCATGCTCCAAGCACTCGCGAAAGAGCGTACGGGATTGCGTGGGGGAAATTTTGCAGTACTCTCCAAAGCAGCTTTCGCTTCCTCTCCGACACCTTCACTCGTGCACTCAATCGCGCGGGATCGTGGTTTCACGCGGGAAAGAGCGTACGTGTAAAGGGCGCTAATATGTCGTGGACTTCAGTTTGCGGAAAATGTCCCTGATGAAGTTTTTAGTGGACTGAATAAAGGCGAGCATTTCTTTGATGAACTTTCCGTAAAACCGGCTGTTCAGCAAGATATTCGTATTTTTATTTTATTTATTTATTTATTTTATTTATTTATTCATTTATTTTTTATTTATTTTTTTATTATTATAATTTTTTTAAAAGGTATGTAGTATTCAATAAATCTTTCATAGTAATTCATTTTTTAGTTATTAACTTTCATTTAATGGGATTCGCATATAAATTAGAAATGGAGTTTCGTATACGAAAATTAGCTTTAATTTGAATGTTTTAGGAGAATTATGATAAAACTAAGATCAATTCTGTATATCGAAATTTCTATAAATCGAATTTTTTTCCGACAATTTGCTACTTCGATATATGGAGGTTCGACTGTATATATATATATATATATATATATATATATATATATATATATCTGTAATCTTTTTAATGATTTGCTTTGAAATGAGCTCTATTCGTAATCCTGCACTCGATATAAATGTAAGTTATTACCAGAAGAGATGCAAATAGCGACCCAGGCTCATCTCCTGGCAGAAATTGGATTTCGCGTCCATGATTCAAAATTAATCTAATCTAAACCTCATTCAATAAATCACGTCCAAAATGCCACTTTTTACTCTTACAAGCAATCCCCCCGCATACATTAACAGGAATTATGAAAAGAAACGCGTGTCATCATCCAGAACTCGCATATTTCTTTTGAAAACGAAAGAAATGAGTTTCAGTTCTCTCTCTTTCGAGAAAAATATTTCCATTTTTAAGTCATTCACTGTCGAGGGGGGGGGGGGGTGGAGATTGAAAGTAATTAGGTAGGCGAAAAAGCGTTTCCGCGGAAGATAATTAGGCATAGCATGTGGAACAGTGATTATCACTGTTCTCGCTGGAGTTTAAAAAAAAAAAAAATACTACCTGTTACAATAATCAACGCGAATGGGGACAGAAAAAAAAATTAACTTTTTTTTTTCCTCTACGAAGTTTATCAACATATCAACCTATTCCTAAAAGTATTTTTGCCGTCTTAATGAATTTTAAATTGGCAGCGTCAAAAATGGCGTCGAAATTCGGCGTTATAAAAATAGAATTTCCATTTTTCGGAAAATGCGCTTCCTTCAAAATTAAGACTGATTAAGCGTTCATTTAATATTAAAATGGCGCCATGCCATCGACGCAGGCATTTGTTTGTTTTTTTTTGTTTTGTTTTGTTTTGACGAGAAAAGGATAACCATCTGAATCAAGAATAACTTATTGAGCTTTGAGTGCTCATTAAAGTAATCTAGCGGAATAGTGGAAAACTGTTAAAATGGTAAACAGGAAACACTGCTGTTGTTATGACTGCAGCGAGGATTTCCAGATTATCTCTTTTAATGAGAACATGCCCTCTTTTTTCTTAAGGCTGCTGTGTACTAACCCTATTGGATTCACTCAACTCATTGTTGACCTATGGAGAAGTTCACTTGAAATTACCGACCTCCTAATCGGTATTCGACACTATCGATGCCAGATCGCTCGACTGCAATCCCGCCATCGAGCACCGCCTAATTTCGGACAACCCGGTAGGCGTAGCCAAAGGGCGTGGGACCAAGGGCTAATATATTATTATTTTAATTCTCTTTCAATTTATATAACTAAAAGATCTGGCAACGTCAGTCCTATTATCCTGTTACTACTTTTTTTTTTTAACATAGGATTACATTCCTCCATAACGATCCTCCGGAAAGCAAAATTTCAGATGTCCTGCGTTGCGAGTTATAATTTTGGCAGCACGCCAAACCCAGTCAGTATCGCTTGGACAAGCAATAAACAGTTAAACAGAAAAGTATCAAATTGCGTCAAAATTTATATATATGTATATATATATATATATATATATATATATATATATATATATATATATATATATATATATATATATGCATACATATATATATATAGATACATATATATATATAGATACATATATACATAACACATACATACATATATACATACAAAAGAGATAAGTAACGATAAGTAATCCAACGTTAATAACCCGGGGTAGTTTCGTTAGAAAAGACTACCTGAATTTTTCTTTTAATTTTTAACTTTTAATTTTTTTTTGACAGAGTTTAATTACAATTCCACAGTAACGATTTAAAAAATAACAATTTCGCCACATTGCATTCAACAATCTCACTGATTCAGCAATTGCACATTTTCTAACTGTACATTAATATCACATATTCTAATTATACATCTATTTAAATGCATATCATCAGTCTTTTCTACAATTTTCTGTGTTCTAGTTACACATTTCATAAATACACAATTTCATATATTCTAATTATACATTTCAGAATTAACAATTTCGCATTTATGTACACATTTTCGCATTATGTACACATTTGTGAGTAACGTTTCACAATAATACGTCAATTTAGTTAGCGAATTCACGTTTACAATTTCACATTCAACAATTTCACATATTCTAATTATTCATTTCATAAATACACAATTTCACATAATCTAATTATACATTTCATAAATACGCAGTGTCACATATTCTCATTATACATTTCACTATTAACAATTTCGCATTTATATAAACATTTCCTATGTAGCTTTCCACAATAATTCATCAATTTAGTTAGCAATTTCATATTAACAATTTCACAATTTCACATTCAAAAAGACTTAAACCTTTTTATACAAGTCAAAAGTTTTTTTTTTTTTGCATCAATACTAACAAATATCTAAAAATCACTTTTTTTGACTTAATCCCTTTATACCGGGCACTATATATGTGTGTGTGTGTGTGTGAGTGTGTGCGTGCGTGTAAGTCAGTCAGTCAGTCAGTCAAAATTTTGACGCATTTCGGTACTTTTCTGTTTAACTGTTTACTGCTTGAACAAGCAATACAGATTCGGTTTGGCGAATAACCAAAATTATAATTCGCTACGACAGACGGTTTTAGAGTCTGAAATTTTGCTTTCCGGAGAACCTTTCTAGAGGAACGTAATCCTTCATTAAAAAGTATTAGTAATAACTAGCTGAATTCCCGTGCTTCGCGACGGAACACCATCCATTATGTCATTTAACAAATTTAAATTGACTTTAGGTAATATATAACTGATTAACTGGGTAACAAATTTAAATTAACTTTAGCAGTAAAGTGTTGTCATTCCTTCATGTGAGTTCACTATGTCATTGAACGACCGTGATCTGACATTCAATATCAATTTATGATTTTTTTCGGGGGGGGGGGTTAAGCGCCCCTTTTCCGCCCCTTAAATTTCGAATTTTTAAAAAAGAGTTCTCAGAGAGCACCTAGAGTCTAAGAGGAGACCCCCCCCCCCCATCCTACAAAATTTCAGCTTCCTTGGACTAATGGCTCCAGAGATACAGTGATCAGTCAGCGCGTTGGTGGTATTTGGCTTTTATATAAATATACTAGCTGAAAACCCGCACTTCGCTACAGAGTACATTCAAATTAAATGCAACGGTCAATGTATGCAACTAATGGCAATATATATATATATATATATATATATGTATATATATATATATATATATATATATATATATATATATATATATATATATATATATATATATATATATATATATATATATATATATACATACATATATATATATATATATATATATATATATATATATATATATATATATA
>OU015495.1:32211209-32236209 GCA_907164885.2 Dolomedes plantarius | reverse complement strand
ATTAATAAATACTTTTTTAAAATTTTTTTGATGAATTATCCCATCAACTTGAAAGACTATGAAGATAATTGGAAGTTAACTTGAGTTTAGCTTTTCGTTCCCGTCCCGGCCGATAGATGGCAACAAATATACATACATACATATATATATATATATATATATATATATATATATATATATATATATATATATGTGTGTGTGTGTGTATAGTGAAACTTCTTTGGCCGACCACCGCTATTCCTATTTGGTTCAGAACGGATTCAAGACTTCATAGACCCAATTCTATGGAAGAAACCCTCTTTCGACAGTCATCCCTCCAAATGGTCCCTTTTTCTCGGAAACATGACTGGTCATAGAGAAGTTTCACTGCATATATATATGTATATATATATATATATATATATATATATATATATATATATATATATATATATATATATATATATATATATATATATATATATTGAATAAGAGGAACAGAATTGAGATGCCTTCCTTTCCTATAGCAGAAATAAACTCACAGGCAATTAATGACCTGTCAGACTTCTGCTAATCTCATGAATAAGTAATGAGAGGCGTGTGTTTTTTTTCTTCTGATGGGGTGTCCAGAATTTTATGTATGCAATCATTAAAGACGGAGAATCGAACGGAATTCAATTAGCTGTACAGAATCAGTGGTATGTTTCGTTCTGTCTGGTCGCGAACGAAAAAATATGCTGAAACTAATAATCTATTTCTATTGAAAGTAAATATATTTGTATTGATATCTCTGCGTTTCTCAGAGCGAATTTCTAATACTGGTACTAAAATATCGAGAGCAGTTTGTTAAATATTCAAGTAACAATTCGAACTTGATAGTGCTCTCAAACCTCCCCGTATATATATATATATATATGTCTGTGTGTATGAACGATTTTTTTCTTTAAATATAGTTAACTATTTAAAATAGAATAGAACATTTATAAATAAAAACAAAACAATCATTTTTTAAATTCATATTACTAATGGCTAAAAGCCATAATTAGATAGTTCAAAAATCAGGTTTCCTGAATCAGAGATGTAGATATATATTTTTGTGCTCATCCCTTCCGATAGTAAATTGGTATAATTTTTACTTTATCAGAAAAAATCTTACGTGTTATACTTTAAATAATTCTGCCAATCATATTGCTTGAATACTTTTTATATGGAGACGATGTCTCTCCTTCGTCCATCGTGCCTCCATCGTTACGAACATAATCCTTCTACATTTCCATTATGCCCCGGTATTGGAAAATAATGCTGACATATTTCGAGTTTAAAAAAAGATATTGGACCAAAATTAACCGAGGAAAAAAGAGGACACAAAGAGATCAACTTAAAAAAAAAGACAATGAACCAAAAGTTCGGGACAGAAAAAGAGGATATGTTCTCTTTAAGAAAGATAATCCGGCATCCCTGAGCATGACACGACTGGGAGAGACCAACAATTCTTGAACTCGTTTTGATATTCCGATTGTTAGAATAAATAAATAATGGAGAAATCGAATGATATTTTTTAAACAAGATATTTTTTTGTATGTTCCCGCGTCTATAGTTTTCCCAATTTTATTGTTTAGTGCAATAGGTCCTATGTAATGTAGGTAATATGTAATTTAAAATACATATTTATAAGTCCCTTTATAAACGATATAGGTTTCAATATAAATATATATATATATATATATATATACACACACATATGTATATATATATATATATATATATATATATATATATATACACACACATATATATATATATATATATATATATGTATGCATGTATGTATGTATTGAATGGCAGGTACCTAGTAACTGAGCTGCGTTCCCTTACGTAGCAAAAACAAACACAGAGGCAATTAATGACATGTCAGACTTCTTCCAGTCTCATGAATAAGTAATAGTATAGAGACGACAGAAGAGAGGGCTCATGTATCCTTTCCACGAATCGAAGAAAATGTTCTTTTTCTGCGAAACATTGAATTCCAGAGATGAAATGTTCCTCAAATTAAAGGTGGACATCTTGCGAGATAAAAACCGACGCCGTGTTCGCGGGATGTTTCCGTAATGATCCAACATCTATAGGAGAAATTGTCTTTCGCTACATTTTCCTGACACGGACATTTTTCAACAGATAATTCTGTGTCAGCAATTTGATTAGGATTTAATGCTTCGTTGTTGAAAAAAGGTTAGCTGGTCCGAGATCTTTTAAGTCTGACCCTGGTGGTCGTGAATGGACATCGTCGTTTCTTCTTTCGTTCGCTTCCAAACGAGAGGAGAGTAGGACCTATTTTTTTGCTTCGAGTCCTGGCGATTCATATAAATCCTATATTTTCAGATTCATTATTTTTATAAGGAATTCAGGCTAATTATATTTCTATCATTCAATACATATTTAAAATACATATGTATAAATGTATATACACTGAAGTGCCAGAAAAATTGTTATACATGTCTAATAACTGGTAGTTCCACTTCTAGACTGTGGAACTGCAGAAATGCCAAGGGGCATGGACTCCATGAGCTCTCTGAGGAAATCTGTAGAGAATGAACACAATGCCTCTTGAAGAGCGGTCTCCAATTCTATAATATTCCTAGATGGTGGATCTCTGCTTTGAACGCATTGCATCCCAGATATGTTCAATAAAGTTTTAGAACTGGAGGACAATTGGACCATTTCATGTTCCAAACCTCTGATGAGTGTTCCTCAAACCATAATTATTTAATGGTTGTGGATGTGTTGGTTGGCGTCTTCTCTTGTGGGAGGACGCCCAAACGCATGGGAGTGAACGCGTGACAGGAACGGCTGTAACACATCTTAAAGGATGTTAGCATGGCGTTCACTGGATAGAGAAATAGTACACAGATGAGTGGTCAAAATTCATGGCAGCTCAACACACCCCATACCATTACTAAGGGACTACTAGTGCGTAGTCCCTTAGTTGTAGCCGTACAGTTATGACATGCTTAACTCACTGCTTTATGGCGTGTTCTTCACAAGCCGGCATTTCCATCTGCCTGAATAAGTTGGAAACGAGATTCGTCAGACCAGACTAATGGTTTTACGACAAATGTCTTCCATTTCTCACTGGTACTATTCCTGATATCATACGAGGATCAAAGCTCTGAGTATGAATGCAGGACATGAATGGCTATAACACATCTGAAAAGATGTTAACGTAACATTCACCAGGCAGAGAAGTTGTAGCCGTATGAGAGGTCTTAATTCGTGGCAGCTCAACACACCATATACCATTACTCAGGGACCACCAGCCTGTACACTTCCTTGTTGACGTGCTGGATTCATTGAAGATATAATACAGAATAAAAAAATAAAAAAATACAATCACATACAATTCATAATACTAAGCTCATAGTCAATTATATAGTTTAAAAAAAAATCACAGTAAAGTCTTCGTCCGTCACGGATCTCTCAGTCTTTGAACTGATAACTTCCGATGTCACTTTGTGATCACTTTTTGTTTCATTATAAAACTGCTTAGATGCCATAATTCTATATTTTATATGTTACCGATCCTATTTAATTGAAAACTTTTTACGTTGGGACAATGTCTCTGCATTCCGGCCCAGTTATCGGAAATGATCTTCCTATATTTCCATGATATTCCGCTATTAAGAAAGAATTCTGACACATTTTGCAGTATAATGAAAGATTAAATCAAAAGTAACTTATGTAAGCATATATATATATATATATATATATATATATATATATATATATGTATGTATGTATATATGCATGTTCTCTTTAAAAGAGGTATTGTGAAAACTTTAACTCTTCCGATCCATTCTAAATGAAAGGAATTCAAACCCATACAATTCATTCATTTGTGCCACTGAGTGCCGTTAAATGTCGTAATATGCATTTTTGAACATTTTCAATGACATAGTCATTTTTAAACAAGTGATGCAAGTTATTTATTTTTCGCATAAACCAGGTATTCAAAGCCCAGTCTTTCACGAAGGAACGATTTCCCCATTTGAATAGTTGGAAGTAATGTCATCTCGCCAGAAACAAACAAGTGGCAGAACCTTTCCCCATTATTTACGCATTCGGAATTCTATTGAATCTCTGATCAATTCCGCGTTTTTAAAATTTCATTCAAACAAACGTGTAATTGAGTTTAGTAGGGAACAAAAGAAAAATAATTTTAGAGCAATATATATATATAGAAATATATATATGTATATATATATATATATATATATATATATATATATATATATATATATATATGTGTGTGTGTGTGTGTGTGTGTGTGTGTGTGTGTGTGTATACAACGTTTTCAAACACTCCTCCATTTTCTGTAAGTGATGCAAATTATTTACTTTCTGTATCGTCCAGATATTTCAGCCTCAATTAACAATTTACTTACACACGCACACACACACACATATATATATATATATATATATATATATATATATATATATACACTGCTGGCAACCCAAATTGCAACACCAAGAAAGACAAGAGATATCACAACAAAATTTATTTTGTAGATAACATGTTGACCAAGTATCAAATGATTAAATTTATAGACTTCTGTGAAGTGTGGTTCCTGCCAAAATCAGTAGCCAGAGTAGCCACCATTGTTGGAGATCATCGCTGCCACACGCCTCGGCATTGATTCAAAGAGACTTTGGATGAGTTCTTGGGGTACAGCAGACCAAGCAGCTTCCACACGTTGCCAAAGTTGATCTGCTGTGGCAGCTGGGGATGGAATCTGGGTCAATCGTAGAGCAACCATGGACCACATATTTTCTATCGGCGAAAGATCCGGAGAGCGAGGCGGCCAGGGAAGCAATTCAATCTGGCGATTGACGAAGAACCGTTGGACAATGCGTGCCACGTGTGGTCGCGCATTATCCTGTTGAAATATGGCTGTGGGCAAGCCCTGAAGGTAAGGAAGCACAACTGGCTCCAACACCTCGGGGATTTAGCGCTGGCTGTTTAAAGTACCGGCAATGCGTACTAGAGGTGTGCGAGAGTGATATCCAATACCACCCCATACCATAATACCCGGTGCAGGACCAGTGTGGTGGTGCATAACGCAGCTGTTCAGCATCCTCTCTTCACGGTGTCTCCAGAATCGAATGCGACCATCGTGGTGTTGCAGACAGAAGCGTGACTCGTCAGTAAAGACAACTTCATTCCATTCTGCCGTCCACATCCTTCTGTCATCGCACCATTGGCGGCGGAGACGTCTGTGGTTCTGCGTCAAGGGTAGACAAAGCAATGGACGTCTTGCGGACAGACCACTCTGCTTTAAACGGCGTCGAATGGTACGCGCAGACACTGGATGATGCGTTACAGACTGCATGTGCTGTGCTATGGTTCGTGATGTGACTAAGCGATCCGTCACTGCCATGCGCACAATTTGCCTGTCATCACGTGAAGTGATGCGCTGAGGTGGATGCGATCGAACACGCAGGTCCGTCGTACCCTCCTGCATCCAACGATCACATATCCGCATTATAGTTGTTTGGTTTCGTCCAACACGACTACCGATTTCCCTGAAAGATAATCCACAATCTCGGTAGGCCACTATCCTTCCTCTGTCGAACTCGGATACTTGATCAAAAGATGATCGCTGTTTTCGATCCACATCCTTCTGTCATCGCACGATTGGCGGCGGAGACGTCTGTGGTTCTGCGTCAAGGGTAGACAAAGCAATGGATGTCTTGCAGACAGACCACTCTGCTGTAAACGGCTTCGAATGGTACGCGCAGACACTGGATGATGCGTTACAGACTGCATGTGCTGTGCTATGGTTCGTGATGTGACTAAGCGATCCGTCACTGCCATGCGCACAATTTGCCTGTCATCACGTGAAGTGATGCGCTGAGGTGGATGCGATCGAACACGCCGGTCCGTCGTACCCTCCTGCATCCAACGATCACATATCCGCATTACAGTTGTTTGGTTTCGTCCAACACGACTACCGATTTCCCTGAAAGATAATCCACAATCTCGGTAGGCCACTATCCTTCCTCTGTCGAACTCGGATACTTGATCAAAAGATGATCGCTGTTTTCGACAAGGCATAATTGATCGTTTTTTTGAAAAAACCACAAGAAAAACACAATTGCCGAACTTGAAATCGTCGAAATCTCCAAGCCTTAAATTGCGCTTTGAAGTGTCGCCACAGGCGCGCGTGATGTGCGTCTGCGCTGAAATTCTAATCATTTGCATATCTCACCTCCGCTACTGCATGTTGTAAATTTCATGTTATTTGCATGTTTCCTTCAGGGTGTTGCATTTACAGTGGCCAGCAGTGTATATATATATACGCTTCGAAATACTGCTCTATTTTCCGTAAGTGCTACAAATTATTTACTTTTTGTATCGTCCAGATATTCAATCCTCAGTGAACAGTTTTACACGAAACAAATGATTTCCCAATTTGAATAGTCGGAAATAATTTCAGGTAACTTTTATCTCGCCAGAAACAAACAATTGACAGACCCTTCCCCATTATTTACGCATTCGGAATTCTATTTAATCTCTGTTCAATTCCAACATTTTAAATTTAGTTTAAACAAACGTGTAATTGAGTTTAGGATAGGGAACAACAACAAAATTTTAAAAAAAGATGTCTAGGGCGAAAAATAACTCTTTTTTTTTCTTTCTTATTCCTCGCTTCTTTTCTGGCGCCGAAAACTCCCAAAATGGTTGCAGCGTCAGATTCTACGTAATGCGAGGTTGCAGCTTCACACGCGACTCGACGCTGCAAATTAAATTTCGCATGCGTGTATTATGTTGCCGGCAGGAAGAAAAGCAAAAGATTTTTATTACGTATTATCCAAGTTGAAAGTCCATTTGTGCTTATTAACAAAAGTTCAGACAACGTAATAAATTTATCTTAAATCTAATTAATTTTTGAGCCGCGTTATTTCCCTCCCCCCTTCTCTGCTTCCTTTTTAATTTATATTCGTGACTTTTCTTTCTTTTTTGTTTCTATTCTTGGCCGTGCGGGGGGGGGGGGGATCTCAAATTGAATTCGGAAGACACAAAAAACAGGACCCGATTTTTCTTCGGGACTTTGTTTTGTCGCTAAAGTTTAGGTTATTTCTTTATAAAAATTCCGGTTATTGAACACTTTACGTTTCCGAAATTGGCCCTTTAAATTCATTACTGACATACATAATGCAATTTGATATACACACACACACACACACCTGATATATATGAAATATATCCATTACATCCTTAAATTCTAATCTGCAAGAGAAACTAGCTCAAATTTACATGGCTGGAGCTAGACTCAGCCTGAAAGGTATAAAATTAAATTTGGAAGCAGTCGGGTCGAATCGTTTATTAGACTGACAAAAGTGCGTCCGTCCATTTCAGAAGACAGCTCGGAAGCGAATATCACCTTTCAACCTTACGCGCGAGACTGTGAAAAAAACATGTGGATGTTATTTTAACCCACACCTGAATTCTAACAAGTACACGTGTAGAAATTCAAAGGCATGCGATTTATGGGAAGTTCTGTTACTAAGGGTTTTAAAGCGATAAATTAAGATTACTGCGGATTGAATTTATGAAAGGGAATTTAAATTCAGCAATGGAGGACATAATATTTAATATGCTACACACACACACACACATATATATATATATATATATATATGTGTGTGTGTGTGTGTGTGTGTGTGTGTGTGCCGGCCGGAGGTAAAAGGTACCAAGTCCATTTTTTAAGGTAGATTGTTTTTTGTTCTAATTTCAGTGGTGCAATGCTGTAACTCGAATATTTATACAGAAGAGACCTTGCTAGTTGAAAACGGCATCATGTCCATCATTGACATCATTATATCGAGGTAAAGAGCACTCAGTGGAGTTCATTGAACTCTCGTCTAAAATAATTCAATGATTGTGACTTAGTGTCTTTTACCTCCGGGACACACACACACACACACACACATATATATATATATATATATGTATGTATGTATATACTCCCGATATATATATATATATATATATATATATATCTGGAATAATTTTACTGGAATATATTAATTGGGATTCTTTCAGTACGCCATTATGAAAAAAAAACTCTCAGGTCACCTATCCCGTATTTTCGGGGTATGATTTCGAATAATAATTATTTTTAAAGAAAACCAAAAATACCGGTGAGCTGGATGAGTTGTTCTGCGTCGACAGCCATTAATTCGAGTTTAATGCCCCGCGGCGGAATGTCGCGTTCATTAGACTTGTGTGTTGTCGCTCCTTTTATCGGATAAGGACTGAGCAGGAGTGGGGCTGGGCGGGTTAATTGCAAAATAAAGTGAGACTTTCGACCGGGATGGACGGCGAAATGCACGGTCATTGCTGTCCGTCCGTATTGTGGAATTACTCTCGGAGGTGAGACAAAATAGTCCTTTCTTTATATCAGTGGTAGCCATGCCACAGTGCCTTTACTTACGAGTTTAATTCATTCCGTAACGGAGATCGTAACTCGAAATAATACTATGTAAAATCAATTTTCGCCATTGAAATGAATTAAAATGACATTAATCCGTTCCGGGGCCCCAAAACATGTCAATGTTTTGTTACTTTTTAAATTAAAAAAAATGTGTATTTGTAAATAACATATATTGTATAAAAACACAATACAATAAACTCTACTGCAATAAACTGATTTTATTAAGTATAATGTACAACATTTACTGTGGATATCAGATAACTTGACGATGCTGACGGAGGTGGGGGAGAAAGGATATACAGAATAATTGAATCTTTTTCGCTGACCCTTTTTGTCACTTGTTTCTTTACTTTTCTCTGCAGGGATAAAAACTTATCCAATGAGATCTGTTTCATCCCCCTCATTTAGAATGTTTTTGAGACGAGAGGTTGGGCGCTGTTCGGTTTCGGAGGACAATTCAAGTGTGGCCAGAGCAAGCTGCCCCGTGTAATAATTTTTGAGAGTTAATCTCTCGGTTTAAGACTGGAAAGTAGTCTTAGAAAAATATGTTTAATAATTGTACACATAGGTTGTAAATATTATATGTTTCTCGTGTGCTCATTTGTGAGAATGTTACATGACATTCGCTCCGCAAACTAGTGGTAGGGTATCTGAAGTGGGCTCGTAACCCGAATTTTAGCTCGTACCTCAAGGCAAAAAATCGGCCGAGAGTCTGCACGTATCTAAAAGAACTCGTAAGTCCTGTGTGTGTGTGAGGGGGGGGGGGTCTTGGTACAAGAAGTGCCTAGGCCAGTTTTCTCCAAGATTACTTTGTTTGCTTATGTCTCTTTGAAAAAATTTTATTTTCAATGTAAGAAGTACCCAAGTCTATACAATGGTTTAGAAAACACTTTTAAAGTATCTGACAGATTTTGGTAAATCTTACATTGAAAATAATATTTTTTTAAAGAGGCATTAGGAAACAAAGTAATCTTGGAGAAAACTGACCTAGGGACTTCTTGTACCAAGCCACAGATATATATATATATATATATATATATATATATATAATATTTTTTAATATTGGCACATAAGAAACATCGATCTCACGAAATAAACACAATCTATGATTCAATTTTTAAAAAAAAAGCATTTATTGGTCTACTTATTGTGTACGAAAATATAAAAGTCATTACTCCTGTTTTTTAACCTCCCCTCTGAAATCTGATACTTCCTGCGTAAGAGCCAATTAGCACCGCAGCGAATTATGCATGACGTCACTGTCGTAAAAATTAACTCAATTACTTTTATACGATTAAACCTATCTGCGTTTCTTAGTTAAGGCTTCATTACCAAATGAGATGTAGGTCGTTAGTTCCAGATACGAATGAGAACCTAATAACGTTACTTATTTTTTGCGAAAGCGCTGAAATAACTTTGGCGTATTTACGTAAGCGGCGTAAACAAAGACTGACGCATTTTTTTAATATTTTTTTTCCAAGAGGTCCTTTAAATCGGAGATCAAATACTCCATACAATAAAATAACATTATTATAGAATTCGGCGTAAAAACTTCCTCTTGAATTATTTCTGCAGTCATTCAGATTATTGGAAGCTTTGCTTTTTTTTAAATATTTCTTTGGTTTCCCGAGAAAAGAAAGATCTGTGACAATTAGATTAAAAGCGTGCCCCGGGCTTCTTTCCTCCGCAAAATTCGGTTCGATTTCCCTTACTTTTCTAACATGGTATCAAAATTTTGCCCAATTAGATTATTACTAAAATAGTTTATTTTTAATTTGCTTTTTTAATATTTCGGGTTTGTTTCCTCTTTTATATTGTTTTAGATAAGGATCATTATTTATTTATTTATTTACTTATTTATTTTGTCGAGAAAGTCCTTGGGAAATGTTTTAGGTGGAGTTAGGGATGTCAGAATATCTATTTTAAAGAGAACATGTCCTATTTTGATTTGTATCGATCTTTTTGTTCACTTTCTTTTATATTATATATATATATATATATATATATATATCCCTAGACCACCCTTTCAAGCGGCCACTTTTTTCTCGTAACCATGACTAGCCGCCATAGAGAAATTTCACTGTATATATATATATATATATATATATATATATATATATATATATATATATGTGTGGCTTTGTACAAGAGGTGCCTAAGTCAGTTTTTTCCAAGATAACTTTGTTTGCTTATGTCTCTTTAAAAAAATATTATTTTCAATGTAAGAAGTACTTAAGTCTATCCGATGCTTTAAAAGTGTTTTCTAAACCATTGTACAGACTTTGGTACTTCTTACACTGAAAATAATATTTTTTAAAGACACATAAGCATACAAAGTCTTATTGGAAAAATCTGACTTAGGAACCTCTTGTACAAAGCCACACGCACGCACACCTACAACCCCCCCCACACACACATATATATATATATATATATATATATATATATATATATATATATGATAATGTTACTAACTACCTATAATCGCCCATTCTGTAATTCATCTCTGCCATGGTAACCCGTCCTTCTAGTCTTGGCTTAAATGCTTCGCCTTCCCACATACTAACTTCCTCCGCCAATTCTGGCAACCTCTTTGACCTAATTCTATTTTGGCGCTGTTTGCGGGAGACGCTGGACTGGCTCGAAGCGAGTAAGATGTGTTGCTTTACTGTTTAATAAATTCGTTTGTTCCTGAAGCTGATTTTATTATTTTCCGGCCACGATGTAAGTTACATTTTCATGAGATGTCCATCCGGACATTTCATATATATATATATATATATATATATATATATATATATATATATATATATATATATATATATATATATATATATATATATATATATATATATATATAATATATATATATATATATATATATATATATATATATATATATATATTTCTTGAAAAATATTAACAAATTATCGATTGATAATTTGAGTAATTTTGAATATTAGGTGACTAACTATTCTACACCTTTTTTGCACCTGCACAGAATGGCAGGGAATAAATTCTGCCATTTTTGGTATATAAGAATTATATTTAGGTTAGAATTATGGAAGAACAAATGCTTCTTCTCAGTCCACTCTCAAAATAACGAGGTAATGTCACGAGATAAGCCAATCGTAAATAATTATTGCGCGAAAGGTAATATTACATATTCATCCTTTAGCTCTTTATTTCTTTAAAGGGGAAAAACGCATAAAATAAATCTAAGTTCCATTATGGCATTCTACACACAAAACATGACGAGCAAAAGTTATGGGGCATGCTGGTGGTTCAGTGGTTTTAGTCGTTCTTTATTCTTGTTAATGCGTCACCTTAAGTACACAATAGATCACGGGTTCGCATACAATTTGCTTTATTTTACATGATATTTACACGCATGCATTGAGTACAGTGCGATGCTAATCCTTGCTCTCGCGTTTCCCTTCGAATATGCATCTTAATGTCCGAGTGGGGTTACAAAGCTATAGAGTGGCAGCGGCATCTAGCACAACAATTTTCCACAGAAGTAACGAGATCCCGATATCGGGTATATAAAACGCACCTAAATATCTAAATATGAATAAATAGAAGTTCAGGTGACGTAAGTTTTGTTGTCAAGAAGTTGAAATGAAGTTTTTTAATGAAAATTCGGGCAACACAAGATTACCCTAGAAATTGAAAGAACACCCGAACACATTTCGGGCATAGCAAAATTTCACCAGACGTTTACCCAAGATTAGTTCCAGTAAATCAATAAGTATTTAAGCACGCTTGAAAGGCAAAATCGAAAAATCCGAGATTTATTCGAACTTGATAAATTCAAGGGTTAATATGAATAACATGATACGGTCATGATACTGTCGCCAACTTGTGGCGATGGGGCGCCAATGTGGCATTACAAAATGAAGAACCGTGCGGTGAAAATGAACAGTGCTCTTTCTAACAAACATAGAAACTTAACTCCAACGCGTCAAACCTTTGGCGCGTTGAAAAAAAAAGGTTTGGCTGGAAATCGCATCCGGTTCTTCATATCTACCAGTTCGAGACGGAGATTTATAAAAACAAAATGTCAGCGTAAAATGGATTTAAATCAAGCCTCCGTGTTCCATTCGCTAGGAGAAAAGCATCTCACTAGTGGTCGAGTTTCATTTGAAATTTTCGTTTTCTTATAAAAATAAATAAATAAATAAATAAAAATTGCAACGAGTCACAGAGAGAGACATTCTTTACATGGGAATCATTTTTCCTTTTTTCCGAAAGAAACGCGGATCATGTTTTTAAATTTAAACGATTCGGGGAAAAATGGAGTGTGCTACATTCGAATCACTTCATTCGATGCACAAACCTTGAAGAGAGGAAATATATAAATGAACGGACAAGTCTGGACTCTCTTAAAATACAGTTTTTATGGGAGGATCTATATTTCTGTAAAGAGTGAGGGAAAAAATTTGATTTTCCCCAATGTCGTCGAAAATTTTGGGAGGAAAGACGTGTGTGTGGATCCCCATCACAGTTGGCGATATTCTGTCCATTCCGTTCCCCGCGAGCTCAGGCGGTACACGGCACCCATCAGGATGCCACAGGAAATCCTTTTCCGCAAGATCGCCAATATCATGCCTTTTATGGAGAGTGGCGGGGTTTCTGGTTTGAAAAGAGCCGTAACCCTTCAGTAGGCGGGCAAATTTTTGGAACACCAGCAAGCGCGCGTGGCACAAATTTCACCGGGGGACAGTTTTAGATGCCATCCTCCGCTGACAGTTTTAGATGCCATCTTTTTAATTTGCCACGGTACATTAAAATATATTCGTGACTCTTTGTAAGCCGCATGTGTACAAGATCCCACAGTTTAGTTTGAAACCTTTTCGGTTTAAAATTTCATTTCGGGTAAGACACTTAATTTTGTTGTTTGCTCTCGAAATTAAGCTCAATATGGTTATAAAAGTCATTGACCACAACCATTCACTACACAAAAATAGACGAACAAGCTTTCCGTTTCTTCATGTAGACGGCCAATCAAATGTTAAACCGAACGCCGAATGGGTGCATTGACAATAGGCCCAATTGGTTCGGGACCCTTCGTTCGCCGTCGTTAACTGTATGCGTACCCGGCTTAAGACGTACTGATACATTTTATCCACTAGTTGCTATTTCTTTAGAAAAGGAGGGCGAGCTTGATAAATAAGTACTTGTTTTTTGTTTAAAGCTACCTAACCTTAAAATATTCAGTGCTCGTCATTTCTGTGACTCGAGTTTAAATTTAAACGTTTGCCAATGAAATATGAGTATTACTGACAACTGAGAAGGTAATCTCTGGTACTTTTAATTCAAAAACTTACCGTCAGCCATTGCAATAAACCATTTTATCCTGCCGAAATTTTAACGTGCCCTGCTCTTCGAGGAAAATATTTCATTCTATCCTTCAACATAAAACTGCATTAAAATCCACCCCTCCAGGATTAAAAGTCCACTTCTTGGGGCCCCCGACGTTGTAAAATATTTAATCCAGCTTCCATGGCCCGAGGCAGAATGGCGAAGACACGGATCCTTATGTTGACGTCATTAAAACATCCCCCCTCCGTTGTTTCCCGGGCGCCCCCTCCCATTAATGTCTCTATAATTACGCGACAGCTGTCCCCGAAGCCATTTTGGGTCATCGCTTTAATAGCTCTGAGCTCCAGCCGTCAGGGGCTGACCCGGGCTGTCTTCCAGAAACTTTTAAAGTTTAATGGTCTTATTTCTGAGTGCGCGGGTTTGCCATTCCCAGAGGCCGAGAGAGGATAATATAAAAGTTTGGGGAGTGAGTATTAATATGTCTTCTCGCTTGATGGGTTTGCCAGGCATAGGAGGCATTGTTTCTATTCAGTCTCTTTAGGGGAAATAGGTGCTCCTTGAAATTTTATATTAAGCTCGTCAGAAGAGCAAAGTCCACGAAGAAAACTTCTCCGGGTAAAAAAAAGAAAACAAAAAGACGAGAGGCATTGAAATATGGGAATATGATATTGATTCAAGCACATCGACAATCATTTATATTAAACTAGCTGAATACCCGTGCTTCGCTACGGAGTACATTCAAATTAAATACAACGGTGAATGTATGCAGTTAATGCCAAATATATATATATATATATATATATATATATATATATATATGTATGTATGTATATATATATATATATATATATATATATATATATATATATATATATATATATATATATATGTATATATATATATATAATATATATATAATATATATATGTATATATATATATATATTTATAATAAATACAACGGTCAATGTATGCAATTAATGGCAAATAAAACAAAAAAATATATTTATAAAAAAATCGTAACGGATATTTTTATAGACAAAATAATCTAGAAGAAAATATTGAAATTAAATCTAATAGAACATACTAAAGAATATAGTGCAGTTAATACAGTACAGTTTGAGGAACATTTCTTTTACTGTATTTTAATATTTTTGTGTCCAATCGTCTGCCGCATTAGAAAAAAAATTGTCAATTTATTTCGTTGTTTTGCACGTGACGCAAAATTAATTTAAAGTACTGTAGATTGGGGTTACTTGGACCCAAAATGTGAAGATTTTTTTACGTTTCTTACCCAACGATAGCCTTAAAAACATTTTTGTTCTGATAACCTGATTTGAACAACTTATTTTAAGATTCCCCAGGATTTTATGTCTTTTTCAAACTAAAATTTTAATTATATATATATTTAATAAATTATTGAAATTTGGGTTCAAGTAACCCCCAGATTAGGGTTACTTGGACCCAACCTACATTTTACATGAAATATACAATTCAAATATGTAGTGGGATCTGTTATCACCTAGGATCTTGAAATAAAAATAGAGTTTCATTTATGAAATTTTATTTTACATTAAAACAGAAAACAAACCCCATTTTATTTGCAAATATAATTGTTAACAGTGGATGCGTCTTCAAAGCTAATTTTACCCAATCACGCCCCGGGAGGTTATTTTGAAAACATTTCACTGATCTTCCATGCATTGCAAGGTAAGACTTGATAATAAATCGAAATTCCAGTTCGCCTACGGGAAATGAAAAATTACAAATTTTGTCTAAATGACTCGCACAGGCCAACGCTTCTTCACTAGTAAATTTGATTGGATGTCCAAGTTCGTTCAATAAACCATTCTTCAATCTCATTTTCATAGTGGACCTACTAATTTTAAAGTGGGTTGAGGCATCTCTCTGAGACATTTCTCCTGACCTCACAGCATTAAACATTCCTCTAATTTTTCAACTGTAAAATCCGCATATTCTCTGCTCCCAGGAGAACTCTTGTAATTTCGGTGCATTTTTGTATCAGATCTGCGAATAAATGCACATGAACCGGTTTAACCATTTTATAAAAGAAAACCGACATGAAGTAATGATATTAATTACTTTTAGATTGAAATTTGAGAATGTCTAACCAAAATTGTGACTAGGTGTTAATTGGACCCACTTTCTTGTTTGGGTCCAAGGAACTCCATTTTTAGTTTATCAGCACACTAGTTAATATTTATAATTTTTACTGGGTTATTTGATTTTCTATCCATCTAAAACTATTGTTATATTCTTAAAGACCGTACTTGAAATGTAAATTTATCCTTACCTAATCTGGGACTGCAATGTGTAAAGAAGTGAAGGTGGAAGTTATAAGGTCACAAAAATTCGTGTTTTTATCACAAAGCAACATAACCTGAACTAAAAAAAGGTGGGAAGAGCGGGAACGGGGTAAAGTGCCTCAGGACCTAGCTAATGCTTCTATCTGTTGGATAGATTGTGAATTATACCTATATTTTATTGATTTTTAGAGACCTAGGTGTAATTTAAAACACTTTTTCGGTTTGGGTTCAAGTAACCCCCTAGGGTCCAAGTAGCCCCAACTTACGGTATCACAAAAAGAAAAGAAACCACGTGATCAGCATTTAATAAATTATATTCTAAAAATTAATCTTTAAAAATTAACCAAAAATCAGAAAAGAGGTAAAGATTCGAAAAAGATTTCATTTTTAAGGAATTTTTAGGATCTTTCTCGTGATGTAAATTTTATAACCCTCAGATTATTATTTTAAATGTAAACTTCAAATAATGTTACAAAAACAGGTTAAAAATTTAATTTTAAAAAGATCTAGGAAGAATTTTTTTTTAATATTTCTTAGTGCACCCCTACACTATAAGAAGAATCGCTATGTAAAATTTCAACCCTCTAGGTCCAGCGGTTTGGTCTGTGCATTATCTGTCAGTCAGTCAGTCAGTAACGGAACTGTTTTATATATATAGATTACAATTATTAAAATGCAATTTTTTTAAAAAAGAGGGTTGGTTATTAATTGAAATTATTTTTTTCAAATAAAATAGAACATTAGTAAAAAACAATAATTCTAAATTCATAATATTAATAGCTAATAGTAATTTTAAAAATCCCTAAAAACTTCCTTTTTTTCGGCGACAGCTTCCCATAGCCATTTGTGATGACGTTTCATTTCATTATAAAATTGCTTGCGTGTTATATTTTTATAATTACACACTACCGATAATATCGATTGAATACTTTCTGCGTCGAGAGGATTTCTTTCCTTTGTCTATTGTGCCCCCATCTTCGGAAATAATCTTTCCTCATTTCCCTTTGCGTCCCGGTATTAAAAAATATTACCGACCACATTTTGGGGTTTAAAAAAAAGATTGGACTCGAAGTCACCGAGGGAAAAAGAGGACAAAACTCGTTAAAGGAGATATTCTGGTAACCCCCATAAAATATCTATGGCCATTTTTTTACCGAATGCTTCTTCCTGATATTAGGTGAATAGATTTGCTTATGTGAGTTTCATTTTAGTTGAGAAATTATTCTTTTATTTTAAGTACCATTATATATAGTATATATATAAGATGACTTATGAATGGTGAATAGTAAATTCTAAGTTGTATGACAGGTTTCGTACAATCCTTAAAATTCCTTAATATTTTCATTTCATTCTATATTTAAGCGCCTTAAAAAGGATTTTAAAAAGTCCTTATTTCTGCACTCAAGGCCTTTGCTATTTCTGATTACTCTGAGGTCCCCAAAAAGCACTTATATTCTAGTTGAATGAACACGAGTCTTCAGTTTATGACTGGCTCCGGGAAATACTTTGCGTGTGTTTCTGTCGTTTTTTCTTAAATTACCGTTACTGAGGATTTTATTGGTATTCTTCCTCAAACACATTGGTTCTTAACCGGTGGTTCGAGAGAACCTAACAAGGGGTTCGGGAAGTCATAAATGATTTGAAAAAAGTTGATTTCACCGTTTCAAAATAACTATGAATTTAACAATTTTATAAAAAATGTTATTCTTCCGAATTTCTTTTTTTTTTTTTATTCTAAATATTACTGTTTTTTTTCTCATTTGGGACGTTTCCAGTACGAAAAAATCCCTGTTCTGCTTCAAATTCCCTAATATATTTTGCATGACTACACAGCCATTTTACAGCTGGCAAAACAAATGCAAGTTCAAAAATCTCATTCATTGCATATACAGTCGAATCCGGTTAATTGAACCACCGGTTAATCGGACCATCCGCTTATTCGGACCAAATCCCAAAGCACAGAAACAAATCCTATTGCATAAGCCTAATATTTTTCGCCTGCCGGTTATTGGGACCAAAATGATCGCGTCCCGATGTGGTCCAATTAACCGGAATCGACTATATCTAAATATATACATACATACATACATACATACTGTATGAGCCAAATGTCATACGTTGCACTGGTCCCAAATTTGTTGTATTCGAATGGACTGTAGACTATTAAATTATATCAAAACCATTGTCGACCATACGACACACGAATTAATAACTTTTTATTTACTTAAACGAATTACTAATGTATGAACAAAATCAATACATGAAACATCGACCATACGATGTTCGAGCGAAACAAACTTTTTTATGGAACAAACGATTTCAAACAAATTCTAATATCTTTTAGTTTACGATGCCAACATAAGAATTAAAAACTATGATACCTATATTTGTATTATTATTTTAAGGGCGCGTTTGGCGATTGCCAACATAGCCATTGGCGCCAACATTCTCCCCAGGTTGAAATATTATTTCAAAATACATTAAAAATACATTCAAAATACATTGCAGTTATTACAATTGAATACATAAAATGAACAATATATTACAAAACAATTTTGCCTCATATTTTGGCTTAAACAAATTCTAAATGAATACAGATAACTTAAAATGTAAATAATGTTATCAATAATACACGAATATACAAATTAAATATAAACTCAAAACATAAACCAACTAAAAATTTACATATTTTGATTAGGTAATACACATAACTTTCTAATACTACGTTTATATATACCGTGGTTTGTTTTCACCACAGCTACTCTAATTCTATTATCGGATCCTGGTATCACTTCTTGAATACGTCCAATCAACCATTTACATGGTGGCAAGTGATCTTCTTTAACTAAAACCATTAGACCAGGTTGTAAATTTTGTCTTTCAACATGCCATTTGGTGCGATTTTGTAAATGATTTAAATAACTAATCTGCCATTTTTTCCATATGGCTTGAACAATTTTGGTGGTTTTTTGCCAATTTGTTAATAAATTATCTGGTTTGTTCACTATTAGTGGTTCAGGGATTGTATTCAAAATGCGTCCTATCAAAAAATGTGATGGAGTTAAAACATCTAAATTATCCACATCTGAGCTCATCGGAATTAACGGTCTGCTGTTTAAGATGCCTTCGATCTGAATTGTAATAGTCTGGAATTCTTCCAAGGTCAGCTTTCGATCACCAATAGTTCGTCTAAGATGGTATTTAAATGATTTGACACTGGCTTCCCAAAGTCCACCAAAATTCGGGGCTTTGGGAGGAATAAAATTCCAGGCAATGCCTTCTGAGGCTAAATAACAAGCTAAATTTTCCTCTGGCTTTTTAACAAGTTTGTACAATCGTTTTAATTCTAAATGCGCGCCTACGAAATTGGTGGCATTATCCGTGAACAGAGATGAACTTTTACCACGTCTAGAGAAAAATCTTTTTAGCGCCGCGATTAGCGCTTCTGAGGTTAAATCTGTGACAGTCTCTAAATGTACCGCCTTTGTCACAAAGCAGACAAATATAGCTATGTATACTTTGTGGTATACACCCTTTCTTTGTCCTTTAAACTTTACATAAAAGAGTCCACAAAAATCTATTCCTGTGGCATTAAAGGGGGAACTCGGGTTTATTCTTTCCGGAGGGAGATTGCCCATAAGCTGACTTTCCGTAACAGGTTTTTGTTTAAAACATGTAACACAATTGTGGACAATTTGTCGAGCGATACTTCTGCCGTTTAATGGCCAGTATTCTTGGCGTACTAAATGCAATAAATTCTGTGCTCCTACATGCAGATATTTCCTATGGTAGTAATTCATCAAAATTTTTGTAAATTTGTGGTTCGCAGGAAGTAAAATGGGATGTTTTGCATTAAAATTTAAATTCGATTTTTCTAACCGTCCTCCAACTCTTAGAATTCCATTGGAATCTAAAAAGGGTTGGAGGTCCTTTACCTTCCCTTTTATAACCCTTTTACCAGCTAAGAGAGCAGATATCTCCATTTTAAATTCATTTGCCTGTATTTGCCGAATGATAAATTCTGTCGCTGTTTTCTGCTCCTGGGGTAACAGGGGGCCTCTGTACCTGTCCTCTGGTTTGCTTCTAGTATTTTTCAAAATTCTGAAAATAAAACTAAAAATATATACAATTTTAGAAAAACTATTTGATCTGTCTAAAACTCTATTTAACAAATCACTTTCTAAAGTCAATACAAAAGTCAATGAAGGGACCGGCAATTTCTGCAATTCTGGAACCTCCACAGCTGTTGGGCAGGGATTATCCTTTAACGACGAAAAGTCATTCAAAAGGAAAGTGGGACCATCCCACCACAGTTTGCTATCTCGAAGAGTTTCAGGATCAACACCTCTAGAAATTATGTCAGCTGGATTTTCTTCTGAAGTTACATGGTGCCATTGATGAGTCGAAGACAGTTCTTGAATAACTGCGACCCGATTCGCTACAAATGTTTTCAAAGTATGTGGTTCATGTTGAATCCACGCAAGTACTATTGTCGAATCGGTCCAGAAATGAACGCTATTCACACATATTTTTAACGATGATAGCACTCGGTTCACTAATTTTACTAGTAATACTGCTGCACAAAGTTCTAGTCTTGGAATTGTTGTACGCTTCAGAGGCGAGACTCTTGACTTGCTGCAGAGTAACTTCACTGAGACTTCCGATGATGTGCCAGTGGCTTTGATATAAACTACCGCTCCATAGGCCTTTTCGGAGGCGTCCGAAAATCCGTGTATTTCTAGCTGACAAATACTATCATTCAAAATATAGCGATCGACATCAATACTTTCAACTACTTTGAGGTTTTTTACAAAATTTTTCCATTCTTGAGCTTCTTTAGCTGAGAGTGGCTCGTCCCAGTCAATCTTTAAAAGCCATAATTTTTGAATAAATATCTTTGCTCGAACTATAATTGGTCCTAAAAGTCCTAAAGGGTCGAATAATCTAGAAATATGAGATAATATTGATCTCTTAGTGCACTTTGATGAATATATTGAGGGAGAAACAAAAAATTTAAATTTATCAATTTTTGGATTCCAAATGAGACCTAGTGTCTTTACTGTTTCTCTTGATTGATCAAAATGATATTCTTGATCTTCGAACGGCACTGATTTTAACAGTTCTCTTTCGTTAGAGGACCATTTACAAAGTTTCATTCCACCAGCTTGTAACATTTGTATCAACTGGTTTTGTAACTCCTTAGCACTACTTAAATCATTGCTACCTGTGACTAAGTCATCCATGAAGAAATCAGAGAGAGTCACAGCTGAAGCAAGAGGAAAATTATCTTTCTCTTCTACTGCAAGTTGTCTCAAAGCTCTTACTGCTAGAAATGGAGCTGAGGCTGTGCCATATGTCACAGTTTTAAGTCTATATTCTTGAAAAGACTCTTCAGTAGAATTACGCCAAACTATTCTTTGTAAATCTGAATCATTATTCGTAACTAAAATTTGTCTATACATTTTAGAAATATCAGCTGTCAGAGCATATTTATGTAATCTAAATCTTGATGTTATGTCGAAAATATCATCTTGCAACTTTGGGCCTACCATTAGTGTTTGATTTAGAGAAATGCCTGTTGATGTCTTAGCCGAGGCATCAAATACTACCCTCAATGCAGTTGTCGAACTATCCTTCAAAACAAAATGATGCGGAAGGTAGTTTGTTTTACCCAACACTTCATTTCTCTCGTAATGTGGAACAAGCTCCATATGACCTAATTTTAAATAAGCGTCCATGAATTCTTTATACATGGTTCTACAATTGGGCAAGCGTTCTAATCGTTTTTCTATACTTAGAAAACGCTTAATAGCCATATCCTTTGAATATCCCAAAGATTTAGTACACTCTTTGAAAGGTAATTTTACACAAAATCTACCCGATACTCTAGTATAATGTTTTACAAAATGATCTTCACATTGAATTTCTTCCGGTGTTAAAGAACTAACTGAATTCACTTCTTCCAGTTCCCAAAATTTTTTAAAGTTTTCTTCAATAGATTCTGAAGGTTTCAATAATCCACAGAATTGCGTGTTTACAGAACTATCTACTGTTCCACTAGCTACATAACCGAATACAGTTTCTTGAAATAAAATACCATGCGAAGGTAAACGAAATTGTCCTGACCTTAAAATTTCAAAAAAAATACTCTGCTCCGATAAGCAAGTCAATTTTGGCTGGATTTGTGAATCCTTCATGTGCCAGTTCAATATGCGACGGTAAATTCAAGTCATTTATGTTTATTGGGATAGTCGTAGTAATGTCTGTAATATTAGGTACAATTAAACATTCCATACTGGCAGAAAAATTCCTGTTCTTATTTGCAACTTCTATAACTACACTTTTATTTACAGTGACTGATGTATTATTTAATGTTGATACGGGAGCGTATATTCTTTCAGCTCTTAAACCCAATTTTTGCAAAAATCTATAAGATAAAAATTGAGCACTTGATCCATTATCCAAAAGGCAAATGGCAGGAATAAATTCCCCTAACATATTTTTCACATAAACCCGTGCTGTTTGAAGAAGAATATTTTTCCTTTGAGAGATTAAACAGCTTGAAACTGCTTTAGCTTCGACTGCTAAATTATGTTGTGGTTTCTCATTTTCGTTTGGGATAAATAAATTTGATGACTCAATTGGCGAGTCAATTGGCGCGTCAATTGGCGCCGTCGACAGACTTTCTACTCTTTCTCTATGAAGTAGTGTGTTGTGCTTAGCTTTGCATACATTGCACACGTACTTCGAATTGCAATTTACAACTTTATGTTGCGCACTGAAGCAATTAATACACAAATTATGTTTTTTTACAAAGTCAAATCTTTGCAACGAATTTAGTTTTAAAAATGCAGAACACTTAAATATGTAATGATTAAGAGATTTACAGCAAGCACATACTTTATTGTATGATTTCACCATAAGTGATTTCGGTTTTTGGTATTTATCAAAAACTTTCAATTTTGAAGAGACACTACGTGATAAATTATCCAACATTTGGCATCTTTTTTCCAAAAATGCAATTAAATCATCCAACTTCGGAACTTCCGTGGAAGTTATATTTAGCTCGTATTGCTTTCTTGATTCTTTATCGAGTTTAGCCAAAATTATATTTAATAACACAACATCAGATAATTTATTTCTTTCAAGACCCATTGTATTTAGTGCTGTTAAATTTTTGTTAACTATATCTATCAAACTTCGCAGTTCCTTAGAAGATTCATAAGTTATTTTATCAAATTCTAGTATTTGCTTAACATATACATCAACTAACACGCGTTCGTTTGAATATCTTTCATTTAAAGCTGCGAAAAGCGTTTTAAATGTATCATTAACAGTTTGTAAATTCTTGGCTTCGCCGACTAAAGCCGAATGTAAATACTGCAATTTTTGAGTTTCATCTAAATGAGAATTATTGGTAATAATATTATCAAATTGCAGCTTAAAACAACTATATTCTTCTATTTTTCCCGAAAATTTAGGAATTACAATTTCGGGAAGTCGAATATTAACGCTATTATTTACATCTTTATTACCATTTGAAATAAATGAGCTATTTTGACAGGTAATCAAACTATTAATTTTTACCTGTAATGCTTCGATGCGAAATTCCATATCCAAAAATTCTTCTTCAATATCCGATATACCTTCTTCGGGATCAACTTTCTCGAAAAACTGTATTCGAATGTAATCCAAACTTGATTGATATTTCAATAAATTTTCTAATTTTATTTTTAACTCAGCAGATAAAATATCCGATGGGGCTTTTACCTCCTTTTCTTTTAAGTATGTCTCTATTTTAGTAATCTGAGCCTTCAATGTCGATTTTTGTCGATTTAGCGCAATGAGTGCCATTTTTTCTCGGGCTACGTGGACCAACTGTATGAGCCAAATGTCATACGTTGCACTGGTCCCAAATTTGTTGTATTCGAATGGACTGTAGACTATTAAATTATATCAAAACCATTGTCGACCATACGACACACGAATTAATAACTTTTTATTTACTTAAACGAATTACTAATGTATGAACAAAATCAATACATGAAACATCGACCATACGATGTTCGAGCGAAACAAACTTTTTTATGGAACAAACGATTTCAAACAAATTCTAATATCTTTTAGTTTACGATGCCAACATAAGAATTAAAAACTATGATACCTATATTTGTATTATTTCAAGGGCGCGTTTGGCGATTGCCAACATAGCCATTGGCGCCAACACATACATATCTATATATATAAAACAGTTCCGTAACTGACTCATTCATTCATTCATTCATTCATTCATTCACTGACTGACTGACATACAACGCACAGACAAAACCGCTGGACCTAAAGGGCTGAAATTTAGCATGGCGATTCTTCTTATAGTGTAGGGGTGCACTAAGAGAGATTTTTCAAAAATTCTTCTTAGATTTTTTTTAATTAAATTTTTAAGCTGTTTTTTTTACTTTTTTTAAGTTTGCATTTAAAATAATAATTTGAGGGTTATAAAATTTATATCACGAGAAAGATCATAAAAATTCCTTTAAAATGAAATCTTTTTCGAATCTTTACCTTCATTTCCTGATTTTTGGTGAATTTTTAAAGATTAATTTTTAGAATTTAATTTATTAAATGCTGATCACGTGACTTCTTTTTCTGGTACTTTAAATAAATTTATCGTCACGTGCATAAAAACTAAATAGACAAAAAATAATTTTTTTTTTCTTGCTAATGCGGCAGACGATTGGACATTATCCAAAAAAATATTAAAATACAGTAAAAGAAATGTTCTAGAAACTGTACTATATTAACTGTACTATATTCTTTAGTATTCTTTATATTAGATTTAATTTGAATATCTTCTTCTACATTATTTTGTCTATAAA
>OU015495.1:32198709-32208709 GCA_907164885.2 Dolomedes plantarius | reverse complement strand
CTATACAAACTTGTATTCCATTTCCAGACTTCAAAGACAGAGCTCAGATTAATTTAAAATAAACATCAGGCATCCACAAAAATGAGCGACGGAAAAACGAACAGACGATATCCCTCAGAAACCTGTTTCGTAAGCGAAGCAAAATTGAAATCTCTTTGTTTGCGCCGAACGACATTTATTGCTGCAAATGGAAAAGCAAGGTAAATATTTAAAAAGCGGGCATTATTTCGCTTTTACGTGTACCAATCGACAGACTAAAAAGGTTTCGAATGTCGCCGTTGATGCTAAGCAGTAAGTTTTTAATACCGACGTGGATGAAGGTGACGATTTTTCGGATGACGTGGTCATCATTTCCATTTTGGCCTCCCTGTTCATTCTATTATTCTACAGAATTTGATAAAATATTGTGACGTTTGTCACAATGCAGATAAAAACAGCCCTCTTTTAAACTGCTCGATTAGACACCAGAGGGAATTCCAGTTTTTTAAAAGTTTGAACAATCCCTTCTGTGCTCCGGAATAAACATTCGAAGCATTCTGTGAAAACTAGGAATTGTGTCATCTTGCTCTTCTACCGCCCCCCCCCCCAACTTTTCAAAACCGGGGCTCCATGAGCCGATTATTTATCTGTAAATCCAGTCTATTTTAAAAATAACGAGAACACCTTTTAAATCGAGTGTCCTTCGACAAATCGAATTTCAGTTTTACGATGTAAACAAAACGCTTTTATTCCCCTGTTTGGGAGACTTTTGTTTGCGGAGGCGCCTCTAAAAGAGTTATACACACTTCTTAAAACTGTTCAACCGAGCGTTTCGTAAATGTTTGGAAAAATTTATACAGCGCGATAAAAAGTTCATATTTTCTCTTCGTACAAATTAATTGCCCATATAACGCCCTCGGGGGTTTATTCTGAAATGAACACGTAAATGCAAAAGATATTCTCAATTTTAGGATCAGCACCACTGCAATGCGTCGATCGCAATGATTATGTAAGTGAATGAAATATTCAATTATGAGGAATTTATCAAATTAAATGCACCTCCGGCGTACCGAGCACCCTGGGTTGGATGTTACGGCCTTCTCGACAAGGCATAGACGCAGACTGGAAGGGTTTTATATATATATATATATATATATATATATATATATATCACTTGGTTCAAGAAGGGCCTAGTTTTCTCCAAGATGATTTTGTTTGCTTATATGTCTCTTTAAAAAAATATTATTTTCAATGTAAGAAGTACCCAAGTCTGTACAATGGTTTAAAAAAACCTTTTATAGCATCAGACCAGACTTGGGTACTTCTTACATTGAAAATAATATTTTTTTAAAGACACACAAGCAAACAATGTCATCTTGGAGAAAACTGACTGAGGCACTTCTTGTACCAAGCCACAGATATATATATATATATATATATATATATATATATATATATAATGTAGGTGTGTGTGTAGGATTTTTTCCCTCATTTCGGAACAAAGTACTAGTTTACAGTCATGATTTTCCCGGGAGACTGAGACCGTATGAATGCATAGCATCAACAAGAGCGTTTGTAAAACCTCGCTGAAGAAAGTTCAGCCTTCCGTCACTGATGGAGATTTAATCCAGTTTTCGCACCCTGGGTCGTCGATTTCGAAGACAGGCACCCCCTGACTAATGGCTCTATAATGAGTCGGCAGCTGGGGCCCGGGGCCATTTTGGGTCACGGCCTTTTAACGGCAGGATCAATTCTGTTGGAAAAACTTTTTACAGTTTAATGATCGTTCTGTTTCGCCCCGAGCGCATTCGGACAGGCCTGGAAATTGGGCTTCGAAGTTATCAATCTTTTCCTCCATCGCTCTTTAAAAGACAGGAATGCGAAGCTCTAAACCGGGTTTTTTTTTTTTAAATTCTCCCGTTTTCCGAAATAAAATGCCTTCTGACCCGTATACGTGACTACTTGCACGGTAAATTTTTCGATGGGATTCATTGAAAGGAAAATGAAAAAGAACAGGTTTTGGACGTAAAGAACACTTCTCCAGTTCTACGATAATTTTTAAAAGGGGCAGCTACCGGTTTCGAACTATATCATAGGAGCATTTCTGTGATTTATTGAACGTACCAATTTTATTGGAATTCGGTTCAGATTGAAAGTTTGAAATTAACATTTTTTTAAACAAATTTGTTTTAATTATTTGCGGGCTTTCTGTGTCCCCCCCCCCTCTCTCTCTCTCTCTGTATATATATATATATATATATATATATATATATATATATATATATATACAAATATATACACAATATACGTTCCCTGAAGAATCATTTTCACGTATGTGTCGTTTATTTCATCCAGACCCGATGATAATATTCTTTTGTTATGTTCCCGCATCCATAGTTTTCCCGCATATATTGTTTAGAGGAATATTGTCTAGAGCACCCTTTAAAGTGGATGGATCGATTGTCCACTGTACTCTCTCTCTCTCTCTCTCTCTCTCTCTATATATATATATATATATATATATATATATATATATATATATATATATATATATATATATATATTGTTAACCTTTATAGTCGTGATCCGACAAATCATTATTATGTAGAAGGAATTATAATTGTAGAATCAACTCTTATTTCATGAGGTTTATTAACATATTAAAATCTCGATTAGATAAGTCATTTACAACGGTTCGTTTTTACGAACGTAAAATACACCATGGGAGTAGGGCTCATTCTTTCCAAGTCCGATGAGCTCTGCGTCTCCCGTAAGCGTGTTGACCCTTTCAACAGTCCAAATCTATTCTCCTCGTTCGTTACTCGCGTCTGTCTTTTATGCCTCCTTCTCCCTTTCTCGAACGACAATCGGCCTTTTTTATCCGCGATACGCAGACCACCTATTGTGGGTTTCATTGTCCACCGTTCCTACCTTAGATGACGTGCGCCGCTGTGTTTCCTTAATCATTCTAAATGAGTTGACTACCTCCTATTGTCAAGGGTTTCCAAAGGTGTATGGCTCTCGACACCTGTTTGCGCTTCTTTTGATGCTTATTGAAGACGCTATTACACACGTTCATCAATTCCACTTAGGAATGGGAGACGAGAGTCTGACACATATATATATATATATATATATATAGATAGATAGATAGAGAGATATATGTGTGTGTGTGTCTAAGTAATTAAAATTAACGGTGGCGATGAACATCAGAATGGAATAATCGTAGAGTCTTTAGAGAATTGTAGTAATAGTACCGGGGCCAGGCGACATTGTGAATCAACTGAATTCGACTCCAGAAAGGAAGAGGCGGCTTGGTAGTCCATAAAGCTGATTTATTAGGTGGCACAACCGCTAGACAGTTTTTTGTGCCTAATCAGTTGAGCGGCACATAATTTCTGAAGATACATTTCTACAAATTACTTATTCCGGAGTTTGCCGGAACACATATAAAGACAACACATATAAGGACGTATCTCGCTGGGACACAACCTTTCAGGACAAGGACAGAACACATATAAGCCACAGAAATCGCTATCTGAGAATGGTGGTGCGGTCACGTTAAGACTTTTAATTGGTCAGATCATGACACCTGACCTCAATACGTTATATGAGGTGATGTTTTCCGAATGTCCTGTAACATTCGACGTTATGTAAGCTTCTTCTTTGCACGTGGATTTAGGGAGAGATAGACTAGATTACTTCGGTTATCTCTAGATCAAATTTAGACTAAGGGGTGATGCTCTGAGATAAGATAAAAGAATTTTGAATAGGCGTTTTATTTAATGAAAATGAAAGGTTATTGTTTCATATATATATATATATATATATATATATATATATATATATATATATATACGTATATATATATACATACATACACACACACACACGCGTGTATATAAGGGGGAAAATCCCTCTCGTAAAACGTGATATCCTGTGTTCCCTTCACCTATAAATGGATCATTCCTTCGAAATATTACCCCAGCCATGAGAGATATCGCTTTCTATCTTCAGATTTATTCCGTGTAAATACAATCACACCCTTAACCCTGTATTTTCGAATAATAAAATTTGGGGACGGTCACGGAATCTGGAGCCTCTTTCCAAAGACCATGATTTCCTCGGAGGATATTCCAAATTTCCATTCCGGAATGTTTTTCGTTCGGAGTATTTGGTAGGAGTCATACACAGCTTTGTTGCCAGATTTCGCGCTTCCTTTTCGGGGGGGACTTGCTTTATTCTTCTGCAGTTGGAATTACCGTGTATTTAAAAGCAGGGAAGACAAACTAATTGTGCTGCTGAATACATTTCACACTTAAAACCCCCCTCTGCACTCGATCTATGAACTTGATTCGCGCGTAAAAGCCAATTAGCATGAAAATGACTGACAAGCAATCTCTGCGAAACGACTCTTGACAATTTGCATGATAGAAGATCCACACAATAGAGAGGTATTTGCCGTTCTAGCAAAATTTGGAATGTCAGAGATACAGATAAGCGTTCGTTTTGTTGTTACATTTGACACGGGAATTCCTGTGCTGAAACGATCGGAAGAAATTCGAGGATAGATGAACAGCGCGAGGAGCGACTTAATTTTTTTTAAGAATCAGAATGAATGATTTTTAATATTTTATAATTATTTGGTACTTTTCTTCTTTATCTTATCATGAATGCAGTTTATGGATATCATAAATTTCATAATACAAAGGGCGTTCCAGAAAAACTACGAGTAAATTTTCAAAAAAATAAAGAAATACTTGTGAGACTCGAACATGGTGTGAAACAGGCTCAATCCGAATTTTGGAAAATCCAGCACAGATATGGCGGGCTTAAATATGATCGACAGGATCATTAACACCTCAATGAACTTTTTAAAAGAGGACAATTACGGTAATAAATGAAATGGACACATCATTTAGAATAGTTAAGCAAAAGACCGTTAGCGCATGAAGGGAGGCGAGGTAAGAATGGGAGAACCTAGCTGACGGGGCCGACAAAAAACGGTGAATACTTAACCGCAGAAAAGCGGACGGCCGACAAAGGATTGAAAAGGTGACTCCCGGTAAGCGTGAAGAATACTACACGTCGTGCGGTAGAACGTACGAGAATTTTCCAAGGAAGAAAAAAATGAACGACTGTATCGTTCATTTTTTCTCCACGATGCTAAGAGGAGAATAGACTGAGTGTTGATGATGTGTTAACGTACTGAGAGAATCTAGGAGACTTGAGGTCTCAATTGGAACTGTGATATGTTCCCGCTTTCTCTAATCCATGTTACGAGAGTTCTACGGAGCAACTTACTGTATATTATGATTACTGTTTATAGCTCATATTAAACTAGATGTAAATACGAGCCATTTATACGTTTCTACATTAATACTACTAGTCACTTATACATTGAGTCACGGCGATCCGGTTTACAATGCTGTCAAAAATACGTTGCTCTTTTTTAAAATTTCTTTTCTCCGATGATTTGTAACGTTCGGTCTACTTTTCAAAGCATTTAGCGAAGGCATTTTGTGGGTATAAGATAATTTGTTTTATGAGACGCCACACTTCTCCTTTGTGACCTCAACGCTACTTACAAAGATCCAAAATATAGGGTCCCATCATTCGTGGGGTTGTCAGAAATTAAAAGTATTTTAAGAGGACTTTTTCAAGAAAAAAGAGAGCAAAAAGAGGACGAGGCGAGGAAACATTCCTATAGAATGTGGATTCACACCTGTCAACACTAATTTATATGTATTATATCTATTATTATATAAACATATAATAGATACTTATATCTATTATTATATAAACAAGAATAAAATACGTGAAAAAACACACCTTTTTTTATTTCAACATAATTCTCTTCAAATGAAATAGAACATTCATAAATAAAAAAAAATTCAGGTAGTCTCTTCTAACAAAACTACCTCAGTTTATTAACGTAGGATTACTTATCGTTGCTTACTTTTTTCTTTTTTTTACGCAAATTAGTACTTTTCTGTTTAACTGTTTACTGCTACTGGGTTCGGCGCGCTACCAAAATTATAACTCGAGACACAGGATAATTTGTTTTCTCTCCGCAGGACCGTTATTGAGGAACGTAATCCTACGTTAAAACAAATCAATCCCTTTTCAATGCGTAATGCTAATAGCTAATAGTTGTATTAATATAATTTTTATAAAACAATAAAGTTACACCAGTCACCTCCAACTTTTTTCAGTTGATAACTTCTGATAACTGTTTGTAATCACTTTTTCTTTCGTCATAAAATGGCTTGTTAAAGCATGTAACGTATGTTGAGAGTAACGTATAATGTAATTTTTTTATAATTCTACATTACTGATACTATTGATCGAATACTCTCTACGTTGAGAGGATGTCTCTTCTTTGCCCACCGTATCCTCCCTCCTCCGTCCAAAATAATCTTTCTCCATTTTTATTATATCATAGTATTTAAAAATAGTGCCAACGCATTTTTCGATGTCATAAAAGATGGTAAGTGAGGAACGTGTGTCAAGTTGGCTCCCGGACACTGAGATATCCAAATTTTGCAACGGTATTCGCTTGAGCGTATACGCTCAAACGACGCTCAAACGAATGCCGTTTTCAAAATTTGAATATCTCAATGTCGGGTGGGATGGGGGATAGGAGTTTTTCTCGCCAAAAAATGAAATGCTCATAACTACTTTACAAAGACGCTCAAACAATTTTTTTTGCGCTCAAACACGCTCAAACGATGCTCAAACGAATGCCGTTTTCAAAATATGAATATCTCAATGTCGGGTGGGGTGGGGGATAGGAGTTTTTCTCGCCAAAAAATGAAATGCTCATAACTACTTTACAAAGACGCTCAAACAAATATTTTTTGCTCTCAAACACGCTCAAACGATGCTCAAACGAATGCCGTTTTCAAAATTTGAATATCTCAATGTCGGGTGGGGTGGGGGATAGGAGTTTTTCTCACCAAAAAATGAAATGCTCATAACTACTTTACAAAGACGCTCAAACAAATATTTTTTGCTCTCAAACACGCTCAAACGATGCTCAAACGAATGCCGTTTTCAAAATTTGAATATCTCAATGTCGGGTGGGGTGGGGGATAGGAGTTTTTCTCACCAAAAAATGAAATGCTCATAACTACTTTACAAAGACGCTCAAACAATTTTTTTTTGCGCTCAAACACGCTCAAACGATGCTCAAACGCATGCCGTTTTCAAAATTTGAATATCTCAATGTCGGGAGGGAGGGGGAGTTTTTCCCGCCAAAAAATGAAATGTTCATAACTACTTTACCAAGGGCACTCAAACACGCTCAAACGAATGCCGTTTTCAAAATTTGAATATCTCAATGTCGGGGGGAGCCAACTTCACAGACGTAGGAAAAGAGAGGACAAAAAGATAGAAACAAATAAAAGAGGATACGTTCTCTCCAATAGAGATATTTTTGCAACTCTACCAACGATGCGTTTAGTCGACTACGCATTTCAAAGCGTTCCGGATCTGAACGACCGCCGTCAGTTTGTTTCGTGAAATCCGCATTTCTCGTCACGACCCGAAGGCTACGCAAAATCATCAGTCATTCGGAGCTTTCAGCAGAATACTACTTCGTCGGATGCGTCCCGACGTTCAGTTCGAACGGAGGGAAGCAATCATTCCGCACGCCCCATATCTCCCGATTCAAAACGATTCCCGAAAACGCATTCATAAAACGGTAAAAATTTTTACGGACGCCATAAAAACCGGAACTTTCACCTGCAAAACTTTAAAGAGCGACTCCCTCTCCTTTCCGATGCATTTTTTTTTTTTTTTTTTTAACATCCCCGCGTTCAAAACGCGTTTCACGCGAAATTTGCGATCCGGAATGGGAATGGCGACGTAATTGTTATAAAAGGCTTATTTTCCCGGATTTTTCCCGATGTCTGGATAAACACCATAAAACGTCCCATAAAAACCCGGAGAATGGGAACATCATTAAATTATAAGTATCGCGATGAGGGGAATTTATTTCCTGGCAATAAAATAATTTGATTGAATGGGGAGTCTGATAACGGATTTCGGAATGGAGGGCCAGCTCGAGTTTCGGGTATTCAGAATTAATACAATAAAACATTATTTGTGCCGATCTGGTTTAGAAGGGCGGAGGAAAATCCAGGAACTTTATGACGATGATATGAGATGAAAATTACTAATAGAAAGAGATAGCGGGGGCAATTTTTTAGTACTGAAACATGGTGTATATCTCTCTATTCTAAAAAGAACTAACTGCCGCTGCCGCCGCCGCCGCTGTCAAAAGCTTGTCATGCTATCTCCTCCGAAACCGCTGGGGGTATGGGGTCGAGACCGATACCAATCGATGCAGAACAATGTGGGGAAGAAAGTAAGACATGTCTAATATTAGTCGGACTTTAAGTTTTTTTTTTTATGTTTTGTGGGAAAATATTGACTTTTTCATGTTCAGATTACGATAACTCGCCAAAAAAGGATCGTAGAATTTTTTTTTTTTTACAATCTAAGACTACAGACATTTCTCCTTCAAACAAGACCTCATTTGTTTAAAAATAATTTAAAACAGACTGATATTTTTATTAAAATTGAAAACCCTTTTTTTTGGAAAAATTTATGCGTTTCGAGATATATAAATTCGATGCGCTCAGACTTATTATGTTACAAAGAAAATATTTATATCAACTGGAAGATGAAAGCTTTCTCATTCATATAAACTTCATTTCAACTCTCTATCTAAAAAATTTCGATTTTTAATTGAATTTTGAAGAAATACTTAAAAAAAATCTTCTCATTCGCTTCCTTTGAAAGAAGATCCGATTTTTCACCCATTCATCCATTTCGCCGGGCTTCATCCATTTCGTCGGGAGGGGGGGGGGAAGCTTCAACTGTAAACAAATGAATGACTCAATCGCTGTAAAAAACTATTGAGTCATTCATTCACTTGATTCACCAGAGGAGCGAGCGTAGCGAGGCTAGGGGCGAAGCCCCTAGTATATATATATATATATATATATATATATAGTGAAACATCTCTATAGTGGCTAGTCGTGGATCTTACAAAGATGGGCCTGTTGTTAAACCAAAAACATAAAAGAAATTTAGTGTCTCTAAACCTACTCAACACCGTTGAGAACACATCCGGTTCGAGAAATCAGCCACTCCTTCAGAATGAAATGAATCAATTTTTTTTTCCTTTGATATCCGACGTTAGAACTTTGATCTTGCTTTTGTAAACCTATGCATTACCTTGGGTCGAAAACGAAATAATAACTTCTGTGCTTTTATGCATTCCATCTTCTCAAAAGAAATAATACTTCGTACTTAAGAACTTCAGCAACACCGAAGAAAATGTATTTTCATCCGTATATGACTTAGAAAATTTTATTTACTGAAAACTTCACATATCACAAAATTCTAACCAAATTTCTAACAGCTACAATAACAACAAAATGGTAGATATCTTCAAAAAAAAGTGCTACCATCTAAAAAGTAGATATTCTCAAAAATAAAAATAAAGAAAATGTGCTAGCCTCTGTTGAAAAAAATTAGAGTCTCAACAGGGCCATATAGAATGGTGGCCAAGAAGTTTCACTATATATATATATATATATATATATATATATATATATATATACATACATACATACATACATACATACATATATATATATATATATATATATATATATATATATATATATATATATATATATATATATATATATATATATATATATATATATATATATATATATATATATATATATCGTGAATTAATTTCAAGTCAGAAATCGACTCGTTTTAATTTAATAAGTTTATTAATTCCATTAAGCTCGAGACAAACATTCTAGCTTGGTGACCCGCATGTGTCGCGACCACACACCAAGTAGTACAGAGCAAATCTGGAAGCGCTCATCTTCCTAGTATTGTTGCTGACCCCGGGACATCAAAAATGTGTCCAGCAGGTCATTCGGTGAGAAACCGGTTTCCCTACACACTTCTGACTCTGGTTCGTTGGGGG
>OU015495.1:32183709-32193709 GCA_907164885.2 Dolomedes plantarius | reverse complement strand
CAACGCACGGCTTCTTCGACTGTTTTAAGAGATATATCTTAAGTTTTATCGTATGTTTGGTAAAGAACATTTGAAAGAATATTGCCCTAAATGTGTCAACAGAGTGTGTGTATATATATATATATATATATATATATATATATATATATTGTTGTAGATACTTTATGTACCTGGTTTGAAGTTCCAGACGAGGTCCTTATAAGCCTCGGACTGAAGTGTGCGGCTTCGGTTTAATTCGCCCCTCAAGGGTCAGAGTCCCTCTTAGCTAGTTGCCAATTCAATTTTGACCGATCACCCCCAGGGGTGACATCTGGTGGAATTGTACCCTCCCCTACCCTCACTGACCTACGTAGCGGGACTTTCCGGTCTACGGATTTAACGTGCCGAAATCCGGCCTAGACACGGAGATCTTAACGGCACGCGCCGGTATTCGATCCAAGCACCCTCAGCACCGAAATCAAGCACGTTTATATATATATATATATATATATATAATGCTTTAAACTACTAATAGTTAGTTGTACGCGACAGTCTCTACCTGACCCGGTACACAATTTCACAAAATATTTCACCGCTCTAATGAACTCTAATGAAACGTAACAAACACGAAACGAGGAATTCCCCCGATAAAGTGTCACCGTTAATTACCGCCTAATTCCCTCCCCGTTGTCTATCGATCGCATAAAAAAAACCTTTCAAAATTATGTAGAACCCCCGGTTTTGAGTTCATAATAATCTCCCTGTCAAATATTAAGGTAACGTGTCACATTAGCGGCGGGTTTGAAGTTTCCAGAATGACAGATCCTGGATTACCCCTCACTTTCGACGCACGGCTTCTTCGATTGTTTTGAAGATACATACTCTAGGTTTTTTGGTATGTTTGGTAAAGAATGAAACATATTAAAGAATGTTGTACTAAAAGTGCTAAGAGTGTGTGTGGTATATATATATATATATATATATATATATATATATATATATATATATATATATATATATATTGTTGTAGATACCTTATGTCCCTGGTTTGAAGATCCAGACGAGGTCCTTATAAGCCTCGGAATGAAGTGTGCGGCTCCGGTTTAATTCGCCCCTCAAGTGTCAGAGTCCCTCTTAGCTAGTTGCCAATTCAATTTTGACCGATCACCCCCAGGGGTGACATCTGGTGGAATTGTACCCTTCCCTACCCTTACTGACCTACGTAGCGGGACTTTCCGGTCTACGGATTTAACGTGCCCAAATCCGGCCTAGACACGGAGATCTTTAACGGCACGCGCCGGTATTCGATCCAAGCACTCTCAGCACCGAAATCAAGCACGTTTATATATATATATGTATATATATATATATATATATATATATATATATATATATATAATATGCTTTAAACTACTAATAGTTAGTTGTTCGCGACAGTCTGTACGTGACCCGGTACACAATTTCACAAAACATTTCACCGCTCTAATGAACTCTAATGAAACGTAACAAACACGGAACGAGGAATTCCCCCGATAAAGTGACATCGTTAATTACCGCCTAATTCCTTCCCCGTTGTCTATCGATCGCATAAAAAAAAACCTTTCAAAATTATGTGGAGCCCCCGGTTTTGAGTTCATAATAATCTCCCTGTCAAATATTAAGGTAACGTGTCACATTAGCGGCGGGTTTGAAGTTTCCAGAATGACAGATCCTGGATTACCCCTCACTTTATACGAACGGCTTCTTCGATTGTTTTGAAGAAACATACTCTAGGTTTTATGGTATGTTTGGTAAAGAATGAAACATATTAAAGTATGTTGTACTAAAAGTGTTAAGAGTGTGTGTGGTATATATATATATATATATTGTTGTAGATACTTTATGTCCCTCGTTTGAAGTTCCAGACGAGGTCCTTATAAGCCTCGGAATGAAGTGTGCGGCTCCGGTTTAATTCGCCCTCAAGGATCAGAGTCCCTCTTAGATAGTTGCCAATTCAATTTTGACCGATCACCCCCAGGGGTGACATCTGGTGGAATTGTACCCTCCCCTACCCTCACTGACCTACGTAGCGGGACTTTCCGGTCTACTGATTTAACGTGCCGAAATCCGGCCTAGACACGAAGATCTTAACGGCACGCGCCGGTATTCGATCCAAGCACCCTCAGCACCGAAATCAAGCACGTTTATATATATATATATATATATATATATATATATATATATATATATATATATATATATATATATATATATATATATATATATATATATATATATATAATGCTTTAAACTACTAATAGTTAGTTGTACGCGACAGTCTCTACGTGACCCGGTACACAATTTCACAAAACATTTCACCGCTCTAATGAACTCTAATGAAACGTAACAAACACGGAACGAGGAATTCCCCCGATAAAGTGTCATCGTTAATTACCGCCTAATTCCTTCCCCGTTGTCTATCGATCGCATAAAAAAAAACTTTCAAAATTATGTGGTGCCCCCCGGTTTTGAGTTCATAATAATCTCCCTGTCAAATATTAAAGTAACGTGTCACATTAGCGGTGTGTTTGAAGTTTCCAGAATGACAGATCCTGGATTACCCCTCACTTCCGACGCACGGCTTCTTCGATTGTTTTGAAGAAACATGCTCTAGGTTTTATGGTATGTTTGGTAAAGAATGAAACATATTAAAGAATGTTGTACTAAACGTGTTAAGAGTGTGTGTGGTATATATATATATATATATATATATATATATATAAGGAAAATGTTAGCAAAAGATTTGAAAAAGCACATAAGCAATTTTTCAGAAACTATTTCAAAATTTTTTAATGAACTGTAGATTTTCGGTAAATATTTACTTTGCATAATATCAATACAAAAAATTCAGGTAGTCTCTTCTAACGAAACTGCCACGGGTTTTTAACGTAGGATTACTTATCTTTTGCTTACCCTTTTTTTTCTTTTTTTTGTACTTCCCTGTTTAACTGTTTACAGCTACTGGGTTTGGCACGCTGCCCAAATTATAACTCGCGACGCAGGACAATTTTCTTTCTCTCCGAAGGACCGTTATTGAGGAGCGCAATCCAACGTTAAAAAAATGTGTTCCTTACCATCTATATTTGAATTTTGCCAAAACTTATGTTTGGCTAAAACTTCATGATTAAATATTAATATGTATATGTATTCCACTTAGATAAAAGCTAACAAAAATAAAATTAAAAATAAAACATGATTTAAAAATGATTAGCTTCCTTTTAAAACACTGAAAATTATAAATTTAATTTATTCATATAAAACTAAACTAGAAAAAAATTGAATAACCTGGACCTCGGATAGTATTTTTTGAATATTTGAAGAAATATTTGAGATTGGTACTCTCATATCATCGTTATTTGGTTATTATAGGTATAAATTTTGAAATCCATTCTCGCACATATAAGTAAAAGCTAATGGAAGCAATGGAGTCTTGTAAGACTGTTTGACATTTCATTTAAAATCTTATAATTAAAACATATAAAAATGTGAATAAAAATATTAAAAATATTTTAATAAAGAAAATGTAAAGCATGTTTTTAAAGTACGTAATTCAGTATGATATAAATTCACTTCATGCCATCCGCGACCACTTTGTGCTTCGCGGCCCATAGTTTGCGCGCCACTGCTTTTAACTACTGCAAAAGTTAGCTGTTCACGACAGAATCTGCGTGACCCGGCACACAATTTCACACAGCATTTCGCCGCTCTAATGAACTCTAATGAAACATAACAAACACGACACGAGGAGATTTTCCCCGATAGAGTGTCACCTCTAATTCCCACCTAATTCCTTCCCCGTCGTCGATCGATCGCATGAAAAACCTCTCAAAATTATGTGGAGCCCCGGGTTTTGAGTCCATAATAATCTCCTGTCAAATATTAAAGTAACGTGTCACATTAGCGGCGGGCCAGTGTTTTCAAGGATGACAGATCCTGGATTACTCTTTCTCACTTTCGACGCGCGGTCCCTTCCGATTGTTTTAAGAAATCTATTTTAGTTTTATTGTATGTTGGGTAGAGAATGAAGCATTTTAAAATGTATAGCTCTAAAAGTGTGGAGAGAATATATATTATATATATTCAGTGCGGAGGTACTTGTCGGATAGACATTCTCCTTTATTCATCGCAGTTTTTACTGACCATTTTATTATGGCAGCACCATATAGGCCTCCCTAAGAAGGAATTACTCCCTAAGAAGGAATGTCACGAACGGAGGTATTTTAGTGGCGCAATGATGGGATTCGATCCGAGCACCCTCAGCACGGAAAGCCAGGGTGCTGTACCACAACGTCACCACATGCCCCGTAATATATATATATATATATATATATATATATATATATATATATATATATATATATATATATATATATATATATATATATATATATATATATATATATATATATTAAAGTAACTTGTCACATTAGAGACGGGTTTGAAGTTTCCAGAATGACAGATCTTGGATTAGTTCTTCTTACTCTCTACTTACGATTCTTTCGGCTGTTTTAAGAGATATATTCTGTTTCATCGCATGTTGGGTAGAGAATGAAACGCATAGAAAAGCATTACCCTAAAATGTGATATATATATATATATATATATATATATATATATATATATATATATATATATATATATATATTTATTTATTTATTTATTTATTTATATATATCCGTATGTTTTGTCCATTATTCTGACATGAGAATGTTGATAGCAATAATTTGGAAGCTGACTCAAAAGTCCCCATTTTGTGTCGACCTCTCAAAATGTGGGTGAACGACACTCGTATCTGACGATCGCTCTCAAACTATCCAGAGATTTGTGTGACAGAAATACAAAGCACATTTTCATTCCCAATCGAAAGAGAAGTAGCATCGTCAAGTATTACAGGCTCCCGTGGACAAGATCCAATAAAACGTGTCAAGATGGGAAAGAAACAGCACGAAGAGTCATGTTGATATTACGGAGGGGGTGTTCCCTTTACTTAAGCCGAATCCGCCATCGATACATCACTTTTAAAAACCTCTGCCTCTGACAGACGAAAGTGGAACGGTCAAGAGAAACAAATCAAACGGAGTGAAAAAAAAAAGAAAAAAGATCCGGACCACTTGAGAAAAGGAAACGGTTACCAGCCAAAGATGCTGTTTCGGCGGCGACGATAAAGAAAAGAAAAAACGTACATCTTGTTTTAATAAATGGCGCGGAGTTGGGTGAAAGAATGGTCGCCATTTATCGTCGTACAAGGAAATAAGGAGTATTAATATCTTCTTGCATTCATATGGATGACATTGTGGAAGAAAAGACAGCGGCAAGCCGGGAAAATTATCTCGTGTTTATTGTAGTCAGCAATAGGGTTGCCAGAATAGCTCTTTTAGAGAGAACATGTCCTCTTTTTTTTGTCCCGAATTTTTTTTTCACTCTTTTTTTTATTATTTGGATCTTTTTTGTCTTCTTTATCAAATATTACTCCTATATATATGTAAAAGTAAGCGGGGAAAATTTTATATTATATATAATACATATGTGAGTTTATATATATATATATATATATATATATATATATATATATATATATATATATATATATATATATATATATATATATATATATATATATATATATATATATATATATATATATACATATATATATATATATATATATATATATGACAAGGATTTCAAAGGTGATAGTTCGTCTTTTTGGCATTTCCTATCACTATTAAAAGGACCCTAAAATTAATGCTTCGCGGAACGAAATTCTCGTGTCCGAGGACGTGGCAACGAACGGTCAATGCATATCGTCACAAAGCACAGCGTCCTGTTCGGTCACGCCCCTCTGAAAGGGTCCGGTTGTGTTTCGAGAGGAGCCGGGCACTGTTTTGTCCAAATTGTTCGCTTGAGGTATGCGCAGCTGCTGGTGAAAGCACTCATTTTCGAACAAACGATCTCCGGACACCGGCAGTGCACAATGGAGATGCTGACGTCACGATGCCTGCGAACCTTATTTTTACCTCGTTTTTAAGAAAGGATTGGAGCGTCCAATAATCATACGAGAATCAAGAGAACAGAAAACTAATTTATATATATATATATATATATATGCATACATGCATACATGCATACATGCACTGAAGTGCCAGAAAAACTATGATAGCAGTCTAATTCCTGATACATTCACTTCTGGATCACGACGAAGAAACACGACGGGGTATAGACTCCATGAGTTTTCTGAGAAAGCCTATAGACAATGATCACCCTGCCTCCTGAAGTTCGGTCTCCAATTCTTAATATTCTCAGATGGTGGATCTCACCTTTGAATACAACATTGCATGGCATTCCATATATGCTCAATAACGTTGAGATCTGGTGGACATGGGACCCTTTTCATGTTCTCAAACTCGAAAGAGTATTCCCCAAACCATAATTTGATGGTTGTGGATGTGTTGGTTGGCGCCTTATCTCCTGGGAGGACGCCCAAACCCGTGAGAGTGAACGCATGTCATGAATGGCTGCCATACATCTGATAGGTTGTTAACATGGCGTTCAATGGATAGAGAAGTTGTAGACGTAGGAGGGGTCCAAATCCATGGCAGCTCAAAACACCCCATACCATTCACTATGGGACTACTACCGTGTACAGTTATCACATGCTTAATTCACTGGTTAAGTCACGTCACAGGTTTAGCCTGTACAGTTCCTTTTTGACACGCTAGATTCGTCGATTTATGGCGTGTCCTTCACAAGCGGCCATTTCCATCTGCCTGAATCAGATGGAAACGAGACTCGTGAGACCAGGTTAATGTTTTTACGACTAATGGGTTCAATGTCTTCCGGTTTTCACTGGTAGTATTCCTGCTCCCATACGAGGATGAGATCTGTGTCGCCTGGACAGCAATGGCACTCGGAAAGGAGTGAGAGAAAGGAGTGATGTGGCACGAGAGAAAGGAATGATGTGGTGTTCTTTTCTTTTGAATGGATTGTCGACAGATGTCGCCGGTCTTGATCATCCAGAGTCCTTCGAAGTCTGCATTGTTTTCGTAAGTTCGATGTTTTATCGGAATATTTCTATTCAAAGTACATCTTTGAAATGGTGGATAGTAAAAATTTGAACTTTACCATTTTTTTTTCGATATGCTATAACCCATCTCACGAGCTTCATATATCGTAACTCGCTGAGATTCACTTAAATCATGATCACTGTCATGCTCAGTGCGCATGAAGCCCCTTAGGCTACCGCAGATGTCTGTCTCTTTATAAATGCGCTTTTTGGACGAAACTGTGGTCGAGTATTTCGGATGGGATCGTCTGTCCAACTTATTCTGGCACTAGACAGAGCACTGTTAATTTTCACCTCATGGTTGTTCAATTTGTAGTCTCACATTGGCACAATATTGCCACAGGGTAGCGACCGTATCATGTCCTTCATATTAACCGAAGTTTCACTTCAATAAATGATTTCTTGGATAATGTAAAATAAAGACAAATCAAATAAATAAAAAATAAAAATCAAGCATAGAGTGCTAAAACACTTTAACTAAAAACCTACCCTAGCAAAGAAAACATAAAACTTTTCAATAAAGGATAGCGCAGAAGCTTCATATCCTCATAATAAAAATATACAAATATAACTAAAAATAAATAATCCAACAAAGTTAGATAAATACTAGAAGAATATAGACAAAAAACAAACAGAAATCAAGCACTCAAGGCATCCACGCACCAGAGGCAAGATTCTGTATAAGTGCGGAACTGAACCAAAAAACATAGAGGTAACTGACATGTCTCGTCATCAGGGAGCCTAACCAAATCAGTTACCTCAAGGGGAACTTTCTGAATAGGATGCAGGTAAGACCAAAAGACATCCCAAGGCCCCGAGTTCCCCATGGAAATATTTAGTCGAAAGAAAATAAAAAGACAAACACAACTTACAGTAAGGGTTCAACGCACCGTACATGCAAGCACACAAATAATCCTAATGCAAAGCCAATTAGGCTCTGCATTAGGATTGCCTAAAGCAAAGGACGGGAATACCAGTCAGCGGACTCCCACTTCCCAGATATCGAGCTCACATGCAAAGGAGGAAAAGCTTGTTCAAAGGATTAATGTTCGACTAGATGGATTGGGAGAGACCGTTCTAATAAACGCCCGAATATCTGGTCGCTAGAAGAAGGCGTTTAGGGATAGCAACAGGACGATGAGCAATCAGGAACATAAAATCCTAAGAAAAACCTATTTTCATTTTGTGGGTGTCATTAATTACAGACATATACATACATATACATATATATATATATGCATATATGTGTGTCTATATATAGTTATATATATATATATATATATATATATATACACACACAAGCACAAGATCGACTGACTATTCACATTCTGCGTGTTTAAAAATCCCACCCCGCTCCCGTCTGCAAAACACAATGCCTCCTTCCAGAACAACAGTCGTCGCATAACACTCGACATTCCGTCATTGATTGCGAATTCCTGATGTTCGACAGGGGGAAGAAGAGCTCCGGAAAATAGTTTGCGTGCGAAAAAAACTCCCGATGGAATCCCTGGTCTGGAATGCTTCCCACCATGAACGGATTTCGGAGCAAACCGTTTGATACGAGTTATATATATATATATATATATATATATATATATATATATAATATGTGTGTGTGTGTGTTTCTTTACATACATGTTTACATATGTATGTATGACGTGCATGTACGCGTTTATTTACATGTAAGTATTGTATACATATAAATGTATGTATGTAAATGCGTCTGAATATAAAACACACACACGCATATATATATATATATATATGTATTTAAAAGCAATTGTTGGAGACACAAACTTGTTTGTAAGTAACACCCATGGCTGCGCGGATCTATTCCAATCCGGGGGGGGGGGGGGGAGGGATCCCGAATCTTCTGAATATGGAGAGAAGTAAACAGGGATTTATGAAGTTCAGCCTTCCCTGCTAAATAGGATCACATTCATCAAGTTCCTTTTTGCATCTCGCATCGATCCGGCCGGGGTTTTAATGCATGCGTTTTCTTCTTTCCAAGGGGTGTGGTGTGTGGAATCTGTTCTTCCATTCGCCGCACGCGGAGAGAGAGAGAGAGACACGACAGTTTTATATCGGTGCTGGAAAGGTAGATGAAGTTATCTTTACTTATTCCTCATATCTTGGAGAGGTATTTGGATTTTTGTGCCTCCTTGTCTACAATTGAGGAAAGGGATATTACATTTAAAATGCGTTATCGGCAAGGAATTAAATTTTTAATTATTATGCATATGTATATATATATATATATATATATATATATATATATGCATATATATATATATATATATATATATATATATATATATATATATATATGTATATATATATATGTATATATATATGTATATATATATATATGTATGTATATATATGTATATGTATATATGTATGTATATATATATATATATATATATATATATATATATATATATATATATAATATATATATATATATGTACAGTCCGACCACAGTAGGAAGAACCACGGTTGGCATAGTGCCAAGATGATTCTATCCACGCTGTAGGTAAGGCTGCTGAGGAGGGAGGGGGAAAAGTCTCGTAGTCTCTCGACATTCTTTAGAATCGGTTACTAACTGCGCTTGCTTGCTTTTTCCTCGTCTGTTATTTTGATTATTATATTAAAATTAATGGATCCTTTACACAACACAACTGCTAGGAATAAGCCGTTCCGTAGTGATTGTAAACGTATAATACACAATGTAATTAAATTGTGTGATAAAGAAGCACTAGAAGGAAATGTTATTGCTCCACTTTCGCAATCCCTAAAGAGAGCTAGTGAAAGACCGGGGTATCAATGTCCAGTGTAAAAAGAATACGCAGAGAAGCAAAGGATGAAGAAACTCCAAAATTTGAATCTCCGAGGAAACTTCAGAAAAAAAGAACCACT
>OU015495.1:32136209-32178709 GCA_907164885.2 Dolomedes plantarius | reverse complement strand
GTCTATGGGTTAGATTCCCACCCTTGACATGAACGTTTGGAGTCGTTCGTAATCGGCTTTATGCAGCAGGTTCCAGTCTAATAAGACCTCGTGTAGCAAAATTTGACCTTAGAGCTCGCATCCAGCCATTGCCAATGCTTATTGGATAGCAAAGTGAACAATTATTGTACATACAATTATACATTTCGTTATAGTATTTTATCAATTTTCACTAACTGATCACCCGTTATAACGACCCTTTTCTATGGGACGCGGGGGTCTTTATAACGAACGCCGACTTTATATACGTATATGTAAACACACATACCACCCCTTGGGTTGCCATGATATCTCTTTTAAAGAGAGCATGTCCTCTTTCTTTTTGGTAGCAAAAAGTTTTTGTTTTGGAGTGAACATCCATCTTTTAGTTCACTTTCTTCTTTTTAATCCGATCTTTTCCTGTCCTTAGTAACTTTAAAATACTTTGTTCAACCTTTACCTTTTTTATGCCGTATTTTTGTCGTATTATAAAAAATATTCATATCAGTTATTATGTATGGTAACTCTATTTTCATGGAAATATACCGTCAAATTGATCAGAATGTCTTTTTCAAAGACAAAACTTACTGGAAAGTAGAAACATTATTTTCGATGATGGAGGCATGATAGAAAAAGTAGAGATGTCGTCTCCACGTCGAAAATACACAATCAATAGCATCGGTAATGCATAAATATAAAAACATAACTCGTAAGCTATTTTATAATGACATAAGAAGTCATCACTCAGCGCCGTTGGAAGGAATGAGCTCTAAAAAATAAGAGACAGACAACCGTGAGCTTATTAAGATATTTTTATGACTAATAGCTATTAGTGTTATGGATTTAAATTTATAACTAGTTGGTACCCGTTAAAACATGACGGCTAGATAGTAAATAAATGTACTAATACACAAATTATACTCAACAAATCATTTTCAAATGTTGAAAATCATAATAACGCGCAGAAAAAAATATTAATGTGTTTAAGCGGCATCGTACTTAGTAAGTATCTAAAAATGTCACTGAGCATGCGCAGAATGCAATTTTTTAAATTGTAAATTATCGCTAATTAAACAGCGTGAAATAAACAATTTCCATCAGGTTTAATCTTATATTTCCCAAACATAATTATCATAAAAATAAAAATGGAAGAGAGAGATCTAGAGAGATTTCTCGGAATAAACGTGTTTATCATTAAAACATATCATGCGCAGAAACAGTGAGATTCTAAAGACAGATTTAAACATGTCAATGAGCATGCGCAGAAATCAATTTTTAATTGTAAATTATCGCTAATTAATAGAAATTGCGGTTACAAAAACCAAATTTGACAAATCTACAGATTACAATCTTTCTTTTAAGACCAAAATGAAGTAAATCGATGCAGTAGTTTTCTCTCACGGACTGTCCAAAAAGTCCGCTTAGCAACTTAAATATATAGATTTTGGTTTTTTTGCTTATAAATGTTCTCTTTTATTTTAAAAAATGGATTATATTAAAACAAAAACATTTTATTCGCGTATTATATTTTTAAAATATAATAAATATAAAACACTGTCGATGGTCGTAAATCAATGTTACATTCGCCTACTTGACCTACCCCGTCCTCTCTTAGTTCTCTCTTTTTTTATTTTTTCTCGGAAAAGTTCTCTTTCTCTACTTTCCACTTCTGGCAACCTTTCGAAGACCAGCTCCGCATCTCACAAAATGGCTGTCTTCCTTCCCCGCAATTAAATCAACATCGAACGGAAACAGATTTTTGAACCTCCCATTCCCGTCTGCCACCCCTCATTCCAAGAAGTGAAGACAATTCTTTCATCAGAGTCCGAACTGCACTTTCGGACACTCGACGTCATTTTCCGTGACATGGACCGCCACCCCTCCCCCAGAACGTCTTCTCTAATCCCGTTCGAGTGGTCGATGGGTTTTCGAAGATCACATAAGTAAAATAACCACTGTTTTTTTTCATTTTATTTGCCAGGATGTGATTTCTTTACCGGCCCTTTTATACTTGGACCTGTCAAATGCAGGGTTTCCTTTCTTTCTTTCTATCATTCTTATTATTTTTTCTTTTTAAGAAAAAGCAAAACAGAGAGGAATCGCTTTTCGAAGGGATAAAAATAGAAATGAATTGAGTGAGAATAGTTTTCAGCGCCCGTTCAAGATTACGAGTATAAAAAAGCGCGTACACATACCGCGAACGAAGGCGAACGATGTGGTTCGCTCAATGCATACGTAGCAACGAATACCCAAGAACGCACTGGCTTGCCTTTGCCACGATTCACTAACGATGCTAAAAAACTAAACATGCGATGACGTGCGAACACGCAAATATGTTATTCAAACAAACTCATCTTGTATCACACTCATATATATATATATATATATATATATATATGTGTGTGTGTGTGTGTGTGTGTGTGTGTGAAATGTCCGGAGTGGACATCTCGTGAAAATACTGCAATCGAGGCCGTAACAATGATTCCAAATCATAAATAATAACTGAAGTTTATTTTACGTAAAGATTAACACATCTTAATCCGTTCGGAGCCAGCTCGCGTCTCCTCAAAAAAGCGCCAAAATAGCATTAGGTGAAAGAGGTTGCCAGAATTGGCGGAGGAAGTTAGTATGTGGAAGGCGAAGCGTTTACGTCGAAGCGTTTACGTCAAGACAAGAAGGACGGGTTACCATGGCAGAGATTAAGTACAGAATGGGCGATTATAGGTAGTTAGTAATATTATCATATATATATATTCTACGTCACAAGCAGCTACGGACCATGGTTTCTTCACTTTGACGAGCCCATCTATGTGTTACATTTATTTGTAGGCAGAAATACAAAAAATTAACCCAATGAACGCGCGAACAAGTAAAAAATATTTCAGGTAGTCTTCTCTAACGAAACTACCGCGGGTTATTAACGTAAGATTGCTTATCGTTTGCTTATCTCTTTTTTTCGGGGGGAGGGGACGTATTTTGGTACTTTTCTGTTTAACTGTTTACTGCTACAGGGTTTGGCGCGCCGCCAAAATTATAACCCGCGACGCAGGAAAAATTGTTTTCTCTCCGAAGGACCGTTATTGAGGAACGTAATCCTACGTTAAAAAGAATTAAAACATAACTATTGGGGTGTATACATAGTATTGCGAAAAGTCAAAGCAATTATCCTGGAAATGAATATTTTCTGTCATTAGCTTGGGATCGAGATGGGGTAGAAATCACGAAACGGTGCCATTTCAAGTCTGAGTAATCACTTAACCGAAATGAGATGGTTACTGACGTTGTTGGTTACCGTTGATCGGCACTTGTTCCCAATAATTTGGAGGCGGAACCACTCCAAACGCCGTAACGGAGAAACGCAGCACTCGAACTCCGGTTATAATGCTCTCCGATCGTAGCACCTGTATGAAGTAATTCAGAATATTACTCGGCGGGAAAAGATCATGCCGCCGAAGGGATGTATGCAGTTTTCACATTTGAGGGGGTTTCGCACTGCGGTATATCTGAAAACGAGGTTGCTGATCGTTTAGCCAAGAAAGGCAGCAATATAACAGAATCTTCCCAGAATGTAATAACCTTTTCTTCTAGATACAATGGAAAATAATGACTGCTTGAGATAGTTTGAAATTATTGAGGACAAAAGCTGGAGGAATACTTCGGTTAAAATACTAGATTCTCCAAGGTGATATGCTGTTACAACCTTTAGGCTAGAAAGTGGGCATGACTGACCACTGTTTCCGAATCCAAATGTTTCCTATCCTGTTGCGAATCGAATGAATCAATGAATTGTGTGGATGGGGTTCAACTAGCACTCATCGATGCCACATGACCCCTGGAGAACGATGTAAAACTTCCTTGTTTAAGCTTGGCTTGCTAGGTTTGATATGAATGGAGCACATATTGGGAGTGCTCTCCAGGTTTCATTAGTTATACTCGGTATTAATTTCAGTCTAATTTTAATTGTTGTATGTTTTGTTTCTTATGTGTGGTGTTAAATAAAATTTTAAAACGACTATCAAGGACTCTTACGGGTTATTTGGCACCTTATAAATTTCGTATTCTAGGATATATTTTTCATTTTCTTCATATCCTTCACAGTATTTTATGCTAGTGTCCATCAGTGTGACACGTCAAGGAATGGCCAGCATTGTCGGGGAATATCTGTGCAAGCTGGGGATCGATTCTGGGAAATTCATACTGGTTGACTCTTTTAGTTTGACTCTTAATTTCTAAATTAATTATTTAATTTGTGTCTTCCATTGACAGTTTTAGATGTCATTCTTTTAACTTTTACGTATTTCATTCTCTTACTCTGCCTGTGCTGTGTGTTGGTACACACTAGCGAAAGATTTTATCAAAAAAATAATGGGATTATCAGTACAGCAGGCATCAGATGCGATTGCTTGGAATGGATAAGTCAAAATCAAATAATGGCATGATTTACTGATAGATTTATCATTGCAGCAGGCATCAAATGGTTAACTGAAATAAAATGATTAGATGATGTTATGGTTTGAAGAAGCCTTAGAAGAATAGGCAGCAGATGGGTGAGCTTGGAATGGATAAGGGAAGTAAAATAATGGAGCGATAAGATTCCATGGCAGGGATAAGTCCAAGTGAAAATAAAAGCTGCCCATTAAAAGAGACAGAAGAAAGGGGTGGCTAGTAACTGGAGTGTCTGGAATTTAGTCCCTATTCACCGACCCACTCATTAATCGGAATAGACCAATTACTGACCACGAAGGGCAGAAAGAATTTCCGAGGAACTGGGTAAACTTTTTCTCCCCCAGCAATGACTTGGGACAGAAGAGTCTCTTAATGAAAATGTGTTCTGACTCGTGCAGAAAAGAGAGCGAAAAACAACAACGTCGCCGAATGAATTTCCTGCTCACAACGGACTGTTCTTGTCAGCATGTCTAGGATTTGTTCATACAAGCATTCATATGTGTAAACAAGTTGTCAAATTAAATTATCCTATGACCCAAGGATATCATACAATGAACGATCGAGTTATTCACCTTTTTCGACCCATTTTCTCTAAAATAAAAAATAAAAACCACTCGATGCCCACGGAAATTTTTTGGTGTTAGTAAAAGTTTTTTTGTAGAAAATTACGAAAATGTTTACAAAAAGATTTTAAAATAAAGTCTGTTTTAACAAACTATTTTAAAAATCGATGTACTGTAGATTTTGAGTGTATATTTACTTTGCAAATTAACGATAAATGAATGTCTCGCTTGCCTTCTGCACATGTTTTTGGCAAATCTTGTGCGACTAAAACTTCGTATTTAAATATTAATATGTATTTCGCTTAAATTAAATTTAAGGGAACGGTGAACGTTAAAATTAATTTTTTTTATATTTTTCATCACACAGATACGAAATTTTGCACATATATATATTTCACTATAAATATATAGAATACCTTAAAAGAAATTTCCAATCCCCTTAAAATTTTAAGATTTTTAAAAATTTGAAATTTATAAAAAAAATTAAAATGCTTCTTGCTACTTAATTTTTGAGATATTTCCTCGATTTTTGCATTTTAATCACTCTAAACTGTATAACAAACAAATCTGGGTATTGATTTCCTTGAATAGTTAATTTTTGAGAGATTTTTTTTTCTGAAGTCCATCCCGATTTTCAAAATTTTGCCTTTTAATAAGTTAAAAATCAAATTTTATTACCTTATTGGAGTCGAATTGTAAAATGCATACCCAGTTTTTTTTAACAGTATCAGGATTCTTCCTTATCAATTTTATCAATTTTAAACAAAAATTAAGTAGCATGGAGCATTTAAAATATCTAAAATCCTTGAAAAATCTGTTTTGAGAAAAACAGATTCAAAGTTTATTACTACACTTATCCTTTATAAATTACTTCGTAGAAGCTTCAAAAATTATTTTTTACTTGAAAAAACTATTTTGGTGCAGTTGAACCCCGTTATAACGAACTTCAAGGGACCAAAGGTTTTGTTCGCTTTATCCGGTGGTTCACTATATCCGAACCTTTAAGAAAAATTCTAGAGTTCACAAAATGTATAACTCATTAGTTGCAATGTGTATTCAATAATGATGTATTGAAAAATGATAAAATCTATTAAAAATTATCATTAATGAATTACATCGACTGAAATCGATTACATTAAACTGACACGATAGCAATTAAATTACGTACAATAGGAAAACGGCGGGACCAAAATTTTCGTTCGTTATATCCGTGAGTTCGTTATATTCCGGGTTCGCTACAACGGGGTTCGACAGTACTATTTATCTACATAAATGTACATTTTTTTACAATAAAACAAACAATATTGCAATGAAAAGATATGCTCAAATAATTCCCGTAACAAAAATCTAAATTATGGAAGAGAATGATTTCAAAATGATGTGCGTCCTGTTAAAACTTTGAAAATTATAAACTTAATTTATATGAATAGAACTAACGTAGAAGAAAAAAAAGAATGAGGAGTATAAACCTGGACCTCAGATAATACTTGGTGAAATATTTGAGTGTTAATCTCATATCATCTTTCGGGTTCAGTCTTGATCATTGTTCGCTATTAATAGCTATTCATTTTGAAAACTTAGTCCTTCACAGATAGGTAGAAACAAATGGAAGCCAATCTTTTGCTGGGGGAGTCTTTATTGTAAGACTGTTTGGCACCTTATTTTAATGATATCATACATATATTTAATATATAAAAATATATTAAAAAAATTATTAAATATGTCATTATAGAAAATTGATAGCCTATTTTTTTATTAAATAATTCCATAGGATATAAATTGACTTCAAGCAGTGCGTCCCACAGTTTGGCGTAGTCAACTTCTTTATTTTTACACGACGATAAATAATCAATTTAAAAAGCTGTCACTTGTTATACTATTTCTCCACAATATTTCTTCCTATCGTAAAGTGTAGCTTTCAGGAGTAGGTGTATCTCTTCTTGATCTAGTTATTGAGGAGAGAGACAGAGTGAGGGATCATTCGTGAAATGGCACTCAGAAAATGGATCGAGGAGTGATTCCCACTCTAACGAAATGTGATGTTAGTAAATTGATTAGGGGATTATTCTCGATGTGATGTTGTGAAGTTCATCTTCAATGAATAGATTACTCGGGGAAATATTTCTTCGTGTAACTTCTAGACTTGGTATTTCGATATGTACAATGGAGCATTAGATGAGACGAATAGCTCTTTATGTTACGCGAGTAAGTTCCAGAAACAGATGAACTGGGAAATAAATCTTGATATTCTTCAGGTATGTAAGATTCGGAAATGTGGCTATAGATATTTATAAGCATTGCGATACCTATGAGATTGGTGAATGAAGGAATATTCCTAAATCTCACGATACATAAGCTCTAAAAACACATAATTGGGGAAAATTTTTAAATCTTCTGTGATTAAGTTCCAGAAACAGATTAACTGAGGAACAATACTTGATATCAAGGTATATAAAATTAGTAAATACGGGAATTAAGGGATATTTCTAACTATTGCGATATCTAAGAGATAGGCAAATTAAGGAATATTTCTATATATCACGATACATAATCTCGAGAAATAGATAATAGAGGAATATTTCTAAATAACACGATAAGTTGAATTAAGAAATAGATGAATATTGGAATATTTTTTAACATAACGATATGTAATATTAAGAAATGGTGGAATTGAGGAATAATTCTTAATATTAAGGTATTCTGGATTGAGAAGCAGAGGATTTTAGGAATAACTGTTAATATTAAAGTATGTTACATTGAAAAACGGGAATTAAGGAAGAATATATAATATTAAGATATGATTGAGAAACAGAGGAATTGAGGGATATCTCCTAACATTGCGATATGTAAGGTTATGAAAGAGATTAATGAAGGTATAATTCTTGATATTTAGATCGCTAAAATTAAGAAAGAGATTAAGGGATAAGTCTGTATTAAGATTTGCGAGATTTAGGTGTAGTCTGAGAAGTCGCGAAAAATGAATGATAAACGAAATGTAATATTAATAAATTGATTGGATAAGTCGTGTAACATTGAAACATGGTTTCTTAACCTGTGGTCCATAGAATCTATTTCAGGGGGTCTGCTAACTGAGTGGATAGTTGGGGTCAGAGAACTCGCTCATAAGCCAAAACATACATTTCAGGACTGTTTAATTGAAATTGAAGTAGACGCATGCATTCTATTTGAGTATCAAAAAAAAAACACGTAACAGCCTTTGACTTTAAATTCAATCAGACACAGAACTGTGCAGTAGTCACTTGGTAAAAAATATGTCATCATAGTATAAATGCATTATTAAATCCCAAATTTGTTTATATAATATATAAATACCTTTTGTAATCCTTTGTATTTATTTTAAGCCTATCTTTTCCATTCTAGAATACGAATATAATCAAATGTAATTTTCCAAATTTTGTGCTTGAAATAATTCGCTATAAGCGCAAAATAACGAATGATTTCAAGCTGTAAATCTGATAATAAAGTCATACATTATTGGTACCAGATGGAGGGATCTGTAGCTTTCACCCGAATATCAAAAGAGAATGTTAAGAACCGTTGCATTAAAAGAATATATATATATATATATATATATATATATATATATATATATATATATATATATATATATATATATATATATATATATATGTATGTATGTATGTATGTATGTATGTATGTATGTATGTATGTATATACGCACTAAAATGAAGTCTAAAATGAAGGCATAAGTTTTAGTAAAAGTCTGAAAACATCACCGACATTTCAACGTTAAATATCGGCGTTTACCGATTCAGCCTTACACACACGATTGCAACGTACCACCCACAAGTCCTTATCCTTTGTAGCATTCTTTCCACCCCACTGGAAACAAAACGTTCCTTTTCGGAATCCCAAGGCACCCCTGTGCAGTCGGTCAGGGTTTTCCGAGCAATTGGTCAGTGAATGGGTTGCAGGTCCCTTCCCGTATCGATTCCCATTGCAGAGGAAAAGCGAAAAATTCGAATCTTTTAATTTCGAGTCCACTGAACTGGAACTGAGAACACTAGCTGCATACTCCCAGAAACCGGAGCGCAGTCCAGTTTTCAAACCCAATCTCCCTCTTCGAAATATTTAGGTTTTTTTTTCACCTTAAAGGAAAAAAAAAACTATTGTCATTTAGAGGAAGCACTGCCTTTATTATCCTAAGAGGAAACCTCTTCAATCGCCTATGGGTCATTGTTTTTGAAATAACACCTCACGACAATCAATTCAAGAATTTTATTATCGGTAAAATATCACTCACTTTAGTGCTAATTTTGTTACATTTTATTCCGTTTTATTTAACTTAAAAAATTTCTTGACACACTTACTCACACACACACATACATATAAATATGTATGTGTAATTAATACATACATACATATATATATACATACATACATATATATATATATATATATATATATATATATATATATATATATATATATATATATATATATATATATATATATATATAATGAAACTTGTCTGGTCGACCAGCCCTTTCAACGGTCGTATTTAGTTCAGAGCCGATTCAAGACTCCATAGGGAGTATAGTATGGAAGAAATCCATTTTCGACGACCACACCTCATATAGACCACATTTTTTGGAACCATTCCTGTTCGCCATAGACAAGTTTTACTGTATATATACAGTATTTCCCAAAAATAATTGTGGGGTTTTGAATGGTTATAGCTTCGGAACAAAGCATTATAGAGACATGAAATATACGCCAAATGGAACAGAAAATATCCAAGTTTCTTATGTGTTCAGCAGATTTTGATGTGTACTCCCTTAGTTGCCCTGCAGACGTCAAGACGATATTCAGTCTCTTTCCATACACGGCAGAGAACATCCGGATACACGAAACAGCTTCGGTGATCCTTTCTTTTAAATGGTCCAGATTTCGGACATGAATGGTTTGACTTCTTGTGTTTTTACATAACCCCAAAAATAGAAATTCGTGGGGGTAAGGTTTGGAGACCGCGCGGGCCAGGCAGTCCACCCTTCTCGTCCGACCCATCGCCGAAGAAATGTTTCGTTAAGAAATTTCGGCACGGTTGTAGCAAAATGGGGAGGAGATCTGTCTAACTGGAAAATGGAATTCTCAAAACATTTCCGGCGCTAGTCCCGAAGACTGTTGGAGTCTGCACGTAAGCTTTCGCGCACATAAACTTGGAGAGTTTCTCTTTAATTTTACGTATGACTTGTGTCTACAACATGATTTGTTGCATGGCTATAGCCATTTGAAACTGTACCATTAATTTTGGGGCACACTGTACACACACACGCATATATATATATATATATATATACACATACACACACTGGGTGCGACAGAAAGAACGTTCAGAAAGTATAAATAAATAAATAAACGAATAAAATAATAATAATAAAATAATAATTAATATTAAATAAAATTATTATTATTTTTTTTCCCAGGTATAAAAGATTTCTTTCTCTATCTTACTTCGTATTTTTGTTATTGACGTTCCAAATCAGAACGTTCTCTCTGCCGTACCATATATATATATATATATATATATATATATATATATATATATATATATATATATATATATATATATATATATACATATATATACATATATATATATATATATATATATATATATATATATATATATATATATATATATATATATATATATATATATATATATATATATATACACAGAGAGACTAGTAGGGGGGAGGGAGTTGCTTCCCTTTGACAAAAGATAATGAAAGATAAGTGAAAAAAAAGAACCACTTATCCTCTGTTCCGACCTAAAAATGTCACCGAACTTTATCCGAACGGAAAAAGTGAGGGTGATAAAATTGGGCACCGCCTATCAGCCAGGGTACAAAAGATTCAGCCGATTTATGGGGGAATGACTCTCTGAGACGAGTTTCTAGAGAGATGAACTTTTACACCAATCCCGCCGTATTTATATTGGATGCCGTATCCACAAAGGATTCAATTACTCGATCTCCCCGCGTTCGTTAAACAAGGTTACCTTTCCGCCGCGCAGGGCTACAAATCAATTTTATCTGCCGGGGACCGAAAAATAAGAGCTGTTGAAATATTGATTAAAAGACAATACCGTCCATTCGGTCTCTTTATTTTACGGTCGAGTTGAGAAGAATAGGCGCCTTTTTCGTCGAACCGAAAACCCCAAATCTCCACTTCCGACTTTCAGTCGAGGCTCGTTTTCTTCATTTTGAGGCAGGATAAAGGGCAGCTTGGGTTACGATTCTGGGATCACGGCATTCGATGACGATGAGAAATCCAATTAGAGTAACAGTGGATACGGTAAGATGTTCGGAGTTATTGTGCGGCATTAAGTCTGGCTCTGTTTCCCTAACGATCCTATATACGTGTAAATGCCTTGGTATAGTTCGAATGGAAAAAGAGCACATTCAGTTATACCCGCAATAGATATTAATATATAGGCTTCCAATTAAAAAAATAGAAACAAATCCGTACCGCGAACCACCACTTCTCCAAACGAAGGGGCAGCATAGCAACGTACATACCTTAGGCGCAGTAGTGGGATTCAGCCGGTTCGCATCGGTTCTGCAGAACCATCGGTTCTGTGAACCGTTTGCTAATGAGCGCCAGCTGCATCATTCACATGACAAACTTTTTTTTTTAATAAACCTGCCTTACACCGGACGGCCGGTCCAGTCTAATCGGAAAGGAATAGAGTTCTACTCCTACAGTGCAAAGATGGTTAAGAATAAATCACATAGCCTATGATAAAAGCAAAGAACATTGCAGAAGAGGACGCCAATCAAACAGCAATATGGAAATATCTTTAATAATAGTTTGTCAGGCATATTTATAATATTTTAAAACTCTTTCTTAAAATATAATCTAGTTTTGTGTGCCTCTCTTACTGATTTTATTTGAGTAATGAATCATGAATTATTAAACTGTCTATCGGTATATCTTTTGGTATACTTAAAATGGTCATTCGGACATAGAACCTGTTTTTAATTTATTTGAATCCCACCATTGCTTAGACGTCATCTGAACTTGAGCCCACGTCAACCACTATATATATGCATACATTACATACATACATATATATATATATATATATATATATATATATATATATATATATATATAATGACAGAAAAACTTGAGCAGCGATATTGCATCAAAATTTACCAAAAGCGTTCAATCTTTCCTCGCCAAACACAACATTCATGTGTGCCTTCAGGCTCCGTAGTCACTCGACACGGCTCCATGTGACTTTTGGCTATTTCCCACGCTGATAATGCCGCTAAAAGGGACCCGATTTGAGTCAAGAGAAAAGAGAACACATCATGTGGAATACGACGGCACAGTTGCTCACCATTCCAAAAAATGCGTTCCAGAATTGTTTCCAACAATGGCGGGGTCGCTGGGAGAAGTGTTTGCATTACCAAGGAGACTATTTTGAAGGGGATTGATGCAAATTTAATTTTGATGCAATATCGCTGCTTTTTTTCTGCCATTTTACAAGCAATGAAATCCGACGACCGCTCACTACACGTCTTCACTCGTAGGCCGACTGCCAGCGACAGACGCTTTCTGCGGGCGGGAAAAAATTCACGACTGCCCATGAGTGTTCCCTTTACATCCACACTGAAGAAAGTCTCCCGTGCTTCATTGGTTTTCGCGGGAAAAAATAAGGTTCGATACTTTTTGAACAGCCCTCGTATAAATAAATATATATATATATAACTTGTGAAAAATGGCTGAAATTTTTCTTCATACAATCACCTGTACTTTTTTCACGTTTCAAAATGTAGACTTAATTTTTCGTTCATGACACTCGTTAGTACCTTACGTACTTATGATAAAGAGAAATTAATGTTATAGACATAAATTTTTTTTGCGGAGCTAGAGCCGTTTATGTAAAAAAAATGGTTCAATTTCGGCTAAAATTCTTTAATTTTATAATAAGTTGCTTAATTGCGGTCTATTTTTTCGCCATTTTCCTATTTTGATTGTTTATTTTTATATTCCTTAGAAGATTAGGCCAGAAATATCCATAAATAAAGTTTTCGAAAAAAAAAATGGCTCCGAACGTTGTCGGAAAGCTTAAACAATTTATCTATATAGTATAAAATATAGATAAAGAGGTGTTCTAATTTAGCTTTGTTCCATAAATTTTCTGATTTTAGTTTTCCTCTCTAGTTCAACTTTTATATGTTTATTATCTTTAACTAGAAAATGTTGCGTTTCTCCGGAAGTATTTATAGTTAATTTTCCACAGCTTATAGTTCTGTTTTAAATATTGTAAACAGGGGAAGTCTAAAGTACTCTTCATATATATATATATATATATATATATATATATATATATATATATATATACATATTTCTCAGAAGAGTATGTTTGTATATATATATATATATATATATACAAACATACTCACACATACATATATATACACAATGATAACAAAATAACGAAAATCACTGTAAGTCTTCCGTAGATAAGAAAATGCAGCGCACCGCGACAGAACGCTTCTAAAAATAGCGCACGGTCAAAAGTCACTGGAATCGTTAAAAACAAAGGACGAAAGGGGAAAAAAGTGGGCGGGAAGAAGAAAAAACAGGGGGCGGGGACTTTTGAAATATTTCGGGTCCTTGGCTCTCACAATATTCTTTAAAAAAAAAGTAGAGGAACAAAACCTTCGCCAGCAATGAAGAAATAAGCCATTAATATGGCGGCCGGATCATTACCATCGGAGTTGCTTTTTGAAAAGGGACCCACTAAACATAAAAGATGACCGTAAGAACAAAAAAAAGCATATATATATCTGGATAATGTTTCGCTTTTATTCCGAACTAGTTATAAAAGAAAAATACTACTCAACTCCCCGCGAAACTTGTCCGCATCCGCTTGGAAATTCTGCATCCGGCCGAGGATCTCCTCTCGCTGGTCGAAAAGAGTAAGTAGATCCTCTCCGGGAGAAACGACGAGCCGACCTCGCTCTCGCCATTTTGTTTCTACCCCCGGGCGACGCAACACCCATTTTCTTTGATTCTATCATTTATGTTTGCAAGCAGAAAGCAACCCAGAGAACCCGCTATTAGAAGTTAAATAAGCGTTCTCAGTATTCTTCAAATCGATATTGTTTCTCGCGATTAGGGCTGCAGGAAGCGAAAAGTATACAGAAAGAACTTTTCCAAAGAGAACGAAAAGAGGATGGGGAATGGAAACAAGCGAATAGATTATTTATTACATAAATAAAAGCACAGTTTGTGATAAAAGAACGTTTTCATTTAGATATAATTCACTTTTTCAAATAAAATAGAACATTTATACATAATTTTTTTTCAGGTAGTCTTTTCAAACAAAACTACCGCGGGTTATTAACGTAGGATTTCTTATCGTTGCTTACCTCTTTTGTATGTATATACGTATGTATGTGTTATGTATATATGTATCTATGTATATGTACGTATGTATATATATACATATATGTATGTCCAAATTTTGACGCATTTTGGTATTTTTCTGTTGAGCTGTTTACTGCTTGTTCAAGTGATACAGACTTCGTTTGGCGCGCTGCCGAAATTATTACTCGTGAAGTACGGACGCACGGTTTTCGCGTCTGAAATTTTGCTTTCCAGAGGACCGTTATGGAGGAACGTAATCCTACGTTAAAATAACACAAGGCGAGAACTTTAAAGGCATAATAGTGATAGCTAATGGTAACAGTTATATAATTTAAAGAAAAAATCATAATAAGGTTTCCTCTGTCACGGGTCTCCAATTTCTTGGAGCTCATCTCTTCCGATAGCTATTTCTTTTCACTTTCTATTTCATTATCAAATTTCTTACGTGATTTATTTTTATATTTGTACTAGCTGAAAACCCGTACTTCGCTACGGAGTACATTCAAATTAAATACAACGGGCAATGTATGCAATTGATGTAAAAAAACGAAAAAATAAATTCATAAAAAAATCGTAACGGATATATTTATAGACAAAATAATGTAGAAGAAAATATTCAAATTATATCTAACAGAACATTCTAAAGAATATAGTACAGTTAATATAGTACAGTTTGAGGAACATAACTTTTACTGTAATTTAATATTTTTTTGGATAATGTCCAATCGTCTGCCGCATTAGCAAGGAAAAAAATATTTTTTTGTCTATTTCGTTGTTATGCACGTGACGATAAATTAATTTAAAGTACCAGAAAAAGAAATCCCGTGATCATCATTTAATAAATTAAATTCTAAAAATTAATCTTTAAAAATTCACCAAAAATCAGAAAATGGAGGTAAAGATTCGAAAAAAGTTTCATTTTAAAGGAATATTTATGATCTTTCTCGTGATTTAAATTTTATAACCCTCAAGTTATAATTTTAAATGCAAACTTTTAAAAAGTTACTAAAACAGATTATAAATTTAATTTTAAAAAAACTAAGAAGAATTTTTCAAAAATCTTTCTTAGTGCACTCCTACACTATAAGAATCGTCATGCAAAATTTCAGCCCTTTAGGACCACCGGTTTGTTCTGGGCGTTGTCTGTCAGTCAGTCAGTCAGTCAGTCAGTTACGGTACTGTTTTATATATATATATAGATGTTTCCAAGCCTATTTGATCGAATACTTTCTACCTTGATACATAGTCTGCCCTTCGTCTATTGCGGCCCCATCATCCAATATAATCTTTTTACAGTTCCATCATGTCCAGGTATTGGAAAATAATAATGATAGATTTGTAGGTACAAACCAAAGATTGGATTAAGACTCACTGAGGATAAAAGAGGACCAAAAAAGATGAGTAAACAAAGAAATCGGAGCAGAAAATGAGGACACGTCCTCTTTAAAAGAGATACCCGGGCAACCTCACGCACGATATTCCTCTCCCAATTCCTTAAATTATATCGTAGAGTTTCATCTGCGAATTGTTTCAGCAAATGCCTCCAGGCCCATAAGAAATGTATTTATAGTGATTATCGAATGCTTCTCGCAGTACGTTCTTCGCTCGCCATTTTTATGAGTTTCGTTTCGCAAATAGAAAATAGTCTCGAGAATTTACCACTGGAAATTCAATAAATGATCTCGGTAATGTATAAATGAGTATTCGTATCGGCAATAATATTAAACAGGATCGAAATTTTCCTATCTTACTACTCTACAGATTCCGTTGTATAGTTTTATTAAAAAGATTTTATAGAAATAAATCCCTCTCTCCTTTCCATTGTTTTCTCGTACATATGAGGATTTCCAGAATATCTCTTTTAAAGAGGATATGTCATCTTTTTGTTCACTCTCTTTTTTTTAAATTTTGATCTTCCGTTATGTCCTCTTTTTTTTCCTTGGTGACTTTATTTCACTTAATATAAGTACACTTTATAAAACGTAACGATGACTTTGATAAAAATGTTTTGGAAACATTTTTATCAAAGTCACCGTTACGTTTATAAAGTGTTTTAAAAAAATCCACTCCAAATTTAAAATGGATGATATATTTCAAACAATCCAATAAGTTGGAATTTCTTATTTTTCTTGGATATAATGAAAATTTTTGAAGAGCTATTTTCAAAGAGTCAGAATATGAAGAATGAAATAAGGTCAAAAATTTATTATGAGCACCTTAAAAGCTATCTGACTGAAGTCGAAGGATGTTCCAGAGCACTGGTGCTCAAATTCTTATGCCCCGTGACCCACTTGCTGTAACTTATTTCAGTTTAATTTTCGTGCAATCTTTTTTGGTACTGCAAAATGTGTCCGTATTATTTGCTCAATGCCGCTGCAGCGTGGAAATGTAGGAGATTTATTTTCAATGATGGGGACACCATGGACAAACGAGAGCCATAACATCTTGTGATTCTATCGCCATAACGCAGAAAGTATTAAAACGGTCTGATCAGTAACATACAGTTAGTAAAATAGAACATGTAACTAATTTTATAAGGAAATTAAAGTGATCACAAGTGGCTACTCGAGGTTATTAACTAAAAAATGCGAGACTCAGAGATCTGTGATTGTGTAAAGCTTATTATGATTTAGTAATAATTCATAATAGTTTTTCTTTAATCGTAATTCGCAACGATCCCTCTTTCTGCATAACATATGGACTCTTGCTGCCCCTTGATGCAGACAGGCTAACAGAGCTTATATATATATATATATATATATATATATAATTATATATATATACATATATATATATATATATATATATATATATATATATATATATATATATATATCACTAGCTGATATACCCGTACTTCGCTAAGCAGTATATTCAAATTAAATACAACGGTCAATGTATGCAATAAATTTATATGTTTAATATCCGTAAAACATACTAATTTGAATTACGTTCTTAAAAAACTTCCATCTCAATTAGTCTAGTGGTTAAATTTTATCTTTTACCGTATTTTAATATTTCTTTTGTCAATTTATTTCGTTGTTTCGCACGGGACGCAAAATTAATTTAAAGTATCACAAAAAGAAAAGAAACCGTGTGATCAGCATTCAATAAATTAAATTCTAAAAATGAATCTTAAAAATTCAGAAAACGGAGATAAAGATTCGAAAAAGATTTTATTTTAAAGGAAATTTTATGATCTTTCTCGAGGTATAAATTTTATAACCCTCAGATTATTAATTTAAATTCAAACTTTAAAGAATTTTACAAAAACAGCTTAATTTAATTTTAAAAAATCTAAGAAGAATTTTTCAAAAATCTTTCTTAGTGCACCCTACACTATAAGAAGAATCGCCCTACAAAATTTCAGTCCTTTAGGTCCAGCGGTTTGGTCTGTGCGTTATCTGTCAGTCAGTCAGTCAGTTGCGGAACTGTTTTATATACGTAGATTAATAGTTTTAAGTATATTTTCCTTTACTCATTCATTCACATATTTATCTATTTTTTTTAAATCTGCAATTTTTTTCATTTTTCTTAAAGTAAATCACCTATCAAGAGGATAAACAAGTTAACCATTTAAAGCATAGGTCCTTAAACTATATTAAAGTCTTTGATTATCAGGTGAAAGCTATGGATCCCATCTTCTGATAATAAAGACTCCTACAACGAATCTTTTCAAAAACGAAATTTTGAAAAGTCATGAAGCAACAAATAGCTTTAAAAAAATTCTGATTCTATTCGTATTCTAAGAATGGGATCGACAGGGATAAAATAAAGTACAAACGATTACAAACGATATCGATATATTGCGGAAACTAATTCGTGACTTAATAAGACATTTATACTTTGATGGTGTATTATTGACCGACTGACTACCGCACAGTTCTACGTGTGTCTGAATTCCAATTAAAAGGCTGCTACGTGGTTTCTTTAAAAATTTCCAACTAAATGCATCAGTTTAAGCTCTAAATAAAAAGTCTCGGAATGTATGTTTTGCCGCATGAGCGATTTCCTGGACTAACATTCTCCCGAAATTTATTCACGTATCCCCGAAGGTTCATGGACCATAGGTTAAGAAACCCTGATTTAAAGCGCAACTTTTTTGGTTCTGTAAAACAAACAAAGGAAATTAGTGAAATGAGGTGAAATTTTCAATGTCTTACAAAAGCACACCGTAAAGATAATGGCAAAAAATGACGTTTTTCAAACTGTTTTTATCACCGGAGCCCACAGCTTCTTAAAATATGCAATTCTAAGAAAGAAAAAAATTAATAGTTTTGGAATTTCTTGGAGTTTTCTTGGCTGTAAAATAAAGACGAGTGCCATTAATCTAATATTTTTCAAACTCCACATTCTACAATAAAACTAACAACTTCTAATAGGTTGTGAAACGTGCCAGCAAAGTTCCGTGCCCTTTGATACAGGTGTCTTATAAATGGTCACGCGGTTTTTCATTGATCCTGAAGATGATTGTTTGAGTGGAGAAAAACGAATTTGAAGAAACCTTAGAAAGTGGTTCTTTTATGTGACATAAAAGTGTGAAAAATTCTCATCTTATCTAAAAATATAAATTCGTTTAAAATGTACCTGAAAGTGAAACTTACTTATTTAAAGAAAGAAAAAAAAAACACTTTTCATTTTCTCCATAAAATATCGTTGATCATAAAATATCATTTTACGACTTCTTCGGAAGCACGTGAGAATTTTGCCAAACTTCTCAAATTGGAAGATCTCTCGATGTTTTTAGACAGATGGGAAACTGATTGTAAAGAGTGATTTTTTTTAACGTTCACCTTTCAGTTTGCAAATATTAATAATTATTCTTCATTTCACGTATCACAGTTCGACAAAAGCCTTTTCCATATACAGTCGAACCCCGTTATAGCGAACCCGGTATATAACAAACTCATGGATATAACGAACGAAAATTTTGGTCCCGCCGTTTTCCTGTTGTACGTAATTTAATTAGTTTTGTGTCAGTTTAATGTAATCGATATTAGTCGATTTAATTCATTAATGATAATTTTTAATAGGTTATATCATTTTAATACGTAATTATTGAATACACGTTGCAACTAATGAGTTATACATTTTGTGAACTGTAGCATTTTTCTTAACGGTTCGGATATAGCGAACCGCCGGATAAAGCGAAAAAAACCTTTGGTCCCTTGAAGTTCGTTATAACGGGGTTCGACGGTAGCTTTCTTCATCCTTTGTGATCAGCAAAAGTATGGATGTTTAATTAGGATTGTTTTTTAGTGTTTGTGAGGCAGCCCAGGAAGAGATACCGTGTGCCGGAAAAACCGATAGCCAGCTTTTGAGTGCATCCTATTCGACAGACTTTGAGGAGCATTTTAACAAAATCAACTCACTTGGTTTGAAAAGTAAGGAGATACAGTGTTTCAAAATCAGATTTTAAACAATTATAGTTTTGAGGAAAAAGCTTTTTAAAGTTTGGGTAGAAAAAACAAAAAAATTGTAACATACATTACTGAAACGAATGCATTTCCGAAAAATGCAGCATTTAAACTATTTTTTAAATAATCCATTTCCAGTGTTCGAAATCATCTCCTGCAGCACGCTTTTAGGAGTACTTAAAGAAAAAACTTGATTTGTTAGAAATTCGTACATCTGCACAGTCAATGTTGTGCAGTCGTGTTGTTATCATGTAAAGAATCAACTGAAAACAACAAACTCTTTAGTGTGCATATTGCCGAATGTTCCTACAATCGGCTGATGTGCCAACCTGGAAATCGGTGATATGGCCTCTAACAAAGTTTTTTAAATCTCCTATGAAACGGATGTTTCCGATTTAAGACACATTTTACAGGGATGCTTCACATTTGTAAAGAATACTTATGAAAAGTAATGTGGGTTTGGGTTCAAATCCCGAATAAGGTTTTGTCGTTAACTTGTCCCCTCATAGGGAGCAATGCTGGCTCACCTAAAGGATGCTCCCTTTATAAAGTAGCCAGCAAGACTTCGCGGTGAATAACAAAAGACGAAACAAAATGTAATGAACGCAAAATGACGTGAAATGACGGGAATAACAAAATGACGTGAATAACGAAAGTGCCTCCTCCGCATTAGGAAAAAAAATTACTTTACAAAAAAAGTATCGTTTATATAAAAAGAAGTATGTAAATACTAAGTAATATCTAAATCCTATACTAATAGTATATAAATACTCCGTAAATTCAAAATGGCATATAATGCTTATAAACAACCTTTTTATATGTATAAAAAGTTGTCCATGCATTGCATATTTTTTAAGCTCTACTTAGGAATTACCAAGAGAATCATACACCAAACTGTTATTTGTTTACTGTAAGTCCTCGACTGTAATTTACGCGGTTAATTCGTTCCAGAACATTCCGCGTATGTAGAAAGCGCACGAGTCGAAATTTACCATCATCGATATCATTACCAAGTTTGTGCCTTAAATCTTCAAAAATACTTAATGCTGTCTCTTGAATCAGAGCAAAACTTATCAGTATGCGTTTGTGATGGAGATCTTCCATCCAAAGTATTAATAATTTCTATTGAGGTCGTTTCTATTCCGTCTTTTCTATTGAGGGGCCACATACTTTTAACATACTATAAGCGTATGTAATAAGAGAAGCGCAATGATTATGGAAACTAAAGTTGAAATTATTAAACGACATGAAAAATGTAACAAGATTTAGAAATTGAGTGTGTATACGGTATGAACAATTCAACCGTTAGAACTGAGATCGTATTATGCAACACATGAAGAATTCTGTTCTGTGCAATCGACGATAATTTCAAAGAAAAGAGGTGTTTTAGGGCGTTCATACCTTAAAGGCCAAGATACTCGACAAAACGTATCCCTATTTTCAATCATCAGTAGTTACTAAAATAATTTATTCAGAAATATGAAAATTTTAAGGTGAGTTAATCACTCTTTCTTCTTGTTAAATTTTTTCATGTCGTTTAATAATTTCAACTTTAGTTTCCATAATCATTACGCTTCTCTTTTTACATATGCTTATGGTCTGTTCCTTTTTTACGGTTTTCGGACATGTTTTTGTGAATTTTGTGTTGTAATAGGTATCGAAAACTAACTTGAGTACTGTGCGCAAAACACACGACCGTTCGCTGTCAACTGAAGCTACTATTGGCGCGAAACACACATGCAAGGCTGCCATTCATCCGTACTGGCAACGTCAAGAACTATGAAGCCGCGAAACGACCGACGTCTACGAGTAAAAAAAACTGGAAAATTACAACCTAGTATCTACGAATCCGCGAACTCTTGAGGACTGTACTGGGTTCCAATTTAACGTTTAAAATTGATCTTTGTTATTTGTTAGAATACGAGCAAAAAATACGATTTTCTGGAAGTTTAGATAGAATTTTGCCGCATGATGTCACCCCATGGTCCATAACTAAAACACATTTCTAGTTGATTGCATTTTTCATTACATTCACACTGTAAATATGAAATGCTGTTTTTGGCATACATCTAAAATGGAAGTATAACGAGAAGGTCAAGAAAATATGTCTAAAATACAAAAGAGGGATACTCAAAAGAGGTAAACCCTCTACCCAAAAACATGACACCCTGAAACTGTACGCTTTTTTAACCTAAACCAACATTTCATTTTTTATAGTGTACTTTCCTATGTAAATGAAAAATATTTCTTTAACTCGTCTTAACTCGTTGATATCCTTTATTGAAATATAATTATTACATTTCTTTTTAGAAATATGCTCTTGCATCCATCGACTAAATATCCAATTGATCGTCTACAAAAAATAAAAGAAATACTCGTCGGATACCTGTAAAATACACCGGGTTTCTTGAGTTTTAAACGTTTTCTTTTCAGTTTCCGTTCTTTGATACGTTTTCTGTGACTCACTCTTAGTGTTGCCAGAAGTTTGAAGTATATAAAAAGAAGTAAAAAAAATAAACAACAGAAAGAGGAAGGGTTATGGAAGTAGGCAAACAGAATATTGAGTCAGACCCATCAACAATGATGTATATTTTTTCATATTGATATTTTTTTACTCCAAGGACCAATTTGTGAAAAAAGAACTTTTTATTTAAATCAAATTCACCTTTTTTAAATGACAAAAACTTCTATAAATCAAAACAAAATAATAACTTTATATTCATATTTCTAATAGCTAATTATAATAACTGTATAATTTTTAAAAATGTATAACAATAAGGCTGTTATATTTTTGAGCTAATAACTTTTTTATTTTATATGTTACTGATGCTATTGATTTAACACTTTCTGTGTTGAGAGGGTTCCTCTCCTTTGTCCATTGTGTCCCGATCATCGAAAGTAATCCTTCTACATTTCCATTGTGTCTGGATATTGACACATTTACAATATTTCCGACTGCAATTCTTAACACTTTTCTTAGTCGCGCGGGAACCAAAATGGAGGCGGATGCGAGCGGCCCGCCCTCTCCTTCCCCGAGATCCTTACGCCATCGTATTGATCCGCGCGATCGTGCCCTTCGCGGGCACACTTATCCGCTTCCCTCAGTCCGTTCCCCGCCAGCGAGTCATCAGCATCCCTCCGGATACGCTCCGATACGTCCCGCGGACCCACACATGCGGATCGCCGGATAAGACACGGATACGCGACCACCCCCTGGATACTCCGACATCGACCACTTGTGGCGTCGCAAGGATAACTTCGGCGGCCATGGAGACACTATCTTCGGTGGTACATTGAGTGGTCTCTTTGGATACTTGCGTTCCCTTCGTCTGCAGGAGGCAACTATGTAGTCCCCCTGCAAGACAAGATGATATTCGTGTTCCCCAACAGATGATGATCCCCACACCACAATCTCGACCCCCCAATCCCGTGTCTTCTGCGGTTTAAGAGCCGAACCGCGGGTGGTTGTGCCTCGACCTCACCTTGCTTATCGGTGCCACTGTGCGTGCGTTGTGTGCGTATAATGGCTGACGACGGAGTGGTGCGGTGGTGAGAGGATTTTGCTGGTCCCGGAGTTGGTGTGCTCAAGACCCCCCTTTTGCCAATGCTAGATGCGCTGAAGGTGCTGTTTGTCCTGACGGGAGCGAGTACTTATTTGGGTGAGTATCAGTCCTCTTTTGCGGAAGCTCTGGTAAAATAAGGGGTTTATGACTGAGATTAAGGCACATTCGAAATTGGTGGAGGAACTGCTGCACAAAAATACACGATAGCGACGCTTTAAGGTCAATGTTACGTCCACAATTCGTCAAAAGATTGTGAGATAATAATAATACGGTTACAGATTCTTTCGCACTATGTATTCTTCCCGATTCTGGAACACTGTCGAAGCTTTTACCGCTCACAAGGAGCTCGGTACGGTCCGGAACGCAGATCCATTTTGCTACATTTGAAAACAACAGTAATGTGGTTTTAGATCCTAAAAGCCTATACTATTCAAGAGTTAAACTGCGTTTAACTCTTGAATAGAACAAGGCACTATAATATTTCCGTTTGCTAAAGCAATGTTATTTTTTATCCTGTGACTTCTTGTAAAATCGAGGTTAAAAAAGAATTCGATTCCAATGTTAGAAAGAAGTCGTGAGTGAGATTACGGCGTCTGAACCGAATAAATGCTTTCAATCCATCCCAGAACACGACTCCTGGATTACATGGGATTAGAGCAGTCGTATTTTTAATTTATGGCGTAAAAGCATTCATCACCAACACTACCAGATTAGAAAAGGAGATTATCTCAACGTTTTCAGCAAAGGAACACATCTGAAAAGTATCATATATGAACATGCGTGGGAGAATATACATTGTTGCAGGACGAACAACACTGTTTCAGCCCTTTTCTATTCGGAAATTTTTCAGAGTAATGCGAGAATTAACTGCTGGAGTGACAGAGCATTGTGTACTTCTCTATGAATTAGCTCTCGTTCATAACTAGATGTGTGCACGTCGTGTCCTAACACCCCGTATGGTAGTGAATTTATCTCTTTGGATATAAATAATTTGATCCCAGATTTCCAGTGAGATGGGTATTGGCATTTCGAAAGTCACTGAGGTTAAGAGATCTTGTAATGTGAATACATTGTAACAATGCACTTACGGTCGATCTTCTAACGTTTGTAATGGTTATCTCAAAATTTCTATTGTCTAAACACCGTCATGAGGAGACTTGCTCTGTTCGCAAATTCCGTATTTTGCATAATCTCGGCTAGATTGCTTATTCTCTGCATGTTGCTCGTATAGGAAACTTTTAATACATATAGCAGGATACCTATTTTATGCATTCAATGAAAGCGTAATAGGACGAAAATCACAGGGAATATTATTACGATAACGGAAATATATAACTACGGTGGCCAAAATAAACAGTGCTGCGAGTCATTCGGCAATTCCTACATACTCAGAAGACCCCAAAACAGAAAAAAGGTTAGATTGGATATGAAAGAAATTTTAAGCTATGTATATTCTAATATTTTTATGAACTATATCATTCTCGAATAATTAGAATAATAAAACTTCCTTAATTCTCAAATTAGTTGAGATAATCATTTTCTCATAATTATTTTGCTAAATTATTTAAATTGCGCATACATCAAATTGTAGCAGTTTGTAGCGATTCAGCTTGAACTTGATTATAGCCAGAGAAAAAAGTGTGAAATAAGAAAATTTCAGGGGAAAAACTTACAAGACATTCATGTATAAATATCTTAAAAATTGATGATTGAACCGTAAGCAACGAAACAATTGAAAAGAGCTGCAGTTTGATATATAACATTGAAAACAAGAAGCGTTCTTTGCGCATTTTTTGTCTATTTTCATGAGGATGGTAATATATAATTATTGCTCATTAAAATAAGATTAAAATAGGATTTTGTCGTTTAAAATAACTTGAAAAATTCATCAAAACTAATAAAAATTTAATACGCGCATCACCCCGCAAAATAGATCTGAAGCATTGCTATGAAACTTTAAAACTAAACATGTATTATACCGCTCGGAGAAGCTCGTGCATTCAATCGAGTCATATTTTGATATTTTGTGACTGTACAATTACATCAAACTTAGCATATTTTAATTGCTGTTAACCAATTAACTTCTGAGGTTGTTTTTTTTTTCAATGTAAAAAAATGTCAGGATTTTTTTATTTCGAATGAGCGGCGTGTTGCCATTTCGAATGTCACCGAGGTTTTATAAAGTGAAGAGATCTTTGAATGAAGATACATTGTTGCGACTTTGTACTGACGGCCATTCGTCTAACGTTTTTAACGGTCATCACAAAACTACTATACTCTAAACACCGTTATGGGGAGATTTGCTCTATATACAAATTCCATATTTTGAATTACCTCGCTTAGATTTCTTATTATCTGCATCTTGCTCTTACATAAATAGTAAAATTTTAAAACAGAAAGTAGGATACCAATTTTATGTGTTCAGTGAAAACATAATAAGTCGAAAAGCACAAAGAATATTGTTGCGATAACGGTAATATTCTAACAGCGGTGGCCAAGATAAAGTCTTAAGACTCATACCAGAATGTCTACGCACTCAGAAGACCCCAAAACAGAAAAAAAGGTTATATTGTATGTGAAAGAAATTTCAAGCGTTGTTTTTTCTGATACTTTTAATAAATATATCATTCTCCAATGGTTAGAATAATTAAACTTCCTAAATACTCAAATAGTATGAGATAGTTATTTTTCTTATAATTCTTTTGCTAAATTATTCAAACCGGGCATATATCGAATTGTAGCAGTTTGTAGCCATTCTGATATAACTTGATTATAGCTAGAGAAAAAAGTGTGTAATAAGAAAATTTCAGGAGAACAACTTGTCTTGTATAAAATATTTGAAAAAGGAATTATTGAACCACAAGCAACAAAAATACTGAAAAGAGCTGCAGTTTGGCCACCCATGATGTATAACATTGAAAACAATAAGAGTACATTGCATATTTTTTGTCTATTATCACGAGGAGGATAATATATAATTATTTCAACGCATTAAAATGAGATTCTGCCATTTAAAATAACTTGAATTTTTAAAATAAAATCTAATCGAAGTTTATTGCACACATCATACCGCAAAATAGATCTGAAATATTGCTGTAAAACTTAAAAGCCAAACATTTATTTTACCGTTTGGAGAAGCTCATGCATATAATTGAGTGGTATTTTATTCTACAATTACATCAAACTTTGCTTTCTTAATTAAGAAAAAGAGTTGGATATTTCAAATGCTTTTAACCACTTAACTGCTGAGATTTTTTTTCAAAATGGAGTTTAAAAAATGGTCAGGATTTTTATTTGCTTTTGCACCTCTAGAGGCAATATATCGTTTGAATGAAAAAAGTTTGACTACTTTCTTGACAAAAAATGAATAAATTATCGTAAATTCCGTTTTGAACACTATGAAGCTAAAATATTCTTGAGTTCTCTGGATTTTTTTTAATCATCACAGAAAGACAGGAAAAAAAGTCTACTACTAATGGTCTATAACAGGGATGGCGAACCTTTTCTTGAGATCGTGCCTAAAACATGTAAAAGCAATATTCGTTCTGGTGTTGACGTGCCAACTAGTTTCATAATGAGAAGAAAAACTAACGTTTAGCAACAAACTACTTTTAATTATAGCAAATTTTAATTTTGCTTTTAAGACAAGAAAATTTACACGGGAATAATGAAGTATACCATATAAAATTAACAACAAAAAATTTATATTAATTATTTATTAATATGTTTTTTAGCTGTTAAAATATTGATACTTAGTTACTTACTGAGGAAAACATTTGCCTGGCAAGGTACATCTGTCCATATATTTGTGAAGTTCTATTTTATAAAGCTCATCTTTATGGAAACAGGAAATTTTCAGGTTTGGAATTCGAAATATTTACTATTTGGTTTCCAACACATTTTTGGGATAAAGGACAGTTGCCGCTCGTTTTAATTTATTTGCAGATAATTTTTAAAATTTACCAGCTTTTGTTTCTAAATAAAACTCTAATGGAACCCTAAAATTAATTGAAGTTCGAAGTACTCCAGATTCAATTTTGTCAAAAATCGGACGTCCGAGTACCATTAAAATTCTTTCTCGTGCCACGTCTGGCACGCGGGTCATACGCTCGCCATCTATGGTCTATAACAATTATATTCAGGTTGGAAAATATGATTGCTGTGCAAGAAAAAATTGTCTTCCTAGCTGTCCACTCACAGTATAACAAGCCAGTAACTAGAAGAGCCAAATGAACATAAAATTGCTATAAAGTAATATTATGTATTCACCGTTTAGCCATCTATTTCTATAACGGCGGAAAAGAAATAAAATTAATTTTAGATCAGCCGTAGCATTCTACTCACAAAATGTTACAAGCAGAGAGAAACAAGCATCTGATATTACTTGTAGATGAAAAAAATTGTACCAAAATTATATATCAATATATATATATATAGAAGTTCAGGTGACGCGTGTTTTGTTGCCAAGATACTGAAATCAAGCTTTAAAATGAAAACTCCGACAGCCCTAGAAATTCAGAGCATGGCAAAATTTTACCAGACCGTTTTCCAGAGTTGGGTTCGGTCAAATTGGTTTAAGCGGTTAGATCTCAAAAGAGAAAGCAAGTTCTCGGTTGTATGTTTCCATAGAATTCTTGAATGATTTTATTTGAATGACTGGTTTTACTCTCCAGAACTGAGTTCATTTCAGCAATTCGACGCGGATGTAAAAGTTTTGGATTTTGACTCATTCAGTGTAAGGCGTATATTCAGGTTCAAAAATTCTGAATGAATTGATTTACATGAGGCGAGAGTTATCATTGTCTGTGTCAGTACTTCTTAAGTATTTCAGAGACTAAAAACAGTATTATATATTTTGAGGAACACTAACATTTATGCTGTGATATTCGGCAAAATGTTAAAATTAACATATATTCTCTCTCTCTCTCTCTAATATATTAATATATATATATATATATATATATATATATATATATATATATATATATATATATATATATATATATATATATATAACTTCTCAAGTAGGCGACCCCTCAAAACGGTCCCTTTTTTCGGAACTATGGCCGATCATAGAGAATTTTCACTGTATTTTCTTAACACTCACATTAATGTTATGTCATTCAGAAAAATCATAAAAAGGAACAATATAAAAAGACTTGCAATTTTCAACACATATTATATATATAATAGCCGTTGTCTCTGTATAACACTTCCGGGCTGTACTCATCTTTCAATTGAAGCCCTCAGTAAACAAACGGTCGGTTAGGCCTAATTTCGATTTCAGATGTGGATCAGAATTTTTTCTTACCTACAAACTAATATCTTCTCCATCAAATCACGTTTGTTCAGCCTATTTTTCTATAAAACATTCAGAACTAAAAAAAATTGGATGCTTTTAGCTGTATATTTAACAGTTTTTAAAAATCTGTTTACTTTTGCGATGAATTCTGAAAGTAAACAAACTTGAATGTGAATGAATCATGTAGCTCAAGTATTCATATCGCGTAGTGAGCTGTAAAAAACTGGATGGCAGTCTACTTCTCCAATCGCATGAAAAACTAAATAAATAAAAAATAATGAAAGGGTTTGCTTTTACAAGGTGTGGATTAAATGCAATATTGTTAGATAATTCGGGATATTTTTTAACTTTCATATACTTTTTCCATTATGACGTCATTATTAGTATTATGACGTCAAAATGACGGGTTACCTTCTAGTTCTATATAAAAGGATCGATTTTTTATCACTATGTAATAACCTGAGAAACATTTAATGAAGGAACATTAAAGTATATTGCTCCAAGTGGCTAAAATAAATTAGCAAACAAATGTTCAATGTGGATATTAGGTTTAGATACATTGGCCCCAAAAAGGGATATGGACCGTTTTTCCCATTTGAAGTCCCTTAATGGTGCGTTTCTTACGTTTAAAGACGTTCATTACAAATTATTTGCATACAATGCTAAACATCGTTATTACTGGCGATAGCGAACTCAAACAGACGGTTACATGACGATGGACTGCAGTATGAAATAATAAATATCAACTTTTGTTATATATGAATTATAAAAATAAATTATGATATGGAAATAAATTATTTTTTATATAATTTCTTGTAAATTAATATACTTTTAAAAAATCACGATATATTTTGCGAAACACTGGTTAAGAACCAACGTGTTTAATACAAACATATATATATATATATATGTATATATATATATATATATATATATATATATATATATATATATATATATATATATATATATATATATATATATATGAGTAAAAATCACTGGTCTATGTTTATAAACGTAATAGGAGTTGCAAAGTGTACTGCCATGACAGTTAGTACGTGCGTTAATAAGTAAATAGTAGGTAGATTTAAGTTTAAGTGCCCCTCTCCTTGTGATACGGATTTCAACGTATCTTTGGAGTGCTTTTGTGGGGGAAAGTTTGGGTGGCAATAGTGGTTATTTTTAGTTTATTGAGAGGAAATGAAGTTGTTTGGGGTTCATGCGGGCTTTAAGAACTTATTTTCAGTTTGAGTTTTTGAGGGCTCTTGGAAAAGTTTTTAAAAAGAACTTATTTTTACGTTCAAGATCTTAACTTTTTTTTCGTTTCTATCTAGTCCTTATCTCAAAATCCTGATTTTCGAATTAAAATACAAGAATTCTCAGTTAAGATTATTAGTAAAGATTGTCTTTGGGAAAATGCAAATAATATTTTTTTCATGTGTGCATTTCTATTAGTATTACTGTTGCTTTAGATAAATAGGCTTATATATTATCTTTCTCCCCCAACCTCCGCATACACCACTGTATATATACATATATATATATATATATATATATATATATATATATATATATATATATATATATATATATATATATATATATACATAACCCCCTATTCGACGGCCACCCCAGAAAACGGCCACTTTTTTCGGAATCATGACTGGCCGCCATATATAACTTCTAGTTTGCTCGCCATGACATTTCTTCCCAATACCAATTTATCAAGTTAATTGGAAGGATAACCAATTGACAGCAACCTTTCAAAATAATTTTGAAATATGATTATTAATATTATCAATTTACAAAGTTATCATAAGTTTTATCATATTGTTTTATGTGATCATAAAACATGTACTTTTTAATGTCTGATTTGTTTGGAAATAAACCTTACCTTAAATCATGTTTAAAGTCTTTAAAAATGCTAATATATGCCCTTAAAGAGGTCTTAGAAACACCTTGTTTTTAATTTATGAAAGGTGTACTAAACCTGTCTTTGAAATATCGCTCATTTTTAGATAGTTCAAAGGAAAATAAGGTTTTAAAATACGTATGAAAATGTGAGATTTGTTTGTGCGGTAATATTTTGAATATTTGTAGATCATTCAAATGAAAATAAGTTCTTAAAACCTCGCATTTTGATTTCTGATTTCGAGCAAAGGGAGAAAGTCCTTGCTTCTCTGCATGAGGTGCTTTGATTTAAGTTTTTTCCGACTTTTGATAAATTTATGAGCGCGTAGCATTTTGTGCACTCGTTACTTTTTGAAAATAATTTATGATACTTTTGTCACACTGCACGTATCAGCGAAGTGCATGACACGTGATGGATGACTTTTGAGCATGGATTTCAAATCTAGTTCCTCTATTCAGCCAGTTGAATATTACAGAAATTCATAGAAAGCAGAGCCTCATGTTTGTTCAAAACTGAACGTTTTGAATCATTTGCATTCTTAGGGGAATACGTGCAGCAGACAAATTTAATAACTCAGTAACTTCACTCGAGTGTTACAGGACGACGTCTCTTTTGATACAGGGTTGCAATGATAAAGTTTTGAAAACTAGAAGTCGTGAGGATTAAATTGCAGAGACATTTTAAATATTTTAATAAAGACTTGCAGTAAAATGAATTAAGGAGATTCAATGAAATTAAGGCTTATAATTATAATTCTTTCAAAAGAAACGATATTTCTCTTTAGATGAATCGTATTATAAAAGAAACAAAAAAAGTTCTTCTTACTAAATAAATCTTACTAAAAAACAGCAGTTTTTAATACAATTTATGGATTTTAATCGCTCTCTTTACTTGAGCTACGAATATTTTTTATGATACCCCTTCATCACTCTTTTGAAGGCGCCGATAAAATTCTTGGCGATTCATTTTAAAGTTATATTGAGTTTCGATCATTAGGGACACAGTGGTTTCAGCTGATCTCCTTCTTAGTCCATTGACTGGCTGTCAAAGAAAATACTCTGTCTACCTGCGCATGATGTGCCGGTTAAGAAGCCATAAAATTCTGCTAAATTTTTGAGTGCTTGACAGTTTTTGTCACCTTCGTACTCCTTAAAAAAGGTACACCTCATTTTATTGCAGTGAATCATAGAATCATCAGTAGCAGTTTCATTCACGATTTTTTTTTTGCGGCAAATAAACTCATTCAATTCTCTCCGTGCAGTTTTATGTCGTGAGACCTCGCGAATCTCAGATCTGACCATTCTCCTGATGTCGCTTTCCTGTTATCCATCCGTTCAAAAATATTAAATTTGCTTACGGGTGCCATCCAAGATTCGAAAAAGTTTTTCATTGTGTTATAAAATATGTTTATTTCTTCCGATATCTCAGCATTTTTTTCCGGTAGCTAATGTATTCGTTCACCACAATATATTCGGGCAGTTAAATTATTCTAAACTAAACTCACGGCGCAACAGTCCGATGTGGACCAGGGCCCATCTCCGCTTTCTTAACCGTGGGTGTGGGGTGCTCTACAGCAGGGGTGGCGAACAAGTCGATCGCGATTGACCGGTCGATCGCGAAGCCAATTTTGGTCGATCACTCGCGATGTCTTAACTTAGAAACAGATTAGACTACGTGATAAATAGAGCACTAAAATAGGACCTAGTTAGGGTGGCAGTAAGGGTTCTGTTTACACTGCAATAGACCGGGACTGTAATTCAGTCTGAGACCGAACGCATACCATGGCGCCCGTGCTTTGCAAGCATAAGAAAATTGCCATTGATATACGCCTAATTATAATTCCTTCGTTAGGGACATGCAAACTCAGTCTTCCCATTAATGTTAACGTAATAAATTCTAAATCTGCCTTTATCTGTTGCTAATATGAACTAATATTGTCAATAATTACTCATGTTGTTCTAATTCCCCTGGACGTGACTTTTTTGGCCCGTTATGTTTGTTGTTTTTCACGTAGATAGCTACGTATGTTTGAACATATATTTTGCTTATATACCCATAGCTCGCGAGAGTGTACCTCGTAATGAAACACGGCGTATAAATATAGTATGTATTTCACACCTCCCCCTCCCAACTTAGACTACGCCTATGAGAACAAGTCGATCGCGACACATTTTTAAGATAAAAAGTAGATCATATGTACACTAAAGTTGGCCACCCCTGCCCTACAGCATATGTCTCAGTCAGGTGGTCAACCTGACGTGGGACCCCCAGAGTTTAGTTCCCAAGCATGCTTGGTCCTCATTTTTTATCGACCCACTCAAGGGATGAAAAGCTGAGTTGAACTTGCCCAGTCGCAGGGTCGAACCCTGGACCTGTGGGATGGCAGCTTGACGCTTTTAACCACTACGCCACCGGGCTTGTTAAATTACTCTGCAAGTACTAAAATAATGGAAAACCTCGCATTTGTAAAAACCTTAGACACATTTTAAAATATCCCCCAGACGAGCCTGTACGCCATCAAAAAGTGAACAGTGTCCTTGACAAAGAGGACGAGTGGCAAGCCCACTTAGATGCATCACCCAGAAGATGCTATTTTGTAACTTATTCTATTGTTTTGTACTAATACATACCTAAAATATGATTTACTATGAAGGGACAAGATAACTCGTCGAATGACAAAATGAGAGAAATGAAAGATCGGTTGCCCTTTTTGTTGCAATTTGTTTTCACGTTTACTGACCTTTTGAAAACTTTTTGAATTATTCGATCATTCTGGATCTTAAGAGCTATAGGATTTAATATTCCTGTAAGAATTAGAATGTATATAATGTATGCAAAGATGCTATTTAATTAAAAAGAGTGGCATGGTGACCCTTGTTTCAATAGAAAAAAGAACTAATGTGTTGGATTCATCCATTTAAATATATAGAACGTGAAACTTTTCACATAAAAGCGTAAAAACAATTCGCAGAAACATCAAACTTTAAGAAATATTTCATTTTTTTTATTGTTTTCATCGCAGTGTTTTTTTTCTTTTCACGGTTCGTTGTAACTCTAAACATATACAAACCGTTCTAAATTATAAAACAAGATTTACGAAAACGTTATATAGCTCAAGCGTTTAAAAGCAATAGCAGCTGTGACTGTCATCATCGCGATTGCAGAGGCGTTTCAACTAGGTTTGTTGGAAGTATAGAAAGAGAACTTTTCCGAGAACAAGGGATTGTGGAAACAGGCGAATACAATATTGGTTCACACCCGTCGACAATCAAACACATTCATCACGTAAATAAAAATTCAATGTGGGGAAACTATGTGGGGAATGTTTTTCCTTGAAAATATTGCAATTCACTTTTTCAATAGAACATTTATAAATAAAACAAAACAATCACTTTCATTTTATAATACGAACAGGTATTAGTTTTTATTATATGATTTTTAAAAAAACACGGTAAGGTTTCCTCGACTGCAGTTGTCTCCTTTTGGGAGGCTAATCACATCGGATAGTCATTTGCTATCTCTTCTTCTTTCATTATGAAATGGCTAGCGTGTTATATTTTTATATTTATACGTTACTGATACTATTGATAGAATACTTTCTATGTTGAGACGGTTTCTCTCCTCTATCCATTGTGCCCCGAAAATAAATTTTCTGCATTCCCATCATATCTTGGCCTTAAATTTTGTGTCTGCAAAATTTCGATTTCGATTCAGATCACCGGGTGTTAAGTAATATTACTAATCATTGGAAACTTTGTAAGGTATACACAAGATTCGATTCACAAGAATCGAACTTTTGAGTGAATTAAAGAAGCTGCTTTAGATATGCTAATTTTGGCATACGCGCTTAGTATAAATACCACGCAGCGTCATTAATAAAAAGGGGAGGTTGTTAAGGTTGAAAAGGTGTTATCCTGCGCTAGTGCTTAGAGGGCCAGAAGTTTACGTGGCAGTACTGCTGGTTTGACTTACTGTTCGTGAGTATAAAAATATATTGTTCTTGAAAGCTGTGTTTATACATTCCGTACAAGTAGTACGCATGCTTATTGCTGTAAAAGCCAATTATATGTGCAACGAATTCAATAAACATTGTTTCATGTATAAACTGTGTTTGCTTCAAATTCAAATAGAGTGCCACTTCAAATTTCTCCTCCCTACGATTTTTATCGTAGTATATCTTCTGTTGCTTCCGCATCTGGTCATTAACTTGCTTGACCTCGCGAAGCATCTCCTGAATATCAGCTAGTTGAAATTGAGGCGCTTGCCCCGGTACGAAGAATAGACTGTCTAAAGGGGTGATAATCTTTCTGCCTAGAAAAACTTCGGCAGGTGTTTTGGCTGTCGAGTCGTGGACGGCCAAACGTAATGCAAACGCAAACTGCTGTATATGTTGATCCCATGTTTTATGATTGTTTTGTATAAATGCGCGAATCATTTTAACTACATTGCGATTTACCCGCTCCGCAATATTCGACTGTGGTCTATAAGTGACCATTTTTGCATGTTTTATTTGAAGCCTGCGACACAGGTCCGTGAAAACTTCGCTGACAAACTGAACACCGTTATCGCTAATAATTTTTACAGGGGCACCATATCGCAAAACATAATTATGTGTAAATGCATCAGCAACTGCTTTGGCTGAGGCTCTACGCAGGGGTATAATTTCGGTCCATTTTGAAAAATGGTCGACTATTACGAGTAAGAACCTGTATTTTCCACTTGCACTACGGGGATATGGGCCTAATAAATCTGTCCCTACGATTTCATTAGGGAACGTGGCCACGATACTTTGTAAAAAACCCGCGGGGCGGTAATTTGTGTAGTTAGTACGCTGACAAGTGTCGCAGCTTTGAACGTACTGGGTGACCCACTTCCTCATTTGGGGCCAGTAAACCACCTCATTAAGTCGAGAAAAAGTTTTTCGAATACCCATATGGCCGGCTGTAGGTAAATCGTGAAGAGTATGTAGAATGTGTGTTCTCATTGAACATGGAATGACGGGACGAATTTCACCATTCCGATTTGTGGATGATTTGTAAAAAAGGAGATCATCGACTAGTTCATAGTTCTGTGCTCTACCCTGTATAGCATGCAAATTAACTCCGGAAAATTGTTCGGGGTTTTCTAGGTATTTAACTATATCTCCGAATTCCAGGTCTTTACGAAGTTCTTCTTTTAACTGCGTTTTATTATCTAGCACAATAGAAGTGAGCATTTCACATTGAGTTATCGACTCCCCCTCTGGGTCTCTGCTTAAAGCATCCGCTACCAGATTTCCTTTGCGTCTGCTTCCCCCGCTTGCGTGGATGTTCGAACGGCTGAGAGTCAGGCGCCGACGATGGAGAAGTCATGGGAGTCTTTCTTTTAACTCCTGACCGGGGTTCCTGTGCAGGAGTGGAGCTGCTTCCCTCATGCAGGTTATCACCGGAATCGTGAGTAGGGGGAGGACGGTCTTCGTTGGTGACCCCCGAGGGTCCAGCATCTTGTGAACCTTGTGGCACTTGATTTGAAAACAGGGTATAGTCTGCACGGTTTATATACCTCTTAATCTGGTCTATATTTGCGGGAACTTGATGTTGGCCTTCTTGTAATTGTTTGATTATCTAAAAAATCTTGAACACTTGGCTTCAAACGTTGGATGACTATTTTTAAGATTATCGCTTCCGTCACCCCTTCTAAATATTCCTCACACTTGGAAATCTTTTCCGTAGCAAAATCTAATGCAGACTGACCTTCACGTTGCGTTAGCGAATAAATTTCCGCTTCAATTTCACTTTGATTAAAGGTCTTTGGAAAAACGCTAAGAAACTGTTGCTTGAATAACAAATAGTCAAAAATCAGATTACTGCTTTGCATGCATGTGTACCACTGAAATGCACTACCTCTTAAAGCGGCTAGAGCAATTTTAAGTTTATCCCCCTCTGGGGTGCAAAGTAATGCTCAATTTTGTTTAGGAATTGGCTTGAGGGGCCGCCATTGAAGGTGGCTTCGAATGGCGCAATTTGCTGAACCATAATTACCCGAGGAAAATTTCCAGCAGGATTTTGTTCTACAACACTCATTTTTTAAATAGTATATAAGTACTTGCAACAATTTTATCAATATAAGTACACAGTACACAGTTTTTAATTTCAATTATGTTGTTCGTTACAAATTTAACGCTAACTACCAGGGTATATATATCTTTCGGGCGCCAGTATAGAGTTTCTATGCTCACTTCTACCCAGACTTGGGTGTATATAATTTGAAGTGGCACTCTATTTGAATTTGAAGCAAACACAGTTTATACATGAAACAATGTTTATTGAATTCGTTGCACATATAATTGGCTTTTACAGCAATAAGCATGCGTACTACTTGTACGGAATGTATAAACACAGCTTTCAAGAACAATATATTTTTATACTCACGAACAGTAAGTCAAACCAGCAGTACTGCCACGTAAACTTCTGGCCCGCTAAGCACTAGCGCAGGATAACACCTTTTCAACCTTAACAACCTCCCCTTTTTATTAATGACGCTGCGTGGTATTTATACTAAGCGCGTATGCCAAAATTAGCATATCTAAAGCAGCTTTTTTAATTCACTCAAAAGTTCGATTCTTGTGAATCGAATCTTGTGTATACCTTACAACTTTATGAGTAACTTTTAATTAAGGTAAATTTTAAGGGTAAGAGAACTTTAAAGGAAAAAATTAAGGTTCGTTTTTGTCTTACTAGAAGCGTTTCAACTAAACCACAGACGGCGAACAGTATAATTTTGCCGGCACTTGTTTGAGACAAAGTTGATTGTGCACGATTGTGAAACGACACTAAAATATTTTCAGTCCCATTCTATATAAAAACAAAAGCTCGTCGTTTTTAGAAATGATCCGGAAACTGTCGATCGAAATCGAGCAGTTCATCAAATATCTGCCGCTAAAAGGTCGAAATTGAAAGACTGAGTACCTGGTAACTTCATTTGCTCCTAAAAAGTACCCTAGGCTACATAGAAAATTTTTTTATTTATGTTTTGCCTTCGGAAACGAGACCGTAATTCAGAAATGCTTGTAAACAAAAATCAGACGAATAAATGATATTATGGAAGCCGTGTTTATTTTTATATCGGAGTAAAATGTGTTCGGTAAAAGGGAAATACAAATTTATTGCTATAAATAATATAATATGTTATCGAAAGTTTGCTTTTTCTATTAACAAAATCTTAACTAGGAGGTCAGCATCTGAAATAATAATAATTTTAAATATTTTGGACAGGAACACAAGTAAAAGACTTGTCATCCCAGGACTCACAGAAACGACCAGATTTATTTCTAGTTAAATCTTTTGCATCTAAAAGTAGATGATATCGATTCACTATAAAGTGAGACTCTAAGAGTCTCTTTAGTCATAGCAGGAATTCTACCATTGTGACTCAAAATGAAGAGGAAGAATCGTATACACAATGTATTTGTAGCGTCCTATTTTGGTGGTAAAATCGATTTGTATAAGTCTAAACTTTGACTGTTAAATACCCCCCCCCACACACACACACCCCGCTCTCGTTTTAAAGCATTGGTTCTCGACGTTTTTAGTGTTGGGAACTGGACCCCTTTGATAATCTGGTGAAAGCTATGGACCCCTCCTTCTGATCATCACAGAGCGTGAGGATTCAACGTTTAAATGAATCAGTTTTGTAAAATTCTACAAAAAACGCCCACGATTCATTTATAACAGTCATTGGTGAACACAGAAATGCAGTACATACAAGATACCGGAAAATATCACTAATGAATCTCTTAATAATTTCTTCACGGGGAAAGTCAACACAAAACAGTTTACCGAGTGACTCCTGCACAATTTTACATTCCATGGAATTAAAATTCAAACGCTACCACTAGTTTTTCGACCACAGGTTACGAAACCATGTTTTTAAGGGTGGTGGTGGTATATAAGTTAAGAAAGAAAACCTTACAACCATTTACAGTGTACTGTCGATTCACTTGACTGTTAAAGTAAAATCCGTCTACCGAGGAGTTTTCCTGGCATCTCATTTTGCGTCAGAATGATTGCTTTTGTCAAATGTTTCAGTCAACCATTTGGATACTTTTAAAGCATTTTGATATTGGCGTTGTTTGCTTTACATTTCATTCACTTAAGTACTTAGCGTCTGTCCTTATAAGTGTGTCTAGACGTATATATATATATATATATATATATATATATATATATATATATATCGCTCACTCCTTTCAACAACGTTATATCTCAAAAATCGACGATTTTTAGTTATGCCTGTTCTCAGATTGCCCTGAAAGAGTAGTATATTCCTGCAAGATCATTGTATCTCACCGCTCAATATTTAGCCGCCAGAGAGAAGAATTAAAATTTATTTTCAATACATTTTAATGTACTTTTAAACTCTAAAATCACTCTCCTGAAAAATCTTGTTTTTTGAGATATGACGTTGTTGAAAGGAGTGAGCGATATATATATATATTCACTTCAGTAGGGAAATATTTATATTAAATTTATGTTAGTTGCTTACCAGTGTTGGCCAAAATAAACAATGTTAAGGCCCATTTGGGAATGTCTAGATATTTAGAAGAGCCAAAAACAGAAAAAAAGAATTATATTTTAAAGAAATTTTATTTTTTTTTTACAAATGGTTTTATTAAGTGTATCATTATCCAATAGTTAGAATAATGATTAGTTTTAAATTCTTAAATAGTTTTAATTATCTTTAATAATTGTTTTTCTCTTAATTGTTTTGCCAAGTTATTCAAATCTGTCCTTCATTGAGTCGTTGCCGTTAGTGGGCATTCAGTTAATTGTTGATTTCCCAGCGTTGAGTTTGGATTGATATTTATCAATTTTAATGTGTACGGTCCCTCTTCTTCGAAGGCCCCAATATCGTACAGTATTTTTTATTTATTTTTATTTGATACTTTATATCTGTAGACAACGCGTGGAGTGTAGTCTTTTAAAACCTCACGTCAGGGTTCCATCTAGACTTTGCTAAGATATGACCGGCACAGGTTTATACTAAAAATTTTCTTTCTAAAGATAATACGTGTTTTAAAAAAATTACAACACTTTACAAACAAATAAAGCTATATTCTTATATTTTCAATCTCCAAATACGATTAGAGGTACTCATGATCCTAAGTATTCATTACTCCTGCTCAATGCATCAATCATTCGACGAATGCATTCGACGAATTGACATCAATACTCAAAGGGATAGTAACTCAAAACCTATAACTCTCGTACCGGGACTTGCAGTAGCAGCAAAGAACTAATTTATTCACTCCCCCGTCTTTTATACTTTAACTAGGCAATAACAGTTCTTATTGGAACGCGGGATCTCTGTCTTTATTTAAATGAAGTGCTAGTGACGTCATATTGAGAAAATGACGTCAAACAAAAAGTATTGAGAATAATCCGTAAAGAAAATTTGAAGGACAGCAAAAGGAAATAAAGCCAAGACCACACAAATATAGAACGCAAGGATCCACAGCTGTAAGTTGTATCCAAAATGGAGGTTATTTATTCTACATGCCGTTCATTTTAATTTTGGGAATTTTCATTCTAACACAAGAGTCTAAAATTCTAGCGGAGAGCCAAAAAAAGATTTAAAAAAAAACTGTAAAGAGCGGCAGTTTGGGCCCTGTTTTTATACTTTTATTATTAACCGTGGCGCATTATTTCTCACGCGAGATGACGATCCGATAGTCGCAATCAAAATTAAATCCCCTTTTCCAAAGAAAGAGAGAAAAAAACCGCCAGTGGTTATGTTGCCTAGAAATCAGGTATCGCGTTTTAAAACCGTGTTTTATGTCAGCATCGCTATAAATATGAATCTCTTTTTATGAGCTGAGACTCTTTTACGTTTTCGAGGGTTTATGAGATTCCCTTTTAAGATCTTTTTTTTCCCCACAAAATCTGTAAAATAACATAAGCTGCTTTAACGGGAAAGCTGTTTTGTGTTTTCGCGTTCAGTGGAAATTAAGAGAACGAAACGAAACTGTTTATTGTGAGTCTTAAAAGATGAAAAAGCACAACTTGAAAGCATTTTAGGAAATTGTAGCGAGACGTGATTCTTTAATAGCCGTTTCGATCCATTATCGCAAATATTCGGTTCAAAAAGACAAGCAAACGTTACTAAGAGATGAAGATTCTTTTTTATTCGTTGATATAATGGAACGGTTATACGGTTAAGTACGGACCAAAATTTGGGTTTGAATGACTGTATAAAATTGGTTTCAGCAGCCAAAAAGCTGGACGTTTTTGCAGATTAGACACGAAACCGTCTTTTTCAAAAGATACATTTATGGTACCAGCCTAACTTTAGAGAACTTTTTATGAAGACTATACAATACTAATTAAATACGTGTATTTTTAGTTCAAATGGGATATAAAATCACGAAAGGCCTTATTTGAATAGTGGTTCAACTCCATTCTCGTTCATTTTGAGATACAGAGCCTTAAAGTCTAATGAGTGCTGAGAAATGACTGCTGAAGTCTGATTAGCAATGCCCTCTGTTGGCAGCAGAAATAAGCTGGAGGTGTACCACTTTAAAAATAAGATAGAAATGGCTTGTATGAACATGAAAGTGGGGCTAATTCCATTTTTTTAAAAGTGGAGTTGGACCACTTCAAATTCTAAATAAAGTCTTCAAATATAATTCTAGTGAAATTTTCATGGCATTTTAAAAAATAGGGAATAGTCCCTAAATTTTTAGCAAAATTTCATGCTTACGTCAGACGCCTGACACCCAATTCAGCTAAATATATTTTTCAGTTCCTTTATACTATTTACTACTCTGACATTTACTTGTGCAATGGGATAAAAGATTTACGGTGTATTTCCGAAAATCACTGAAATAAATAAAAATATGTAGAAAATTACACTGGAAAAAAACAATTATCTTTTTTTTTGTGTGTGTATGTAGAGGTACCTGTAAACGGATTTAACTAACACCTAAAGCTTTTAATTCAGAACATAGTTAGTAATGTGTCAATCCTTGTTGCAAAATTTTATTGAAATATGTTTAAAACTTTTTAAGTCATTAAGTTTCTTGTTTACAAAAGTAACTGAAAAATGAGTTTTATGGAAAATTCATTTTAAGATTTCAAATTCGGTATTTTAAATACCAATTCTGGTTTATTAAATTAGCTTTATCTTCCCTTCAATAAACGTACGAATGAAAGTGAAACAATTCTTAGAATCCTAAAAGACTGCCTTTTCAAATGAAAGAATAAAACAAATTTTCGAATTTTTTTTCTCACCAAAACAATAATTTCAATGCAGGCAGATGATAGCTTTTCATTCAACAATTCCAATCTTCAGAGCCGCAAATACAGTGTACTCTAAATTATCCGGGTAAAGGGAGGGGGGGGGGTAGCACACATCATCGGAAAACACGGATAATCCGATTTCTATTAAAGTTTAATGTATTTTCAAAATATAACTATACTTGCTTTTCTATTTTATTAATTTAATTTATGTATGTAATCCGTATTTTTTTTTGTTTTACCGAATCTTTGATATGTTTTTTAATACCACTAAAAATGTTTCTAACAGCCAGGGTTGCCCACAGACTTTACGGGGCGTGGGGCAAACTTCTGTTGGGGAAAAAATAAAAAATGGAAAGAGACGAAAACACGCATTCAAATTAAGTTACTCATACTTAAAATTTTATTACATGAATGATTAAAATAATTACTATATTTCATTGCACTTTTCTCTTGTTATGTTCTCCATTAAATATAACAATATGTATAAAAACAAACTAACATTTAATTACATACAACAACTTAGTAATTCAACAGATATTTAGATTATCAAATGAGGTATTATAAATAAAGG
>OU015495.1:32038709-32131209 GCA_907164885.2 Dolomedes plantarius | reverse complement strand
GGTTCTCATAAAGCAAATCATTGAAGATGCTCATTTTAAGAGACCCCACGATCGCACTTCTTGCGCCTGTTCGACTTGTCTTAGTTAGTTTCTTAGCGTTAGTCTTGTCTTAGAGTTTACGACAGCGTTGAGCCGTATCCCTCGGACAACCCTGCTCTGAAGGGTGTTGCTTTCTATCTTCTAGTCCATAGATTCTTAGCATTTTAAGTGTCTCCTAAACTTTTAGAACTTAGTATATTTGAGAACTATTTTCAAAGATGAAGCACGCGAAGGGTGAAATCAGGTAAACATCTCTGCTGATAACCCTAAGAACTACTTTAGTGCAGCCGAAGGATGCTTCGAAGCAGTGGTTTTCAAACTTTTACTTGCCGCGACTCACTTGCTGTAATGTAACCATTCCATTTCAGTTCGGGCCCATTTTTTTTTAAACCTTAAAATGTTTCGGTATTATTTTTAAATATCGGGACATTATGGAAATGTATAAAGATTATGTTCGACGACTGGGGACACCATGAACACTGGAAAGTGTTCAGTATGATCAGTAACATATATATATATGTGTGTGTGTGTGTGTGTGTGTGTGTGTGTTAAGGCAACACAGTTTCAAAAAAATCTAGTTATATTCTATTATATTCGTAATCTACAATGAGAAGGATAGGCGTAAAATGAAAAACAAAGTGTAACATAAGCTATTAATGTATTACAAAAAGAAATGTGTGATTTGAAACGTATTTTCACTTTAATGGCGTATCAATTACCAAGTGACTACTGCACAGTCTTACATCTGATTCCATGCAAATTCAAAGGCTACTACGTGGTTTCGTTAATTTTCAAACGGAACGCAAACATACATTTTAGTTTCCAATAAAAAGTCTCGAAATGTGAGATTCACCATACGAGCGAATTTCTGGACTCAAATTCTCCCCCGAGTCGCCGAAATCCCTGAAATGAGTTCGCGGACTCCCGGGGGGTCCACGGACCACAAGTTATGAACACATGTATTAGTCATTGTTTCGGAAGAGCGCAGAACCCAAACGGAAGCCTGATATCGCCAATTCTGATCGGACGGTTGACATCAGGAGTCTGTCGCAATCTATCCATCGGAAACACATTAAAAAACCGAAGACCTCTTCTTTTCCGGCGTCGTACCTTTTACAGAAATCGATCGCAAAAAAAAACCCAATCCCCTCCTTTTTTTCTGTTCCTTTTACGTCTATTTTGCATAAAGGCGATCGCAAACCAAAGCAAGGCGAACATCGATAGCAGACTTCGGCCGTGATGGATGATTGGCTGCGGATTTTAACGACCCGAGTATTGTGTTCGTTGGATCTGTGCGGGAAATAATAAAAGAGAAAAACACATCCTGTCGCGGAAAATGTCGTTGGCGGTTATTTTTAGAAGATAGAAGACTCAAGGGCTGGAAAGCGAAAGAGGAGGCGCACCGAAAAAAACAAACCTTAGAAGTAATCCTTTTTTACTAATAATTTACCTCTCACCTCCGGTGGAAGTTTTCGCGACGGGTAGTCGTTGAAGGAGACAGCACACCTTTGACATCCGAAAAATGCTAGGAAATGGATTCAATTTTCTTAATTTTTAACGAATTAACCAATACAGCAAATTGAATGAAAATTTCTGCACTCTTAGATGTAACATAACTTGGTGAGACACAAACATCAGGTTGTTGTAAATTAATTCGGAAAACTTAATTAAGTAACAGATTGTTTTCTTATTTTCATCATGACTATGAATCATTGCGCGCATATCTGACGTTAATTTAAATTTATTAGCATTTAAACCGATTTAATTTTAAAGATAATATTTGGCTTAATAATATGATGTAAAATTGTAAATACTATCATTTTTTGTTTTTATTATTAACAATTAAGGAAAAATACAGTCGAACCTCCATATATCGAACTTCCACATATCGAAATTTTCTATATATCGAACTCTTAGCAAATCTCCATGTTCATTACATAGAAAAATTGTTTCTATATATCGAAAAAATCTCTATATATCGAAATTGTTTTCAAGACAAATTGGGTGATTTTATTCCACTTTAGAATAAAATCTCCCAATTTTTGGCATTTGAAATAATATGTCGTGGACTTCAATTCGCGGAAAATGTCCCTGATTAAGTTTTTAGTAGACTGAATAAATACGAACATTTCTTTGAACTTTCCGCAAAAGTGGCTGTTCAGCAAAATATTCGTAGTCTTTTTTAAAAAGAATGTAACTGTGATCATTGTAACCACTGTCTGGATAATTGTTTTTTTAAAGGTATGTAGTACTCAATAAATCTTTCATATTAATTCATTTTTTAGTTATTAACTTTTATTTAATGGGATTCGCATATAAATTAGAAATGGAGTTTCGTATACGAAAATTAGCTTTCATTTTAATGTTTCAGGAGAATTATGATAAAATTAAGCTCAATTCTATATATCGAAATTTCTATATATCGAATTTTTTTCCGGCAATTTGCTACTTCGATATATGGAGGTTCGACTGTATTTTTTTACAATAATTTTCTCATTAAATCTTCCGTAAACTTTTTATTACCCAACATAACTCCAAGCTTTTAATTCATTCTATGCTGAAGGTTAACATAAATGCATGCAACAAATTTCGAGCCATTATGTTGAATGGTTTTTGAGCTATTTATTGCGCGCAGAGTTAGAAAATCCTGTTTTGAGATAAATGCATTAAAATTTAAAATTTTGTATAAAATCAATGTCGTATTGTGTCGTATGTCATTGTCGTATCGCAAAAAGAGTTGTACCAAATGGTTAAGAAAAAATATGGATTTCAATGACTATAATAAACAAAAAATTAAAAATTTTTCACTAATTTAAATGTGTCCTGTCCACTTTTATAACAAACTGTTCGCCCTTCAATAAAAATATCAGACGTCATTCACCCACATTTCTGACGACTTTTTCGCCTGTAAAAGCTTTTCTTCCTTTAGGGGAGTTTTCATGCAGAGAAAAGAAAATACGCTACGAGATTACGGGTTTCAATAAATATAAAAAATATAAAAAATCAATTTTTTAACTCTATTAAAGGTTCTACTGTCCCCTTCGATAACACAGAAGAGGAAGTTAGGGTGCCGTTTAAAAAGTGTGTATTGTGCAGAACGGAAAGGAACACTTTAAGGATATCGGGAATAAACTTTATGTCTCTTAATTGACATACATTCTATGATGATCGTTCACCTCACACGTAGTGTTGCCATGATATATTTTTGAAAACTTGAAGTCGCGAGGGGAAAAACCCAACACTTTGCTTTCATAACGCCTCGTTTAAAATGATTTAATAAAGACTGACAGTAAAATGAATGGATAGAGATTCAGTGGAATTTTGACATGAACGGATATAATTAATACGAGGGGCCCTTCCTGCAAATCGACCTTTAGAAACATAAAATTTTACAACATCTAACATGTAAGTAATTTCAAAATGAAATAGGGAAAACAGATAGCTGTCGGTATTTTCAGTTGATGAGCTGAAAGAAAAAATAGGAGACCGAGAGTTCCGCGACTGGGGAAACTTTATGGCAATTTTTTTTAAATTATATAATTGTGTCTATTAACTGTTAGTATTACGGATTTATAGTGATTGTTTTGTTTTTACTTATAATTATTTTCTATTTGAAAAATTGAATTATATTGAATTAAGAATGTTCTTTTTTCCCAAATAGTATTTTTATTTATGTAACTAGCTGAATAACCGTACTTCGCTATGGAGTACATTCAAATTAAATACAACGGTCAATGTATGCAATTAATGTAACATATATATATATATATATATATATATATATATATATATATATATATATATATATATCGTAACGGATATTTTTATAGACAAAATAATGTAGAAGAACATATTCAAATTAAATAAAATGGTCAATGTATGCAATTAATTTGTATGTTTAATATCCGTAAAACATACTAATTTGAATTAAATTCTTAAAAAGCTTCCATCTCAATTAGTCTAGTGGTTAAATTTTATCTTTTACCGTATTTTAATATTTTTTTTGCAAATTTATTTCGTTGTTATGCACGTGACGCAAAATTAAAGTATCACAGAAAAAGAAACGTGTTCAGAATTTAATAAATTAAATTCTAAAAATTAATCTTTAAAAATTCACCAAAAATCAGTAAATGGAGGGAAAGATTCGACAAAGATTTCACTTTAAATGAATTGTTATGATCGTTCTCGTGATATAAACTTTTTAACCCGCGGATTATTATTTTAAATGCAAACTTTAAAAAGTTACAAAAACAGCTTAAAAATTTAATTTAAAAAATCTGAGAAGAATTTTTCAAAATTCTTTCTTAGTACACCCTTTGTTGACTAATGTTCAATATTCTGTTCCCATACCTCGTGCTCTTTTTGGCCTTTTTTCTTTTAAAGATCTCTTTGTATATTTTCAACTTCTGACTACCCTAGTCGCGATGAATTTATCGTCACGGCACAGCTGCCGAACACCCCTAAGATAACGACGATCCATACAGGCTGGATTATGGGGATTCCAGAGACGATTATCTGGGGCAAATTATTGGAACCGAAAACCCGGTTTCAATAGATGTATATCCGGGTATTCGAAAGTAGTCAATCTTAAGTTTAAAAAACAACATTTTACTGTTTTACTGTTCTTTGCAATTAATCACTGTCTAGATCTTTGAAACCCTTTGTCATAACCGTACTGTTACTTACTAGATCCTCTTCGATCATCTTAGAAGTCAGTCACCTCCTGCTGTCAAAAGATATGCCATCGACTGTCATTTGCTTTTAGTGATTTATTATATATGAAATTTTCAAAAGAAATCTTATTATTGCAGTTATAAATAGCAAAAAATAGATAGAATTTTAATTATTTAAAATTTTTCAATCTAGGCTTCAAATTTCTAATCTAGGTTCAAATTTATAAAAAAAAACATAAAATCTACACAGAAAATTCGGTAGTTTCGGGTTTTAGAACCCATTTTCTTAAATTAACTGAAATTAAAATAATTTTTTTAAATATATTTTTTACTTACGCTTTAAACTAACATTCTTTACATTATAAATAAATATAACTTTATTCATTAATAATTATGACGACTGTTTTGCGGCTCATGTCTTATTCAAACCCAGATAATACCTGGGTACCCGATTCTGGAAAAAACTTGAGAACTGAAACCTGGTTTTGAATTTCTAGTCCGGTTCTGGAATGCCGACTGGCTTATCATCATAAATTGTAACCGGTAACAGACTTCCGTATTCTCACTCGTTCACAATTATCGCGCGATTGTCTGCAAACGATCCGCTTTGTTTGGCCGAGTAAACAAACAAAGGAAGACAAACAAACAAAAACCGCTGATAATGAGCGCTAAATAACGATCCATCCATCAATCGGAAATGCATTAGGTCCCCCAAACCTAATACGTATATGTTCTTGACTCTCGTGTCATAATCGTAACGCCCGACGCCAATCGATATTACTTAGTGCACCCACTCCTTTCTTTCACTTTTCGTCTGTTTTGCATGAAAAAAAGAGAGAGAGAGGGAGATCGCCCATGTGACCGAAGCGAGGTCAGCTCTCCCTCTGCCGTGATGGATGGTCGTGTTCTGTGCCCGGGTTTTTAATGACCCAAATGGTGTGGGGAAAAAAATAAGAATAAAGGCGGCATTTTTGTGTTGAAAAAATGTCGCCGATAGAAAAATGGTTCTTTGGGTTATTTTTTTTTTGGAGTGGGAACGTTGTAAAACGCATATAAAATAGCTTATCCACTTTACTGATTTGCCCGGACTCAGCTCCGGCAAACAGTTTGGTTGCTTTGAATTTCTAGGGCTGTCTCGCGTTGCCCCAATGTCACTATAAAACTTGATTTCAGCTTCCTTGTCAACCAAACAGTTGTCATTTGACCTTCTGTTTAAATTGAGGTATCCATTTTGGCGCGTTTTCTACATCTAAAATCAGACTCTTCCTCACTTTTGCTTGTTTGTCATATTTTGAGAGTAGACTATCGTGATTGATCTTATACCTATTTGTTTTTCACAGTTATAAAAATAGATAGCTAAACGCCGAATCACTTTCAAAGACATTTCATTTCCGATTGGCTTTCCGCATCACATTGGCTCGTTATTTTGTGAGAGACGGTTTTTAAAAAGATATTTGAACGAGGTTGGATACCTTAAATGTATCTACTTTTTCAAATAAAACAGAACATTTATAAACAGAAAACAAGAAAGTAACTTTAAATCCATAATACTAAAATTCAATAGTACAAATTATCCAAGTTTAAAAATTTACAATAAGATTACCCCAGTCACGGGTCTCTCGATCGTCTACCCTTTTTTTAAGCTCATCACTTCTAATGGTCATGTGTGAACACATTTTATGTCATTATAAAATTGATGACGTGTTATAATTTATATGTTACTCATACTGTCGATTTAACACTCTCTGTGTAGAGACGATGTCTCTCCTAATGTGGCCCCATCATCAAACATCGTCTATCATCTCATCATCATCATCATCATCATCATCATTTATTTCCATGTTGAACCGGTACAGAAAAATAATACAGTGAAAGTTCTCTTTCCGGCCACCCCTCTCAACGGCCCTATTTTGTTCTGAATCGACCCAAGACTCCATAGAGCCAATGTTATGGAGGAAACCTGTTTTCAACGGTCACCCCTCCAAACGGTCCCTCTTTTACGGAACCATGACTGGTTTCCTAGAAAAGTTTCACTGTATATTCACTGTATACACACACACACACACACACACATATATATATATATATATATATATATATATATATATATATATATATATATATATATATATATATATATATATATATATATATATATATATATATATATATATATATATATATATATATAGACTGGCCACCCACCCTACAGAAATTTAACTGTACTGACAATTTTTGCAGTCAAAAAAAAAGAAAATTGGACTCATAGTAACAGAAGAAAGGCCAAGAATTATCATAATTTAAGAAAGAGAATGAACCAAAAGGTCGGGTCAAAAAAGAGGACAAGTCCTCTTTAAAGGAGACATCTTGGCAATTCTAAAGGTAACTAGCGATTCATTATACAAACCTTCTCCATTATTTATGATTCCCGGTCCTTAGCAGCTGGGGAGCAGCCCGGGTCCTCTCCCGCTGTCGATCGCGTCATCTCGTCTTTCTGAATCTCCCGCACGTTCAGCCGATGCTATGGGCGAGGGTTGTTCCCCAATCAATGAATCGAAAAGACATTAAGTCTAAGACCTCTTCTCGCAGACCGGTCGATAGCAAGCAGTAGGCATTTCCCCCACTCCGTCTATATTTTGCATACAGATCGAAACTGTGACCGAGGCTGCACCGATAGCATCCTAATACTCGAACGTTTGTCTCTTCTGCCCGGGTGATGGACGATTTGCCTCCACACCCGGATTTAACGATCACAGTATTGTGTTTGCGAGAGGAAAAAGCGATAGAGATGGGCACACACACAAAAAAAAATATCGTCTAGGGAAAAAAAAATGTCTCTTCAGGGTTATTTCTGGAAAATATGGAATGTGTTTATAGAAAAAGGTTTGCTGCAGCACTCTGATTTTTTTTTATAATTTTTTTTTCTCTCCGAGGTAATCATTTTTCACAAGTCATTTAACGCGAAATCTTGGCGCAAAGATCCATTGGGGAAATGTTTGAATTATTTTTTTCTCGTTTACGTGAGGAAGGTTGGGGGGGGGGGAGAATTTAGAATGAAATGACGCTTGCTCTCAATTTGAATATCCGTGAAATCGGTAAATATTTCGACGGCGAATGGCGGAAGGTGTAAATTTTCAAAAAAAAAAAGAAAAGTATAACTTTTTAACAAAGTCTGGAGCCTGTTTAAAATCCGATAATTCCGACCACGTAATTCATTGCCAATTTGGACGTTTTGACGTCATCCTCCGACGTTTAACCGTCCTCCCTTTCGTGGTAAAAAAAAACCCTCATTTTCTGTCCAATGGCGATGGATTCGTTTTATTTTTGGCAAAAAATCAAAAACAAGGATAAAAAAATTGGAAAAGCAATAGAAATGGACCCAAAATCATAATGTCCACGTATGTATATGTTTATATATATTTTTTTTTCAAATGTAGAAGGCACTTCAGGCTGTTTGGTGGATATTCCCATTGGATTAGGTCAGTTCAGGGTTAACCCATGGAGTATATTTTCCAAAGGATTGTTGACTTGGATTGAAAGTTTTTTTTTAAAATTGTACTCATTGTAACGAGTTTTTAACGTAGGATTACATTCCTCCATAACGCTCCTCCAGAAAGCAAAATTCCAGACGCTAAAACCGTCCGTCCGTCCTCGCGAGTTATAATTTTGGCAGCGCGCCAAATCCAGTCTATAGCTTGGACAAGTTAAACAGAAAAGTACCAACATGCTTCAAATTTTGACATACATACATATATATATATATATATATATATATATATATATATATATATATATATATATATATATATATATATATATACACATACGTACATATACACTGAAGTGACACTGAATTAGGTATAGTAAAGCCTATGCAAATTGTGTAGCGCTGCGCATCATGTATGCGCAAGTGAGGGTGCTGTGGTAGCTGCATATATAGCGCGTACTGTGGTTGTTCTGAATTAGTTGTTGGGATTGCCAGTATGGGTAAACTGCCCGATTTAGACGCCCTCGATCGCAAACAAATCGTAGGTGCGCGACGCATGGGCCATTCAATTTCCGAAATCGTCAAACAGCTAGGATTTTCAAGGTCGACAGTGTCAAGAGTATACCAAGAATACATGGATGGTAGTAAAAAAACTAGCGATCGGGCAAACTGCAAAGGACAATTAGCCTTGACAGTGCGTGGTGAGAGACGGCTCAGGCGTATTGTACGTAGCCAGCGAAGAAAAACATTAGCTCAAATTACCACCCAGTTTCACGACAGTGCCAGTCGTACAGTCAGTAAACTGACTGTGCAACGATCGCTTCACCGCATGGGTTTCGGGAGCCGTCGACCTACGAGAGTACCATTGCTCTATACTCGCCATCGGGCTGCACGTCTTGCCTGGGCAAGAGAGCACAGAGACTGGAGTGTAGAGGACTGGAAACGAGTAGCATGGAGTGATGAGTCTCGATTCCGTCTACTTAACACCGACGGGAGGCTGAGAATATGGCGTCAGGCTCATGAAGCCATGGATCCTGCATGCCTGGCTGGAACTGTACAAAGGCATGGTGGCTCAATCATGGTCTGGGGTGTTTTTTCGTGGCACAATTTGATATCTTTGGTGCGTGTACCCACCTCCCTCAATGCAATTCGGTACGTAGAGTTGCTGGGTGATCACCTCCATCCGTTTATGCTGTTCTGTTATCCGCACGGTAATGGAGTTTTCCAGCAAGACAACTGTACCTCTCAGAAGTCCCGGTTGGCTACTGGCTGGTTGGATGAGCATTCCTCTGACTTCTCTGTCATGAATTGGCCACCTAGAAGCCCAGACTTAAATCCTATTGAGCATCTTTGGGATGTTTTAGAACAAGGCGTGAAAGGCCATCACACAGCACCAAAGAACCTTACTGAATTATGGACAGCTTTAGCCAATATTTGGCAAGCCATTCCCGTGGAACGTTTCCAGAAACTTGTTGAATCTATGCCTCGTCGTGTGGCAGCCGTTATCAAGGCCAGAGGAGGCCCAACTCGTTACTAGATAGGTATCCCAAATTCAGTGGCACTTCAGTGTATATAGATACATATATACATACAAAAGAGGTAACCAACGATAAGTAATCCTACGTCAATAACCCGTGGTAGTTTCATTAGAAGAGACTACCTGAATTTTTTTTAAACTATAACTAGTCAAATTTTTCAGTTCATTTTTAACAGCGTCATTATCGAAGAGAATGCGATGCTTTTTCTCTTGGTTTCCCTTTAGAGAGTTTGAGCCAAGGGTGCAAGAAAAACAGTGTTTAAAGACATGTGGTAAATGCCTAACTTCTGAGAAGAGGTAAAAACAAAAAAGCGTTAGATTGGATAGGAGAGATATTTTGAGTGTTGTATTTTTGCAATGTTTTTATTCAATATATCATTCTCCAGTGTTTATATTAATTAATATTCCTAAATTCTTGAACAGTTTCTATAGTTTTAATAATTATATTCCTCTCAATTCTTTTGCTAAATTAGTCCAATCTGGCCTATTTTTAAGGGTTGCAGTTCGTAACCATTCGGTAATATGTCGATGTGTCTACACTGAGAGTTGTTCATTTTTTATCAACCTAAATGTAAAACACAATGATCCACATTTATAAGTTCTACCCTACATGGAGGTGATCTTTTTTAATTTTGGATATTTCGATTTTGACTCACGTATGTGTGTATATATATATATATATATATATATATATATATATATATATATATTAGTTTGCTCTAATTGCTCGCTATGTTAGTGCTTGCCAGTGTCAATGTGTGAAGATTAAAGCAGGTATCCCCCAACAGATCGCTACCTGTCAAACTAATTTTGTAATGTTATTTTTAATGTTAAGAATTTAATAAATTGATATAGAAATGATCATAAGATTGTATGGGATAAGCAGTCAAAATAATATGCACCGCGTTTCGCTTTTGATATGACCAAGTGCGGTTTTGCTTTCTCCACAGCTTTTTTTTCCTTGCCGTTCTATGTTCATCTTTTACCTAGACATCTGTTTTCGTCCTGCTTTCTGGACCTGCAAGCAGAGGATTGAGGTCACGATCATTAGCGAAGAACTGCCGTCTACCGTGTATCCACACAATCTCGACCCACAGAGCAACGATTCGATTTCATTTATGTCATAGACGAAGGGGACTTGCAGAAAATTGAAATGCAAAATTGGCTTTGACGTATTCGACGTTCTGTCGATATAAACATCGACTATCGTCATCAAATGACTCTGAAATGTGTTTTATTAAAATCGAGGAATTTTATACCGAGGAGTGAAATAAAAGCAAGGGATGAATCAATACTTTAAAGATAATCCACGGCGTACCAATGTTTTTTCCCCTTTGGTTCTTGCCAGAAAGGAGTCGGTGTTCATTTGCTTCTATGGATGGGTTTGTAGGGTTCTTAAAAGTCCTTAAGAAATATTTATTGTCAGTTTCTGTTTTTAAGGACTCTTTTAGCCTCCAAGGACCTTTAACTTTTCCGTTTTCTTTGCGGTACTTAATAAGTCTATATTTTCGAGTTGAAAGAGAAGAATTTTAGGTAATTTTTAACGATTGCCTTTTATAAAAATGGACATTTTTAATATTTCATTATTACTATTGATCAGGATGAGAATGTTTATATATTACCATTCGTACTCGTACGAACTCTCTCTCTCTCTCTCACACCATTATAAGTTCTCTCTCTTACCATTATAAATTTGTCAACTTAAAAAGTTGGGATCATCCAGCCAACTGCAACCTGTAAAAGTAATTTTGAAATATTATTTTTAACATTAAGCATTTATTAACTTGATATACAAGTGATCATAAGGTTGCACAGGATCCTAAAACTGTAATATATTTTAAAATCTGAATTTTGCAAATGAAACATATTTTAAGTCATTTTTCAGGTCCTTAAAAATGCAACTTCACTTCTTTAGAAAGTTTTCCATATCTCTGATTTTGAAAAATGAGTGCGAACTATGCTTAGATGGCATTTAAATATACATTTATATATATATATATATATATATATATATATATATATATATACAGTGCCGTAACCAGGCAGAGGCAACAGGGGCACCCGCCCAGGGCCCACTTGGAAGAAAGGCCCAAAATGCTGTATTTATTTTACTATTTTCCCAAACCTAATAAGTTAAGGGGCCCATATGCAAATTCCTGTCCAGGGCAAAGGAATGACAAGTTACGGCACTATATATATATATATATATATATATATATATATATATATATATATATATATATTCATACCTCGGTACTCGTCGCATTTCCATGCGAAAAAATGCTTGGGTGCTACTCGACGTTTGCTGGGTACCCGTTTGCTCGGTACACTTGCGAAAACATGTACAAGACATGACGGCGCCACCACATCACGAAAAGCACCCTCCATACGAAAAGCAAGACCGAATTACGTTTAATTACAAAATTTTTGTTCAGAAGTATCACCCTTACAAAAATCTAGCAGGCCAAAATGTGGCTTTTTAAATGATCAAACAATGTCTCACTTCAGAAACATTTTGAAACCTAGGCAGAAACAAAATTCTCTTGATAGGTTTGTAGTGTAACTCCCTAAAACTGAGTCTACAACAAGGATATCGGTGGTTTTGAGCGACATAGAGAATTCCTGTGCAAGTGCCGGATGTTTTATTGGAAGGAGTCTCCTCTTCCAAGCAATAACCCCTCCTCCTCTTCTACTTCGCCACTATCCCATGAAGCCATGAACTCCTTTCAGTACATGTTGAGTGACGATAAATTTTCTTTTGTCAAATTATTGTTTGAAATTATGTCAGTCTAGTTTAAAGATTTTGTATAAAAAAACAACCGCAACAATTTATAAATTGCCCTGTAAAATGTAAAATTTCTGGTTTTCAGGAACTAATTTATTCAATTTATTTGACTCCTTATGGGAAAAATTCGTTCGGTACTCATTGTGGCTTCTGAAACCAATTAACGACGAGTACCGAGGTACCACTGTATATAACGAGGACACCATCGGATATAATAATGAAACGTTTTTGCTTGGGGCAAAATACTTTCAGCGTCTAGTCGGTTCGTTCACCGAACTCGCATCATTTTGGGAAATGCTTTTCAGTCGAAATGAACAATATCATTCGCAGAAATTTTCCTCACTTCGGTAGGGTTGAAAATCGTTCACTTTACCCTATAAAATTATCTTTCATGGCGATTTTTTTAGAAATTTGGCTTATAAGAAACACAGAAAATTTCTCCAAATTTTTCATTCGAATAAAGTTTTATTTTTGGAAAGGAGTTTTCGAAATTATTCATGTGCTTTTATTTGTGACTCGCTTATCAGAGAATTAAAACCCTTCACTCAATATTACTCGGTTACGGTTGCCAGAAATTGAAATTATGCAAAGAGAACTTTTTTTTTCAAAAAAAAAGAGGACCTGGTATGGAAATATTAATTATAAAATACTTATTCACAGTCATTAAAAATAATTTATATTTATTACATAAATAAATGTACCTACCGGTAGATGCCGTAATATTTGGTGTCTATGAAGGTTGATTTCCATGAAGAGCACCTAGTGTCAAAAACTTAACAACCACTCTGAAGGCAAAGCTTATTTTCGGTCCATCACTAGAAAATTGAGCTGCTGGAGGTAATATATATATATATATATATATATATATATATATATATATATATATATATTTAATTCATATAAATATTTTTAATTGACAGAGATTTTTTAAAAGGTGAAGACTAAAAGGAAAAAACAGGATAAAAAATACTAACAACTAATTGTAATAATTTTTAAATTGAAATAATTTTTTAAAATATCACAACTAGTTTTCCTCCTTATCACGGGTCTCTAAGTCTCCCATTTTTTGGAGCTCATCCCTTCCGAGAGCCATTTGTGATCATTTTTAATTCATTATAATATGACTTACATGTTATATTTTAATATGTTATTGATCATCGTAATTCAATGCTTTTTACGTTGCGACGATGTCTCCCTTTTGTCCATCGTGCCAACCAATTGTCGAAAATTGTCTTTTTATATTTCCATCATGTCCTAGTATTAAAAAAAATTCAGGTAGTCTGTTCTAGTGAAACTACCGCGGGTTATTAAGGATTACTTATCGTTCCTTACCTCTTTTGTATGTACGAGTATATATTTATGTATGTGTTATGTATATATGCAGTGCTAGATTTCTAGAGGTGCCGGAACGGTAACCTTCCGAGGGGTGTGGGGGGAAGGGGGGATTTCAAATTATTGATAAAGAGAGGTACCGTTCCGCCTCAAATCTAGCCCTGTATATATGTATCTATATATATGTACGTATATATATATATATATATATATATATATATATATATATATATATATATATATATATATATATATATATATATATATATATAAAATTTTGACGCATTTTGGTACTTTTCTGGTTAAATGTTTACTGCTTGTCCAAGCGATACAGACTGGGTTTTGCCGCGCTGCCAAAATTATAATTCGACAGCTGAAATTTTGTTTTCTAGAGGACCGTTCTGGAGGAACGTAATCCTGCGTTAAAATAGCACTGACACATTTTGAAATTTTAAAAAAATTGGGAAAAATAGTAACGAAAGAAAAAAAGAGGACAACAATGATCAGAACCATAAAAGAGAGTGAACAAAAAGATTGGGACAAAAAAACACGGGACATATTCTCTCTAAAAGAGGTATTCTGGAAACCCTTTCCTCCATGGATTTTTACGAGGAGCCGTAAAAAAGGGGAGCGCCTGAATTCGAATGCAGCCAACAGGAAACAAAAATGGCAGAAATACATAAATTAACAAATAAATCGCATTCGCACAACTAATTGAGTTGTACCGCTCATCGCGCCAACTCAACTGAAATCCCCTGCAGCAAAAACGACGGAGGTAGTAAATCCCAAGAGCACCTTTAGGGAGGAAAAAAAAACCGCCTTTTGTTTTCGAAACATTTTTTCTTCTCCCCTGCAATTCTTTTCGGCGGAGTTAAACGCAACCTGTGATTCGGCGGTTATGCGGGACAAAACAAAACAAAAAGACAAAACCAAAGCTGGATGAGGTTTGTTTGGATAAACCATCGTTCAAAGGGAAACCGCGGATAGGTTCGTCTACTTTTTTTTCAGCCCCATTCTTATTGTCTGGGGACAGAAATGCTCGGCTAGATGATTCCTCGATCGCTTTTCTGCGCATTCGCACATACCTCGTTAACATTCGGTGTTCTGAAATAACAAATGAAGCGGAAGTATCGCATCTGCTCTAACGAGTCTGAGTTCCTTTTTTCGATACTTTTTTGCCGCGCTTCGAGGGGGCTCTCTTTCGTTTAATTATTTGTTCAGATACCCCGATACGAAACGGAATTATTCGAGAGTTGTTTCTTTTTTACTATTTTTTATTTTAACGCTGGATGGTTGTTTAAACGTAATCGTTTATAATAATTTTCTGTTCGATAATGTTTTTGTCTGCAGTGAGTGGGAATCGTTTTGGGAGGCGTCACACAAAGGAGTTGAAATGGGTGCACTCGCGGCAGACGTCATTTATCGGGCAGCAGTATCGGATGGAACAATAGCGTCTCACACAGAGAAAAAAAAATCAAAATGGAGAATGTCTTCAGGGATACGAGGCAGGATAGTTTGTTTCTCATTTTTGCAACGAATTTGCTTATTATTGAGCTATGAAAGGCAGTAATGTTCCACAATCTTAACCGAATTCAATACCTTTTGCTTCTGTAAAGAAATCAGTCAAAAATGCAATGGAAAATAATGACCGCATTAGACAGTTGGAACTCATTAAGAACAAAAGCTGGAAGGATGCTTTGGTTAAAATGCCAAACTTTCCAAGACTGTAGGCTGGAAACCGGGCGTGATTGTTTGGCTAACCACTATTTCCGAAACTAAATTTTGCAGTGTGACCAAAGAATGCCCAGCATTGTCGGGGAATATCGGTTCAAGATAGAGAATCGACGCGATAGGCCATCAGACTGCTTGACTGCTTTAGTTAGACTCTTTTAATTTCTGAATTTATTATTTGTTTTATGACCTCCACTGACAGTTTTAGATGGTATGGTCTTAATATTTACGTATTTTATTCGGTTACGCTGTTTGGGGTGTGTGTTGGTACACACTAGCGAATGATTTTATATTAAGTGCCACAGCTAGAAATTAAATTTCTCAATTTTGATCTCTTTTCGTAATGATTTTTTTTAACATCCAATGTGCCCTCATATAACGATCGTTATTCGGATAAAGAGAAATCGAGCCCTTTGATGTTTGAAAAAATTTAAATTCAAAAGAGCGATCAGTTGTTGAAATGTCATAACTGTTTACAGAGAGATTTTAAAGTAATTCACTTCTAGAATTCATAAAAAAATTTTACATAAAATTTGCGACTTCTCACGTACGAGAGTAACGATGGATCACCACATTTTTTTTCCAAACAGCTTCCCTTAACCTTTAACTTACGGGGCCCATTTTTCCGATTCCCTTTTTAGAACGGAAAATTCCATACCCCTTCGTAAGAACGGCCATCAAGGGAGTTTTATATATATATATACAGTTGAACCCCGTTATAACGAACTTCAAGGGACCAAAGGTTTTGTTCGCTATATCCGGTGGTTCGCTATATCCGAACCATTAAGAAAACTGTTAGAGTTCATAAAATGTATAACTCATTAGTTGCTATGTATATTCAATAATGATGTATTGAAAGAATGAAAAAATCTATTAAAAATTATCATTAATGAATTAAATTAACTAAAAAAGATTACATTAAACTGACACAATGCTCATTAAATTAACTAAAAATGAAGACAATTGGAATAAATTGATTTTATCTTTAATAGTTGCTCACTGTTTTGATGCAGAAATAATCGGTAATCTTCTGCCGACGTGATGCCGATTTCAAAAACATTTTATGAATTTCTTTGTCCAATACATCAAATGACCCCACACTCTTTCATCCACTGTTTGTGTTGACAAAAACTTATTAATGACACGCATCGCTGCTGTAGCATCTGAGATGGTGGGGATTTCGTCATTGATGTGCTCCTCTTCATCAGCATCAGAAGCAGAATCTTTGATTTCAGAATGATTCATTGTAATTTCTTCCACAATATCTTCATCAGTCGGATTTTCACATGTAATGACTTCATCATCACATGTTTCGAACAATTGCACCCACAATCTGAGAATGATGAAATTTTGTGCTTTTCTATCCACATCGCGATAGGTAAATCTTCATCATCGTCTTCTTCATTCCTCCTTTTTTGCTTCTTCAACATTCGTTGTATCTTCAGCATTCTTAAAAAGTTTAAAAATTAAAAAAAATTCAGTTGTCGACTGAAAAAAATGTTCGTTATAGCCGATTCTTAAGATTTCGGAGGTTCGCTATAAAAGGGTAAATTAGCATTAAATTCAATAGGAAAATGGCGGGACCAAAATTTTCGTTCGTTATAACCGGGAGTTCGTTATATACCAGGTTCGCTATAACGGGGTTCGACTGTATATATATTCATACTTGGGTCCTTATTCTTGGGTTACATGGTATCCCACCCCGTAAGGAAAAGGTTAAAGTACTGGTTCTTAATTTATTGTTGTGGATTCCTCTGATAATCGACTTAAAGCTGTGGGCCCCTCCCTCTGATCATGAAGACTCCTAAAACGAATCGTTCCAAACAAAAAAAAATTGGGAAATGTATTAAAGCAGCGAATAATTTTGTAAATCTAATTATATTAGGAAGGGAACTATAGGCATAAAATAAAATACGAAGGATCACAAAAGATATCAATAAAAACAAAAACAATTGTGCGATTTAATAATTATCGAATGGCTTCTATGCAGCTGTATATTCTGATTTAGAGACTACTTCATGGTTTTAGTAATTTCCAAACTGAATGTGTCCAACAATTTTATTTTCCAGTGTAAAGTCTCGATATGTGTGTATTGCCCCACGAGGGAATTCCTGGACAAGAATTCACCTCTAAATCACCAGTCCCCCCCCCCCCTCAAGGGTCTATGGACCACAGGTTAAAAAACCAGACCCTAGAGTGCGTTTCTGGACAAAAAACGTACTGTTTTCGGGAAATGTGGGCCTTAAATTGCGCACTTAGGTTAAACAGAGTACCTCGTTTGACCGAATAGACGACGAAAGGAAGGGGGAAAATATTTTGTCCGAAACTACGTCACTTCGAACACTTTTCTTCCATTCTCGTCCGTATTTCGACTTCTAGTGTTCACTGAATCTTCTTCAGCTGTCCCCGTTCAGAGGCATTGCCTCGAATTTATTCGCGGCTTGGTTGTTCGATTTTATTTCGGAGAGCGAGGGAGCTCCTGCGGCCAACAGCTTCTCAAAAGAAATTGCAATTCTGCTGACGCGCCGGAATTTTCGTCGTATAAAACATCGGAGCTCGAAATTCTCCGGATTCCGTCGCGGATTGGCCGCCCGATTCGTGTTACGTCATATTAAACTAGCAAAAAAAAATGTAAGAATTTAATTTTCAATCTGGATCGAAGCGCTCTCGGGTCGAAAAGTAGACGGGAAATGCAATGACTGCAAATGAGTCGTACGCCAGGCAAAAAATTAATAATAATGGTTGGAGATATTAGGCGGCATAATTTCGCTGGGTGTACGTTTTCTACCTCTGTGGACTTCAATTATGATGAATGAACTTTTCAACCGTAAAAATGCCCAATTCTCTGCCAATAGTAAGGAAAAAAATTAGAACATGATCATAATTCAAACTTGACTGTATTATGTTAAAAGTGAAATGAAACGAGTGCGTTAAAAGTGGCAGCTGTTGGCAGAGCCGGGCTCATCCCTCTGAGGCAAGTTTTAGAAACCGCGTCTTTTCAAATTTTGGAGACTCTAAGTAATAAATGTATCACTATTAGATATAGAGTAATTAATAGAAGAACGGACATTTTGGGAAAAAATAGGCATTAAATTAAAAGAAATTTTTTTTATATTAAAAAAACTCTAAATATGACAGAATCTAAAAAATTTCAGGTAGTCTCTTCTAACGAAACTACCGCGGGTTATTAACGTATGATTACTTACCGTTTCTTACTTCATTTGTATGTATTTATGTATGTATGTGTTATGTACACACACATACATACACACACACACACACACACACACACACACACACATATATATATATATATATATATATATATATACACACATCAGAATTTTGACGCATTTTGGTACTCTTCTGTTTACCTGTTTATTGCTTGCCCAAGCGATACAGACAGTGTTTGGCGCGCTGCCAAAATTATAACTCGCGACGCAGGTCACCTCAAATTTTGCTTTCCAGGGGACCGTTACGGAGGAATGTAATTCTACGTTAAAAAAGCAAAAAATGTAAATGAATTTGAATATAATTTGTAATGCAGCAAAAATAATTACTAAATCCTTCTTCGAACCTTTTCCGCAGCAAACTGCTCGATTGCATCTCTATAATATCCTATTGTTTCAGATACAGTTTTTTCTATAGAAATTTTTGCGAGATCATTCAATCGGTCCTGGTTTGTTATTATTCGCAGATATTTTTTTTTTCAATTTTGTAATTTAGAAAATCTATGCTCGGCTGTTGCTACAGTAACTGGAAGTGTTAGTAAAATTATTTAAGCTACATCAACGTTTGAAAACAGGCATTCAAAATCAAGTTTACCTACAAAATTGAATACTTCTTTCTTATTTTAACGTAGAATTACGTTCCTCAATAACGGTCCTTCGGAGAGAAAAGAATTGTCCTACGTCGCGAGTTATAATTTTGGCAACGCGCCAAACCTAGTAGCAGTAAATAGTTAATCAGAAAAGTACCACGATAAGTAATCCTATGTTAATAACCCGTGGTAGTTTCGTTAGAAGAGACTACCTGAAATATATATTTTTTTTTCTTCATTTGTTACAATAAATCATAAGTTCCTCTTTCAGATCGATTGCCGATACATCGGTTTTTGTCTTCATCCTTTGGCATTAACTATAAGTCGTTACAATATTTTTCTTTTATAGTATTTTCTCTACTTTAAACTAATCTTCACTTTGAAAAACGTTAAAAAGAAATGCTGCCATTTGATAGTAGCCACTAGCGACACATCTGCTCTATCGGAGAAACGAATCGCATAATGCAGAGTCTTATTTTGTGCGTAGGCAAAGATAACATTCAGTGTTCAGCGATCATTAGAAAAAGGCAATAATTAACAAAGGGTGATAAACAAAACAAGATAATTAACAAAGGCTGCAGACAGACGCAGGGTCTCGAGCGATAATAATAGACGACGTCAGATAAAGGGCACGCATTTAATTCTCATCATCTCAAATTCGGCAGTTTACAAAAAAAAAAGTTTGAATATTCGCTTATACAGTGAAACCCCTCTAGCCAGCCACTCCTCCAAAACGGCCACTTTTTTTTCGGAATTATGACTGGCCGCCATACAGAAGTTTCAGTGTATGTGTATATTTACGAATTTCGTCATATATTAGACTAGCTGAAAACCCGTACTTCACTACGGAGTACATTCAAATTAAATACAACGGTTAATGTATGGAATTAATGGCAAAAATATGTATAAATATATTTATAATAAATACAACGATCAATGTATATAATAGATGTAAAAAAAAGAAAAAATATATTTATAAAAAAATCGTAACGGATGTTTTTATAAACAAAATAATGTAGAAGAAAATGTTCAAATTAAATCTAATAGAACATACTAAAGAATATAGTACAGTTTGAGGAACATATCTTTTGCTGTATTTTAATATTTTTTTGGATAATGTCCAATCGTCTGCCGCATTAGCAAGAAAAAAAAATATGTTTTTGTCTATTTCGTTGTTATGCACGTGACGATAAATTAATTTAGTACCAGAAAAAGTGATTAAGTTTCCAGAAAAAGAAATCACGTAATCAGCATTTAACAAATTAAATTCTAACAATTAATCTTTAAAAGTTCACCAAAAATCAGAAAATGGAGGTAAAGATTAAAAAAAGATTTCATTTTAAGGGAATTTTTAGGGTCTTTCTCGTGATATAAATTTTATAACCCTTAAATTATTCTCTTAAATGCAAACTTTAAAAAAGTTACTAAAACAGCTGAAAATTTAATTTTAAAAAAAATCTAAGAAGAATTTTTCAAAAATATGTCTTAGTGCACCCCTACACTATAAAAAGAGTCGCCAGGGAAAATTTCAGCATTTTAGGTCCAGTGGTTTGGTCTGTGCGTTATCTGTCAGTCAGTCAGTCAGTCTGTCAGTCAGTTACGGAACTGTTTTATATATATAGATTAAACTATTAATATTTTTCCGTTATCCGTCAGAAATATCCATTCAGGGACCGGCCATGGCTGTCGACACTAACATGATTTTGAAACGTTAGAAATCTCATCGATTATATCTTTGAATGGTAAAGCAGTTTCTGAGCATGCGAAAATATTTGCTATTTGTCCATAAGCGACTAGACATCCATTTCCTCGGCAGGTCGACCACTTTTATGCAGCTATAAATAAATTACGCGTGTCTAACATTATATTTCGATATTGGTTACATCCATTTTGCTGTTCGTTTTCCAGACGATTTCTTTAGCAATATTACAGCGTGGCCACACTGCTGTCCTTTATCACTTTCTTTTCGACTCGCCACTGGAATTTTGGAAACCTGTGCCAGAATCAAAAATGCCCAAAATTAAAATGAGCATGCTGAATGACCTTCGTTTCTCATAAAACTTATAGCTCAGAATTCTTGTATTCTATTCAGGTCGATAAAAAATAAAGAACGCCCAGCGTCAACACATCGACATTTCACTGAATAGTTACGATCCGCAACCACTCAAAATAGGCCAGATTGGAATCGTTTAGCGAAATAACTAAAAGAAAAATAATTACCGTAAAATCTCGACTATAATACGCACCCGAGTATAATACGCATGCTTGATTTTGCGCGGAATTTTCGGAAAAAATTAAAATTCGACTATAATACGCACCCATAACTTTTCAATATTTTATTTAAAAATTGCACAAATATTTATTAACATAAATAAAATTTGTAATAAAAAGAAACTAAAAAGTCAAATTCGGTAGAAAAAACTTAAATTGTTAATTCAAAACAAACAATACTGTCAAATTATCAGTCTTAATCACTTTCACTAGAATACAGCTCACCTATTGTTTTTGCGTCCATGTCACAATTATTCTTGCCGTCGTAATATATATCGCTATCATCATCCTCACTTGACGATACGAACTGTGGGTTCCGTTTGTTTAAAAGGAATACCTGCTTAGTAAATGGGTGGATGAATCACGGAGTGCAGATGTACACGCACCCGTGTTGCGGCAATATCTTACAGCTGCTGTACGTTCGTTTATCCAATGTTTTAACTACTTTTTTAATTGTACGCGAGTATAATACGCACCCTCATTTTTGCGGACTAAAATGTGAAAAAAGTGCGCATTATACTCGAGGTTTTACGGTATTAAAAGCCTTACTAATTTAGAAATAATAATTATTTTAACCATGATATATTAAATAAAAACTTTATAAAAAACAAAATTTCTTTCCTCTTCAATCTAACCTTTTTTCTGTTTTTGGCTCCTCTCAGTAGATAAACGTTCCCAAATGTTTCTGAACACTGTTTATCACTGCCAACACAGGGTCCGAACCGTCTAAAGAGAAACCAAGGGGAAAAGCATCCGGCAAAACTTTTGGCAAAACAATTAAAAGAAGAAGAATTATTAAAGCTAATAAAACTGCTTAAGAATATAGAAATATTAATTATTCCAAAAATTGGATATATTATTGGATATTTCAGTCTCCAATTACCAAAACGTTAGAAAAAATTACGCTTCAAATTACTTTCCTATCCAATGTAACCTTTTTCTTTCGACTCCAACCTTTTTCCTGTGCTTGCAAGAAAAAAAAAACTCTCAATTAGTTTTTGCCCGAATATTTCATCGCCAAAAAACTGGAGCGAAGAATCGACACCTTGAAATCGCTGAAGGGGAAAGTTTTCCTCCTTTGGTCCAAGAAATATGTTTCCTTGCGGGGGCATATATTTGTTTCTCCTCTGTTTCTCGGATACGCCTCTTATCAGTGGATAACAAACCAGGAAGCATGCCCTATCTCGAAGTTTTCTTGCCCATCCGAAAAATGCACAAACAAACACACACACACATATATATGCTCCCTGAAGTATGTTGTTTATGAAAATGAGACTTGTAAGGGATGCTAATTTCGTTAGGTGAATTTTGGTATTCGGGAAACTGAGAAGTCAGTTTTTAATGAATGCTTACGCTGAATTATGTATGCAAAAGTGATTCGAATGATGCTACAGACTAGGTGCTTCATTCTTTTTTTTCTTCCTTTTTTTTCTAAACTCTGTGTAGGGTTGCCAGAATAGACGATCTACGACTAGGGTTGCTACAATATCTCTTTTAAAGAGAACATGTCCTCTTTCTTACATCCTTTTTTTTTTGTTCACTCTTTTTCTATTCTGATTTTTTTCGTCCAATATCTTTTTAGACCGCAAAAATGATCAGTAATTTTTTTAATACCAGGACATGCCGAGAAGGATATTTTCGACGATGAGGACACTATGGACGAAGGAGAGACATCGTTTAAACATAGGAAGTATTCAATCAATAGTATCGGTAACATATAATTATATCATTATAACATGTAAGCAATCTCATGATGAAATACAAAATGATAACACATGGATATCATAAGTTTTAAGCTAAAAAATATAGAAATCCTTCGACTGAGGATACCTTGTTGGAATTTTTTGTAAATTATATAATTATGACTGTTAGCGATTAATATTATATTCACATAAGCACGTTCTCTTTCCCACAGTTGTGTTTTTATTTATGTAACACATATAAATTACTGTCGCCGTAAGGGAATCAGTAGGGTATTCACCGGTTTTTTACCCATAGCCTTGTAGTGTAGATTCTTGTCAATGTTTGCGGTACGATGGACCAAGGAGAGACATCGTCTCCACATAAAAAATATTCAATCAATATTATCAGTGACGTATAAAAATATATCACATGAGCCATTTTATGTCGAAATAAAGGGTGATCACGAATGGCTATCGGAGGTAATTTGATCCAAAAAATAGGAGATCGAGAGACCCGTGACTGAGGAAACCGTATAGTGATTTAAAAAAAAAAAATTATACCACTATTATTATTAGCTATTAGTATTACGAATTGAAAGGGATTATTCCGTTTTTTATTTATAAATGTTCTTTTTTATTTGGATAAGTGAATTATATTGAAATAAAAATGTTCTTCTTCCTTAAGTATATTTTTTACGTAATAAATATAAATTATTGTTGATCAATATTATATCCGCCTGTTTCCATTCTCTGACCTCCTTTCGTTCTCTGTTTTCCTGGAAAATTCCTCTTTATATACTTCTGGCGGTAACCCTGGTTCTATGCCTGACTATGAAATGGACATATATATTCGAAGACATTTAATTTTTTTAATATTATTATTTCCGCGCATCTTGTAATGATTATTTATTCAGATGCGTTTAACTATAAATTTCATTACGCATATAAAAGACACTCGATCGCTTTTTTTAATATTTATATATAAAAAAAAGTTCTTATTTCAACATAATTCACTTTTTTTATATATTTATATATAAAAAAAATATATATCTCAAATCTGAAGCTCATTTAGCGATGGAGCAATAGCTCCATTAGAATAATTTTTTAAAACTCTTTTGCTTAAGTAAACGTATCAAAATAATGTGTCTTTTATATTTATAAGAATTTTTTTTTTTTGTAAAAACTATATCATAACTTTAAAAGAGCTTAAAATAGAAAATAAATTTTTTCAGAGTTATTTGTGCTCGAAGGGAGAGTATTTTCAGAAGTTTTACTTCCGATCAAAAAATCTGTTGACAGTTTTCAACAAAATCGAACAAAAGAACGCCGAACCATCAAGGCATTGATAGATAGATACTCTTCGAAGAGTTTACGATGCAGAAGATTTTAGCTCCTTCATCGGATAATGGTTATTTTTCGTCAAATAAATCTTTTTATCCAAATCATTTTTTGTAAGCATTATGGTTTCGGCATTGTGTCGCTGGAATCGATCTCTATGGGGTTGTCAGAAGTTGAAAGTACAGTCGGCGTTCGCTATAACAATCCTTCACATCCCTTAAGAAAATGTCGTTATAACGAGTGGTCGCTATAGTGAAAGTTTATAAATAATATAATAAACTGTCATCATTTGCGTGAAAATTACGATGCTTAAATAAATTCCATATTAAGATGCGATTGCAATACACATACTATTGTTCACTTTATTATCAAATAAGCATTGGGAGTGAAAATTTATTGAACTGCACCCAATTTAAGAGAGAAATCAATTCTAAAATAAAAATTGAAAGTAAAAATGAATGAAATGACCAAGATATTAGGTCTTACTTATATTTATTTCCTAGGAAAATTATCAGATATCATTTTTGTATGCATTTGAGATACTTTTAAAACACAAATTTCCATTTCTGTTGGATATCATGTCACGGAAGTGAATTGGGGATGCTTTATTGTGATTTAACGATCTCCAGGGTCGTTATATAGGATGTAAAAAAACATATCATAAAAGGGGATTTCATTTCGGACATTTTACACCGGTCGTTGTATTGGAGCGGTCGCTATAACGGGCGGTCGTTATAAGAAGTGGCTACTATACATAAAAATATTTTTTTTTAAATAAAGAGAATAAAAAGAAGACTGGGTACTGAAATAAGCGAATAGACTATGGATTCAAACCCTTCAACAATCATCATATTTGTTGCATAGATAAAATTACAATGTGTAAAAAAAGAACGTCCTTATTTAAAAGTAATACCTTTTTTCTAATAAAGTAGAGCATTTATAAATTAAAAACAAGACTATTTCTTTAAATTCGTAATACTAATAGCCAATAGTAATAGCTTCATAATTTGAAAAAAAATCCCTATTATGTTTTCTCAGTCACAAGTCACTCTCTCTCATCTTTTTTAAGTTCAGAACTTTTGATAGACATGTGAGATCACTTTTTACTTCGTTATTGAAATGGTTTACATGTTACATACCTGTAAGTTATTTACTGATTATAATTTATGATAATCCATCCTGTATAGATTGTCGTCGTGTGAGGGGTGTGAGGCAGCTCTTCCGTGAGGAGAATTTTATCGTGACTAGGGATGCCAGAAGTTGAAAGTTTTCAAAGAGAAATTTAAAAAAAAAATAGACCAAAGAGATAAATGGTACGAAATAGGTGAACAGAATATTGAACACCCATCAACAATAATTTAATACATAAATAAAAATACTATTTTTGAAAAAACACGTTTTCATTTCAACACAATTCACTTTTTTAAAAATAAAAAAATCAAACAATCACTTTCAACTTGTATTACTAATAACTAACATTAATAATTATTTTATATGTAAAAAATCCCAATAAGTTTTCTCCACTGGTGTCACAATCTCCTATTTGTTTGAGTTCATCGCTTCTGGTAACCCCCTTTTTAACTCATTATAAAATTGCTTACACGTTGTATGACGTAAAATTTTTGTGACTATGAATGTCTGTTTCCATGGAGAGTCCCTAGCGTTAATTATACCATTTTATGTGAAAAACCTCACCACCGCTCTGAAAGCAAAGCTTCACTTGGGCCCATTCACTTGAAAATGGAGTTGCCATAGATAAAAAGATATTCTGGCAACCCTAGATACCTAACCATACTCGAAATAGTGAAAATTTTATTTTACAAAGGACTAAAAATTTAAATTCAGGCTGGTTTGGGGCATATTTTCGAAACAAAAGGCTGTCTGTAGAATAGTATTTTTTAGTTAATTATATTAATAACATGAATAACAAAAAATAAAATTAATATAATTCATTATTATTTTATTATTATTATCATTTATTATCATTATTATTGCCGAGTCTGAGATTCGAAGCCAAGAGCCAAATTAACTTAATTAGTAGTAACACAGATAGGTATTTATTATTATTACTAACTATGTCGTTTGTTGTTTCTCATGCCCCCTGGCCGAGACACTCTAGAAGAGAAATTACTAATTAATTATTATTATGTGCGCACTGCTAGAGCTAAACGAGTCGTTATAGAGCAGGCGGCTTCCTTAACAAACTTGCGCCAGAATCAAAATACCCAAAATTAAAATGACCGGCGAATAACCCCCATTTTTGGCACAACTTACAGCTGGGAATCGCTGTGTTCTACATTTAAAGAATAAACAACACTCACTGTTGAGAAATCGACATTTAATTGAGTAGTTACGAACCGCAAGAGCTCAATAGAGGCCAGATTGGAATCATTTGACACAACAATGAAAAGAAAAATAGTTATTAAAGCCATTGAGGTTGTTTAAGAATTTAGACATTTAATCATTCTAAACATTGGAAAATGATATATTCTTTAAAAAGTTTGAAAGAAAACGCCTCTTAAATTTTCTCTCATATCAAATATTACCTATTTTCTGTTTTTGGATTTTTTATGTGTACACATTTTAACGAATGGATTTTGATGTTCAAATGATTTTAAATATTTACTATAACATGTGTGAAATTCAGTTTTGTTGGTAAGTATTATTTCTTGTTTCACCTAAACTGTTTTAACAACCACAAAAGCACCAGTGGGGATGAACCAAAGTGGCTACTGCAAGTACAGAAAAACCTCGTTTATTCGGCCCTCGTTAATCCAGATCTCCGAATTATCCAGATCAGATTGTAAACATTATTTTTATTTAATGTTCCTATTAGATAATAATTTTGAACTACGATAGGAAGAACGTAACTACAAGTGCGCCAAATATTCGCTTTTCAGTTTGATTCAATGTAGAGTTCCTGTATCGATTGCACAATAAATTATGGTCATAAAATGCTTTTTGTTGACTTTAAGAAAGCTTTACTAGACTTACCAATTCTTTGTTAAGAAATGATGTGAAAAGTTATTTTTATATTTTTTAATATCTTGTAAACAATACTATGTAATTTTGTTATAAAACATAGTTTTTTTATCGTAATAAACGGTGTCTGCTTAGTTAAGGATTTTGTTTTGCTTACTACCCATATTACCCGGATTATCCGAATTGCCTATGGTCCCAGTTAATCCGGATTTACTGTATAACTTCCGAAGCTCCTTTCGAAGAAATTCACATGTGAGGGAAAATTTCCTGAACCCACGAACCGGATTTTCAGCTCGGTTCCCATCGATTTAAAGCACATAAAAAGAGCCTAGTGACATATTTGCTATCGCAACCCATAGGATATGTGTTCTAAAACTCGAAACTTCCGAATTCTGGCTCGCTTTTTTTTCTCTGTACAGACATTCCCAAATGGGTCTTAACACTCTAAACCTCGACCACCCTCCAGTTACAGAACAGCACATTATTCTTTGAGTGACGCATTTTTGACCTGTAACGATTTGGACGGTTAAAAAAAAGGATGTTTATCTGTAAAATTTAAATCCGTGTCGAAATAAATCCCGATGACTGGAAATGCCATTTTAATCCTCAAGTTAAGCTTGGAAGTTAGTTTTTGTTTTGTTTTCCTTTTTTTTTTTTTTTGCCGGCATATTTTATCGCGATTGTTTAACGACGGGAAACTTTTATTGCTTCGACGCTGACCGCGGTATTTTATCAGCATCGAAACAAAACAAAACAAAAAAAAGCAGAAAAATATTTTCCAGAAAGAAAAACTTCCCGAGCTCGGAAAAACTGCCTCTCTTAACCCTAGTTAATAAAGAATGTTTTATCTTAAAAGTTTCGCTGCTGCGAAAAAGATGAACAAACAAAAAAAAAGTAGAATAAAGTTCCCCCCGTTGAATATTGTTTATAAAAATAAAGGAGCTCTATCAATTTTTTATCCCGCGAACAAAAGATATTAATTCAGAAAGAGAGCGCGCCCGTTAAGCATAAGCCGTGCCTCTACCTAGATTAAATTGATATTTATGAAATCGCGGGATCAGTTTGGGTTGTACGGGGGAAGCTCTGTTGAAAGAGGAAAGAAAGATGGTCTCTCCAGACACGGAAGAATCTTTTCCGCGCCAAAAGCTTGACGTGAAAGAAATAATTGGCGCGTCTTAATTATCTTGATGCTTATAAGAGGGCGTGCGTTTTTACAGTGCTCGTCGTTAAGGTCAGTCGTAGATAGGGTTGGGAGAAGTTGAAAGTTTAGAAAGATAACTTTTCCAAGGGAAAAAAAGAGAGCGATTAGAGGACGGAGTATGGAAAAGGCGAATAGTATATTGATTCATGTCTATCAACAAAAATTTATATTATAAATACAATTTATATATAAATACAATTTAAACATAAATACAATTTACGAGAGAGGAAGTGTTTATATAAGTATAATTAACTTTTTCATTTTAAACACAGCAGTTATAAATAAAAAACAAAGCACTTAAAAATTCACAATACTAATAGTTAATAGTGATAATTATTTAATTTGATAAAAAAAGTACAATAAGGTTTCCTCATTTACAAATATCTCAGTCTTGTTTATTCCCTCTTATAATTTCTAATAGCAATTTTTTATCATTTTTATAATGTCATTATAAAAGCAAATTGCGTGTTAGATGGCGTGAAATTTTCTGTGTCTAAAGCTCGATTTTCATGGAAAGCGTTTACTGTTATGAACACCCGCTTATATCAAAATTCCAGTGAATCTCTTGTTTCATTTTACTGTCAGTCTTTATTAAAATATTTGAAACAAGTCATGACCTAGGTTTTTCACTCACGACTTCTAGTTTTCAAACATGTATTATGGAGGTGAACAATCATCATAAAACGTATGCCAATTAAGACACTTAAAATTTATTCCCGATACCCTTAAATGTGTATTCATCATCCCGTTCTGTGCCACATAGCTTCCAACATTCTTCTTCTGCCTTATTTCATGGGACAGTGCATCTTTAATAGGGTCAAAAATGGATTGATATTTTTATATTTTTTACTGTTAGTATTGGCCAGTGATCTGAACGTTCCTAGTTCGATGCTCGTCGCTGAAAATCCACCGTCGTGTTCCCTAATGGTGGCCGGGGCACGTAAAAGAGGTCGGGGCTGCAGTGTCCTCCAAGTTCTCAAATTTACCTCTGGAGGTGCGGGTTCAAGTGTTCCGGTCTCGTCACTTGACTCGGTTCAAAATTACGGAACCGGTCAATTAGACAAGTTCGGACTCCGACCCTTGAGGTGCTAATTCAAAACAGGAGCCTCCCCTTTCAGCCCAATAACCTATTAGGACCTGATGAATGGAACCTCCAACCAGGTGTCATTAGCAACAACAACAACAACATTGTTGGGATCAACTTAACACTTTTTATGTAAGTGGCAAGTACTTCAGTTTTTACTTATCTGAAGATTTATTCCGCAAGGAAATCTTTTTATCCAGAGTACTTGGAATCTCCTATGGTCCATGACTGGTACTTCGATGTCTGTACCGGTGGAGCTCTTATTTTCAAGGATGATAGAACTGAGCAGACTGCAATCTCTAGGTTTGCCAGTGACTACTTCAGGTGCTTAAAATTTGATCTGCAAAACAAAACTTTCCCCACTTGTAAAAAGTAAAATCTGAGAAGGCCACATCCTAACTTGCTTAAATTTATCTAGTGAGGACTGTATTACCGATCCTCGCCTATTAATGGATATCCTGAGGATTTATGGGCTCATTAACCTGGTTTAGCGGAGCTACACCAGGAGGGATTAGATACAACAACCTTTTATGTTGAAACGAGTTTTCTCCTTCGTCCATGGTGCTCTGAGAATAGCCTTTCTATACTTCCACTATGTCCTAGTATTAATAGAGTATGGAATGGAGCTCTCACTAAAGCCATTCACCTCACGGAAACAAACGAACGGTCTGATGACGTCAACTGCCCACCGACTGTCCAACCGAACGCCGAAAGGGTTCCTTGCCATTGGGCCCAAAGAGTTCAAGGCCCTTCGTTCGCTGTGTGTGTACCCGCCTTGACAGTTTATGTTACATCGAATAGCAATATGAAAGATATTGGATGCAATGTTTCCCATTTATTTGCTTCTCTACACACCCGACGTATCTTAAATGTTGAAAGAATGACGTGAGAAACAGTATCGGTATGTTCCGACGATTTTAGACGAATATTTTAATTTGTATTACAAAAAAAAGAAGAAACAAAGGAAGATTTTAATGGGAAATCCATCGAAAAGGCATGTTCCATACGCGCCGATTCTAGCTGTAATTTAGAAGGGACCTGTGAATGTTTCTATTTTGTTCTAATTCACGATCATTTATTCACTTTTCCTTCCAACCCACACACACGCACAAAAGAAAAAAATAGAAGACTCGCGAACACAAGAGTACGTGAAAAGTTAATTATATAATACATCCAGTGTATTGAAAAATATATGAATCTTCCGTCAACACAAAATATGAAAATTTCGTTGCATATTAAATTAATTTTATAATATTCCTCGAGGAATGTACGAATGTCTAGTTTTGACTCAAAAATTCGTAAAACAAAGACTACGCAATAAATTAATACTATAGCATCCGGCGTGAGAAATATATAAATCTCCCGTATAAACAAAAATGCGTGAAAAGTGAATTGTATAATATTCTATGAAAAATGCGTCAATATTTAATGAAAGCGATACCGAATGCGTGCAAAGGGTTATGAGAGAAAGTTCCTGGACGCCGTGGGAATGACAGGGGCATAGATTAGGTAAATTTAGGTTATTAGCGTTTGAAAATATTTTTAACGTGCAGAAAACAAATTTTCATTGGGATTTCCGAGCTTATTAATACAGTCGGACCTCTATTTAACGAACCTCTATTTTTCGAATTTCTCTAATTTGCTAACTTTTCCTTGGAACCAAGAACATTTTGCGAATTTCTTCGTAAAATAACCTCCAAATAGCGAAGTGCATTCTCTATTTAACGGACTTTTTCTTGTGATCCAATAATTTTTTCTCCATATTTCTGAAAATATTTCTGAACATTTCAAACTAAATCTTTCTTTTAACACATTTAACACATTCATTTTCTTTTAACACATGCCGACGCGGAATACAGTTTGAAGAAAATACGCCTGAAGGGTTTTGGTGCATTGCAAAGATGAGAGACGTATTACGAGAGAAAACACTTTTTCAAACAAAAAACTCAAACAAATTAACAGACTTAATCAGTAATTAAATTTAAGGACTTATGTGGTAATGTATGCTTAAAATTACTTGTTATAATAAATGCGATAATGTCATTAAAACTCATAAACATATAAATTTAATTTTTTAATTGAATATGCAGTGTATTCCAGGAAAATGTTTTGTTTTATTCTTGTTTTCCTTGATACATTTCTGTTTGATGGGTAAGATATATAAATCAAATAGACATTAATTTACAAAATAAAGGTGTGATCAATTACTTTTATTAATAATATTTAGTGTTATAGAGTATATACTTAGGGGCACTCTATTTGAATTTGATACAAACACAGTTTATACATGAAACAATGTTTATTGAATTCGTTGCACATATAGAATTTGCTTTTACAGTAATAAGCATACGTACTACTTGTACGGAATATATAAATACAGCTTTCAAGAACAATATATTTTCAATACTCACAAACAGTAAGTCAAACCAGCAATTCTGCCACGTAAACTTTGGGCCCCCTAAGCACTAGCTCAGGATAGTACTGGAGCTGCATACCTCGTAGCTCCCTATCGCTTATCTATCAACTTTAACAACCTTCTTCAACCCTAACCACCTTCTTTCTATTAATGACGCTGCATGGTATTTATACTAAGCGCGTATGCCGAAATTAGCATATCTGAAGCAGCTTCTTTAATTCATTCACTCAAAAGTTCGATTCTTGTGAATCGAATCTTGTGTATACCTTACAGTGTTCATGAATTTAAAATCTGTTTTGTGTAGTTTAAAGTATTTTAAAAGGTGAATCTCTATTTAACGAATTTTCCATATAACGTACTTTTTTTCGGGATTTACCAACTTCGTTAAATAGAAGTCCGAATGTATATGGACATAAAAGACAAAAACCACACACACTAGGGTCACTCGCTGTAAGTCTGGAACCATAATTCTTAAGAAGCTGAAATTTTATGGGGTAATTCGTCTTAGGTTCCAGGTGCTCACTAAGAAAGCTCTTTAAAAAATTGAAACTTTAAGGTGGTTTAAGAGACTTAATCTCCTAAAAGTAAAACTCTGATTTGACTGGATGATCACGGCATCGCTGGAACCATAAGGCCTAGGGAGCTGAAATTTTGCAGGGTACTTCCTCTTAAGCCGTGAGTGGTCATTAAGAAATGTCTCTAAGAAAATTCAACATTTACGAGGGTTAAAATAGGGATTTAAATCCCCGAAATAACAAAAATCTAAACACCGTTTTTAATGTCGGATCATTGTCGTTAAACTATATCGTTAACTCCCCTGACGAATGACAACTCTTTTACTGATAGAGTAAATTTAAATTGAAAGAACCCAATAATATAATTAATGGTACTCATGTATTTCCGTAGCGGATATTTAGCTAGTGACGCAGTAAAAATACACCGCACATAAAAGCAAACGTTTCGGAAGTCAGTGGTCCAGTCAAAGAATCGGATCGACTCTATTGGTTCCCAGCGGTCGTGTCACTGCCAATTGCATTTGTACCAATAAATCAATTTATCTTAAAAGAACAACCAAGAAGCCAAAGAAAAATAACTCGAAGACTATAAAAACAAATGACTGCTTCGGGTGAAAAATGCGTCTGTCTCAAGAGATTGCGTCGTCCCCAGTGTATCCAACTTTCAAGCCGTGTTGATGATGCCATAAACCAGAGGTTCTTGAACTTTTCAGACACAATAATATATATATATATATATATATATATATATAGTGAATCTACTCTATCCCGCCATCCCTCTACCGGCCCTATTTTGTTTAGAATCGATTCAATACACTCCATAGAGCCGACGTTATTTTACTCCTTTTCCTTTTCCACCCTTCCAAATGTCCAGTTCTTTTAGATACCATGACTGGCCGTTTAACGAGGTGCAAAGGGTTTTACTGACAGTTGAACACAACGATTAACGTCTGTATAATTCAGCACAATCTTACATACTCATTCTTTGTATTATATTTTTTTGTGATTAATTGTTAAATGTTAAGATTTTGTTTGGATAATTTAGCCTAAGAAGGACTTTACATTTTATACCCCTTCTTTTTAGTTTCCTAACGGCGCATTTCCATTGTAAGCTTTGTATATGGCTAGCCATTATGAATTACATATGAATTACCATTTAAAAATGTATTATAATATATTTGTGTACAGTGCCACACACAACTATTGTTGACGATATTGGACTCAATCAGATGGTTAGAGGACGATGTATACTACTAGTACATGATTTATAAATATCGATTTTAGTTTATACAAATTATAAAAAGAAGTCATGACTTGGAAAAAAATTATTTTCTATAAATTCTAATAAATTAAAATATTTAAAAGAAAAAATCACGACACATTTCACAAAAAACCTGGGAAATATTCGTGGAACGCTGATGTTCCGCTTAACATCGGTTAAGAACCACTACATACATACAAATATAAATATAAAGTGAATCTTCTCTATGGCGGCCAATCCCACCTCAAAACGGCCACTCGAAAGAAAGTGGCTGCCTTGAGGGGTGGCCGCCGCAAAGAGGCTCCTCCCATAACATTGGCTCTACTGAGTCTAGGATCGGTTCTAAACGAAATAGGGCAGTTTAGAGGTGTGGCCGGCTAGGTATATATATATATATATGTGTATGTGTGTGTGTGTGTGTGTGTGTGTGAAATAAAAATCTAAACAAGAAGATAATTCAAATCATTACTAACTTCTATAACCGGAGGCGAAGTCAAGGTCGGTGGCTTCTTGTGATTGCGGAGCTTGTGTTTGGAAGACGAGTGTTTTTAATTGTAGTTCCAGATGCATCACATGTAGACTTCACACTTGTAGATCAAAAGAAACATTTTTCAGACTTTAAAAAAAATATAGATCATGCTCGTATTAAAAATAAATTGTTTTTATAAAGAGTTCTCTAGCACGTGATGCGCAGAAGGATTTTGAGTATCGCGACTTATTTAAACGGAGCGATTGTACACGTATATATATAGTATGTGCGTGTGTGTGAGCGCTAATGCCAATGTCTACCTGTCAGCCAGACTCAAAATATCCTCTGTTATCCTAAAATATCCGGCCGTAGAATTGATTTTTAAGGTTGCCCCATATCCTTTCCATTTCTATTCAGCGAGCATAATCCCCCCCCCCCCCAGCCGCAAAATATCAAAAGGGGGGTGGGTGTGGAGAATTCAAAGGAATGAATGAATCCCGGGGATCCTTTGATTCCGATTTTGGGAGAGACAATAAGTCCTCGGGCCCGGGATAGAAGGCATTGATAAGGCGCTCCCATTGAAGACCGTATTTATCGCTGTAACCACGGAATCGATGGACGCTCGACATAGAATCACCACCTAAGGAGTCCGTTGGCTATTTTTCGGATGTTTCCCTTTTTCCAGCTGGGAATGGAGAAAACTCACTGCCGTGTTAGAAAAGCAAAGAATGGTTATAAACAGTCATTTAGTATTCAGAGTATGAAATCGCAGGTGACAGCCACTACAATAGGTGTGCGTGAAAAGGAGGGGACACATACATTGAACGAAGGATCAGGAACCCATTCGGCTTCAGTATGAAATTGCATTTCTAATGGACGTGTACGAGCTTTGCCTATTTTAGTCTGCAACTTCTCCAAGTATGACATAACGGAAGTAGAACTCAGTCTAAAAGTAAGGTCACCTCTTTTTAAGGACCACATAACCGCTGAGTTTCTTTTCAACATACGGCTAAAAAAATGTCAGATACAGTAAAATCTCTGCTATTCGGACTAACTGGGACCATAGGCAATCCGGACAATCGAAAATCCGGATAATCCAGGTAATATGGGTAATAAGCAAAACAAAATCCTTAACTAAACAGACCATTTATTACGATTTAAAAAACTATGTTTTGTAACAAAATTACATAGTATTTGCAAGACATTAAAAAAATAACTTTTGACATCATTTCTTAACAAAGAATTGGTAAGTCTAGTAAAGCTTTCTTAAACTCAATAAAAAGCATTTTATTACCATAATTTATTGTACAATCTATGCAGGAGCTGTACATGGAATCAAACTAAAACGCGAATATTTGGCGTACTTGTAGTTACGTTCTTGCTATCATAGTTAAAAAACATTATCTAATAAAAATAATGTCTACAAATTGATCCGGAAATCCGGATAAACGAGGTTTTACTATACTTTATATTGGCTTTTTCAATTTTATAGTCGTTTGAATGAAAGTAGTTCGACTACTTTCTTGACAACAATGAACACATTATCGTCCATTACGTTTTGAACACTATGGAGCTAAACTTTTCTGATGAGTTCTTTTTCGTTTTACACTATGGGAGAAAGGAGGGGGGGGGAATTCTACCATGAATGCTACATAAGAATTATATTAGGTGAAAAGTATTATTGTAGAGGAAAAACGTCTTCCTGACAGTCCACTCACAAAATATTGAACAAATGTAATAAGGAGAGCCAATCGACAACAAAAGGGCGTTAATAATAATATTACGCCTTTATCCTTCAGCTATCTATTTCTACAACGGCGGATAACCCATAAAATAAATATAAGACCCATAGGAACATCCTACTCACGAAAAATTAAAAGAGAAGTTAATAAAAACCTGGTATCAGATATTAAACTAAAAAAACGTGCCAAATTGATACTTAAATATTAATAGAAGTTCAGGCAACACTCGTTTTGCTGCCAAGAAGCTAAGATGAAAATTTTATAAGGAAAATTCGGGCCCTAGAAATTAGAGCTTACCCTAACTTTGTTCGGGCATAGCAAAATTTCATCATACCACTGGCCCGAGTAAATCAGTATAATCTTAACCGCATACGTTAAGGATAATTTTAGTTTGCGGAGTCACTATTGAACTAGCTATACTATGAATTTTAGTGAACCTTTTCCTGTATACAACGCGTGTTCGAAAAAATACCGTACCCATTAAATAGTGTACCAACCGCTGCAGAGAGATGCCTACGGTTACTCGGTACGCCTAGCGGCAGGTTTTGATAACAAATTACCATTAGTCCTGTTACGCTATGGTAAGTATTCGTCGAGCTACACTCTGATGTGAGCACGTGCTCAAGCAGTTCCTCGGATTTTACGACAAACTGAGAAAGAAAGAGTTTGAAGGACAATAAGCGTGTTTAAGAAGCTTTGGGGTACAGTTGGCAAAAATTTGACAGAGGCTTTTCGATTCATTAAAAGAGTATACGGGCAGGACTGTATGATCCGAACGCAGTACTGTCAGCGGTTTAAGAGTTTTTGAAGAGGGAAGAACGTCAGACTGCGAAGATTTCAGGCCTGGACAATCTTCCACAACAACAGACGACGACAATGACGAGAGTAGTCGTGTTGTAATTCTTAGAAATAGCCATTTTGCAGTCCCATAAACTTCAGATGCGTATCGTCAAACAAAATTAGTGCCGCGTTTGTTGGGTGACCATTAGAAAGAGAATGGTGTTGGAATCAGTCAGAAGCTAATTCCCAATGTAAATGATAATAAAAACTTTCCTAAGAGCATAGTAAAGATGAGACTTAGGATTATGGTTATCAGACTTTTCCCTGTTTCCGAAACTTAATAAATTCAAACGACGTCGTTTCCAAACCATAGAGGTGATTCAGGAAAATGATATAGGAGAACTGCGTGGCATCACAGAACGTGTGTCCCAGGAAGCGTTCCAAAAACGGAATAAACATCGGAATAACAGTCGGTGTATCGCCAGTAGAGGGGATTACTTTTAAGGGGAACAGTGTTTAGAATTGCGTAAAATGAGCAACATTAAAGCCTTTATGGCAAGAGTTCGGTCTTTTTTCGAACACACCTCGTATATCATTTTTATGAAGGTCGGGGACATATTTTGCGATCTTAATCGCAAGTTTAAAATGTGAACTCTATATTTTGTAAAGTGGCATTCATTCCGTTGCTCGGATTTCCATCTGTTTGAAGCGACGTGCTTTAAATTTCAATTTGTGTAACACGCCTATTCTCTGCAGATAAGGCGTTCAGCCCTGCTGTGAAATCTGTTATTCATAATCAAGGGAACCTCATTACAACGTAGACTTGGAGCTTATTTCCCGGGATTAAATGAACCAAACAATAAATCACCCCGATAATACAGTTCCCAACGGTCGCGCCGGGAATTTAATAGAAAAGATTTACCCGACATCAATTTAAATTTTCTCCTCGTTTTACAATTACCGCATTTTCAAAAGTCGGACGCATTCCAGTCCATTCTCGCATCTGCTGCTTCATTTGGAAATTTCCCGCATTCTTCAGAGATCCCTGCTTTCCGTATAAATGTATTCCAGACAGATACAAATAACTCCATGCGGTACGCTTGAGCGCTCCGCCTGAATGTTTGCGGGTTTGCACTATAGATGGCGCTGTCCGTCTGTCCGAGCCCCGGCTACGGCAAATTCCGGTTATTTTTTGGTCACGCCGAGTTGAAATAATTGAATCGCGGTGCGAAATTTTGAATTAGAGTTTCGAATATTTTGAAACTGCCTGTCAAACTTGTTTGACATTACTGTATTTTCTGAAATAATTTCTGAAGTTATATATATTTTCAGAACTTACATATATTCCGAATATAACATACATATATATATATATATATATATATATATATATATACATATATATATATATATATATATATATATATATATATATATATATATATATATATATATATATATATATATATATAAACTCGCCAAGGGCAAGTCTTGCATAACCGAGCGTGCAGATGTAAGAAGATTGGAGGTCAATTTCGTTGTAAAAAAAAAAAAAAGAGTTCTTACCATTTGAGAATTTTGTTTTAAATCTTCTACTGAAGTGGACATCAGACTCCCATTGGCTAGTTGGAAGCCAATGGAATCATGTAGATGTCCTAATTCGAATATACCAAATAAATGTGACAGTTGGGAGTCGTTTCGATGAAGTCAAGCGCAATTTTTTAACACCCCATGTTTAAAGGTTAGTTTTATACGGCGAAACTGGCGACATTTCTCTATCAAATTCGTTTTCCGAAAAAATGACATTCGTATATAATCGTGCTTAAACGTCGCATTCAACATCTATTTTCAATTGCAGTATTCGAAATGTGAGTTGGTATTCCACTGTGTATATTTATCATCATTATAATTATTATTTCACTGCCATTTGTCCACGACCAGACAGACTGCTATGTATTGCGAGAGATGGCTGAGGCACTGTAAACCCTACTTTATATATTGTTTATGTCAGAGCTCCGCAACCTTTTATATTCCACGGCACAACAACGTTTTTTTCGATAATTCCGCGGCACACCACAAGAAAAAGCTTGCAATTACATAAATTACAATAAATACGTATATGTTTTTATTAGATAAAAAAACACAACAAAATAGCTCTATGTATCACGATAATTATAATCATTTAAGTTATATATAAATCATTTTGAACTGTGTACGAAAACAAGAACAAACATATGAAATTATAGTTTACAAGTAAAAAAAATTTCTCTTTAAATTTTTATATTAAAATTTGTTTTTTGGTCTTTACTTAAGCCTAATAAATCAAAGTTAATTTAAACATAACTAATTTATTAATGAGATATTTGAGATTGTTTTGATAAATGTGCGTTTTATATTTGCACGTTTTACATTTGGCTCTATAATAGAAAGAGCTACAGTTCATGGTCAAGGCCCTTTAAATATGATCGTTTGTCATTTTCAATTAGAACCAGAGTCGAAAAACTTTGTTCGCATAAGTATATCGTAGAAAATGGGAGCAAAGTTGCAATGGCCTCGTCAGAAAATTGTGGATATTCTTTCTTAACTGAAATCCAGAAATATGACGCTCGAGCATACCTACAATGTATGGCTAACAACATGTTTTTGTTTTGTGTATAATTTCGACCCAGAAAAATTACATATTAACAAAAAGTTTGAGGAATATTTTACTTAGAAAAATTTCTATTTAATGCGGTGGTTAATTTTTTTATTATCATAATCGATAAAATCACCGCGGCACAGTCAAGATCACCTCGCGGCACAATAGCGTGCCATGGCACAGCGGTTGCGGAGCACTGGTTTACGTGATGTATTTTCGTCCAGCACAGTGTCGTCCGAATGTGCCTTTTTACAGAGAACATGTCCTCTTTAAAAAAAAAAAAAACATGAAAATTTCAACTTCTTAGGATTTATGGTTCCAGAGATACAGTGATCAGTGCGCGGTATTTGGCTTTTATGTATATCTATATATATAAAAGACCTTGTCTGTTTGTTTGTCCGCTATAGAATCATAGACTGTTTCACCCACCGGGACCAAATTCGGCACAGTTAATGTTTTGGACCTGAGAAACTTGAATCAGGAAAAACGAAATTTGGGGATCAATTATTTTTTTTAATTAAATTTTAATGTTTTTGTGCCCGATAGAGGTGCGTGTACCCCCTGTGGATACCCCTCAACCAGCTGCGTTAAGAGGGATGCTTTGAGGATGTCGGAGGGGTGGAGTCAAATTCCAATGCGCGGGAGGAAGAGGGTTGGGAATGACCTTTGGCTCTGGCTCCCCAGATAAACACAACTTTCCTGGCTCTGCTATGTGTTGCAGTAATGGGAAAGTACAATTGCCTGCAATTTAAGAACCACTTGAGCCTTTGAGAACATTACTCACAGGTAATACATCTGATTCAAAACATTTCTTACAAAACATACAAGCTTAAGGAAAAAGGCTTCATGGGGAATCAAGCCTTACTTTGATTAAATAAAGGGGATAACGCATCTTACACTTTACCTCTTGGGTGAGATGAAAAAAAGTGCGTTTTTAAGGGAAAAATAAATAATAAAGGGAAATGTAAATTATAAAACTTATTTCTTATTAAACAGTGGATCAAACAAATCTAATTAAATCTAATTGAACACTATCAAACAAATATAATTAAACAGCAAACTTATTCAATCCAAACGTGCGAATCACGCAACACGGTGTTATTAATTCTCAATAAAATCAGACGAAGGTCCGCAAGCTCAAAGTTTCTTTCTTTCTTATTGTTTGTATATCATTTCAGTAGAAACGCGCTATTCGCATTCTGTCTGGCCAGATTAACATGAAGAGCGGGGGTATTTTTTTGATGGAAATTTTTTTGATTTCCCAGTATTTTTTTGATGGAATGCATGAAATATTTTATATCTATATATCTACCCGGGCAACGCCGGGCAATAATGCTAGTACTGTATATTAGTATATACAATATGGTGTATTATGTATATATTAGTATTTTGAATTGAAAGTGTTTGTCTTAATTTTCATTTATAAATGTTCTATTTTATATGACAAAGGTAATTGCAATTAAATAAGAACGTTCTTTTTTCACGAATTGTAGTTTTATTCATGGGATAAATATATATTATTGAAGACGTTTTGAAAATCAATATTATATTCACCTATTTCCATACCCTGCCCTTTTAGAGGGGTCACCTGGAGGAGCCATCTCCTAGAGGGGTCGGCCCGTCACCGCGTCACTTTTTGCTTTTGGGGGAGTTCTCTTTATATCCTGCTGACAATTCTAGGGAGTAATGACTCGACTACTAGTCTAGGTAGTTTCACGGAATAATTTTCGATAGCGTGTACTGTAAAACTGCTTCCGTTTCGCAGACAGAGAGATATCGAAGTTATTAGAGTCCGACGGGTATCGTTTCCATCCGAACAGAACATCCCAAATTATCGTCAACATAAAGGCTCCTCGCTTCGATCTATTTCTTCCGCGACGCCGGACAGCATTTAATTCCACAGCATTGTAAGATGAAATGTTCGCGTTTCACTTTCCGATGTTTTAGGAGGATATCGGAGAGATAGCACAATGAAGTGGAAGTCGAAAATATATTATGTTTCGAATGCTCATAAGGTGCTCCGCGAAGCGTTGTATTTTCCAGAATATTACGTATTTGTATTTGAGTTTATTTTGAAAAATATATAAATATAAGTGTGTGTGTGTGTGTGTATGTATATATATATATATATATATATATATATATATATATATATCGAACGATCGTTCCCTGAATGTGTCGTTTATTTAATCCAATCCCGATGATAATATTTTTTTGTATGTTCCCGCATCTATAGTTTTTCCACATTTATTGTTTAGTGCAATAGGTCCCTTTATAAACGATATAGGTTTCACTAATATATATATATATATATATATATATATATATATATATATATATATATATATATATATATATATATATATATATATATATATATATATATATATATATATATATATATATATATATAGATAGATAGATAGATAGATAGATAGATAGATAGATAGATAGATATAGATATAGATAAAATATACAGTAATACCTCGGTGCTCGACTTTAAATGGTTCCAAATGGCACGACAAGTACCAAGCATATTTTTCCCAGAAATATTCGTTTGGTTCTCGCCGTTAAAGAGTAATCTGAAGTAATCCTTTATTTTCCTAAACCCAAGAAATTTGACATTTCACTTGGCAATTTATAAATGGACGGAGTTTTATTGTGTTACAAAATCTCAAATCTAGAAAGACATGAATAAAAAATAATCATTAGATTAAATTAAATTAAATTTAGCTTCACTTAACCAGTACTGATAGGAGTTCATGTCTTAATGGTATGATGCTAAGGGGTGTTTGCTTGGAAGGGGTGTTCCAATAAAATAGCAGATACACTACCAGAGGTTCATTTTTCTGTCTACTCTGAACCCCGCTATAGACTCAGATATAGGGAGTTCACTGCAAACCTATCAAGAGAAACTTTGTTCTACCTACGTTTCAATGTTTTTAAAGGCCACATTTCGACTTCCTAGAGCTTTGTAAGGGTATACTTTTCAGCAAAATTTAGCAATTCAACCCATTTAGAATACAGTTTTCGGAAGAACACAGTAGGGGATTTCACCCTTTCCTCTTCCTCACTTGAAGAAAGTTCCCGAGCCTCTATCTAGTCCTACCAGGCCTCTATCTCCTACTAGTTAGTCTTACCAAATAATTTTTGATATAGGGAAATATTTCCAGAATTTATATTTCGATCAATAACAAAAGTGTGTAACGTAAAACTGCTACAGTTCCACAAATATCGAAGTTATTAGAAGAGTCCGCCGGGAATCGTTTTCCATTCGAATAGAATCTCCGAAATTATCGTAAACATAAAGGCTCCTCGCTTCGATCCATTTCTTCCGCGACACCGAACCCGTTTAATTCTATGGAATTCGAAAGGCTCGCATTTCATCTCCCGATGTTTTAGGAAGATATCGGAGAGATAGCACAATGACGCGGAACTCGAAAATATTGTGTTCTTCAAAAGGAGCTCCGCGAAGCATTGGATTTTCCTGAATATTCTGTCTATGGAATATTTGATTTTATTTTGATCAATAGTTCTTTGGATAAACAAATACACATACACACACACACACACATAAATAAATAAATAAATATATAAATATATATATATATATATATATATATATATATATATATATATATATATATATATATATATATATATATATATATAATATCTACAGTGCCGTAAATAGGCAGGGGCACCCGCCCAGGGCCCACTGGGAAGAGGGGCCCAAAGTGCTGTATATATATTTTTTATTTTCCCAAACCTAATTAAGGGCTCCAAATGCAAATTCTTGCCCAAGGCATATGAATGGCCAGTTACGGCTATATATATATATATATATATATATATATATATATATATATATATACTTCTTTTACAGGTTGCAATAACATAATGCAACCTGTGAAAGAAGTTTTGAAGTAGGATTATTAATATTTCGAATTTATGAAATTGATATAGAAGTTTATTAAATTAAGTTAGAACATATAATAATTAGAATATTTTGTATAGTGGCTTTTTATTTTTTATTTTTTGCTAAATTATTAATTTAAGAAATACACTCTGACACATGTCTGAGAATAACTGAAGGACACGTACTCAAATTTAATATCTAATGTTACCATTTAATTTCTCTTAATATTACTTAACATTAATTTAAACACTGACTACAGACTTTTACAGAAATAATCATATTAATTGTTATCACACATTAAAAAATTATTAGAACACATAAAATTCAAATTACATATAATAAATTAATACAGTGCTCTCACCTGATAAATATAACACAAAATAATTATGACTTACCACCACCTTCGTATGAAATTGCAGCATCTCGTTTCTACTAAGTCGACCAGCGGAATCGACAAAGCAAGAAAAAAAATGGCGGATAGGATAGATCGGGCCACCACGAGGTCCTCTTCCTGTCGCTGCTTATTCTTCAACTGACTAAGAAACTTTTTTTTTTACTTCTTTTAGAACTGGGGAGAGCAGAGGTCAGCTATGTCCTCGAACAAACACCTTTCAGCTCTCATTGGCTAAAAGATGGTGCTAGGCCGTTGCTATGGGGACGCTAAGACCCCTTTGCAGCCGAGAAGGGGTGGCAAGTCACTCTTTTATTCTTATACAAAACCTTTCTTTACGATAAGCTAAATTTGCCTCCGGGAGGTACATACCTTTCTTCCAGAAACCGGTACAAAATAAGCCACAGGCGCGATCTCACATCATACATCTTACACACATACATCTTAGTACATACATAATAAAACAGTTACACTAAAATGTGCATGGAACCGAATCAATGCTGTATCAAGACTATGAGATAAGAAAATATATTTACAAAGTCGAATTCCATGTCACAAAGTTATTTTAAGATTTTATGGTATTCTAAAGCTTCAATGAGGACTTTATATATATATATATATATATATATATATATATATATATATATATATATAGTCTGAAATAATGGAAACACCCTACAGAAGCAAGTATTACGCACGAAATATGGTGATGGAGCATCATCTTGAAAGATGTAATATCAAGCAGGAAGGAATGTCTGCTCCACTGAATGGATATTGTCGCCCAAAATGGTTACATAGTTACTGCTATTTATCCTTCCTATTAAGGTGATAATGGCACCTGCTGAAAACGATGATATGACCGCCCAAGGCATGACGGAATGTCAATTATGCTTTGTTGTAGGAAGGAAACGATTCGGGTTGAAAGCATTTTCCCCTGCTCTCTAGACGTAAACAAATCCTGAGGTGGTGAGGTCTGTAAACAGTGCATTTTTCCATCGATCAGCATTCCATGTTTTATTTTCTTGGCACCAGTTTATTGTCGGTATTGCGTTCGTCTGCGCCCCGAGGGTGTTTGGAATAGTAGATCTGCCGTAAATATTTTGCTTATACAGTTCCCTTTTCACTGTTTAAGACGAAACTGATTTTGCACATGTACATTAATCTCAACAGTCACCTTTGTCGCAGTTGTCTTCCTGTTTGAGGTAATGATCGCCTTATATATATATATATATATATATATATATATATGAATGATAAATTTTAAACCACCTCTAATCTTTAATCGCCTGTAATCCGAGTTATCTCTCTGTATGGTAACATTTCCGTCCTTTACACCTTTCCAATACTAACCTACCTCGCCAATTTCTGGCAACCCGTTTACAGCTACTTGCACGCTCGCCAGATGATAGCTGGACGTCGCTTTGTAAGGTTATGTTATTGCTGGAACTTCTTTGTTCTTGAATTCGAATCGTATTGTTTTCAGCCATGATGTGTGTGCTTATCTCAGGAGATGACCATTCGGGTCATTTCATATATATATATATATATATATATATATATATGTGTGTGTGTGTGTGTGTGTGTGTGTGTGTGTGTGTATGTATATATAATGAGGTAATGATCACTTTTATGTCCTCCTATACGTGTCAGTGAGTTTCATTCTCCTTCCACTCTTGTGTCCGCAGACGACGTTTTGCCCCGAATATTGTATGCTGTCATGACGATAGAAGCAGTATCTCTTGATACCCCCAATCAATTTGCGACTGAGGTTAACGAAACACCAAATAATAAGCGCAAACCTACAATTTGCCCTCTTTTCAACTCTGTCAGGTTGCTTATTTCGTCCTCACTTTGAACTAGTTTTTGCGAAGCACAAACTAGTTCAAAGCAGTTTAATGGAACTAGTTGCGAAGCAGTTTAATCGAACACAGCCCTTGAGAATACAAGCAAAACGATTTCACAAAAAAATCAGGTAGTTATTTTGCAATTGGCTCTGTAATCAGCAGGAATAAAATGCACGTTTTCAAGCATAGTGTTTCCATTATTTTGGGCAACCCCTGTACTGTACGTATGCGGGCACCCGTGCGGGGGAGGGGGGGGGTTGAATGAATTCGAGCTTTGGCAGGGAAAATCGTTCCAGTGGCAATCAGAAGCTGTGTTTAAATGTTTTTCGCTTTTCAGTCCAAACAATCGTTCAAGCGCATCGAAAACAATTTTTGTATCATTTCAATCGTATCTCCATCGATACCGAAAAAAAAAATGCGCTCGGCGAAACAGCCCTGTTGACCGTTAGCTGTAGAGCGCGCGGATCATGAGAAAAAAAGGGAGAAAAGGATTCTTTTGTTCTAGAGAACAATCTATTGAAATAAAAAATATACGCCCGTTTTTGTGATCGATAATGAGGGAGAAAGATCTTCTGATTCCGATTACAATCATCATTATCAATTCGATGCGAGAGCGTTTCTTCCATAATTGGACGGAGGATTATGTTTCGGAGTAAAAACCTTCACCAATAATAGATATCTCCTAAGGGTTGGACTACCCTCCTCCCCTTCCGGGATGAAAGATCTCTTTTTTTTCTGTACTAGTTTCTGTTCAGTTTTGAGAGAGGGGGCCGTTTTCCGCGAAACAGTTTATCTGAAGATACATTTCGTCCCGTTTGTGTGTGTGTATTCGTTCGTTCAAAGCCGATTCAAGACTCCATGGGGAGAATGGTATGAAAGAAACCCATTTTCGTTGACCACATCTCAAATCTGCCGTATTTTTTGGAACCATTCCTGGCCGCCATAGACAAGTTTTACGGTATATATACAGTATGTCCTAAAAATATTGGTGGGGTTTTTAATGGTTATAACTTCGGAACAAAGCATTGTAGAGAGATGAAACATACGACAAATTGAAGAGAATTTCTCCAAGTTTCATGTCTGTTCAGCAAACCTCGACGTGTACTCCCTTAGTTGTCCCGCAGACGTCAAGACGATGTCCAGACTCTTCCCACACACGGCAGAGAACATCCGGCGTCATAGACGAACCAGCTTCAGTGGTCCTTCCTTTTAAATGCTTCAGATTTGGAACATGTTTGGAATACACTTGTGTTTCTACATAACCCCAAAAATAGAAAAACGTGGGGGTAAGGTCTGGAGACCGTAAGGGCCAGACAATCCACCCTTCTCGTCCAACCAATCGCTGTGTAAATGTTTAGTTAAGAAATTCCCGCAGGATTGTAGAGAAATGGGGAGGAGATCTGTCTAACTGAAAAATGGAATTCTCCGAATTTTTCCGGCGCTAGTCTCGGAGTCTGTTGGAGTCTGCACGTAAGCTTTCACACACATAAACATGTGGTGTTTTTCCTTCATTTAAAGTATGACTCGTGTCTGCAAAATGATTTGTTACATAGCTATATCCATTTGAAACCTCTAAAATATTTTTGGGGCACACTGTATAAACACACATACGGATATACCCAGTCACATCCCGATGGAAAGTGAGTAGCGTAAGGTCTGTACAGACTGGCGTAAAAGGGTCGATCGCCGATTTTCCATCCGACCCGTCACTTCTGTTTTACTTTGAGAAAACAGATATCTAATAAAATGTTCTCGAAGACGATGGCCAAATGAAAACGGAAGCAATAAAGCTCTTGCAGAAATTCGCAGACGCATCGATAAATGCGTCTGGAAGTCGTGTTAAAGCCGCTCTAATTCTTCCATAAATCTGGTCTCTCCCATCTGCAGATATTTCACCCCGGAACGGGTGAAGACATCGATGTTATTATTCCGGCGGCCGATATTGCCTCTGGGGGGTTAACGTATCGAATTCTGGAATCCTCTCAGCGCGGGGCATTTATTATTCTGGCCGTGGGTCGCCGGAATAGACGGGAAAATATTTACCAATAATTCTGTTGTACATTCGATACAGAGCTCCGTGCCGAGGAGTTGTTTGGGGAAGATTCCTTCCGTGAGAACGCCACTGTTTTTCAGCCGTACTTTGCACAAATGAAAAGAAAAAAACACATGTTGGATACGCCCTTGTAGGAGTTATCACTTATGCAAAGATATACATCTTCTTCGCTCCCAGCACCAATGGAACGCGGGTTTCGCTTTACTTACGGGCTCCTCGGCATTGTATAGCCCAGTGGTATATATATATATATATATATATATATATATATATATATATATATATATTAGCTGAATACCCGTGCATTGCTACGGAGTACATTCAAATTAAATGATTAAATGCAACGGTCAATGTATACAATTAAAAAAACACAAAAAATATGTATAAGAAATCGTAACGGATATTTTTATAGACAAAATAATTTAGAATAAAATGTTCAAATTAAATACAACGGCAAATGTATGCAATTATTTTGTATGTTTAATATCCAGGAAACATACTAATTTGAATTAAATTCTTTAAAAACTTCCATTTCAATTAGTCTAGTGGTCAAATTTCATCTTTTACCTATTTAATTATTTTTTTTGTCAATTTATTTCCTTGTTATGCACGTGAAGGAAAATTAATTTAAAGTATCACAAAAGGAAAAGAAACCACGTGATCAACATTTAAAAAATTAAATTCTAAAAAGGAATCTTTAAAAATTCGCCAAAAATGAGAAATTGAAAGTAAAGATTCGAAAAATATTTCATTTTAAATAATTTTTAGGATCTTTCTCTTGATATAAATATTACAACCATCAGATTATTATTTTAAATTGAAATTTTAAGAAAGTTACAAAAACAGTTTAAAAATTTAATTTAAAAAATCTAAGAATAATTTTTCAAAAATTTTTCTTAGTGCACGCCTACAATATAAGTATAATAGCTATGCAAAATTTCAGCCCTTTAGGTCCAACGGTTTGGTCTGTGCGTTATATTTCTGTCAGTTACGGAACTGTTTTTTATATTTAGATATATAAATTCATTCTTCGAAACATCGTGATTTTATAGTAATTGGATCGATGTGGTTCAAGTTTCAAAAAAACACACAGTTCATACTATATTTAACAACACATTTATGTAAAAGTACATATAAAGGCTACAACTGAAGTAAAAACAGAACTGTTGATTTCATAGATTTTTTTTAAAATTCATCACGAGAAATGTTGCACGTTACACTATCACTCTGTATAATTTTGATACTTGAGACCAGAAAAATGGCGTTGCTTTACAAATCCAAAAAAGATTAAAACGCGTGATTTATATTCAAAGCAGGGACGGGTGCACATCCCGTGCATTTATTGCATTATCCTCCCGCAGCAAACAAAAGCGCCAAAAAACAAAAAAAGGGAAAAGCATTTCGGGAAGAACAAATTAGATAAACAGCGGGCGAATTGTCACCAACACTTGATAATTAATTCCGTACGCAACCCGATAAGCTAGCGAGCGAATGGGTGAGCTTGTTATTTATTCATTCGGCATTTAGAGTCCCCCTTTACAAAGCATTTATTTATTTTAGGGAACATTTGCTTTTTACTTGAAATACACAAGTACATCCGGCGCAAATGTTTATGGTGTACTTAACGTGCATCCGATATCAATCGGTTATAGCCGTTCGCCTTTTTTTTCTTCTTTTCGTTTTGCTATTGATTCTAGCGGCAGATTCTGATCTTGCGATACCATGAAATAAAGTTTCACGGCTCTGAAAGTACGAACATAAATAATTTTTATTAGGAATCTTTTTTTAGTAGGCCTTTTGATGAGAGAGATTTAGCTTTAAATGTATCTTTGCGGCGAGTCCAAGAAATATCAAAAACAACGAAACAATTTTGGTGTTATTACCATGTTCTTATTAACTCGGTTTCTTGTTTGCTTGTTTGTGTGGGTGTTTGTCCAGTACAAATCTTGCAGTCTGCCCGACAAGCTAGACATTTGAAAGCTCAGAACACGATGACAATGCATTCCTTTAATAATTTTAGCCATCTTTAAGCAGGTTTGAATTCATTTTCAGTTAATTTTGTTTTGTAGAATGGTGCAGCCATCTATCGGCCGGGACGGGAACGAAAAGTTAAACGCAATTGATTACGCATTTGATACCTCTTTATTACGCATTTGACCATTTTCTTTCAAGTTGATGGGATAATTCATTTTAAAAAAATTTTTTAAGTACTTATTAATACATAGAATTGTCAAGTTTATATGATTCAACAGAAAATTTAAAAATCGGTGTATAAAAAGTTGTTTTTGTCTTGTAATTATTTATATATATTAAATCCAAATACCACCCACTGACTTATCATTGTATCTCTCAAACCATAAGGCCTATGAAGTTGAAATGTTGCTCGAGGATTCATTTGAGGCCGTATGTGGTTACTAAGAAAGCTTTTTAAGAGAATTCAACCTTTAAGGGGGGGGGGGATGGTGGACATTACAAAGCGATTTTTGAAATTTTTACCCCAGAGGTATGAAATTTTGCATATATATTCATTAAAGTATAACTATATGAAACATCTTATAAAATTTTATAAATATTAAAAAATTTATATTTTGAAAATTGAAATTTTATTATGTTTTTTAAAATGCTCCTTGAGATCCAATTTTTAACTTGCCTCTTTAATTTTGCATTTATATTGCTTATAAATACATTTTGAATAGAGTTATGTATTATTTTGTGCTTTCGTTAAATAGTTAATTTTTAGGAAACGAGGCAACTGACTGGAAGTAGAGGAATGCACTGCCTACCCTATTCTTCCTATAACTCTTCCCGGTCATTTTAAAATGTATGTGCGAACCTTTGCCCCATGCGAACCTTTGCCCCCACCTACCCTACATGCACACGCGGACGACCGCAAATGTTTACATCCGGTAGTTGTAGCTGTTGCCATTCGGAGTGTAGAAATATCGTCGTTTTTTGTGCCGCATACCTACGCGTTTTATATATATAGATATTTTCATGCTTGTACTCTGAATTTTCGTAAAATTTTTGTACTTTTCTACACTTAAGTTAAACTTTTGTAATCTTAATGATGTCGAAACCTAAAATGGATACAAAACTTTATTTTAATGTATAAGAGAAGTCCTTTATAAAAAATGTTATAAAATTTCGTCAAAAATTATGACGCAAGGAACATTTCAAAGATTTGCAAATCTGGAAATGACTCATTTTGATAAAAAGCCATTTAAAAGATTTTTTTTCACTTACCTTTATTATTTACTTTTTTAAAACCACCACATTTTCATTTTACTTTTTATTACACATTTTAAATGCATTTTATTTCAATATTTACATATTTCTACTCCAATATTTACATTTTAATAAACCCCCAAAAAATTCCAATTTTTGATCGATTTTTGGAAATTTGAAAGTCCACCATCCTCTTAAGGGGCTTAAACCCTCAAAAATTTTTTAAAAAATTATATCTAAAACTCATATTTAATTCCGGATCACGGTCGTTAAACTATAAGGTGAACTCCTCCGAGGAATGACAACACTTGACTGCTCAAGTTAATTTAAATAAATTTAACGTAATGACAAAACGAATGGTAGTCATGCACAGTGCCGTAACTAGACAGGGCAACAGGGGAGATATCATTTTGGCGCGGTTTTTTTTTAATATCTGATATCAGTTTCTCGTTATATTTGGCTGTCATATTTTGTGAGAAAAATTTAATGGTTGATCTTATATTTTTTATGTGTTTTCCGCCGTTATAGAAATAGATAGATATCTGTATGATGAATACGTATTATAACTTTTAACGCCCTCGTTAATGGACTCCTATTCTTCCCCTCCCCTATTCCTCCCCCGATGATTAACTGACCGGAACTGCTTGCTTGGGGATGGTCGAGCGAGGGGGAGGTGAAGGAACCCGCTTGACGGGGAGCGAGTAAAAGACTGATTCAGGACATTGTCTCCGGCTTTGAAGGTGTAAGGTCGGTGTGTGGGGCTCGCCACGTGGAAAGTGGCTTGCACGTGATTTTATTGATCAATGAAAATTTATAATATATAAGTGTATATATTAATGAATGGTGTGTCCCAGTAGAAATATATGTCTAATAAATATTTTTTGAACTAAAGATCGTGTGGGGACTCGTCAATCGTGTAATCCATCCCTACAACGAAAAGCAATTGACTCAGGGGCAGTTAGGCCTCGTCAAGGGAGAGGGGTCGTCCTTCAATAACGCCCTTTTTTATTGTCGATTGCTGATCTTGTTGCAACATTTGCTCCGTATGTTGTGAGCGGAGAAAGGCATTCGAGGGAGGCATTTTCTCTCGTGCTATAATAGTATTTTCTCACCTAAATATGATTCTTACTCTCGATTATCCGTGTTCAGATTATCCGGATTAGAGAAAAAATCTGGAATCTTTATTCAAAATAATACGAGCTTAATTCATAAAAAAAAACTGCATGTAAATTGTTTACTAATATTAGGCTTTCCAAATATCCAGATTTTCTGTAAACTCGTTTATTGGATAGTAATTTCAAAATTATCCGGCGGATACCGGATAACTGAATAAAAATAAATATTACTGAGCTTTATAAATATTACTTTTATTCCTTTTAAATTTTATTCATTTTTTTTATATAAATAATAATATTTCAAAAATTCCAATGCATTAAAGTGATGCGCAAGAAAGCCTAGGATCTAATTTTTATACAGAAATTTCCAGAAACGGAAAAGGCTGTCTCCGAATTTGTTGAAGTCGGTTTCGCTATTATCAATGCCTTATACAGCAATTTCTAGATTTTCAAGTGTTCTCTTAGAACTTCTCTTGAAGATGTTAAATTCCTGCTTTAAAGTGCCGCTATCATTTGATATTCCTACATGTTTGACGTCGGAAGCGTTTGAAATGTATGAATGTAGTTCTTCATGTAATTATTTTTCTGGTTTAACATGGGTTTCGAATTCTCCCCGCACAATGTCGTCTTCATCCTCAGAATGCTGTATAGTCTCATCGGGGAAGAACTGTAGCAAAATTTCGAACAGATTTTGTTGGAACATTTGTAAGATCAACAAACCATTTCATTAGAGCTATAATGTTGCCATTTTTTCACGATCCAAAAGCTTAGGAAATTGGTATTATCACACTTTATACTAATTTAATGAAACTTTTCTTGAATAAATTTCGAAAACTGATTCCCCAAATATTTCTCAAATTAAAAAAATAATTTATCAAAATTCAAATTTCAACGCCAATTTTATATGGAAAATTTTTAGAAATGTAATTTGAGGATATCCGGAAAATAGTAGACGGATATTGTATGCGGTTAAGAAAAAAAAAAAAAAACGCGTATAATGGATACGGATATATGCGTTTTGGAAACCCTAACTGGCATACATAAAAAAAATAAGATTTTTAAAACAACATTTTTCTATTTATTTAGAAGATTTTTAACTGGATAAGAGTGCGGAGTAATGTAGTCAAATAACGCTTCTTTCATTTCCTGAGATTATGAATACAGTGATGTCATATCATGTTATAGTGATATAAATATGGAAAATTTATGGTGATATCAAAAAACGTATCAAAGATTCGGTAAAACAAAAAAAACTGATTACATACATAAACTAAGTGAATAAAATAGAAAAACAAGTGTAGTATTCTATTTTTCAAATACTCTAAAAATGGAATAGAAATCGGAGGATCCGTGTTTTTCGAAGATGCGTGCTCCTCCCCCCCCCCCCCCTCTCATGAACCCGGATAATCGGGAGTGCACTGTATATACAAGTACCACGTCCATTTGTTCTCAAATGTCCCGCCGAGAAAGCTTTATAAAAACACACTTCCGAATGTCACACGCTGCTTCCTAATGAAAATGAGAAATGGCAACGCGGGAGGGGGGGGGGGGAGGAATGATTCCCATCCAGAAATGGCGCTAAAAGAAAATAAATAAATAAATAAAAATCAGAAAACAAAAACTATTTATTTTCTGCTAACAAAACTACTTCAAAGTAAGAGTTTTCTTAAGCAATATATTTTCCGATCCTGGAGGGATAAAGTCGAACAAATAGAATCGAAACAAATACCGAGCTCAATTCGGAGATTTCTAAAAACAGGGCAGAAGAAAATCGTTTCTGTCGCGAATCCGGAGACCCCCTCCATTTAATGGCAGGCTTCGTTCGAAGCTTTATGAGGCAGCGAAGTATAGATTGTCGCTCTTCTACAATCGATGCGCGAACCATTTTTTAAAACTGCCTGCGTCACGTAGGAAGACGCTGCTTCGATTGTCTTACATTTGTTTGAAAAATATCGGAAGTATGTTTAACTGTTGGGTGTTTTTTTTTTTTCAAAATAGTGTTAAAAAATGGGTTGTTTTTTTATTTATTTGCGTTTTCATCTTTACATGCAAGTGTCATACGAATTAAAGTAGATTTACTTCTTTCTTTGCAAGCATTAATAAATGATCGTCCACGACGTTTTGAACAGTATGAAGTAAAATATTGCTGTACGTGCTCTTTTTTTACACCTTCACAGAAAGTCAGGAAATAAATTGTGCCATTAATAGTACATAAGAATCACATTTATGTGAGAAAAAAAATCTCCCTTGTAGTTCACTCACAAAATAACGAGCCAATGTAACGAGAAGAGCCAATTGGTAATAAAATTTGCATTAAATGTAATAGTATGTATTATCACTTTAATGATTTATTTCTGTAGCTGCGAAAAACACATAAAATAAGTTTCAAATTAGTCGAAACATTTTATTCACAATAAATGACAATCCAAAGTAAAGAGAACTTGATTTAAGATATAAAAAATGCGTCAAAATTATATCTAAATAAAAACTGAAGATCAAGTGACATGCGTTTTTCTTCCAAGAAGCTGAAATAAAGTTATATGATAACATATATATATATATATATATATATATATATATATATATATATATATATATATATATATATATATATATATATATATATATATATATATATATATATATATATATATATATATGTGCATACGCCAAACGGATATCTCATTATAAATAGAAGTGACACCTGTTTTACTGCGAAGAAGCTGATATCGAGTTTTATAATGAAAATTCGGGCAACACAAGAGAGCCCTAAAAGTTCAAAACATGTTCAAACTGGGTCCGAGCATCGCAAAATTTGACTCGACAGGTTAAGTGGTTAAAGCTTTATAGAAATGTAGCATTATTTACAGTTTTTTACCTTGAAATATACAAAATAATGATTATGCGGTACTGTGCAATCAAACAATGATTCTTTGATTGTACAATTATGAAATTTCTAGAAATTTATTTTCTAATTTTAATTGGAAATTACGGGTTAAGAATACATTAAAAGCATTCAGAAATTATTCGATAGAAGAGGAGTTATGTTTTAAATGCGAGTAAATCTTAAAATTAAAATTAAACTAATTAAATACCCGAAAGTAATTCTTTGAACCATGCACGAAGAAATCGTTATAGCAGTTGAACCGTCCACAAGGAGAAGTTGAATGTAGCGTAAACCACCCTTAAAAATGCTCACTAAAAATGAAGCCCATACAGTTTCGAGCTAATCCACGGAGTTCTTTCTCCGGCCAGACATCATAAGCTGTGTGGTTCATTTCAGCATTAAAGTGAGATCATTGCATTTGTGATTGGACCAAAGCATTGGGTCCTGAAACTCCTTGATATAAATAGGGAAGCAAGAGGAATTTATATTTATGTAAATTCATATTCGTCGTTTTGTGTGAATAATTCTCGGCCATCGAGACTCGTTTTCCTCAGACTGATGAAGTGCTCCTGTTTATGAATTTGTAACGAGTCTTCCTTTTCATTGCCGATTTCCATATTTTTCTGTTCGAAGTCGAAGTCGCAATTTCTTTCTCTCCCATGGGTTTATCGTAAGGGGTCAGTTAATGCGATAAAATAATAAATGGAGATAAGAGATTTTTACTCATTCATTTTAGACTCGCGAAAATCCCGTTTAAGAAAATCTAGAAATTAGTTTAAATAAATAAACCGTTTCCCATAAAGCAATGTTATCTAAAGTGCTACTCATATTTCCTCAATGCACAGTCGGTGAAAAGGTGTTTCCCTCTATTCCATAGTTTTTTAACCTGGGGTCTATGAACCCCTCGGGGGTCCGTGAATATTTCATCGGGAGGTTCACCGACTTGGAGGAGACTTTTAGTCCAGGACCTCGGTCATGCGGCGAAACAGAAATTCAAAGACTTTTTACATGAAACTAAAATGGGCGCCTGAATTAAATTTGAACATTGAAAACACCAAGTAGTAGCTTTTCAATTTGAATTCGATGAGACGTACAACCGTGTAGACGTCACTCGGTAAAGTGTTTTGTGAAGTGTCACTGTGACATTATTTTGCGACAGCTTTGATGTATGAGCGACTTTTTCCAGTATATTGTATATACTGCAATTCCGTGTTCATCAACAGGGGTGAGTAGCGAGCGTGTTTATTTATTTTATTTTACAAAACGGGTACTTTTAAATCTGGATTCTTTACGCTCTGTGATAATTAGAATGAGGGGTCTATAGCTTTCAGTCGATTATCAAAGGGGTCCGCAACATTAAAAAGTTTAAGATCTAATTCTCTCGATTCGGATACGTGATGACATTCATTCGACGGGCAGGTGACGTTTCCCGCCGTTTCGATATCTGAACATTCGACGCGCCGAGTTGAACGGAAGGAGTCACTCGAAGCCGGTGGATCTCAGGAAATGTACGTAGCCCGCAAGTTTCGCGTAAAATTCCAAAGTCATTGGTTTATTTTTACTTCCAGAAATTTGTAACCAACACTAGACCTATCGAGCTTTATAAGGACGTCACGATCGATGCTGACGTGCAACAGTTTATAACCGCTCCACACTTCAACCGCGGCGTCATAACTTTTGCCAAAATATTAGATTTGCATAATGGGGCGCCGCTTTTCCCCTTAATGGCGGAGCCACTTTGGACCGGTTCGGAACTTTGTTTCCACTTATTATTCACCCTTGTTTTTTTTCTTATATATTTTTTTTTCTATCTCTTCGTAAGTCGATTACACCAATTCTGCCATCTTGTGCCGTGGAATAGAGCGAAAAAGCCACTCTTTTATGATAGGAGAAGATCCTAATTCCGGGATAAAAGCTGTGGAGTGGACTCCGGACACTGTCCTCTTTTTAATGACGTCCGTGGGGGATTTTTTAAATGTTTCCGGCATTTTTAACAATCCGCGGTTTTCTATATCTATTTTAGTATTTTCAGAATAAGTTAACGTATTGGTGGCATAGATTGTGGCGAACGACGACTATTCTGCGATTAATTGCAACAAATTGTAGGTAAATAAACTGTGGTGAACTTTGCATAAAGATGGCAAAAACTATCAAGAAATCAAAGAGGTAGCAGAATTTTATTTCTGTCAGCATAACGCTCACTGTGAAAAGGTATTGTCTCTATCAGCTAGTCAGTGGACTATATAAAGAAGTAAGCAAAAATAGGAAACTGTATCTGAAGTCAACTCGATCTGAAGTAATCAAGACTAAACGAAATTTTAAAATGACTAGCCCCGAATTTTATCTGTTCCTTAAAAAAACGATCAAATGGTTTTAAAATATAGTGCTAATTCAGAGAAAGAGAGTGAACAAAATCTATAAATTGTCATAAATTGTTGTTTTTGAGTCAGATTTCTGAGATAGAAGAAATCATTGTTGATCGTTTTATAATACGATTCCTCAAGGAAGAATCGTTTCTTTTTAAAAATTTATAACAATGAGCATTATTTTCAATGAATCTCTGTTAATTCCTTGGACGGTAGGTCTTTATTAAAATATTTTAAATGACTCCGGGGTCAGGAATGTCATGTCCGAGGTTTTTGGCTCACGTCTTTTAGCTTTCAAAAATTCATCACACCGACCGTGGCTGTCACGAAATTGTGTCACGATGACTTTTTACGGATTGCAACTTGGCGTCATTTCTCCTGCCGACTTCGGAAGTTTACATTTTTGTTATTTTTGCTTTAATGAATGTGTTGGGTCGTGTTCACTGTTTCAGCTCACAATTTCAAATCAAAGGATCAGCTTTTGCGATGCCCCCTGTTCAAAAAGCTTAACATGTAAATTATTGTTTCTGAAAATGATCTATATTATGTATATACAAAGAAACGGGTTTATGTGCATTTCTTTAGGGTTGTCATGATAAATTTATAAAATATAGAAGTCATGAGCGAAAAGCTCCGGACATAACGTTCGTCACCCGGGACACATCTAAAAGTATTTTAATAAAAACTTAAAGTAAAATGAATTTACAGAAATTCATTGAAATTAATACTTATTATAAATTTTTCAAAGAGGACACACTATTTCTTCCGAAAAGAATAGTATTATAAAACAAACCAAAAAAATCAGGTAGTCTCTTCTAGCGAAATTACCGAGGGTTATTAACGTAGGATTACTTATCGTTGCTTACCTCTTTTTTATTGTTTAATTGTTTTACTGCTACTGGGTTTGGTACTCTGCCAAAACTATAACTCGCGACAACGCTGAAAATTTGCTTTCCGCAGGACCGTTATTGAGGAACGTATTCCTACGTTAAAAACATTTCTGCTTTTTCAGAAATCATACCAAAAACAAAAACAACAATTTATGATAATTTATGAATTTTGATCACTCACTTTATCTGAGATACGCATATCTTTTAATACCTTTTTACCTCCTTTTCTGAAGGAGCTGATAGAATTCTCGGTTAAGTCATTTTCAAATTATATTGAGCAAGACCAACTGAGGCCGCGTCTTGTGCTTCTCGGGCTTTAGGCATACTAGTGAAAGTCGAGGCTCTCCTTATAGAAAAAAGAATACGGTGATACTTGTTTTAAACCAAAAACACACAGTTTTGAAGTTGTGTTAATATATATTATTAGTTTGAGATGACAATAAAACATAAAATTTAAATTTAAAAAAATATATTAAATTATTTTGAGGCATTTAAAATTTGTGTGTGTTCGAGGTGGCTTTGTAGTAGTGTGCTGCCTTTAGGTGCTGAGGGTGCTCGGATAGAATCCCGGCGTTCGCCGTTAAATACCGTGTCTAGGCTTGATATGGGTACGTTAAATCCGTAGACCGGAAAGTCCCTCTGTGAAGGTCAGTGAGGGTGGGAGAGGGTACGTTCTCCCCAGATGTTGCCCTTGGGGTTGCTCGGTCAAAACTGAGGTGGCAACTAGCTAAGACGGACTCTAACCTTTGTGGTGCCAGTGGCGTAGCGAGGGGGAGAGATGCCAGAAAGGTATCGTGCCCCTGGCGCCAGTTATGCTCGCTACGCCACTGTGCGGTGCTATTCAAACCGGAGCCTCACATTTCAACCCGTATCCTACATAGGACCAGGTAGTATATGAACCTGGTCTGGACTTACGTTCCAGCTAGGGGGCATAAGAAACAACAACAAAATTTTTGTTTTCTCATTTTGACATCTGTAAGCTTATCAATAGTATCCTCATAGCAAAGAGATCTCCGAATAATCTTTCCGGCGTACAGTATTGCCAGTGCTTCGAGCTTTTGTTCCGAAAGAGTACTGCGTCCATCATTTTTGACCGGATTCGGCACGGAAAATGGGCCCTCTTCTCCGGCATGGCTCATTGGCAATGTTAAAAATAATCTTAAAATGATTCTCGAGTTAGGAAATGGGGATATAATTGTCCTTCAATTATACCTTATGTTTTAATGTTTTTCTCTTTAATTGCATGTTCACGGCCGCTAAAACCGTTCTATTTAGTCTTTCTATTCTTCCATTTGATTGGTGGTGGTGTGGAGTAACCAAATGTCTCTTAATGTTGTTCTGCATGTTCTTCAACAGTTTCGTCATCTTCATTTATACTAGCAAGAATTTCGTTTAATCTTGTTTTGTCCATTATTTCTCGTATTGGTCTACCAAAAAGTTAAAGTAAAGGCCGTTTGTCTAGTTGTACTATGCCTAAGATTGTTGTAGGGCAAAGTAATTTCCTCTAGAACCTTAGTCCACTGACCCATGATTCCTCTTGATATGAGAGTACGATGCGTGTATCTCACGCGTCGTACTCGTGGTTCGGGAATAACAGAGCATACCTGAGCTGTATCGCAAGCTTTCCCCAAGAAAGTATCGACGAAAGGATACCGCCGAAATAGGGCGTCGGCGTTGCAGTTTGTATTATTAGTAGTATATACTCTTTAATTAAATTTAGAAATCCAATCTGACGGATTTATTTATTTCACGCAGTCAATACCTATAAGTGGGCCGTAGACCCGTGCCTATTTTGCGTAAACTGAAACACTACGTCTGTCCACCTTGAGGCATCCAACAAATTCGTAGTGACAAGTCATTCGAAGCCATCAACTGCCAAGAGAGCACATCCTAGACTAGGACACTTGATGAATTTCGAACCCCATATCAAAAGCGCCTCTACCGAGCTCTACCAGCTAATCAAGCGAATAAATGTTAGTAAGACACAATCGTTTTGTCATTTCATTCATTTTTACTTTAAATTTTTATTACCATGTTTTTATTAACTCGCTTTCTTGTTTGTGTGTGTGTTTGTCCTTTACAAATCTTGCAATCGATTTTTAAATAACTTCCAGACTAGGTAGACATTTGAAACTTTTAGAATAGCTCAGAACACGATAACAGTGCATTATTTTGATACTTATCGCCATCTTTAAGCAACATCGAATTCTTTTTCAATTAATTTTGTTTTGTAGAATGGTGCAGCCATCTATTGGCCGGGACGGGAACGAAAAGTTAAACGCTAGTTAATTTCAAATTAACTTCATTTTCTTTCAAGTTGATGGGATAATTCATCAAAAAAAATTAAATAAAGTATTTATTAATACATAGAATTGTCAAGTTTATATGATTGAACAAAAAATTTAAAAACATGGTATATAAAAAGTTCTTTTTATCTTGTAATTATTTTTAATTTAAAAGATGTTTTGAAAAGCTCGCATCCAAACATTCATTTTAAAGTGCAATAAAACAGAACCCCAAAATACGCATTTTCTAATATTTCGTGGTTAGAAATGTAGGGCGAAGGCAGTGTTTGACTTGGAAATAGACTGCAGCCAATAGGACGCTACGTGTCAGAAGTCATAAAACACAAGCTTCCGACAGTCACCTTATCTCCGGCTTTCCAGTCCTGTCCTAACTGGCCGTATAATTAGCGGTCGCCATCCATCATCTTCCTTCACCCATAAATATCACATCTCCTCCGAGAACATCTTAACAACTTCCAACCTCCCGCGCAGGGTCTTTATCATTAATCTCTTGCCATTTTTTTTTACCCGGCATCACCCGCGCGACGCTCGAGTTGCGTTGTTCTTGAGCCGCGCTCGTAATGGACATTTTGTAAATGAGATCCTCGAAATATCTGGCTCCGAAGGTTTCGTTATTAATTGATTTCCGGAAAATGGCTCCGTTTTAAGCCACCCTCCCCCCCCACGTGACTAATGCTAATGGAATCCGACGACGCTAATTGGGGGTCAGACAGGGAAGGAGGCGGCTATTTACGGATAGGATGCCCCGGGAAAAAAATATCTATGCGATACTTCAAAATCGGCATCTCTCAGGATAGGGGTCGTAAGCCGTTTCTCACGCACGTGCCCAAACAATTTTAACCGCTTAACTGATTGGCCCGAACTTAGCTTACGTAATGTGTGATTATTTCTTCAGTCTCAATAAGAATGCCTAATCGTGGGCACGTATTTGGCAAGGCCTTTAATACTACTGTAACAATTTATACTCCATGTCCACAGGATTGCATAAGAAAAGGTCACTTTCAAGCTGCTGTGTGCGTGTGTTGCTAAGGTCTCTGGGGCTGACGACTGTTACACCCCTGTCCGGTGTACATATGAATACAAGGAAATAGAAATATAAATCACACAATCACAGAAGAATTTTTTCATTAACAAACGATGACACCGGCGATGGACGATGGATTGCAGCTCCCCTTTCTAGACCTTTCGCAGGCGGAAGACTGACGAGCTCCCCAGAATACAACAGTTTTATGCGGAAACCGAACCCGCGCCCCCGGGGTTGCAGACTGATGCCTTACCACCTAGCCACTGGGCGACAGGCAGCTGTGTACTAACCCTATTGGATTCGCTCACCTCGATGTTAACCTATGGAGAAAATGTGTTTGCTATTGACAGCTACTTAATTACAAGATAAAAAGAGCTTTTTATATACCATGTTTTTAAATTTTCTGTTGAATCATATAAACTCGACAATTCTATTTATTAATAAATACTTAAAAAAAAATTTTTTTTTTAATTATCCCATCAACTTGAAAGAAAATGAAGTTAATTGGGAGTTAACTTGCGTTTAACTTTTCGTTCCCGTCCCGGTCGATAGATGGCTGCACCAATCTACAAAACAAAATGAACTGAAAATGAATTTAATCCTGCTTAAAGATGGCTAAAAGTATCAAAAGAATGCATTGCCATTGTGTTCTGAGCTATTCTAAAAGTTTCAAATGTCTACCTTGTCGGCAACTTGGTTAAAAATCGATTGCAAGATTTGTACTGGAAAAAGACACAAACACACAAACCAACAAACAAGAAAGCGAGTTAATAAAAAAATGGAAATAAATGCTGATCATCCAATAAAAGCGGTATTTTCAGATAGCCTGAACATTTCTGCACCATGCAACAGGATTCATTTTGAAAATTTCGTCCAACAAATGAATGGAGGAGCTTTTCAAACTCCCCCCTCTACCAGATGTTTTTCCCGAATAATTAAAATTTTAAAATATTATTTGCATTTTTAAAGAAAAAAACGAAAAATGCCCCTAGGTTAAGGTGACCAAATTTTAACGTTGGTAAAGCGGGGCACCATTGACCGGCGGGGGAGGGGGGGATGTTCTTGATTAAAAAATTTGGTCTATATGGAGCAACAAAAATTTTCATATCTTCAAAAATAGTATTGTAATATATATTTTTAAATTTTAACGTAAGTACAACTTACAAATATAATAAATAAAAAAAAATTATGTATAATATTATTTATTCTTTGGCATATTTCTCATTTGCGGGAATTCTTTTTAGTACACTGCTGTCGTTGTTTAAAAGGCCATAAAATTTTTCACAAGAATTTGTTAAATTATATTTCACACATAAAATGGCTTTCAAAGTCTCAACACTTAATTGTGGTTTTTCTGATGTCCACACTTTATTTACCGTAGAAAAAACGCGTTCAGTCGTAGCATATTAGTTCCTGGCAAAGACAGCGCTTATTACACAATTTTTAGTGCATTATTGTATGGAACATGGTTTGTTTCCAAATTCGAATTCTAACAACTGATCAACAATGCGAACTTTGATATTCAGTTCTCGATAATCAGTTCTCAACAATTATTTGTTATTATTAAAGTTTAACATTATAAAATTAGCAAAAATAATATAAAACTCATATCCTGGCTAAATAGCCACATGGCCGCCGAAAACCGTATATTCCCTTCCCGTTCTCCCGCCGTTCCCTAGCTTGTCGTACATTCTTTCCAAAAATCGGGACTTTTTTAAAACGACGCGGGACATATTGTTAAAAATCGGGACTGTCCCACCAAAAGCGGGACGTCTGGTCACCTTACCCTAGGTGCAAAATTTCCCTCTCTATTACGGAGTACAATTGAAAAATAATCAATCCAAATCGGCAATCATTGCACATATTTTCTCCATGGGTTAACACTGAGGTGAGTGAATCCAGTACGACAGTACACATCAGTCTTAACTCATTTTCTAGTACTCTGTTCGGGAAGACGATCTGGAAATAATTTTTATATCAATTTCTGGGAGTATCTCGCGTTATCCGAATTTTCAATATTAAACTTGATTTTCTATAGGACACGTGTCACTCAAACCATCTTTTTATACTTAGGTATACATTTGCGTTTTTAATACCCGATATCAGGTTCTCGCTACTTGCCATTTTTGTGAGTAGACTGTTATAATGGATCTTATATTTTATGTGTTTTTCATCTTTATAGAAATAGATAGTTGAAAGATGAATACATAATATTTCCTTCAACGAAATTTTATTTTCGATTGGCTTTTCTCGTAACATTGGCTCGTTATTTTGTGACTGGACAGCAAGGAAGACATTTTTCCTAGCTCAAACATCCTATTTTCTCAACTAAACATAATTCCTTTATACCATGAATAGTAGAGTTTTTTTCTCGCCTTTCTCCGAAAGTACAGAAAAAAGAGAACAAAAGGGAATAGTTTAGCTTCCTAGTGTTTAAAATGTAATGTGTTAATTTTTGTCACGAAAGTAGTCAAACTAGTTTCATTCTTATGACAGTTGCCTCTAAAGATGAAAGAGACAATAGAAAAAAAACTTTTCTGTATGAAAAAAAGCGTAGCAGTTACTTGGTTAAAAAAGATATTCCTTCGGCTGCCTATGTGCCAGTTCGTTTTATGAAAGAGAGTCAAAAAGACAAACTCGCGATGAAATGGTAACTTTCATAAATTATAATATATTTGTGAGATGGCAATACGGAACAAACTCAGCTTTGATGCAATAGCAGTTACTCGTATTGACATATTTTTAACCAATCACAGGACAATAGAATTTCGTGCCTAATCGTTTGGACGTTTGAAATTAGTAAAATTTATTTCACCAATTGGGCAGTGATTGTTCCAATGTTATGGAAAGAAGATGAGGTGAGGACGGTTTACTGAACAGTGTGCGGGAGTTCGAAAGCAATTTAAATGATAAGTTTAGGATACTGCCCTAAACAGACGATTGCCAGCAGAAATGGTGTGTCATTTAAATGAGGTGAGAAGTTTAAGGAAAGTTTGTCTGAAGTTGCGGTTGTAGATTTCGTTGGAGACGGATCCTAGGTTCTTTAAATTGTAAATAAAAATTAATTATGATTGATAGTTACTTTGCGATCGTCCACATCTAATCCACGTCCTATATACACACATACATACATACATATATAAAAGAAATATATATATATATTTGTATATATATATATATATATATATATATATATATATATATATATATATATATATATATATATCTGTGTGTGTGTGTGTGTGTGTGTGTGTTTGTTTGTTTGTGTGTTTTGTGTGTGCGCGTATGAGTAGAAAAAATTGGTTCGACAGCCGTCCCTTCTGATTAACCGGTTTTCCGGTTCATGATTTCTTGGTTTAATCAAACATCATCTTCACTTATAACTTAAACTATTTCGTAAACATAAAGAGAAATGCAAAAATCCGAAACTCTTCGCTTTAATGGAGCGTCATCCTTCATTAAGAAAAAAAATAAATAAAAAAGTGCTCCATCCACCGAGTGTTTTTCTTTGCTTTGTCAAATATGCAAAAAAAAAACATGTGTATTCCTAACGCAAACTTTTCTGAAAAGTGTGTTTTTTTTAACTTCTTCTTCTCCGCGTTAAGAGATTTCTTTTATTATTCGGAGCCACGCGTGTGTATCTTCATGGAGCGAGCAGATCTTTCTTGATCCCTGCGACATTAGCCAAATGAGGGCGCTTTCTGCCTCAGTGCGCCCTCTTTCTAGTTTGTCGAGTCGTTTTAGTCTGTTTGTAGCTTCTGTTGACAGATATTGCTTTGGCACGGTGTTTAATGGCGCCGACGACAGAAAAATGCGGCTTTTCACGTTCGTTCATCTTGTTTGCTTTGCGGAAAATGTTTCTTAGAGTCATTCGGCACATACTATTTGAACGTGGAAACACATTTTCAAATCCATATGCAATTATGTACATATCTCTCGATCTATCTAACTACATGTACGCACACACACACATACACACACAGATATATATATATATATATATATATATATATATATATATATATATATATATATATATATATATATATATATACAGTGGAATCTCGTTCGATCGTTTTCGGATTCATCGTTTTTCCGTATGTACCGTTCATTTTATCCAGTCCCAACGATCATATTGCTTTGTTATGTTTCCGCATGTATCGTTTTCCCGCATTTATCGTTCATTTCAATCGGTCCCTTGAAAAACGATAGATCGAGATTTTACTGTATATATATATATATATATATATATATATATATATATATATATATATATATATATATATATATATATATATATATATATATATATATATATATATATATATATATATATTTATATATATATATATATAAATATATATATACAGGGTGATTATTTTAAAACTGACACTACTCAGAGCCATCTGTAGCGCGATCTATAAGCCAGAATTCCACCAAAATAGACAAAAAGACTAAGGACGACATGGGAAAGAGTTTCTGTGGAAAATAAATAATAATTCCAAATGTCGCCGATAGGGGAAGATATGGCGCTGTTGTTGACGGAGCACCCGAGAATTAGCATAAAAGGCCAGTAAAACATCAAAATGTAAATTTATGACTACGCAGTCGACAGCAGTGCCAGTATTTTGGGCTATAAAGGGCGGAATCTGTTGCGCTTTCGCTTTACAGAAGAAAGGGTCATCAGTCGCTTTTTTCCATTTGCATGGCCACCTTGCTCCCCGGATGTAACCCATGTGACATTTTTCTGCGGGGTTATTTAAAGTCTAAGTTGTATCTTGGTGGAGTGTCGAACTTGGCGGCCCTAAAGGACAACATAACCCGGACTTTGATGAACATTCCTGGTGACATGTTACGCTTGGCTGTTGAGAACATAGTGTTCAGGATGCAATGTGTCGTCCACTAGGACTGTGTCACATTGAGAGAAGAAGAAGAGAATTTGCTGCATAAAGTTGTGTTTCAGTGAAATTTCTTAGTTATTCATTTCTCTGCTTACAACATTTTCGGTATTAATCCCTTATCTTTATACCCCGAAATACTGGCGCTGCTGTCGACTACAGAGTCATGAATTTGTATTTTGATGTTTTACTTGACTTTTATGCAAATTCTCGGGTGCGCCGACAACAACAGAGCCATATCTTCCTCTATCGACGACTTTTGGAGTTTTGGCACGGAAACTTTCCTTGTCGTCCGTAGTCCTTCTATCAATTTTGGTGGAATGGTAGATAGATATGCAGTGAAACTTCTTTTGCCGGCCACCCCTATTCGACGGCCACTCCACTAAAAGGCCACATTTCGTTCAGAACGGATTCAAGACTCCACAGAGCCAATATTATAGAAGAAACCCCTTTTCAACGGCCACCCCTTCAAACTATACGTTTTTTTCTCAACCATGACTGGTCCCCATAGATAAGTTTCACTGTATATATGCATATATATATATATATATATATATATATATATATATATATATATATATATATATATATATATATATATATATATATATATATATATATATATATATATATATGTATATGTATATGTATATAAAAAACACAAAATAAGGACAGATATGCAAATGATCGAATAGAAGTTTGAATCACATCCATCTACAATCATTTGTATTTTTTAAGTAAATATATATATAATTTTGTGAAAAAAGTACGTTTCTGTTTGAATAATTTTTTTTTCAAGTAAAGTAGAACATTTATAAATAAAAAACAAAGTACTTTAAATAAAAGTGACAATAGGTAATAGTAATAATTATATACCATAAAAAAATCACTATAAGTTCTCCTTCATGTGTGTATATATGTATATATGTATGCATCTAACGTCTGGCTACCCTAATGTTATATATATATTGAACTTGACACTGACGGCACATGTGAATGCAGAAATTTTCCGCCCGAAAAGCGGGTCAAAGATACTCCCGCTGCTGGAATCAAAACGAAACAAAATGGACGGGGATCGACATCAAAGCTGGCGGCGTTTCATTTTGTACACGGACGGGACCGCAAAAATCTCGAGGTATTCAATTCCCGGATCGATTCCCGAAACACGGAAATAGAGCCCGTGGGCGTTTCTCGAGACGAGACGGATAAATAATTTTTAAATGGACGGATGCTGGTATATAACGTAAATGAGATTCGGGTCGGATTATGGCCGCCTTTGTCGAGATTTGAAGCGATTTTGTAAACAGGACACATTTGACTGTCTCTCAACCTAATGCAAATGGACAATAAATACTCGCGTGTAGTCATACACGTTTCGATGTAAATGGAAACACGCTATATATATATATATATATATATATATATATATATATATATATATATATATATATATATATATATATATGTATATATATATGTATATATATATGTATATATATATGTATATATATGTATATATATATATATATGTATATATATATATATATATATATATATATATGTATATATATATATATATATGTATATATATATATATATATATATATATATATATATATATATATATATATATATATATATATATATATATGTATATATATATATATATGTATATATATGTATATATATATATATATATATATATATATATATATATATTTATATATATATATATATATATATATATATATATATATACATATATAAATATATATATATATATATATATATATATATATATATATATATATATATATATATATATAATATATAAAGGCCAAGTTAAGTTAAATAATTTATCGAAAAAAAATATAAGGCAAATGAATCTGCACGGAAACATATTTCTCAGCACATATAAATAATAAAATTATGTTTGTTTTCTTTCATATTTAATAGTTACCGTACTTAATATTTTGACAGTCAATTATTCAATATTTAAACCACAGTGTACTGCTGAACATCTTTCAACACTTTGTTTTCGTTCGAAACAATTACCGAAGCGAGCACTCGCATCGTAATTCGTTTTCGAGCATTTATCAAAAACGTTCGAAAGAAAAAAAGAAGCTAAATAAAATGAAAGTCTCTCTTTCGTTATGAAACAGCAAATGAGCTGAAAGCGCCAAGGTAAGCGATTCTTCTGCGAGGAGTCGAATAACGTGTGTTCGAAACATAATTAAATTAGAGTATATACAGTCACTAGAAAAGTTTTTCCAGAAAAAAAAGTATCATGGAAGTCATTGTTAAAAATGTGTTTCGAAAAGAGTTTCGAATGCTTCACTTTATCGATCCCGAACACCGCAAAGTAAAAACTACCACATAATTATGAAGCGATGCGATATCGTGACTCATTAAAACTGTTAATTTTTTTTTAAGGTTCTCTGACTTCAACATTTTGGATTTCCAGAAAATTTAGATCAAACGTGCATACATATATACATATACGTACATACATATATATATATATACATATATATATATATATATATATATATATATATATATATATATATATATATATATATATATATATATATATACACATATATATATATACCTATATATACATATATATATATATATAACATATATATATAAATATATCATATATATATAAATATATATACTATATATATATATATTATATTATATATATATATATATATATATATATATATATATATATATATATATATATATATATATATATGTTAGGCTCAAACACCGAAAACGCTCATTGATCGAAAAAAAAGTCCACTACGCGTTATTCGCGTTATGGCACTTAAAAAAATCGCCAGAACGCGTTGTGGCTAACTCAAAATGACCACAATATGAAATTCGCTCTCATGATATTTGACCATGATGTGGCTCTCATGATATTTGACCACTACGCGTTGTGACTATTTAGAAAAGCCATAACGCGTTCGGAACGTTAGCCGATGCAACCACGATACGCCGGACAGGTTGTAACTTGTCAACTGGCTCATTGCAAACACCCGTCGAGTTTATGTCCATTCTTGAATGTCATTTGCGAGTGTGAACATCTGTGCGCTAAGCATGGATAGTAAAATGAACATATTTTATGATAAATAAATTGAGTTAATGAACACAAGTACTGATCGCTGTTTTTCAATCAGTGTCGAACAATGCGAAACGTTACTACAAGAAACAAAACAGGCTCGGATTCTTATAAAAAACAACCAACCTCTATCGATAAAGCAGTATCGTCGTTTTAAATGATACGATATCTTAAAAATTTGTGACTGAAAATTGGTTGAAAGTGGTTCACGTTATCTCTGGAGAAAGCAATGCGAGTTTGGGATTTAGTTCAAATGTTACCTGGTAAACTCTGTGTAAGAAAGAACAGCATCAACGCTGAAAGAGGATATGCCAAATCCGACCAAGAGACACAGGGACATAAGATGATTTCACTATCGAACTCAAAATTTCCTGCTGTTGAAGTCGATTCTAGTGTGTTAGTTAGGATACCCAAGGTTGATATATATATATATATATATATATATATATATATATATAACGTTCACACTTATATATAAATACATATAAATATGTACGTATGGGAAAGCTACGTTTATTAAATAGAGATCACAATAATAGTCATTTTAAGAATCTCACGGGGGTGGGGTTGAGGGTTGAAAATGGCGGTGGCAGGTTCAGCATTCCGGTTGAGCGCCGCGTTATAAATGACGCCGGGATCGCCCTTGAATAATTCATGGTTTTCAGATCGAACTCTGATGATGCACCCACGAAAAATATTACTTTTGTTTGAATGGTTGATTTGATATCTGGCCCGACTTCATTTTTAAGCGATGACAGATAATAAATGTTACGGTTTGTGCGGGGAGTTGGGGGGGGGGGGGAGTTGCTCTTCGAATTTAATTTGTTTAGGGGGAAAATTTGTCAAGGCGGTGGCAATCAGAGGGCGCAATCGACTGAGATTGCCATATTTTTTGGCGCCGGGTACTTTGTTTTAAAATATTCCCTTAAGTGTCGTGGGAAGTATTTCAACGGAACGCCGCAGCAGCGGAAGAAATATGCTTTATCAAGAATGGATTTGAGTGTGTGTGTAGACATTATATATATATATATATATATATATATATATATATATATATATATGCCTACATACCAAATGCATGTATAAATGTAGGAATTTATGTGTGTCTGTGTATGTATGTCTATAAATGTGTAAACCTAATATGTATTTGAGGGGTTTTTTTTCGGGAGAGGTATTTCTACATATGTAAGTACATCAGATATCCAACTATATAGACATTAAAACCGTATAGGTATTTTTTCCGTTAGCTACATTCACAGCGCGCCAAATATATATATATATATATATATATATATATATATATATATATATATATATATATATATCCTAATAATAGCCCAGTTCTGTACCTCTGGAACGCTTCCGGAGCGACCGTTTCATAAATTTATCAGCCTATGGCATCCATTTTGTTTTATGAGTTAGGCTTAACAAGTTACAATTAAAGTTAAAAAAGATTATTTGCTATCTAAACCCAAATAATTAGAATTATTAGAAACAACGTAATATAGACACAAATCAACTTTATTTCCATTTTTAGACGACTGTAATAAACGGTTATAACAGTTTCAAAACAGCTCGAAACCGTTTAACATTGTTCTCAGCATAAAATATCCTTTCATTGTAACGCATTTTCGTTGTGATATTTATATTCATTATAGAATTATATCTTTTCCGCCACCTTTCGAGTTATCATAGTGTTTCATTTAAATTAATAAGAAATATTCATTTTATATACTCAGAACTTGAAAATGTAAACACGAGAGAGTCATTAATTCACCGTGATAAATGCATTTATCGTCGTTAATTTAAGAAAAATTGAATCAGAGAATCTTCTTCACAATAAAACAGTTTTTCATTATATTATTATTTTAACATATATATATAATTTATATTTTAGGCATATAATATATATATTTTAACTAGATATTACAATAATGTCAAATTTAGTATTTTTGAAAAGTTGCAACCTTGACACATGCGTAGTGATATGTAAAAACCAGTACTTCGCTACGGAGTACATTCAAATTAAATACAATGGTAAATGTATGCAATTAATGCAAAAAAATAATTATAAAAAATCGTAATGGATATTTTATAAGCAAAATAATGTAGAAGAATTGGTTAATGTCCAATCGTCTGCCGCATTAGAAAGAAAAAAATATATATTTAATTTTCAATTTATATCGTTGTTATGTATGTGACGATAACTAAATTTAAAGTATCAAAAAGAAAAGAAACCACGTGATCAGCCTTTAATAAATTAAATTCTAAAAATTAATCTTTAAAACTTCACCAAAAATCAGAAAATTGAGGTAAAGATTTGAAAAAGATTTCGTTTTAAAGTAATTTTTATGATCTTTCTCGTGATATAAATTTTATCACCCGATAATTATTTTAAATTTTAAATAATGAAAATGTGTATAATTTAAATAAAAGAAATTAGAGAAGCTCTTATGTATACAAATAATATCGACCTTGCAGATGTAAATTAATAAAAATTAAAATTAACACGTCATTTTTGACGGGGTAACCCCTAGTATTAGTATATATATATATATATATATATATATATATATATATATATATATATATATATATATATATATATATATGTATATATATGTATGTATATATATATATATATATATATATATATATATATATATATATTTCCGTTTCTCACCCTCCAGTGTGAATTAACACCATTTATATATTCCCACACACTGCAAAAGCGTGTAACCCATCAGCTCCTTTCCAAGTACACCAAAAATCGAGTCAGTTCCATCTGCAGCGCCTGACAATCAACAGCAAGTGGGTCGTGCTCAGGAATGGACACGGAGGTGTCAAAACAGCCGCCGGGCTCATTAACGTGTCAGAGGAGCTCCATTCAGTGTCCGAGCTGCAGCTGGCCCCGGACGCCCCACTTCTGGAGGTGTGGAATCGTGGACGCAGAGTTGTTCTCTGGAGCGTTTATTTGCCGTTTGAAATGCCCGAGGCGTAACCGGTAGAAGTGCAGTTGTTTGAATCATGTATAAAAGCCTAAAACAGTCTATGTTGTAATTAATATATATATATATATATATATATATATATATATATATATATATATATATATACATACATACACCGATTTTTCTGTTTCCCACCATCACAGTGTAAGTGAACACCATTTGTATTAACACACACCGCGAAAGCTTGTAACACCCTTTGCTCTCCTTCCCGAGCAAGCCAAAAATTAAGTCTACATAGTCAGCCCCATTTGCAGCGTCTGACAATGACCGGTAAGTAGGGCGCTCACTGGAATTGACACGGAGGTGCCAAAACATCCGCCAGGGCTCATTAACGTGTCGAAGGGTCTCCCATTCAATGTCCGAGTTGCAGCTGGCCCCGGGCGCCCCATCTCTGGAGGTGCAAATTTCGGACGGACTGTTGTTCTCTGTAGCGTTTATTTGCAGTCGGAAGTGCCCGAAGCGTGGTTACTAGAAATGCAATTGTTGAGATTCGCATATAAAATAGCCTATGTATGTGGATATAACTAACACTAACTAACACACACACACACACACACACACATATATATATACAGTAACCACCGCTTATAGTGATCACTGGTTATAAGAATCAACCGTTTATAAGAATCAATATCGCGAAAACAAAAACAAATGAATTATTTCCATGTTAAAATTTTCGCTTTAAAGAATCAATCCACCGGTTTTAAGAATCAGTTTACACTCTTCGCTTTACTTCCATTTTTCCAAAAAACCTACTTAAACCCTCAAAAGGCACGAAGTTCGTTCTTTTTTTTAAAGAAAGATTGATAAGATGGGATGGAATATAGTCGTAAAATTCACCCCTTTCTTTATTAGACATAACATAATCGTTTCCCCTTAAACGCTTTACCACAACACTGTCCTATTAGCTTGACCCGGGGGAACTTTACCCGTCCGAGTAAATCTTCGTCTGAGACTATAAGTATTGAAAGAGGTATAAACAGCCTTCTGAAAACTTCATTACGTCAAACTACAGTAGAAAACTTTTTCTTGCTCCCTTCCTGTAGTTGAAATGTTAAAACTGTTAAGCAGGTATGTTGTAACTTGTAACAAATATTGTATTTTTTTCTTCTCTTACTATAATCATGTGTATCTACTTATAGGTCTAAAAATTAAGTTTTATTTTTAAAACTATAAAAAAAATTTTAATAAAAGATAGTTAATGTAAATTAAAGAGTATTTTATGGTAAATTATCTAATATATGTATATATAGGTGTGTGTGTTCCAGTCCAAAAACCTAAATTTCGGTTATAAGAATCAACCGCTTATAAGAATCAAAAACAGTAATAATAAATGTGATTCTTATAAGCGGAAATCACTGTATACGTACATACATGACACATGTCCATCTCTGTAGTAAACAGTGATATATATATATATATATATGTGTGTGTGTGTGTGTGTGTGTGTGTTAGTTAGTTAGTTACTTTTTTCTTGCACTATTAGGGCCACTAGGCCTGCTGTTCACGTATGCATGTCTTTCCGAGTATACATGTATTTTAATAAACGCATGTGTCTCTATTTGCAGTGACCAAATACATCCGGATCGGGATCGGCGACAAGAACGACAACCCGCCGTACTTCGACCAGGCCCTCTACGAAGCCGAGGTGAACGAGGACGAGGACATCCAGCACACCGTCATCACCGTCACCGCCAAGGACAAGGACGAGTGTGAGTACCGAATCTCGTCTGCCTCAACCGCCATTCTCTCACGACTTCTGTCGCGAAAAAAAACGAGACTCGATTTGAAATAAAATTTCTTTTTGATCGCGACCTGCTCCTATCAATCTCGTGTTAGGGCACGTATACATGCTGCGGACGAGAGGTAATATATATATATATATATATATATATATATATATATATATATATATATATATATATATATATATATATATATATATATACAGTGCTAGATTTCTAGAAACAGAGGTGCCGGAACGGTGACCTTCCGGGGTGTGTGGAGGGGATTCCAAATTATTGATAAAGAGAGGTACCGGAAAGCGATAAATTAAAATTACTGGGGCTTGGATTTAGGGAAGGGGGTTTAAATGCTAGAATGGAGGACATAATATTTAAGATATTACTTACTGACTTACTTACACACACACACATATATATATATATATAAGAGAGAGAGGTGGGAGAGAGAGAGAGAGAGAGAGAGAGAGAGAGAGTAAACGAAAGCACTTTAAGTAGTTCGCTAACACGTAGATCATTTAGACATACATGCTCTGAAAATAAAATTGCATTTTTTATTTCTTAATTTGTTAGGAACTCAGTCTAGGCAAACTCGGAAGAAGGTTTCGCAAAAGATAGGAAAGGAAAATGAATTTTAGATTTCGATTCAAAAATACTTTTAGAAAAATCCCAAGGGTACAAAATCCGTATCTTTTCAAAAATGAAAAGTCAAGAGAAGAAAAAAAATACAATAAAATCTCCATACATTTTTCTACAACTAAAGACAAAAAAAAGCACTGATACCTAGCTTTTTTTTCCCAAGTAAAAACAATGAATTATTTCTTGTCGGAAATACAAGAAAAGGAAACGAAAAACCCTGCGCTACGTTTTCAGAAACAGGTGCAGAAGTTAATGACTACCATAAACGTTTCAAAAATCAATATACACGAGTAAAATATAAAAATACTTTACGAATCTTCCTTAACTGTAACTCATTTTTCATGAGAATTTTTTGGCATTTCCTCTAAAATTAGGTGTCGTTAATTTCTCGCATATTTATATAATGTTTCTATTTACCAAACGCAGCGCTAATATACTGCTGATGATAGGGTCGCCAGAATATCTCTTTTAAAAGAGAACATGTTCTCTTTTTTCCATTTCTTTTCGTTAGTTACTGTATTATACTTTATACAGTGTAATCTCGATGATCTATGCAGGAAAAATATGAAATCGTTATCTAAAATAATACCAACGAAATTTCTTGAAAATTGCATGCAGATTTCTTCAGACATACACGCATAAACAAGATTTTTAAACACAACAGGTTTCTTTTTAGTGGGAAGATTTTCATTCGATAAAGAATGCTAGAATGTACGCAAATATCACTTATTTTGTTTCGCGGGATTAGGAATTCGGTGATTTCGTGTTTGGAATATTCGCGGTCGTATAAAAATACATAGCAAAGATACGGTAAAACAAAAACAAAAAAAAATGACGGATCACACACAAAATTTAAATTAATAAAACATAAATGCGAGTGTAGTATTATATTTTGAAAATACGAATAAAATGGAACAGAAATCGGAGTGTCTTTCGGGGAAGCGGGCTACTCCTCCCCTCCACGAACCCAGATAATCGGGAGTACACTGTGTGTGTGTATGTATATATATATATATATATATATATATATATATATATATATATATATATATATATATATATATATATATATATATTATATATATATATATTAAATATATATATATAAATAAATATATATATATATATATATATATATATATATATATATATATATATATATATATATATATATATATATATATATATATATATATATATATATATATATATAGGCCGTTAGAAGTGGCCATTTAATAGAGGATTTTTCCATAGCATTAGCTCTACAAAGCAGAGATCGGCAACCTTTAGTAGTAGGAGGGCGAAATTCAGAAATGCGAAGTTCGGCAGGCACCACTGGATTTAGAAGAGAAGAGGGGGTTAATATTTAAACATGAAAATATTAATGCGACATACATTTTTTATTAATAAATTCAAATTTTAATTTAAACAAAGCGATCTCAAAATTGATAATTAATGCGATATTAGACATTGCAAATCTGCGTCCAACTCGTTGTGATGTAGAACATAAGTTGAATTCCCTGTTCTCAGGCATTGTTCCAAATGAGTGTCAGCGAGGCTTGATCGGTACTTTGATTTTAAGTATTTCATACTGGAAAACAAAGATTCCCAAGCATATATCAACGCGCAAAGAGAGTTCAACTTCAGAGCACATTTTCTCAACATTGGGAAGCTATTCATTCACGAAATTCCAGAATTTTTCTTCGTTGTGATGGGATTGTAATTCACTGTTATTTCTTCTATTTATAATTTCCAATTCAAAGTTCTCTTTATTGAAAATATCAAAATATGTTGCGATTTTATCAGTCACATCGTTCTCTGTATGACAGAAAGGATTAATAAAATCCAGAATGCCTCCAATTCGTAGAATTCTTCAGATCTGGTCTTAAACTCTTCCAATAAGGAATCAAAATGTTTGGCAAACTGATAGGTTGTAGCATTTCCATCGCAATAATTTTCTATCACCATTTTTAAATTTGAGAAATGTGATAAATTATCTTTCTCCATATGCGATTTCCAGAGCGCCAATTTAACTTTAAATGCATTTATCGTACTTATCACAGAAGAAATGAAAGAGCGACGATGCCGGGAGATCAGGCTGGTCAGTTTTTTATTTTTATGGTTTTACGATTTTTCATTATTTTTACTAAAATTATTCGTTACAACTACGAGGGTTTATTGTTCAGATATCTAAAAGTTTTGGATATCTGGAACGCGGGCACTTTAAAATTGCTTCGCGGCCACCGCGTTGCCGACCCCTGCTATAGATCTTGAATCGGTTCTCAACAAAATATGTCCCCTGAGACATTGGTGGCTCCAAGGGGGGGGGGGGGGGGGGAATAGGGGCAATTGCCCCTCCCAAAAAAGCTCGGCGTATTTTTTTTCATAGCCTAAAATTATATAATCGTAGACCAAATACTAAATGAGTGTAAATTTAAAATGAGATGATATTTATTTCTTATATACATATATATATATATTGCCCTCCCCAAAACGTTGCCCTCCTGACATTGCCCCCCCCCCCAAAAAAAAAAGAAAAAGAAAAAAAAAACTCTTGGATGGAGCCGCCCCTGCCCTGGGAGGATTGTCTGTCGAATAGGGGTTGCCGGAGAGAGGAAATTCGTTTTATACTAAAACGAATATACGGAGCGAATAATTTGAAAACGTGTCCCCATACTGAAAATTGTTGACATGTTTCAAACATTCCAATAATTTAAAATTTCTTTCTGAAATTTTGAAAAGGCGTCAGTCTTATTTTTCAGTCCCGGACGTAATGGAAGTGGAGAAAGATTATTTTGGACGATGGGAAAGGGGGGTAGAGGGCGCCATGGAAGGAGGAGAGACATCGTCTACACGTAGAAAGTATTCAATCAAGGGGATCGGTAACATACAATTCTAAAAATAGAAGTGGCCAATATTGTAATGAAATACAAAGTGACAACAAATGTCTTGCAGAGAGGACGGCAGGCTTAGAAATGGTGAAATATTTTCACCCCGACAGTTTCAAACATCGCGCCATCTAGTGACGGATAAGACAATGAATTGGATTTTGAGATCCTGTACTGTTCGACTTAAAAAAAAAATCGTAACGCCCGTGCTTAGTTCTTTTTACCATATTTCTGAATTTTTGTTAGTAATTATTGCGGGTTCGATATTCTTTTAAATAACGCCAATAACATTAATATGAAATTTTATATATATATATATATATATATATATATATATATATATATATATATATATAATGTGTACATATGAGAAACTCCCCCCCCCCCCAAGTAAGGGTATTATGTGTGTGGGGGTGTATATAAATACATGCTGATTAAATAAAATGCATGTGTGAATATAAACTCACACGTATACTCATGTAATTACTCTTTGGAGTGTTTGAGTATTTGCAACTATACATATATACAGGAGGGAGCAAAAGAAGGTGTAGATTATTTTATTATGAAAAAACAATAGCTTTAAGACAAAACAATAGGGACGACATACAAATTGCAATTAATTTCAATCTCGTAAGGCCTCAAATTGCTGGCCGTCAGCATTGACACATTCCTGTAGTCTAGTTTCTTGACTCAAGCACGTTTTTACACGGAGATGTTTATTGGTATCAATTTCTTGGTACGTTTCTCTTACGAAAAGACTCGCGTCATCAACGGTGCGTGCTTTCCTTGAACATAAAAAACTTCATAAATAAGGAATGAAAAGCAATTAAAGATATAAAGTATTAATAAAATAATATAAAATATGTAGTTGATAATAAAGAATGTGAGCCCACACATGCATGCACACACACACACACACACACACACATATATATATATATATATATATATATATATATATATATAGTTCCAATGACCCGAAGATGCATTTTGAAGGACATCAGGAAAATTTAATAATAATGAAATAATTATTTATTAATAAATAACTGGGAAAATTTATACTATATTTACTAAACATTACATCCAAATCAGATTTCATCTTAAATATATCGCATTCTTATACGGCTCCACCCAAATTGAAACGAAATGATGATATAAACGCCGGATACACTTATAAAACTGAAAAAATAGTTCCACATAAAAACTTTCTCAAATTTTCTCAAAGCCACGAGTCATATATATATTTTTTCTTTCTGAGTAAGATAGATTCCTGCGTTTTTTCATGCTACAATGAATGTTAAAGTATTAATGATGTAAACCATTAAATTCTACCCTATAACATTAAACTTAAAAAATTCTACTGATGATCGAGATACTATGTTTGTATTTTACGATAACAAAGAGAAACGTCTGCATCAGAAACAAATCGGAATTTTTCACTAATAGTGAAAATAAACCCCCCCAGGCATATCTTACCCGAATAAAATTCGGAATAAGGAACGGAAAAAAGTTTTCAAATTAGTTAAATTAACGCAAATGATCTCCTCTTTTCTCTTTTTTTTTCATTCCCCTACGTAATGAATGGAGAGTAATTAGGGCTCGCCCCCCTATCTTATCTCTCGGTGGATTCTTTTTATTCCGGAGTTAAACGATGTCAGAGATGATGTAACGAGGATTCAAGACTATTATCTGCAATCGCGGCACGGGATGGAGGTCAACTCACCTCCCACTTTCAGCTGGGGGGGGGGGGAGATTTTTCTTCGGTTATTTTAATTTTTTTATTTCCTAATCTCAGATTGTTGGCGGATACATATTTTTGTCTCATTTTCTAAAATGGGACGTTTCTTTGGTCAGGTTTTTACTTACTTACACACACACGCGCACGCACATTTTATCTATCTATCTATCTATCTATATATATATATATATATATATATATATATATATATATATATATACATATATATATATATATATATATATATATATATATATATATATATATATATATATATATATATATATATAACGTACAAAATCAAAAACCTTTTCTAATTTCCAAATTCTTTTTAATTCCCTTTAAAATTACTTGGGCGTGAGCAAGCTTTTTCCGTTTTAAGAACAAAGGAATTAGGAGTACCCTAAATACAAAAGTAGGCGATTAATATATCATCCATTAACCCCCAATCTCGTGGACGCCAAAACTTATGTAACAAGACACGGGACTTCTGAGTCCAGATAACTGGGCCGGCCAACGGGTGCAGAGTGCAAGGTTCACATGACAATGACCTCATGAAGTTATTTAAGCCTTAACACGCTTAAAGAGCGACTTTTTGCGTGACTTCGTAGCATAGAGAACATATAAACAATATCATATCCTTTCCTGGCCAACTCCGGCGACCGCTACGGCAAATGTTTCATCAGGTTCCAGACAAATAAAAGCTATCTACGACATTCGAGTATTCCTTCCCTGACTCTATGTTGTTAGTATGGCCATCACCCAACGGCTGACTACAGGTGCAACTGCCCCGACTGCCAAACGGGATGTGATAATGCGCCAAATCATTTGTCAATGCCACGATGTGATTAGAGGGACCAGCTACGACTACAATACCGTCACTGTCATGCTCCAAAAGAACCCATCCATCGCCGCCGAATGTTAAACATATATATATATATATATATATATATATATATATATATATATATATATATATATATATATATATATATATATATATATATATATATATATATGGGAACACGTTCAATCTGTAGACAGGAAAATCGTGTGAAGTCAGAGAGGGTAGAAGAAGGTACGAGCCCCAGGATGTCATCTCTGGGAGCCCTCGGTTAAAATGGAGGTGACCACAGACAGTGATGTTGGCTCACCTATGCAGTGCCCCCCTTGAAATCAACCAACGATTCTCGCGGATGAATCGCGGATGTGGGTGTGTGTGCGCGCGCACAGAAATTGGTATACCGGTCTAATACCTGGTGGATCCACTTCTGGATCGTAGAATTGCAGAATTAGGGAATGGACTCCGCGAGCTTATTGAGGAAGTCTACAGACAGTGAACACTATTCCTGTTGAAGAGCGGTCCACAATTCAGTAATATTCTTACATGGTGGATCTCTGCTTTGAACGGAACATTGCATGGCTTCCCAGATATTTTCCACAACGTTGAGATCTGGTGGACAATGTGGCCATTTCATGTTCCAAACTTCATACGGATGTTCCGGAAACCGTAATTTGTTGGCTTTGGATGTGTATTGTGGCGCATTATCTTAATGGAAGATGCATGAGACGTATAGGACGTCTGTATACGTCCGTAGAGGTCGTATAAGAAGTATGAGAGGTCCTTGATTCGGGCCAGTTCAACACACCATACCATTACTGAGGCATCAGCAGCCTGTACAGTCACTAGTTGACATGCTAGATTCATTGATTTTTGATGTCATTCTTCACACGCGGACTCCACCTTCTGCTCGAATCGGTTGGAAACAAAACTTGTCAGACGAGGTTTCTCGCTTCTAGTCTTCCAGTGCTCTGTAGCGGTTTTCCGGTGCCTTTGCAAGTTTGAGAGCTTGAGGTATTTAAAGTCTGAGAGCTTGAGGTGAAGAAAGCAACGACATTCGTGTTGGGATTCCGTACCGTGCTGTGAACGTTTTAAAGTATTCACATGTGTATGATATTAGCAGAGGTCCCAGCATTGAATTGCAATGTTATTTGTGACAATATTGAACTCCTTTCGCTTGAAATGATTGTCGACAAATTGTGCCGGTCTTAATCATCTACTTTCTACGGCCACACTGCTGCCGTCGGTTCGATGTTTTACTAGAATTTTTCTACACCCTTGAAATGGTCGGACGGGAATATCTTAACTTTGCCTGCATCACCGAAATACTGATACATTTCACGATCACGAACAATCAAACTTCGCTAAAATTCGCTTAAATCTTAATTACCTGCTTGTGCACTACGCAAACAGCTCTTAGCTTCCACAAACAACTGTCGCTATATATACACAGCTGGCTAACGAAACCATTGACGAGAAAGTAAGTGTTGCTACGTATTTAGAATAAATCATCTTTCCCATCTGTTGTTTTGGCCCTTCAGTGTGTGTGCGTGTATATATATGAAATGACCCGAATTGGGTCATCTCCTGACAAAAACACGCCGTGGCCGAAATTAATACAATTCTATTTTCAAAGAACAAATGCAGTTTATTCCATCAAAACAACATCACCTTACAATGGCCGCTTCCAACCCTCTTCTTTTTTGTCGAGGAGACCCCAAGTAGCTCCAAGCGAGTTGCCGGAAATTGGAGGGGTAGGTTAGTATTGGAAAGACGAGATAAATCGCCAAAAGACGGAAAACTTACCATATAGAGAGAAAATTCGTATTACGAGCGATTAAAGATTAGAGGTGGTTAAAAACTTTATTACATGTATAAATATATATATATATATAAGCGTGTTACATGTATATTTATTTGTATATCTATCTATCTATATATCTATCTATCTATCTATCTCTCTCTCTCTCTCTCTCTCTCTCTCTCTATATATATATATATATATATATATATATATATATATATATATATATATATATATATATATATATATATATGTATTTATATATATATATATATATATATATATATATATATATATATATATACATATATATATATACATATATATATATATATAAGTGTGTGTGTAAAATTATACATGAATTCGAATTCTGTCAGCCGAGCTTTGCTAGCGTCCAAATAGCTTCTCCACTGGTGACAGAAGTGAGTCGTGAGACTGTTATTACATTTCTAGCCAAGCAACGAGAGCTGACATTTATATCTCGTGTCGGAGACCTCGGAAATATTTTTGCACTTAAGAATTCGAAACTTCTTAAACATTTGCGAGGGAGATCCATTATCAAGTGGAAGAAGGAAAAAGAATAACGCATCGTGAAGAGAGAGAGAGTATTTGCTTTTATCCCTCAATATTTGATATGGACAGGGGGTAAAGGTTTATATTGAATAAATCTCATTCGGAAATAAACTATTCGAAAGCGGAATATTCCGCCGGCAAGAATAAAAGAGAGAGCACCGAGGCGAAGGTTAGGGGAGAATATCTGAATATAGAAATCCTTTTCATACAGTGCATTAAGCCTAATGGAAACGGGAACTTGTGTTTAACTGTCTTTTGCTTAAAATACTTTCCTCTGACTGTCTCGAACCGAGACCCGATAATGCTGCCAATAATGACACGCACTTTGAGGAATGTGTGATGACTGTGTACACCGAGCGTTGTCAGAACTTGAGAGTACAGAAAAAGAACTTTTTCAATGGAAAAAAAGAGAACTGATGGAGGACGAATAGTAGTAAAGCCAATAGTAGACGAATAGTAGTAAGTAAGCGAATAGGATATTCATTCACAACCGTCACAATTGTATTGCATAAATGAAAACACAATTCAGGGGGAACAGAACGTACTTATTTATACAATTCATTTTTCCGAGCAAAATAGAATATTTTTAAATGAAGAACAAAGCAATCGCATCCAATTCGTAAAACTAATAACTAATAGTCACAACTATATTAACTTACCAAAATTTCTAAAGGTCCAGTTTTCTCAGTCCCGTATTGGTTTGAGCTGTTAACTTCTAGTAGCCATGCGTGGTCACTTTTTATTTCATTCTAAAATTGCAAGCATGCTATATTTTAAATAAATATGTTACCGATCGTATTGATTGAATATTTTCTGTGTCTAGATGATGCGTCTCATATATATATATATATATATATATATATATATATATATATATATATATATATATATATATATATATATATATATATATATATATATATATATATATATATATATATATATATATAGCGTTATCAGCCATTCCTTATCACTTTTTCCTGGTAAAAAAAGTCGATTTGGATTGAGAGTACCTAGTGTGATCTGAACACCCAGCCAAGTGAAAACCTTACCATCGCTCTCAGAGCAAATCTTCACTTGTGTCAGTCCCTTGAAAAGAGTTGCCGTCGGTAATAAATTACATATTCAGTGAGAAAGGAGGCGATTTAAAAAATTGGCCAAAAAGTAACTGAGTAGACAAGACAAAAGATCAAAGACATAGTTAACAAAGAGATCGGAACGAAGAGGAGATGTTCTATCTAAAAAGAGATATTCTGGCAAACATATATATACATAGAACCTTCTAGCACTCAACAACATACTAGTCCAAAGCCCAAAATAATCTAGAATTTACAACAACTTCAGGCATTAGTTGATCAATTCGTGGTGTGCACGACAATCAATGAGCCAAATTGTCCAAGAAAAAGTGACCAAAGATAGAATTTTAATGGGGCTGGATCATGCAGTAACTGGAGTTAATCATACTAGTTCTAACTCATATTATTCCCACTGTGGAACTCTCTTTAGCTTAGTATACTGTCTAAAGGAACCATTCCACCAAGCTGGACGAGCTTCAATCGCCGATCTGTGTGGCAGGTCGATTTCTGTGGAGACACTACAGGGTGTTATGGCAAATTTTATGGTTTGTTTCCGCCACCTCCGTATAGCGAATGGTGGACATTTTGAAAAGTTTGTGATGTAGTGATTGCAAAGACTGCTTGCAAAGGCTACGAGTTTATTTATGCATGCTGATACAAGTTGTAGAGCACCATCTCCTGGCAGCTCTTGTAACTATTTCGAAAATTAGTGTGTAAAATTCTGACAGCTTTCACGACAAACATACCGTTTGTTGCATTCTTCCACAGATCTTTGTTATCGAGATTTATGATCTTGAAACCAGAGACTCCTTCGCTGGACATATATATATATATATATATATATATATATATATATATATATATATATATATATATATATATATATATATATATATATATATATATATATGTGTGTGTGTGTGTGTGTGTGTGTGTGTTTATATTGTATCTCCTGGGGTTGCTCGGTCAAAATGGAAGTGGCTCCAAGGGTAGAAGTTGGTTTACTTTTACAGTGCTCTCATTGAAATCGACTCACGATTTTCACGCATTAAGTGCTAATGTCTTCGTGCTCAGTAATGGCACACAAGAATAATAACAATATATATATATATATATATATATATATATATATGTGTGTGTGTGTGTGTGTGTGTGTGTGTTTATATTGTATCTCCTGGGGTTGCTCGGTCAAAATGGAAGTGGCTCCAAGGGTAGAAGTTGGTTTACTTTTACAGTGCTCTCATTGAAATCGACTCACGATTTTCACGCATTAAGTGCTAATGTCTTCGTGCTCAGTAATGGCACACAAGAATAATAACAATATATATATATATATATATATATATATATATATATATATATATATATATATATATATATATATATATATATATATATATATATATGTATATGTATATATATATATACATATATATATACAATTTTTGTAGACAGAGCATATTATCGGATATCGTATAACTGCATCTCCAAAATGGTGTGACGAGGCAGAGAGAGAGAATGGGAAGGGTTCGGTTAATTGCATCCATCGCAAGCTAATAGGTGACGGCGATTGCTCCCGAAATGGACTGCTGGTCATTCGTCTGAGTAAATGTTCGAGGGATCGAATTTTCGAGCGCGCGCCGCTAACACTCGCGATAAATGTAAAATCTATACTCGGTGGAGAGGAAGGGAGAAAGATTTAACTGTTCTTTCGGTGTGAAAGAGGATGCAGTGAATTTTGGCTCGAGAACAAATGGTGTGTGCTAGACAGTTATACATTTTACTAACACATATATATATATATATATATAATAACAATAACACAAAAAAGCTGTGATATCTGCAGAAATAATTCGTTTATTGCAACGAAATTCGGTACAGTAATGGCTCATGCGATGTGAAAGCATATAGCATTATAACAAGGGAAATAAGAGGTAAATTGTTAGAAGTATACAAATTAGAACGAAAGCGGCCAAATCATGATGCATCATATCTCCGAAACTGTTCGTCTATTTGGGTTGTGGTCACCGTGCACAGTTATACAAGCCGCAAGACGAGCCGTCAAACTGTTAATGAGGATATAAATAAATGCTTGTGGCAACAAATCCCATTCTTCTAAAAACGCGAATTTTTACTCCTGAAGGGTGTTGCAAGGGGGTGACGGCATGCAATGGCTTTTAATAGACCCTCCTAATCATGCTCTATAGGATTTAGGTCAGTAGATATCGCTTGCCATTACATACGGCGAATATTCCCTTCCTCCAGAAAATCATCGACAAGGTGAGCTCTGCACGGCCTCGCATTATCGTCCATATGGGGACCGGCAGCACCCCATAATGACTTTACGTAGGCTTTAAGGACCTCACTCTTATAGTGCTGATCGGTGACCTTCATCGAAGACATGATGTCGCCCCAACTTGATGACGTCCCAGACACTCTTATAATATATATATAATATATATTATAAGAGTTATTTATAATTCATTGCAAATCTAGAAGAAAGACGTTATTCTGAGATCAGATAGGAAACATAGTTTGTTTTATAAATAGCAATAATTCAAACTATTTGATTGATGTCTATTTTCTTCATTACAGCATCTCGCATCCGTTATGAGATAACGCAGGGAAACATCGGCGGTGCCTTTGCTGTGAAGAACGAGACCGGGGCGATCTACGTCGCTGGACCCCTCGACTATGAGTCGAGGAAAGAGGTGAGCGATTCATACTGTGATTCATTCATGTGACCAATCATCGTCAGTATCTTTCAACCATGACCATGAAATGAGAAGATGATCGATGTGATTGTTTTTTTGATTTTTATGATTTATAACATACCAAAACGTTTCAACACTCGTTACACTGTTTAGCGTGAGCAGGGCCGATATGACTGGGCGGTAAGTCCCCCCCCCCAGTCATATTGGACTTGGTACATCGCTTGGTAAATCGCTTGACAAAAGGTCAGTTTAATATAACTACCACGTCTTTATATTTTCTCATTTTTATAGATATAGAGTTATGTTCAATGGCCACTATGTCATTTATTGTTGTTGTTATCGTTATCTGGGACTCCGCACATTGCTACTTTGCGATCACCAACTAGTCGAATAACTGTCAAGTGACTTTTGCCACACTATATATATATTTCCAAAAGCGCCCCCCCCCCAAAAAAAAAAACTGATAAAGACAAAATTAAAGCTTTTCTGAAGAAGTTAACAGCGATTAAAATTTAAACATTTTCTTAGCATGATTTCTTGGAAACAAGTTACTTTAAAACATCGGTAAATTTTAAAGTCCTTTAGTATACCCTTTTTAATTGCCGTAAGAACAAGTGGGTGGCAATGGTAGATCTGTATGGCTGTTTTCAAATCTTTCATCTTGAAGAAACTCCTTTCTCCAGTCGCAAGATCAGTTATCATGGAACACATGTCAGTCCGCAAGACCTAATTCAATATTGGAGAATGAATTGGCCAATTCCCTGTTTGCTACGGGGGTATCAATATCAGGAACCTCTTCAGCAGGGGTTCCCAACCATTTTCCTACCTCGAACTCTTTTAAAAGAAGGATTTTCTTCATCGACCCCCTCGCATTCTTCTCTATAATATACAGCATACAACATAATTACTTTACTATTAGCTTTATACATTTGGCCATAAAAACGGTTCTAATTCTAGTATCGACTTCATTTTTTGTAAAAGATTCCTTACATTCCATTCTTTAAAATTAAATCATAATAAAAAATTTAGGATTTTGAATGTTTTAAAATGATCTCCCCCCTTAAGTTCCAACGGATTTCCCCAGTTCTGCCTAGTGTTGGTACACAAATAAAAGCCGACGGCGGCATTCGACACGTATACAAAAGCGTCATGACATCCAACTTTAGATGCGCGGATCACTCCGGCTTATGCAAATCTGTATTTATACATATTAAAACGGATATTATTATCTAATAATTACATTCCTAAAAAATTAAATTAAATTTTAAACAGAAAAATTTATCATCGACCCCCAATATACCCCTGGAATACTATAGACCCTTTTTAAACTTCCATCGACCCCAATAGACCCCCTAGAATAATATAGACCGTTTTTAAACTTCCATCGACCCCCAAGGTGTACACCTGGACCCCGTTGGGAATTGCTGCTCTACATATTCATTCTTTTGCCTAAATTCCATTTTGGCTTTACCTCTGTCTTCTCGAGCTTTCCCCAGCCTCCGAGCTACAGCCCCTAAAGCCCGTGCCTTAATCCAGCCCAGAGCATAGGTGACTTATTATCGTTAATGGTGATAGAGTTATTATTTTGAGCAAATCATTTCGTGACACAAGGCAGTTATAATCTGTCTTTAATAAGTAAATTTTGTGTCACTCTTCGAAAATAGTGTTGGTTGTATTTCACGTACACACACGCGCCCGCACACACACACACGCACACACTCACACACACACATACACACACACACACACACACACACACACTCACTCACACACACATATATATATATATATATGTATATCATTTTATTGAAAGTGAAGTAAAATGTCAATGTCAATGAAAAATAACATGGAACACGCCCTCGTGCACTCATGCGAAAATATATAGACCTACAGTAGTCCCCCCCCCCCCCCAGAATAGCCGAGAGAAAAGAATTCCATTCTCCCCATTTTTCCTAGTGACCGACAAAGTGCAAGTTATCCAGCCCACGGGTGTAAACAGGATTCTTATAGGGTCCCCAATAGCCCTTAAGAATGTTTTTTTCTCAGTTTCAGTTTTTCAGGGCTTTTACGATCTTTTAAGAAGTGCTTATTTTGCATTCAAGATCTTTACCTATTCTCGTTCGCAATCTGGTTCGTACAAACTACAGATTTTAGAGTTGGAATACATGAATTTATATATACAAATTCCCATATATGCATATGCATATATATATATATATATATATATATATATATATATATATATATATATATATATATATATATATATATATATATATATATATATATATATATATATATCCTAATATCGAAGTACGTCTGAAAATAAATCTTTTAATACAGAGCTATTTACAAGCCGTTTACATCATACAGAAATATTTGTATACTATGATAACTAAAACTGCAAAAATCATATACTAGAAACGAAATAATACTGCCAAGAATGTCACAAACAATCTTTTACATGTTTTAAACGTCACGAACACTACCGGTTAATATTCGAGATACCGACGTCATTAATTGTCGGAATACTTCAAAAGCAAAGCCTTAATAAAAAGAAAAAGTTCAAACGAGGTAGCCGTCATGTATTGAATACCTTTAACCCATTCCAAAGGGGGAAACACAGCAAAATGATACCCATTGCATAATTTTTCAGGTACGTGGCAAAGGACGAAACGACATTTGTAATTCTTTAAGAATATTTTTCAGACAGAGAGTATGGTTGAAAGATGATTTACTTAAACGACTATGAGTCCTCTTCCTTCCTCCCTAACAATAGGGCGATTTACATTTAATCTTTTCCTTACAGGGTGGGATAGCATGTATCCCAAGAATACAGGCCCAAGAATGAATATATATATATATATATATATATATATATATATATATATATATATATATATATATATATATATATATATATATATATATATATATATATATATATATATATTGTACATATATATATATACATATATACATATATATATATATATATATATATATATATATATATACATATATACATAGATATATATATATACATATATATACTATATACATACATATACACACACACACATATATATATATATATATATATATATATATATATATATATATATATATATATGACCCCCTTAATGACCGTTCTGAAAAAGGGGGTATGAAATTTCCTGTTCTAAAGAGGGAATCGGAATAATGGGCCCCGTAAGCTGAAGGTTAAAAATAGAATTATTCAAAGGCGGTAAAACATTAGTGATTAGGGACAGTTTTCTAAAATAATAGGAAATTAAAAACAAGGAAAAGTTAAAAAGACAGATTAAATGATGTCTAGATTGTGCCAAAATCGTAGTGCCACTCCCACTCGAACTCTGAAGAAGTATAAAATTGCACCGAAGAGGATCATAATAATTTGCAAACTTTGTTCAAAGAACAGTTCGTCGAACGTTTCAACAAGGGATTTGAGATCGTATCGTCGTTAAGGGTAATAAAAATAAATCGAAAAGAATGTTTAAATCATAGATTTTTAAACTTTTTAGTGACATGGACCCCTTTGATAATCGGGTGAGAGCTGTTGACCCCCCTCTCCTTCTGATAATAAATCTTGATATAATAATCGTTTCACACAAAAAATTGGGAACTGTTATATAGCAACACATAGTTTTAGATATTCTGATTCTAATCGATTCTATTCGTATTCTAGATTGGGAAGGTTAGGCATAAAATAAAATACAGGGGATAACAAAAGATATCACAATATTACAAAAACAAATTTGTGGTTTAATAATGTATTTATAATTCAATAACATGTTATTGGCCGAGGGACTACTGCACAGTTTTACATCTGAATTAATTCGAATCAAGAGGCTACATCTTGGTTCCTTTAATTTTTCAAATTAAACGCAAGCATCCATTTTTATTTCAAGCACATATTTATCATATTTATCATGATTTTGCCTTAATTTCTTTAATAACAGAGTAAATATTATTACTTTAGTAACAAGAGCCTACCATCATTAGAGTTATGTTGAGTTAAGACTTTTAAATCTGGGCCAATTAGCTTTAAAAATGGAGAAAAGACGCGTGCAGCAATTTTACTATTTCCTTTGACTTCCTGGTATGAGATGAGAATGGCGTGTTCCATGTGTTTCTTCATGGTCCAGTATGCTGTCGAAAATGAATTTCACGGAGCTTTTAAATGCTTGAATACGTCATTTTAACAGGGTTATTTAGAATCATGAAACATATTGGGTTATCTGGCTTAACAGGATCATAACTTGCAATCTCCATTTTCTTTTCAGAGTTGAGTTATGGAAACATTCTTATAGTATTTCAATCCATTAAACACTAAATGGGCCTCCTAATAAAATAAATGTGGGATTTTTTTCTGAAGGTCATTTCAAATTTATATCCTCAAAAATGCGTAAGTTATAGTACTTTGCCCTTTACCAGAAAGAAATGTCTGATGGAAACTGCTAGTTTTAATCCTACACCACTCATATGCACTCCACAGGTTTATATTTCTTCTTCTGGGAAAAGGAATATAATGTCACTGTATCTTTCTTTTTGCCATGATGACTTTCTTATATATATATATATATATATATATATATATATATATATATATATATATATATATATATATTCATCTTCTGGAAAGATATATATTTCCTAGGCTGACTTTATTTTCGTCCATCTAAATCTGACATCATTTTAGGATATTCGGTGTTTGGATATTGTTATTATGTCAGCAATAATTGTCAACGATTTATGTATGTTTGTCACCAGGAATAAGGGACTGTTTGCTTGTTTTTTAATTTTTACATGCATAATCTATTTATTCAGCTGCATATGTTCACATTTTCTCTTTTCAGCTTTGAAACAGATCAGTGTAAGTTAATTGGTTAATTGTTTCTCTACCAAAAGTAAAACATGTTTGTGTACATGACTTGGAGATTATTGATGAACACGTTCGTTTCGGCTTTTAACCTTTTTATTGCTGAGTGGTCTTTTATTTGTTTTTGTATTTCAAAATGGGATAAAAAATTTGTCAGTTTTTTTAAAATTTTTATCAATGCGTTTACATCTTTAATGGCATGCGTCGTGTGAATGAAAGCAGTTTCAATGATTTCTTTACAAAAACTAATACATTAACGTAAATTACGTTTCGAACACTGTGAAGCTAAAAATATTCCTTTGTTTTCTTTTTTTGCACAGAAAGGCAGAAAAAAATTGTACCATGAATGTCTGTGTATATATATATATATATATATATATATATATATATATATATATATATATATATATAGTGGCGCACCCATATATATAGTGGGCCATAGGACCCTGCCCCCCAACCAAAGAAATAGAAATTGCATTATGAATATTGAATTTGCATTATAAATGTTTTTACCCGTTCAACTCGGCCCCCTCCAAGATAAAATTCTGTGTGTGCCACTGTATATATATATATATATATATATATATATATGTGTGTGTGTGTGTGTGTGTGTGTGTGTGTGTGCGTGTGTGTGCGTATGTTTAAGTTTATAATACTTGTAATTATATTTAGGAGAGAAAATATTATTACTGCGCGAGAAAAAAATGTCTTCCTTGCATGTGCACCCATGTTCCTTG